>JAEUWP010000562.1:0-600000 GCA_018524725.1 Podaxis mareebaensis | reverse complement strand
GCCCATTTTGGCTGCGAGGGGAGATATCAGAGACGCCGAAACACGAACACAACCAACCCACCTTAATCTCAACCGCAACCCAATTTCCTCCTACCAAGTCGGTCGCCAACACCCCTTTCTTTCGCGAAAAGTCAATGTGATCTTTCCCCGTTCTGGCTTTAGGTCGCCTAGCATCATGCGCATCCCCCAACCGTTCGAGCCACTTCCTTTCCAAGCGCACAGATTGCAACCGAGGAAGATTTTCTCGGGGAAGAAGTCGTTCCATGCATTTCGCTTGGTACTCGATGATAGGATCGTCTGGTTCATCCTCGGCCGCCGCTCCTTGTTCGGAACCTTCATCGTTCACAGCCTTCCGTAGTCGCAGTACCATGGCGTCATAGGTGGGGTTAGGAGGCCCGACATAGGAGAAGACAATCGTAGCGCCACCCTCTGAGACATATTTCCAATGACTGGGCAGAGTCTGGGTAACATCAGCCATAACCATTGAGGAAACGAGCATAAGGAGACGCTCAAGAGATCTACTCGCAGGTTAATGTTGCCTTTTTGTTACAGGTGCCACTTCTAGTTACGTTTATTTTTTCTTAACTCCAAATGGCCCAAAGAGGGCACGTCGGTGTTCTTCATCAAACCTGCGAAGCTCATTAGGGTGTATGTGCAACCCCGTTTTCAGTGAGTTTTCAGTGAGAACTGAATTGAAACTGAATTGCCCCACACCCATAATCTCGCTGAAAACAAGGTTGCACATACACTCTATTGCCCGGAAGCCTTGGGGGCCCGAGAGCATGTACTAGGTGATAGTGAGGGACCAAAGGCCCGAGACGTTTAATAGGAAAAATTGAGGGAAGATGGGCTTGGCATACATTCAGATGTGACATTGTTAAGTGTTAGATAGCTATTCATGTACACGGTGGCCCTGCATATCTCAATATCGATGAGAGAAACATGGGGGATCAGAGACAGGGACCAGATACGATCACCGCAACAACCCTCTCTAGCGTCAAAAGCCGTCCTTTTGCGGTGCCATCGGAGGCTCGGAGAACAATGACTGGGACTGGTATCATCCCCTAATTGTGCTGTTGCCGCTTTCAGGCTCATACGGGTCCGACGCGTCTGGGACTGCTTGCTCGTTAATGACACCCCACACGGACGCCTTGAACTGCGGATATTGATTAGTGACTCCAAAAAGATACTCAACGGCAGGAATGCACCAGCGTGAGGACTAAACCCATTTTCTTCTCCAACACGCGTAAACGTGCCAGCATCTTTTTGTCAGGCTCTTCCTGAAGCACACGTGTTTTCTGCGTCATCTGTACACGCCAATGGAGCCAAAAAATGAGGAATGCATTTACGAAGCTGTAAGAATGAAGCCTACAAGCCTGACATGTTGTGCCAGTTTAGCATACTCCCAGAGTACCTCCGCCTCAAGAGGCGTCAGGCCCGGGTGAGATTCATAGGGGTTCTCCAAAAAGATATCGTGCGCATTCGCCGGGCTGGTCATGGTATGAAGAGAACCATGTGTCTGTTCGGAACGCTATCATTAAATGGCACTCGCCGATTCCGTTGAACTTGTCATAGATGGTAAACCGGAAAGATGCCTCAACTCCGAACCTCTTATTGTTCTCTCTAAATGCGTCCAGCTTTGCTGCTCGCTTCTACTTTCTTTGTTGGTGTCTGACTAACGACTGACATAACCGCACATAAGAGTCTCCCAAAACCCTATCTTCAAATTTCGCCACTTGTGGCAGCCGGCGGACCGCACCAACACCGGCTTCATTTCGCAGGCGGGAGAGCCGCAAGCCACAGGGCTGTGAGCTCGACTCCATCTCGTAGACAATTGCCTCTCCAACATGTGTGGGCTGCCAAATAATGTTGCGCAACATTCGCATCAATGATGTCGAGCATCGAATGTTTACCAAGTTGCCTAGCAATGTTGATTTATATTCCCTGATTTTCTGTGGGCTGTCAAGTTCATCTCGGCGTTATCACCGCGTCCAGTATGGCGTGTTCACATGCGTGTGTGCTACTGGCGTAGTTTCAGTTCCGAAGCGTGCATTACTGACGCGTTGACCGTTTCGCAGCGGCGTAATTGCTTAGCAGAATGGAAGAACTGAATAGGTTTGTTTGTCGTTGGCACGAATCGGGATTGAGGCTCCAGCAAAACAACTGCTTCTGGAATATCTCCTTCCGTTAGACTATAGCCGCAACACATCTGCTTAGACTATGAAGTGCTCCCCCTTCCCCGCGTCATGCCACGCCCCATGAGACAGATTTCTCGTTGATGACGGCTTGTGAATCACCGTGGCATAGCGAATTTGATTGTATCTGGGCGGGACGACCTAAATCAAGCATGACTCCAGGGTTTGCGACCAAAAGACAATAAGAACGAGCGGCTCATCACTTTTGGAAACAGGAGAACAATTGGATTGACCTCGGACAGCAACGCGTCAGGAACTAGTAGCCAGTCAGAGCGAGCATGGATCGAGATCAGATGACACTCTTCAGTTCCGCTGCAGCCACTCTATAAGACCGGGACAATTGCTGGCCAGGAGGCACCCAGCCGACAGCCCCAACCATTCCTTCATTTCCCGAACACAACAAATCTATAACCTTCCGACGTCTTCCCTGCCGCTATTTTCAGCTCTTCCTAACTCCCGGGTCGCTTTCTCCTTTTTTGATCTGCGGGCTGTATATCATTACCACCTCTTCAACGTCTTCTGGGACAATAATCCCGTTTGCTTTTGTTTCAAGGTCGGGGTTGACTCTCCTACTACAAAAGTGCAATTGTGCGTGTATGATTCACTCCTCTGGTCCTTCCGACTAACCTTCCTCCTCTCCCCTCTAGTCTCTCTCTCTCTCCATCCCACCTATGGATGCATTCAGTCCCCAACCCTTTCCTCCACCCACACTCGCTGACGTTCCTATCGAATACATTATTGAACAACTTCGTAATCTGGCACCTTATTACTGGGAGAAACCTGAAACGGCCGATTGCACAGTGGGTTCGTCAACATGTGGTTACCTCTTTCGAGTCGGGACTGACAACATTTACTTACAGTCGTCCCCATACCTCATGTCCGACGTCGACCGACGTCTACGGCGGGATCGTCGACGCCTCCAAAGTTCCGCCACTCCATCGACTTTCATCCATCGGCGGCCGGAGGAAGGGTCACGGAATCCTCTTTGAACAATACTCCACGGTTAACGTTCAAAGTAAGCCGTTCCACAGGCGCCCCACCGATCCCAGGAGCTGATCATATTGGCTCCAGTTACATATGGACTACCTATCAGCGCACTCGAGCTATTTGCGTGCCCTCTTCAGTGGCGCATGTCCCATGGACTTGATTAACTCAAGGTCCTCGCTATCGTCGTCGGAACCCATACCCCAGTATTCCGTCCCACCTGATCGTCTCCCAAAGCTCCTATCCTCCACCCACGGGCACCCTATACTTTATCTCCCTGTTCCCGATCCTACGTCGTTCCACCTCCTTGTCCATTGGATGTACTTCAACCAGATCAACATTATTAGCGAAGCTCTACACGACGGCTCCATCCAATGGGAAGGAATTGCCCGTAACGTTGAGTACCTGGGTCTCAGCGCGGATATCAAGCTATTCTTGTCGAAGTGGTACCACACTTGGCTAGCCCCGGTCGAGACTTTCGAGGATGACCGTTCCGGAAGCGACTCGGAGACGGACTGTAGCGACTCTGGCGACGAAGAGGACTCGACAGACACCGCAGTAGATATGGACGAATGCATCGAGATGGTCGACGAAAAGGAATCTTCGCGCGGGCGTCCGCGCGAAGCTCGGCTCCTATCTTACCAGTCAGTAGGGTCTCGGACTCCCAGCGCATGACGTACTCTCGGGCGCTAGTAGCGCTGCGGCGGCAAATGTTTCTTTGTTTGATTTCTCTACCTCAGGCATCGGCCACATTACCGATTACCGCCCCTGCCAATTATTCTTATTGTTTCGTTCATTCGAAAAATTCACACTCCTTTCAGTTTTTTTTCCCTCCTCGCGTCTTCTCTTTCGCTTGTTTAGGTGCTTACTCTAGGGGCAGAAGCACATCTGTTATCTGATTCTTCGGAGTCCTCTGGAGGGACTGGACTTTCTAGATCGCACCATGTTGCTTGTATGTATGTCGAAAGGCATGTGTTGTACTATTACGACCGGTGAAACAATTTTTACCCCCAGCGATAGCTGTATGACATTAATTCGTTTCCTCTTCTAGTTTGAATGATAGCTCAAAGGAAGCAATACATGAAAAAGCTTGCGAGTTTATCGCCCACCAGAATACGTCAAAAACATGGCGAAGCTGGGAGCATTAATGCAGTAGGCTGGTTCCTTGGTTTTAGACCAATTGTTATTGTGTCGCAAACCACCTGGTCTCAGGCTTGTCGGCAGGGAAAACATATGGACGGGCTGATATGGAAACGGAAAACTTCTGGTGGCTTTGGAGTGGGAAGCTTAGGTGTTCTGCGGGGAACGCTAAAAGAATTAATCCAGATGCAAACACAATAGACAGATTTTCAGGGTGCACATGCAATGTTCTGGTCGCGTGTCATATCATGGGGGCCCTAGGCATTTAAACTATGTCGGCTTTATTTGTAAATTCTAAACCGAAAAGACCATGTAATGGTTCTACTATTCAATTTGATACATTTTGATGGGTAGTATCCTCTATATTATATTCTGGTGTTCAGCTTAGGGTGACTGGGCAGCAAAGGTATACCCGAGATCTGGGTGTTTTCACTCCATCTTAAGAGCGTGGTTGCAGGACGACAAGTCCTTTAGAAAACCGTCACAAGGTAAGATTGCTATTCTCGTCGAAACATACACGAAACACAAAAAGCAACGCGCGACGTGCGATGCCGCACACCTCTCTAAATCCTCACTCCACCCATTTTCCCAGTCAATGCGCTTACTTCGTTCGTATCCCAGATGACCAGAGTACCATCCACGCCGGAGGTACTGACCTTGGTCACGTAACCACCCTGGACCTCATAGGGCCTCACACTCGTGATGGTGTTCTGGTGGATCGTATTCAATTTGGTATCAGAGGATACGGAACCGGATCCCGCCAGAGTCGACTGTCCACGGGTGTCGGCATCGCGGAAAGTAGCGAAGGCGCCAGTTTTCAGGCGCCCAACGGTACCACTCCCTCCGAAACCCGAACGAGACCCCTCGGATGTTTTGGAAGAGGCATCATCGAGAGTCCCGACTTCCTGCCAACCTTGTTCGGATCCTGCGTAAACGAGAGGCTTGCAATCGTGACCTGCCGCCACAATTGATTCCTCCGAGGTCCAGCATAGTGTGACTAATGGCAGAGATGGCAAGCGAATCGTAGAAATGGTAGGGCCACCCGGGTAGACGACGGTGATAGAACTATCGTGGCCTGGATGCGCGTCAGATGTTGCCAATAACGGCCGAGGGAAAACGACTAACCGGCGAAGGCAAGGACGTCTCCAGAAGGAGAGAAACCAACAGTGTGAACCCATCCACCGGCCGGGGATGAGTATTCACCGCAAATGGTGTTGAAAGGCAACTTGGAGCCCCAGACGCTAGGAGCTGGGCTAGGAGGGAAATCAATAGGCTAGATGGGAGGAGCTTGCACTTAGACGCACCGTTCATCAACTTCCTTGATATAACCAGAAAACACGCGTGCTTTCATGTCAGCACTGCCGGCCGCAAGCAGAACATTGTTGGGGTGCCAATCGAGAGACAAAACAGTGGACCTGATGGGTTTCTTGAGGTGTTTTGCGACCCACCAATTACTCTCTTCGTCGAAAGAACAGACTGCGATAGTTCTAGATTCGGTGTGAGATATTGTACCACACTTCACTGATCAAGAAGATGGAACCTTGCACCACTAGCCACCGCGAACTTGTTCTCCAATGGACTCCAACGGACGTAAGTGGCAGCGCGATTGATTCGCAACATCACAAGAGTCGGTTTCCAAACTAGCTTCCCTGTCTCTGCATCTGGGGTTTCTGTCCAAACATATGCATTCCGGTCCTGAGAAGCAGTGACGATGCGGTTGGATCTGGGAGCCCAATCAATCGAGGTGATCAGTTTGTCGTGCTGGGGTAGAATATGAATTCTTCTACAACCACACATGATACGATGCGTACGCACTTCAGATAGGGTTTCCGTGGGAGTCCATTCTTGACCATTCCTAGCATATAGTTGGACGTCGTTGCTGTTCAGACTAACCGCGAGTTCTGTGAATTATCGGGGTTGATATTCCGATGTTGTTCGAGTCTTATGGAAACGGAACTAACCTCTGCGGTCAGCGCTGAATGCGTGAGCGGTGATAGGAGTTTGAGCGAGGGTGAAGACTTCAGGAGGCATGACTGATTATTGGCTGCAAAGGACTAGCAGTCTACTACTGCGATGGTGGTATGTTTGGAGGATAGGAAAGGGGTCGTGACGTTATCGTCTATGTGCCAGCCACTCATATAGAAATACATCATTCGTGATTTGATTGATAATACTACATATTTTTGCACAGGCAGCAAGATGAGGTCGAGGGAATGACTGACTACAGCAACGTGTATATGCGATCCAACTAGCAGTACGATATCAAACATTAAAATTCGTATTGCCGTCCGTACCCGTGACGGGCGATGGATTAGTGCCTGGTGTTCCCTCTTCCCCGGACTCGTCGAACTTACGCATTTGTTTTGCCCAACGAAGACCACAAGCATTGCAGAGGGTTTTTGGACCGTCAGGACCCTAAGCCAGTGGCATCAGGATCTTCCAAAGCATGTGGAGGAAAGATAACATATACCTTTCGCCATTCCGGGGAGTCTGTTCGTCCGCATTTTCTACAGACATATTGCTCGATGCCGTGCGTCTTCTTGAGCTTAGATAAGCCAGGCGTTAGAGAGGGCAGAAGGAAAAATATAGCAAGTTTACCTTCTTTTTCCTCGACCCATCCTCAGAGTCCTCTGGGCTTTGCACTCGATAGCTGTTCCCATTATAATTGCCTCCAACGAGGCCGCCGTCATAACCAGTCCCAGACACACTCTTGCATGTATCATCAAACATACCGGAGTACTGGTTGCTACTGTAAAAGAATAAGAAGGATGTCGTCGCGAAAGAGTCATAAAACTAACTGTTGCAAAGAAGAAGTAGCATACATGGGGTTGACATTCGTGAGGGTCTGTGCTGTGGGCGTGATTTGCGAATTCACTCGAGCCTTCAAGGCAGAGAGGCGTTGATGTAGTCGCTCGTTTTCCATCTGCAGTTCAAGAAACGTATTGAGCCTATGAGATAATTAGCAAACACGGTCCTGATAGGTAGCGGCAGCAGACACACTCACATGGCAACATTCCTACCCGGGTAGGGCTTTGCCATCGCGAAAAAGCATTTGCAATCGGGACCTTGTTCAGTCACGAAATGTGGGTAACCTTTGATCTCGAAGAGCACATCGTTGGCTGAAGTATGAGACGGTTTCGTGGCTGGATTACACCTGAGCCGAACGTAGGAGAGCAAGTCGGTATTCGTCCGAATTGAGTCTTCGAAGCCGCGTTGAAATGCAGTCTGATCTTCAGCTATACCAATGTTGGCTCGGCTAAGCGATGATTATCCAGGCGTGTAACGCACCTATGATGAAATCACTCAAGTGGAGATCCAAAATGTCCGTGTCACTCCAACCAAGAAGTTCAGTGACAGCATTTCCACAGTACAGAACCTTCCCTTCCGGGGAAAGAACGAATATGATGACATCTGTAAGGCCAGTGATAAGTATGTCCGCCCACCGCTTGCGCTTTGTGAACTCGAAAGTGGACAAGGGCTTTGATGTTGTTGGATTTTGATGTGTTTGCGAAGACTCCGCTCCCGACATGGCTGTTTCCTGCAAGGCTCCATCTTCGTTCTATTTATAGTTCACCCCCACCAGCCTCCCTAGCCACATGATTCAAGGTTAGCCAGCATTAGCGCTTGCAGATAGATTTCACAGATTTCATGATACATCAATGGTATTCTATTATCTCAAACGCAACAATATCCGCCGTCGACCCGGATTTCAGAGCCAGTCATAAATTTCGACGCATCGCTCGCCAAGAACACAACGGCCCCCTGAACGAACTCAGAATTGGGAACTGCTCAAGTCAGTCTACACTTACCGCCAGGTCTTCGGGGTCTCCCATCTGTTGCGAACTCAGCAGAATCCCAAGACCGAAAGCTGACTACGCACCCTTCCCATTGGTGTAAGATCTTCCCATTGTTTCTGAACCCGGGGAGTTCGTCAGGACATCCTACAGAGCTAACCATGAACACAAACCTTGAGTTCATCTTTTCCTTGTAAAATCGTTCGAGTTAGCTTTGTGAGCATATATCCTGGGCTGGTGGTCCACATGAGCATGTAATTTGCAAGAGATGAATCAACTTGACTCAGGGTACCTCAATGCATTAACACGTACTCCCGTCCTCGCCCATTCCACAGCAAGACTTGCGGCCATATGCTTGACAGCTGCCCAATAAGCTCTAGAGTGAGTTATAATCAAGACCGTTGTGTATCTAAACTCACCGGCTTTGGATGCGTTGTAAGGCGTTTGTAGCTAGTTATCGAGTTGAGGTTACATTGAACAGGAGCGCAGAAGCCGATCCGAATACCTGAGGAACATTGATAATCTGCAGCACCAGATGCCGCCTCAGAAAGCCACCGCCATATTAAACATTGTGAGACTTACGTTGGCGCTCATGCTCGCAACCAGGATAATAGAACCTTCCCCTTGCCTTATCATGTGCTTCGCGGCCTCTCGAGCCGTAAAGAACACCCCATGAACGTTAATATCGAACAGCCTTCGAACACGGTCCGCTGGGTAGCTGAAAGCTATTTTCAGCAGACTATTCACCACCTCTGGCACACGTACTCTAAAGCAGGGTAGTTCTCCACTATGCCTGTTGCATTGGGTTGTCGGTAAAATCCACTACGGCTCACAAACGAGGTAGTGCTTACCTGCAGAAGCCACGACAACATCTATTCTGCCGAACTTGTCTATGACAGCCTCATACGCTTTCTGGACCGATGCTTCGGAGGAGACATCACATTCGACGCCCAGAATAGTGGGCCTATCAAGCTCGTCTGCTTAATAAACCTCGTCACATCAGCTTCCTCTGCTCAGGGGCTTGGGTAGACTTTATACAAACCAAGGGCAAAGGCGACTAGCTCGTCCGCTGCATCCTTAGCTTCGGATTCCTTGAGATCCAGTATAGCGAGAGATGTGCTCCCACTGACAAAAATATTCCAGGTTAATGCAAGTTACGAATACCAGAGACGAGGGAGTCCAGACGCACGATCGAATGAAAGCGCGGCAAAACTCGAGGCCCAAGCCTCGAGCGGCTCCTGTAACAAGGCAAACCTAAGCGCGTAAAGGTTTCGTCATCCTAAAACACAGTAAAACCAAGTTCACCAAGTACCTTGTTTTCGAGGGAGAAGGATGGTAGTGTTCGTGGCTTGGACATTGAGGAAAAGAAACGAGTGCTCACCAAACTACGATTAACGAATATATGTATCTTATCTTTCTTCGTGTGAATGATCTTCGAGCCTTCCGATGATATTCCGCGCGAGCCACAAGCCAAAGCTATAGCTCACTGGCGTGACGGGGAAGAGCCCCCGCGGAGCACTTGTACTCAGGCAAACTACCCAAGAGACGTCAAAAATATACACGTCAAATGTCAGCTCAGTTTAAGGGTGCCTATAGCAGACATGACTCTACATACTTATAAAGCCGGAAATAGTGGTCATACAAGACATAGGTATAAAAAACCGCGTGAAGTTAATAGAAGGGTATCAACACTAGTAGAAAGGACCTAAGGTGCGGGAAGCAATATAAGAATGGCGCTAAAGAGTGAACTGCGTGAGATTATAAAGACATAACTGCAGAAGAAAGAAAAAGAAACTTGGAGTTCCTCGGCGACCGAAGTACAGTAGTAAATGGCGAGGGGCTATATGCATGCAAACCTAGATTTCCGTTTCTGAAGCTCCTCCGTCCGCATGTCGAGCTGTTGCCGTACTCGTTCTTTTGCTTTCCTCTCCTCGTCTAGACGTTGCTCCAGAGACTGCTTTTCTTCGACTATTGACCGCCGAACATTAGCAACCTCGTTCCTAGCTTCGGAAAGCTCATTACGAAGAGCTTCAATCCGAGAATTGAGAGTGTCGCGTTCACGAGCCAACTCTGTCGCTTGCATACGGGCCTTTCGGACTGGTGAAATAGTCAGCAGACGTTCATGTGTTGTCGAGAAAGGGGGAACTCACGGTTTTTCTCCGAGTCACCGAGTGATGCCTCGAGATTGTTCACAAGATCCATGTGGGCCTGGAGGTCGCTTTCGCAATGCGTCAGCTGCTTGTTGAGGGTTTTGATCATGGCTTCTTGCTCCTCAATCTGCTTCGATTGTTGCTCGATCTTTGCAGTCAATTTGGGATCAACGACAGGTTGCGTGTTGGTTGGAAGATGTCCGAGGGAGGTAGCAGGGGAATCGGGCTGAGAATCCTTGCCGGAGAATGTATGATTGGAGGACGCATGAGATGATGTACTGAGATTGGAATCGCCGTTCATATGATTGGCGAGACGAGGGGCAGGTGGGGGTGGAACAGAAGGTGGAGGGGTAGCTGGTGGTAGTTTCGCGGGTGGGAGACCGGAAGCACGAGGGTAGCCGAGGGGTCGTTCCGGTGATCGAACATTAGGAGGGGAGGAACTACGAGCAATTTGCGCCTGCAGGTCTCGGACCAAGGCATCCTGCTTGTTCCTCTCTGACTGTAGGTTGTCTTTCTCGTCCTTGACTTTCTGCAAATTCTCTTGAAGCTCTGCGATGAGTGAACGATGTCGTTCGAGTTCGAGAACGAGGGATTCGCGTTTGGAGGCTTCCTGCACCAGCTTCTTCTGTTCCCTTCTCGTCCTCTCCAACTCTTCCTTGAGTTTTGCAACTTCAGCCGCCAATCCATCCCGTTCCGTATTGACTAAGGACACTTGTTCCCGCATCTCCTGAATTACGCCAGCTTGCTCGGCCATCGCGTTCTCGTGCTTGACTCGTGCCTGTTCGCGAAGCATAGTGAATTCCTCTGCGGCAGCCTTATGTGCTTCAAGCTCTTGGATAAGGAGCTCGTAATCCTTCTGTAGAAGCTGCTTCTCCTCGCCATGTTTACGCTCAAGGTCGACGCGCTGTTTGTCCAATGCCTCCGCATGCTCGTGCTCCAAAATGTCTCTCAACTTCTTCTGTTCCTCAAGGAGAGAGCCTTTGAGACTCTCAAGAGCTACGGCCTGGTCCGCCAGAACTTGTTGTTTCTCCTGCTGAACATTCTCGAGGATCTCCTGATGTTGACGTTGAACGCTCTCAAGTGAGGCATGTGCGCTGGAAAGCTTCTCTTCATATTCGGCTATCAACCGACTGCGAGCTTCTTCATGCGTCTGGGCCAAGGCTTTCAACTGGTTCTCGGCTCCTGTCTTCGCCTCCTGTAGTACCGAAGCATGAGCTGCCTTCAGCTTCTCGACATCCTCCAAATATCCCCGTTCCAACTCTTGCAAAATAACTGCGTGCTGTTCTCGGACACCTTGCAGAGCAGCATCCGATTCTTTGATAGCCTTTGACAACGCGGAAGCTGCATTTTCCTTCTCTTCCGCGAGTGCCGACGCCAGTGAGTCAACTTCCTTCCTCCACTCTTCCTTGAGCTTCAGGGTCGAGGATTCAAACTCGAGGCGAAGACGGTCCATCTGTAATCCATAATCATCGTCTTTTGCCTGTAGCATACGCGCGTGCGCGGCTTTGAGACCTTCGACCTCCTCCGCGAAAGATGCTTCCTTGCGAGCAAGAGCAGCAGCATGCTCGTCTTGCAACTCCTTGATAGCGAGGTTGCGAGACGACTCAGATTCCGACAGAGAGCCCTGGCGTGCGATTTCAGCCATCCGTAGCTCACCGGCGTGCTCCTCCCGCAGACGTTCGATAGTGGCGTTAGTCTCAGCCGTCAGCTTCTTGATGGCTTCCGCATGATCGGTACGCAGTTTCGTGAGCGCGTTATAGTACTCCTCTTCGGTAGTCTGGGATGCGGCTGAAGCCTCAACGTCTTTCTGGCGGAGAGCCTCAGCATGCTCAGCAAGGAGTTTGCTGACCGCTTTCTGATGGTCCTCGCGGGTGGTAGCGAGAACTTCATTCGCCTCCTCGATCTGGCGCTGAAGTTTGTTATCGTACTCGGTCTTGAGCTTGCCAAACGCTTCCTCGTGATCCGAACGCGCCTGTTGCAAGGCAGCCGCGGCTTCTTTAAGTTCAGCGCGAAGGGCGTCCATAGCCTCCTCGTGTTCCCCCTTCATCTGGCTCAACAACGCCTCGACCTCTGTGCCTTTCACCCTAATAGCTTCCTCGTGCTCTTGACGCAACTGCTCAATTTCGGCTTTGTGCGACTCTTCGACCTGTCGAAGCTGGTTCTCCAAAGCGGATTTACGTTGTGTAGCTTCTTCAAGGAGAACTTGATGATCTTTAAGCTCATCCAGGCCACTGACGTATTTGTTCTGCAGAGCTTCCAACTCTTTTGACATATTCAAGGCCTAACAAAATAGTCAACGCCTGACCTGATTATCATCATGAATGATATACCTGATCCCTTGAAAGTGCAGTGAGTTCATCAAGTTGGCGCTTAGTCTGGGTCAATTGGGTGTTGAGATCATCCACGATCTCGCGGTGTTGAGACTCCTTTTGTGCCATAGATCTGAAATGAACCATAGTCAGGATGATACTAATTGTAGCGATGAAAGTCGACGCACAGCATCAGCTCGTTTAAGCGCTCTAAAGACTCATCCGACTCCGAATGATTGGATCCATGGTCCGAACTGACAAAGTGACTGTTGCCATTTACCATGGATTGCTTGATATGGTCGAAGTGATTCAACGTCTTCGGTGAAAGTCCGATATTGTTTGGAACTGCATCTTGATTTTCCGACGATGGGGCTGCGTCCTGACCTTGCGTCCTGGCCTGGCTAGCTTGACTCTCCTTCAGCGATTCTTCAAGAGCCAGAATTTCGGATTCTCGTTCTTTGAGGACTTCTTGCAGACGCATAATCTCCTTTTCCAAACTTGAAATCGTCCTGTCATGTCCGTTGGTGGCGGCTGATAATGAAATAGATAGGTTGGGGCGAGAGGGAGAAGAATGAAGCGAGTGCGAGTTCGAGGGTGAGTGGGAACTACTTGCGTGGGAGGAGGATGAAGCCTTGCGCAAGTGCGCCGAGGAAAGCTCCTGTGAGAGCGATACAGATTGCGACAGCGACCTGATGCCAAGTGCTGGTGTCAATTATAAAGACGTATATTTCCGGATCTGAAAACCTACCTCGAGTGGAGAGATTCCGCTGAGGCCGCTTGGCGGAAAAAAAGGCGTCGGCCAGCAGCGTTGTATTGAGGCTCATCGCGATGTCTGCCACTTGGGATTCTCCTTCGGAACTGAGGAAATTCCGGTCGTTCCGCTGCAGGCGAATCAGTCGGAGCATCCTCTATGATCGTCGCGCTCCCTAGCTTAGCTTCTTCGAGTTGGGCAGCCAAGTCAGAAATTTCACGCAGAGCATCTCTGTACTTGGCAGAAACAGTAGAAAGATCTGCGAGGGTTGCAGTGTGGGTTTGCTGAAGCGCTAGATATTGCGCTGCTATGTCTTCGTCAGGTTTGGGAGGGATCTTCGCGACGGTTTCCTGTGTTGTTCCGACTGCTGTGAGATCGTTTGAAGATGCCCCCGGAGACGTCGAATTCGAGAGATCCTCGAGACTCTTCTTGGCAGAGACAACTTCATCAACCACGTTACCGAGACGTATTCTGGTTTCTCCTGCTTCTTTCTTCTTTTCTTCCCACGCCGTCATCTTCTGCTCCAACTCAAGGACCCTTTTTTCCCGTTCTTCTAAATCCGCACGCCAACCGTCCCCGTCTTTTTGTAACGCGTCCAATCTGTGTTGAAGAGCGTCGACCTCGTTACGGCGCTTTTCACACTCCTGCTCCAACTGTTCGACGGTTTGCTGCAGGGTGAGAATTGACTCGTCGGACTTTGAAAGCCTCGCTTCAAGATCAGCGATATATTTGGCCGAATAAGCTTCCGACTCTCTGAAGCGGACGAGCTCGCGTTTGAGGTCGATCATCGACTCGGTCGACGAAGTAGAATTTTCATCGTAGGCCTTAATCTTCTCTTCGAGGTCGCGTACATATGCCTAAAGTAGACGTTGAGGATGGCAATAGAGCGGAAGATCCTAACACCAACCTCAGTGGACGCCTCGCGTTCGGTCAACTTGACAATCCGGGCCCGAAGCTCTTCGACGTAGAGCTCGGTCGCAGCATGGCGAGTGGTCAGAGCGTTCAGCTCCTCCTCCTTCTCCTCGACCAGTTCATTTGTGTGGCGTAATGCAGCCCTGTTTAGACTCAGCTCGGCCTCCATCGTGGCGATTGCCTTCTCGTATTCCTCGATAACAGGGCCCACGATCTCCTCGTACTTGGCTGTTCCAGAAATGGCCCCATTCATGCTCGACCTATGCTTCTCGCCAAGCTCACCACGCAGCCGACCCAACTCCTCCGTTCGTTCCACATACTTCTCCCGTAAATCCTCATATTGACTCTGCAACTCCGTGAACTGAGCCAAGACTCGCTTTCCTGCCCCCTCCACCGTGTCCAGGTCTTTTTCAGCCTCCGCGGGGAATTTCCCCTCCTTCAGGGCCTTCAATTCCTTGCGTAAACGAGTGACTGTGTTTTGCAACCATTCAACGTCATCCCAACCGTCTTCCTTCTCGTTCACTACAGCACGATTTTTTATATTCCTCGCACGATTGGCATATTTGAGGGTATTAATGGTCTCGCCTGCGTTCCACTCGGCGGGACTAACACAGGCTATCATGAGGGTATGCGCGTTACCACCGAGGGAATCTTGAAGTAGACGAGTAAGTTTGGAGTCTCGATATGGTATGTGAGTGGCAGTATTTGATTTGGCGCGAGAAGGATCCCCAAGGGCCGAAATAACGTTGCCGAGAGCTAGGAGACCACTGTTGATGGAAATGCCTTCTTTGATACGGTCTCCCACAGCGGCCGTGCGCTTAAGCTAAGGCGAAAATCAGTCACGAGAGGCGGTGATAATGTGCCAGAAGCCCGTACACGTTCAGATCCAGCAAGGTCCACGAAATGGAATTTCGACGTTATTGTAACCCATTCCCCGCCCTCTTCGTCGCCATGCATTGAGCGCTCTCCAGCATGGCCCAAGGCGCTTGCAGGGCGCAGTCCCCCTCCTCGTGCTACAGCGGAGGCGATGCCCGGGGTCCCTGGCCGACCAAAAGTTGGAGAGGTGACACGGTTGGCTGAATTTGGCCCAGCATACATCGAACCCGGACGCGCCAATCTGGAAGGTGATCGACCCGCTGGGGGTAATGGGGAAGATGAACGAGGTGGAGTCGTGCCAGTGAATTTTTTCTGAATAAGCGTGAGTGAGAAAATAGCATGTGAACGGGAGGACTGCGCGTTCATGTCCGTTTCATTGGTACGTCGGATCGCCGTTCCTTTGCGAATTAAACTGAAAAATAGCCAGATGAGAATATGACGGACTGGAAACAGAATAGAACTTACCCCATCACTTCGGCCGCGTTCCTCACGTTAACCTCGCGTAGACCGCCCCAAATAATATGACCATCCTTGTCCTCCCTGATTTGAACCTCACGTCTGCCTCCAGTTGTATCATCCATGCTGAGCAAGTCGATGAGGTCTTCGTTGTAAATTTCAATGAAGGACCCCTTGATGTTATACGACCATGCACCCCCACGCTCGTCCTTGAGCTGCTTTGCACGAGTAAAGATTGTCGAGACCGCTCGGGGAATGATTCCCATCCCGTTATTGGGATCTGAAGGATCTGCCTCCAAATCGATGCCAGTCATGGTGAATGTTTTTCCACTACTCGTCTGGCCATATGCAAGAATGGTGCAATTGAAGCCATCAAGAAACCGAGTGACCATGGGCTTGGCAGTCGACTCGAAAAGCTCATACTGCGTTGTGGGGGGACCGTGAACTTGGTCGAAAGTGAAAGCCTGCTTCTTTGGGGCAGAGCCGCCGGAAGTAGAGGCGCCAGGGGCACCAGCACCGGCAAGAGCATTTGAAGGTGTTTCAATGGTAACTGAGGTGGGAGAAGTGGTTTGGATAACGGAGCGTTGAAAACGAACTGGGATGGAGGTTGAGTCCTGGGCCGTGGGTGGTCGGATTCGTAGTGCTAGAAGTGGGTAAGCAAGGGTCAAGTTTGGAAGTAGGAAAGAACTGACCAACTTGGACCGAGGTCGTCGTTGCGGACGACGAGCTCGTGGGGGCCATGGCTGGGACTCTCAACGTCAAGAATGCATAGACGTTCTAACAAATGACCTTTACGGGAAGTGCCGTTGGGCTTTTTCCCGCCAGCAACAGGGTCAGATGACAGGTTGTGATGCCTTGGTTTGATCAGCACTCCTCCCCGTCTGTTCCCATCTCTTTGCCTCAGCCAGAATCAGCCAGAATACCGTCTAATATCAGCGCGGCGTGTTAAAGCCGCCAATGCTATACGAGACCTGCTACCGAGGCCGTTGCTTGTAGATACATCTACTTCATTCTCGTATGCTATGTTTTCCTCCGTCATACCAAGATAGAAACACATTTGCGATCATCATTTCTCATGGCAACAATCCACAAATACTCCCACTGCCTACACCGTCTAATCATCCTTGTCCTCTCTTTCCCATCATCATTGATAAACATTGCCCGCTCATGCCGGCTCCGATTCTATCCTTTCTTTTCCTCTTCGTTGACGAGACGAGCACACGAACACCGATACTCGGCGTCCTTCACTATTCGGTCAACACGCCCACGTTAAAATATACACGCATCTGTCAATCCTCGACTGTATTGGATCCGCCATGAGAATTTTCACCCAGAATCATCAAGAACACGCATTAGCGTGGTTCTTACCACATTTAACCCAACGTGAATATATTCGATGCTGAGACGCTCGCCATTCTTCACTCCAAATTTGAGTTACTCAATAACCAGTACATGCCCGCGTGCCATGCCCTCGGGCAAGATGGCACAACGTTTTTCCAAAAGACAGTGTATTCACCGCTGCTAGATCTTCACTGTGACAAGCTTTCAAGACCTAGGTGGACCTTCTATCTTAGCATGTGTCCTTTTTAGTTAACCAAGACAAAACACACTCCATTCATTCCAGAGCTGGTCGAAATTTCAAAGGTGAATAAGGTGTATGTGCGACTCGTTTTCAGTGAGTTTTCAGTGAGAACTGAATTGAAACTGAATTGCTCCACATCCATAATCTCGCTGAAAACAAGGCTGCACATACACTCTAATCAAATTTCTCTCGGGTTGGTGTAGCGTATGCGGCATCCCTGGTGGGAGAGTGAAACATATCTCAATGGTGGAGCATCATAAGAGTAATGCCCCCTCAAACGACTTATGCAACTCGGTCACGTTCCTCTCCTCCCCCGTCAATAGGCATGGAAACAGATGACGGAACCATTTAGCTTCGAGACAAAGCCTGACGACACCAGTGTCAGCTTTTTCAGACTTGAATTCATACGATTCCGCAGTTTTTTTTTCTTTCAAATTCCGTTTGAGTCCTCCCGAGCCTGTTGTGGACGTAAGAGCAATCAGAAACGGCTTTCAGTATCGAGGGGAAACCTAGGTAATATGCATGTCCCAGGACACTTACCCGCGCGTGTGGCAATCAGGTCCAGCGGACACCAGAAATTAGTGAGATATGACACTGGCTCTATTAGAATCACCCTAATCAGAGCTTGCCGATCCTCGCTTACAAGTGTCAGGATAATAGGTCAAGGACACTGGTCGTATGAGCATGGCATACTATTAGTACATATTACAAACTCAATTAAACGTATTAGAGAGAAAATGGTTTCATAGAAGTGTTTCGCCTGAAGGGACTGGTCAGGAAATGCATTAAATCTTGAAAAAGCCCACATACCTAGCGCGGACCTTACAAGCGAACAGCCAACTGCAATAGTCTTTTCGACGTCCGCAGCATCAGCGAGGGACGGGTTAACCTCCTATGTTTAGGAGTCAACGGGACTGTTAGAATGGAATTCATATCGAAGTCACTTGCCATCAAATCCAGAGCCACCAACAGGCCTGTCTCATGGATGGCTTCGCAAATGTAATGACCCTCACGGAAAGTTAAGCCCCCTCGGACCTGCCAACATTAAGCCAAATATGTAGAGGTTGCAAGGCAGAAGCGTACCGGAGTACCCGTAGATGGTGCGACACTGGGATCCAGCGCATCTACGTCAAAGCTTAAATGAATTGGCAAGTCTCGGTTAGGATTGACATGGTCCAAGGCCATCTCCACAACCTTTCCAATGCCGTATTTATCAACTTCATGCATGCTAAATGCTTTAATGTTGTTGTCGCGCAAAATCTTCTTCTCGCCTGCTTCGACGTCACGGAGTCCGATATAGACCAAGCGTTCAGGTTTTAGAGCGGGCTTGATCCAGTCAAACTCTTTTTCTTTGCTGCCAAGTCCTAG
Organism: Podaxis mareebaensis; assembly: GCA_018524725.1. Taxonomy (NCBI): domain Eukaryota; kingdom Fungi; phylum Basidiomycota; class Agaricomycetes; order Agaricales; family Agaricaceae; genus Podaxis; species Podaxis mareebaensis. The sequence goes on along the minus strand of JAEUWP010000562.1, from coordinate 581,483 downwards.
CAGGAAAGAGACAGGCATGCCATGAATGTTCCCTGATGAACAATTAGCAATAATCTTCAAACGAAACACGTCCAATTTACCTGATTCTGTTGTCTCAATGGTGTTGATATCAGCGTGGGCGTCAACCCAGACAACACAAGCGTTCGGGAAAGCCCTGAGTCAACCGTCAGGTTATGCTGAATTAAAAGGAAGCAAATACATACTCTAGCGTTCCGGAGATGGTGCCCATGGCCTACCAATACGATCAATGTTTCAATCCAACCAGTCCCACTGAACTCACGGACCAGAGAGTGATCTCCTCCCAAGGTCACCGGAAGAGCACCGCCCTTCGCATGACCACTCACAACGTTAGCCACAGCCTTGGTCACGCGAGAAACGGTACGAGGATTCTTCAGCTTGCCGATAGGCGGGTCATGCAGATTATTGTTCTCTTCGAATTGATGATGTCCGTCAAAAGTGACACTCCAACCCAATTCTTTAAGTTGGTCTATAAGGCCGGCTTGGACTAGCCTGATAGGACCTTCATCTACGCCGGCTCTGGGCTGCGCCGGTGTCAGCTATATTTGTATATCAATCAGAACATCCGCTGACCTGTCCACCACTAAATAACATTAGGGCTCTGAATCATGAATATCAAACATCAAAAGAAGGAAAGCTAACCTGAATGGGCAGCCCACAATCTGTGGAAGCGAGAGTCAATAATGTTGTTATTCGTTGAACGAGGAGACATACAAGAGACGTACAGCGACGGTGGCAGGTTCAGGAAGGAATCGTAAGCTCGGCATGTTCAGTGAAAGTCAAGTTATGAAGAACTTGGAGGGGGAGGGGGAGTAGGACACAATGCTCAGTGAAACTCGGGGGGTTTAAAAGGCGAAGCTGTGAGAGGTTACAAGATCCGAGTTGCTGGAAGCCCGGCGTTATCTAGCTCCTATGTTTGGCTAGTGCGATCCTCCTTCCGTATGGAGACCCTAAAGAACATTGCCAATGGCATGGACGCCTAGAGTACTTTGGTGAAAAGTATGATAAGAGGTCAATAGAACCTGATAGCCTCAACTTCGGTGAAGCATCATTAGACCAATCGCACACGTAGACACGCATGACCCCCGTATCAACAAACCCCAACTTCAATCTGTTTATGACGTGCGACCTTCAAATTTTCAATTTCACCATTGTTAACATCTACTCATGGTCCTTCTTCATCCGTGCCGTTTTACCCTTCTGATTGCTACCATCAGTCCACGGCAGCGAAAACCGCGTTTTCTGATGCATGGACCCGGTACAGGAAGCCGCGCCGAAGAAGGAGGATTGGTCACAAATATGTTAGGACACACATGCAGCCCAAATCTATTTTTAACGACCACATTGGAGATATATTGATAGACGAGCTATTTGTTGCCTGCGACCTATAGGCCGTAGGCTTCAGGAACACGCCCATTCCTGCCATCCTGTGCTCTAACACTGCCAGGTTTCCTCACCTTTTTCAACCCTAAGCCCCTAGCGCCATGTCGATTGAAGTTGGCTCGGACACGCCTCGTCTGAGGACACCCCAGCCAGGCTCCGGTATAAGTACTCCTTCTCAGAAGTTCGCAGATATTGTGAGTTTCCTCCGCATGCACTTCCATCTTCCCCGCGTCTCGTCCTTCTCTAACCTTGTGGATCAGGTTCGCGATGTTATGAGGCACCATAAGCACGAAAAGGAATCCGAAGCTCATCAGGTGCGTTCATTAAGCTCGGCGCTCGTGATACCACCCTCACATCGCGGCCCAGATTTTCCGCCAAGCCCGTGGTCACCAGCCCAAAGGTTTACCTCAGCTAGTTGATCCTGTTAGTCTTCGCAATTCACTGATACATGCTAATCACTGACCGATGTTTAGGAGGAAGAAACTGTACCAGGAATAGAACACCCTGGAAGCACCGGTGTCATTTATTGCTCAGATCGGGCAATGGCCAACGGCTTCAGTTATTCCAGCTCCCATGAATGGTCAAATCTTGGCCAAGGCGCACCTGAAGTCGGGCCTATTCCTGGCGCTCCGGAACGTCCCAACACTATACGAATGCCTTTGGATTCTCTGGAATATGCTCCGACCACGGGCGTAAAGGGTACTTACGGTTCTCCTTTCGTCTTGTCATGCTTCTTGGCTCAACGTGGCATTCCTTAGCTCTTCGCGAAGCCGTTGCAAACCTTTATAACCACACATACCGTCAGGGGAAGGAGAGTCAATATACGTACGAGAACGTCTGTATTGTTCCCGGAGGTCGTTCCGGCCTCTCCAGAGTTGCTGCGGTCATCGGCGACGTTTATACGGTAAGGTCTTTGAAGCATGCATGCAAACTTTTCTCATCCAGATTTAGAGCTATCAAATACCGGATTATACCGCTTATGACCAAGTCCTTAGCGCCTTCCGTCGCCTCGTGCCAGTTCCAACAGCGTGAGTGTTACTTAATCATTTGTGAAGTGGCTGGAAAGTTATCGTCACCGTAGTCTCGACCCAAAGGTATGGTTATTGGCGATCTTTTTACTCCACCCTGACGTGTAAACCTTCGCCAGAACAAATATCGTTTGGATATCGAACAGACCAAAGTAACCAGTTCTTTATCATTAAGGTGTATGTGCGACTCGTTTTCAGTGAGTTTTCAGTGAGAACTGAATTGAAACTGAATTGCTCCACATCCATAATCTCGCTGAAAACAAGGCTGCACATACACTCTATTTATCGCAATTTATCTGACTTTCAATCATTCCTTATAGCGAGATATCAAGACCCAGGGTCTGCAGGTTATACTTGCTTCAAACCCACGTAACCCTACCGGCCAGGTACGTTTGTCAGCCAACGGTCCAACTCTGGCTAACATCTCAAAATAGGTCATTAGGCAAGCCCCATTCTAGTACCTTAGTCAGGCACCCGGACTGAGACCATAGTAGAGGACACGACTTAAAGGAACTAGTTTCTCTGGGGAGGGAGGGAACTACCATCATTCTCGACGAGGTGGGGTTTATTGAACACCTGGGTATCTGGTCACTGACCGTTATAAGTTCTATTCTTGGTATATCTACCCTGATCGTACCGAAGACTATGGGAAGTCCATTTCGGCAGCTAAGTACATTGACAATGTCGACAAGGTAAGAAGATCACACTCTCTATCTCCCAGATTCTCACTTCCGCGCAGGACTCCGTCATCATTATCGATGGGCTTACGAAGGTATGCTCTCGTCCTTTTCGACGATTACACTGTCGTTAAAATACCACAGAACTGGAGGCTGCCAGGCTGGCGGATTTGCTGGGTCGTTGGACCTAAGAATTTGATCACAGCTCTCTCTCAGTCCGGTTCATTCCTTGACGGAGGCGCCAATCACCCGTACATTAACGTCTTAGAATCTCGTCCGCAAGCTTCTAACGGGTCATCTACAGAATGCAATTAGCGGCCGTTCCTTTGCTCGATCCGACTCACGTTGCTATGGAAAAAATCGCCCTTCAAAAGCACTTCAAGAAGAAGCGCGACCATGTTCTTTCTCGTTTGCACGAGCTTCACCTCGACGTCGAAATCCCCCCAACGAGCACTTTCTATATCTGGCTCAACCTAGAGAGGCTCCCGCCACCCCTTAACAATGGGCTCGTATGTCGCCATTCATCTCTTGGGCCAGCGGTCTTTGTTCTAACAATTGTTGCAGACGTTTTTCGAGGAACTGCTTAAGGAGAAGACGATTGTGATCCCCGGCATCTTCTTCGACATCAACCCATCTCACCGCAGGAACCTGTTCAACTCTCCTTGCCATCACTTTGTTCGCCTCTCCTTTGGCCCTTCTCTCGATGTTTTGGATAGAGGTAAATCGCAAAGCGATTGCCTTGTTAGATATGCCTAACACATCCTGCTATTTCCACAGGTATTGATGCTATTGCGAACGTCCTGAAGAAAGCTAGGAAGAGCGGTATGCAAGCCTTCGGACACAGCTACAAGACAAGCATCGACGAGAACATTGAGCCCGCTCACGTCTGAGGCCGTCTTATACTCGGTTCCCTGGCCAGAGTTTTTCTCAAGGGTAAAGGATGTTCGAAATGTCGGCCTAATTTATAACTATAAACGCACAACAAAGTGTTCAGAGGACATATGACACGTGAATGAAAGCACGGATCACAGGCTTGGATCAAAGGGAGCGAAAGCGGTTTTGAATGCCTGCGCGTCCGCACGATCCTCTTCTTCAGGCAACATACAAGCTTTCCAGTCCATTCGATCTGGAACATCCAACAATGAAACAAGCACCTGTCTAGAACAAGATGACATCAGCCAACCTTGAAACCTCGTAAACGCGAAAAAAATAATACTCACCGCCCAAACTGTAAATTAAAAGGAGCATGTTCCCTCATGAGGTGAACCAACTTCCTTCCGTCAGGCAACTCGACCTTAAAATAGCTACCTCTGCCCCCAGCGCAGAATTTCATCGCCTCGTCGGCATCCTCCTCAAAATCTATCCCCACGGCTCGACCCTCCCGGATAAACGCGCTCTCCGCTTGGCCCTCTAGCTTTCGGGGTATTGGTACAGCCTGAACATGGGCATGCCCGCCTTTTGCACTCAGCCGTCCGACCTCAAACATCACTGCACTGCGTCCATGTTTAGCGAAAAATGCTCGTAGAGCTGACTTGTACCTGCAAGAGCGGCATGTCCGATGAGTCACATAACAATAGAAGATGCCATCGACTCACTTTTCTGTCTCTTCCACTATTGGAGGGGCTAAGTCTGGAGGTATAGTCGTGTACGTCGGGTAGTGCGTAATGGGAACGATCAAAACATGGCCACCGCCGGGGACATCAACGTGATCTGCCGCTGATTGAGTAGGAATGATTTGGCCTTTCGGCAGAGTTATATAGACCTCGGTTCCAATCGAAACAATGAGATGCTTCCTAGGATTCACTTCAGCATCTCCATTGCAAGGAATCCTACCTGCGATGCGCAGAGATACGTTTCGAGCGGGGTTGATACTCACGCGAGGTTAGGATTTGATAAACAAAACCAGCATTCATCGGCTAGACATCAATGAGATGGAATCAAAACCAATATCTTTCATTAGTCAAGATGAGATACTCACGAGCGATTTCTTTCGGTGGTCCTCGACGGCCAGATCGTCTTTCTCCACCTTGAGATTGTCGGATGACCAAACAGTCCTCGAGGTAGTGTTCTTCACTGCCACATGCGCGGCATACGTAGCCAGGTTTCGGTTTCCTGCCACCAGTATCCCCGACAGCGTCTCTTGTGGGACAGTCACGGACAAAATGACCAGGCTACATCGGGGATGAGTTTGGTCAGATAAGTCGCGCAAAAGGGAAACGTCATACTTCGTTGCAAAGCTTACAAATATAACCCTCAGAAGGTTTTGTGCGCTCGGGACAGTCGTTAATAAAATGCTATGATCCGAATGAGTCAATTGCACGCAAGGCGGCCAAGTCTATCCACCTCTGTTGACTCGCAGCGGCGACACTTGTAACCAGGGGGTGGTTTGCCGGGTTCACCTTGAGCTACTGAATTGAATGACTTGAAATCAAGATCCAAGAGTGAATCCTACCAATTCGATTCCGTTTCGTAGGTTGACGGACGTTTCCAAAGATGAAGTTGTTGCTTTCGGAAACTTCGAACGACCGCTTGGATCCTCGGGTTGTAGGCTCTGAGAAAGGGTTTACAGTCGCATTTGGGGGTGAAGAACTTGTTGGTTTCGCGGAAATGTTGAAAGCATAGAACCACTGGAGCAACCACATCAATAATTCCCTATGTTCGCATCAAGATGTCTCCTAGACGCACTCTCTGTTTTTTGCCCATTGATGGTGCTTCACCACCAAAGGCCCCTAGAGTCACAAACCGCGTTACGCGGTTTTCATCACCCTCCCAAACGAAAGGCTCGCGTTCCCAGAAAGCGGGCGGAGCACCTGCTCCCATGGCGAAATGATACCGCGGCTGTGTGCGACGTACAACATCATCAAGTGGGGGCGCGAGAATCGGTTGGAAATCTTTCTGAGGCACTGGGCAGGTGGAAAAATTGGGGATAATGGAGGGCCATACGTTGCTCAAGAGGATATCAACCGCCTGCGAGGAAGCCGATGTTGATTGGATAGCAGCGAGGGATTGGTAATTTTTACTGGTGGAAGAGGTGGAAAGCGTGTTCGCGAGTAAACGCTCCTTGGTGTGAATCGAGAAATAAGGGGAGACAAAACCCTATGCAAGTTATCAAAAGTGAACGATGAAATATCGAAAGATGGACGAACAGGAGCTGCTTCCGCATTGCTGTAAATATCTGTATCATATATTCCACCTAGGCATGCAATCCGAAGCCCATGTGCTGTCGTTATTATTCCAGATTTACCTGCGAGCAACCAGTAGTGAGCAAAATGCTTCTACCGTGAGTTGCGGCTTACCCATTAGGAAAACATTCTTGCATAGCTCGCCCCCGGTCTTGGCAAATTTCTGAATGACTTTCTGAGGCAGTGGATACCTGCCTTGCATAATATAACATTCCACGGCCACTAAATTCACCCGCTTGCGCAGTGAGACGTTAGTCATCGGGATAGAAAACTGAGTATCGCACCTTCTAATCTCCCGTCGAGTAGCAGAGAAACTTCGTCTTCTTCATTATTGGTCTCTGTTGATTCGTCGCCGGGGGGAGCAAAGAAATCGCCAGTGCATAGCACAAGGTCAAATTTGCCGTGTTTCGCATCAATGGCCTTGATTTTGGAGAAAAGGTCACGTATGGAACCAACTGCAGATCCGACAGTAAGTCTGGTGCATGATGTCTTAATGAGTTGTTATACAGCGAGCAAGCAATCTCACATTTTCACTGAGTCAGAATTCATTGCGCGCAGACCTTGGAAATATAACTGCGAGTGTAGAGCTCGGACGTGGAAACGCGTTCAAGGCCCTTATGGGACGCGTGATCATGTGCGCGGCAGACGTCACTGACGTAAGGTTCTTTGTGAATAGTGTCTCGACCAAAAACAAATTCAACAAGCTTTGAGGCTTGAATAGATTCAAAGCAAAGACAATATAGTGGATATGGCCCTCAGAAGTATGAGGCAGGCCATAGCATGGCAAAAACCTCTTTCCTGCTATCTCGGATTCCCTGACAGCCTGTGATCCTGCGGACCTAACCTGGAGAAAGTTGTGATGTATCGGGCAGGCCGTCCTCATTTGCAACAAGAGCGCACAGGCTGACATGCGTTTTCCACAGAACGGGCCCCAGTAACCCATTATGGATACATGCGGAAGAGACACGGAAATGCAAGGCTTATGAACCAACACAATTCCCCCATAGGGAGGGCACAGGCGGACGAGTGCAAGGCAACGCTTAAATACATTCTGACGATGATAATCCGGGCCGTGAGAAGTGCAAAGGACCGCCTAATAACTTCCAAGTGTAGCGGTGATATTTACTAGAAGGTCAGGTCGCTAACTGCCTTTGCATGCAGCACACCCGCCGCCCATATTAGTAGTCTTATATGAATGATTTCTTGACGGGATGAAGGAAACGTGCATGAGAAGCGATCCTCAGAATGTGGCATCAACAGGCCCAGAGGCTTTCCGTGCGAAATAAGGAGACGATACCCTCAATCCTCGTCCTTACCCACGGCAGTGTTATACCGTGATCAATAGTTGTGCCTGTAAGTTTGCGGCATGAAGATCGAGTGGGAACATCTTCGCGAGATTGTGTTCCTTGAACTGCTGCTCAGGGATTGACCCTGCGCCGGGGGATCAAGAATAACTCTCTCTCACAGAGGGGGAACAACCAATTAGTAGGGCCGCCATCGTGGCTTGTGTTAGGCACAGCTTCAGGCTGGAGCAGACTTAACAACACCGCGAGACCGTGACAATTGCCCGAGATGAGAAACATGAACAAGAATTATCTATGTACGATAGCTGAGGGCTGAACCCCAAGTTCTGGCATCAATCGGGGCCAGAATCTGTTATGGTAAGCATCAACGACATGGTAGCGAGCAGGAACTTGGCATAGAGGCAGCTCAATAACACCCATATGACGCCGTCGTATGCGTATGGGCTCTGAATGATCGTGGGCAAGCGGGGGGATTGAAGAAGGAACAAGCGCACAGGGACGGATTGGCAATAGCCGGAAAAAGGAGAAAACATGTCCAAATCAGGAACAATGACATTAACCCACAACCGCCTAAAAGCCACGCGTGTGTTAAGCGGACCGTTCTTGTGCGCCTTGTCTGGGTATTCATTGTCCCTTGTTTGTCGAAATATCTGATGCGCACCTCATGCCTGTTCTCGAATTACCGCCTTCTTCTGTTTTCTTTCCCTGGGTGCCTGGCTGTACCCAGCTTACTTGCATTTGACGCACCAGCAGATCATTGTATATAACCCAGTAACCACCCCCTCCTTCCCCTCACCACCAGTCAATCTTTTTCTGGTGCAGAGGTTTTCGCACCCATTCGCTCACCGTGCACTGTTCAATCATGGTTGCTTTTACCTTCATTGCCTCTTTTCTCCTCTTGGCTGTCTCCAGTCTTGCCGCCCCAATGGCGCAGTCCTTGCGCATCCCCCACATAGACCCGGAGAAGATCCTTTGCCAATTACCGATCATTGAAAGATACCTCTGTCCTCGTGATGGGCAAGATGACCTCAGTCGCCAGACTATTCTTGGTGTTGCCCGGGGCACACAGGACCCCAGTGGTACTTATCGGTTCACAGTCAAATACGCCAATTCTGAACGCTGGAAACCCTCCACTGTAGTCTCGTCCTGGAATCTCCCGTATGGATCTAAAACTATCTAGACGAATTGATTTTTACTGATATTTCCTACAAACAGGACCGGATCCTCCAATGTGACGGCCACGCCTTTGGCGTGCCCTCAGCCATTTACTGATCCATCAGCATATACTGAGGATTGTCTTTCAATGGTTCTCTACGTACCGCCTTCCCTTTCAAGCCGGAGTTCTGCACCAACTTTCATGTGGTGAGTAGATTTGGTACCGGTGTCTCTTCCGTCTAATCGAAACCACAGGATCCATGGTGGCTCTTTCATTCTGGGTTCAGCCAGTGCTGCTGGACTGGATGGCTCAAAGCTTGCTATCGCAACAGATTCCATCGTCGCTGTAGTCCAATATCGTCTTGGGGCTGTGAGTATCTCCAGCTTATTCCTTGCCCTATCTTTTCTGATTGATTGGCCTAGCTCGGTTTCATGGCACCTGATGGCACTACCAACTTAGCAGTCAAGGACCTTGTCAACGCTTTGCAATTTTTGAAACAGGTCGTCCCTGCTTTCGGAGGCAATCCGAACAAGATCACCATCGCCGGGCAGAGTTCAGGTGCCCACCTTGTCAGGTCACTTCTGGCCGCACCTTCGGCTTCCTCACTATTTCGCTACGGCATTATCCAGTCGGATCCCATGGTTGGTCCAGCTATTCTCGTTTCCATGTCACGGTGCACTAAACCTTTTCCAGAATTTTGGTTTCTTGAGCACTTCGGTGCAGCAGTCCTTGCAGGCTATGTTCAATGGATTCATTGGTTGCGGTGCCACTGACACAACTTGCCATAACTCTCTTTCGCTTACGACGATTCTCAATAGTGAGATGTCGTTGTTCGGAACGGCATATCAAACGATTCCGGTCGCAGGCCAGTCCGAACCGATGCGCCCCGTCCTTGATGGCTCTTTCATCACCACGTCCCTCGACTCAACCACCCGCTTCCCTTCGGTTTCGAAACCGGTTCTGGTTACCACTGTGGCTCAAGAGGCTGGCTTCGCTATCTACATGAATAACCCGCCCCTCACACAAAGCAACCTAACAGACAACTGCGAAGCCACCTTTGGGGCAGATCGTACCAACACAATTCTGTCATCTGGCTTCTATCCCCCCGCCTCTGACGCACGGGTCCAGCTCCAAGCCATTGGCACCGATTACTTATGGAAATGCTCAAGCTGGACCTTCGCTCGTAATTGGGCTGCTCATGGTGGTACAGCCTATGTCGGCGAGTATGTTGTAGGCGCTACTTACCCCGGCAACGAGGCCGCTTCGTTCTGCACTCAACCCGGCGTTGTTTGTCACCAGGATGACATCGAAATTGTAGTAAGTACCTTTCTGCCTAGCGATTAAGAAACTGTATCTGAAGACTTCCTCAATTCCTCCAGTTTGGCACCGTTTCAAACCCCACTGTGGCCCAAAGCGCCCTCATATCCCAGATGCAGGCTCGCTACAAGGCATTCCTTGATACTGGTAACCCTAACGTTCCCAATTTGCCTACGTGGTCTGCTTCAGGCACATCCGATGTCAATGCCATCCAGTTGGGTGGCACAGGTCAAGTTGCCGTCGGCGCCTGCATTCCCAGCTTCTGGGGAGAGGATGTTTCCTATGATTACCAGTTTTATGCTAGCTCCTAGATGATCTTCGGATTTCTCTCCCAGCGTTTTGTGTTTGCTAGCCGTAGAGGCTGTAACCTAGCTCGCGCCCATTATACCTTTGCTTTCTCCTTCTCCTTCCCATCTTCCCCGATCTTACAGCTCATACTCGATACACACATAACCCCCTACTCCCCTGACTCTCGCTAACTGTATCCATATACCCAATCAACCCATGTAGCCATACGCCGCCTGCGATATATGTATCACTCTTTAATGTTCTATCGCATTAAGATGATAAAATAACTACAGCGAACATTCTTATAACCCATTAATGTATATGGCATAAATTTAACAAACACCGAGGGTTTCTAGAGCTTAGAGGATTCCTGGAAAACATGCAATTCGATGTCGTTAAAGATATCAAAATTACGCTGCAGGATAATCTCCTTGATGACCTAAAATACCTCTAATGAGATCTATCACAATGTAAAACGTAATTAAAGACTTACTCCATCCACCACTCGCAGTTTGGCGCGGTGAAGACGTCCTTTGGAGCCTCCCCGAGTTTCATCACCCTCATACGTGAGTATCGAATAACCCTGCGCGAGATCTTCGTCGAGAGGTTTGCGCGGCCGTGGATTCATCACCATACGGCCAAAAGCTCCTCTGGAAAGGCTCTCAATCTTTTCCCGCTGCTTCTCGGTGTTCCGTGATCCCTGGAGTATGTCAAATAGGGTGGTAAGGATGTAAAATTGGGGCGGCATGAAGGATATTTTTCCCTCCCGGAATTCGCGGAGGGCTTCGCTAGGGTGGATGAAGCGCGCTGAAATGACTTCTTGACCCCCATCTATGTATACGAGCGTCATCGGGTCGGAGCATTAGACATACATATAGTAATAGAACATCAGTATTTTGGGATGCACTGGAAGAGGATGCTGACCTGGCTTGGGTATGCGTTCTTGCTTGGCTCCTGAGCTGAAACCCGCCGAAGGCGCGGCAGGGAGGAATGTAACGAAGAACTGCGTATGAAACCGGCTGAGCAAGATTATTGCAGATTAAGTAGATAGTTGGGCAGCCCGGGGGATTACGACATACCGAGGCGGTCCAGGAGGAGTTATCCATTGAGTGAACGGGAGCAAGGCGTCGGTGTCCGCCTTGAGGTGACTCAAATCGAGGAATTCTTGGAACAGAAGCTTCTGCTGATGGATACTGTGGCGTGCTTCGTCCAGCCGAGCATCATCTAGCGAAATTGCAGAGGAAGAACCGTTGGTAGATGCAAGTAGGAGGCCCGACTCCTCGAATGTCTCACGGATGGCCGTAATAGCTAATGAGGAGTCTTGCTTGGCGTCATAGTTTCCGCCTGGGAAGACCTGGAAATCCAGCCTACCATCAAGACCCCTAACTTTAGATGTGAGATCAAACGTACGGTCATGCCACCGAACGAACGAGCCTTGGGGTTCCGGTGCACCAACAGGATCTCATTTCGATCGTTTACAACCACCAGGCTCGCAGAAGGACGTGGAATGACATCCGGTTTGGCAGCAGAGGTCACGGAGGATGTCGACATTGTCAACCGGTGAGTTTGTGACCGGGAGGGTATCAGGCTAAGGCGATGAGTATGAGAGAGTAACTTGTGTGGCGGAGAGGACGGATATAGCAGGGGTCGGATAAAGCGCATCGAAACGAGAGTTCCCATCTTATAATGCAAAGGCAATAGTGGGACTAGAACGTGATATCCGGAACGGACACTAGCCATACCATCGTCAAGCACACCTGACACACTCACGTTCCCGGATTGCTGACAAATTCCCATGAGCAAAAAGATATACCACCCGGGGCTTCAAAACTAGCAGTAGTGTAGTGTAGTAAGTATAAACGAGAGAACAACCTCGTGCGCGGATAACAGGAAAGTGTAGTGGTCCTGGTGAAACATTCAGCACAGGTGTGTTAACTCGGCTTGCCATTTTCGTCCCACCTGGGTTAATTGGGACCGACACGGGCACACACGATCATACAGCCCTCAAGGCCGACGCTGCCTTGAGGAGCCGGCGAAGCGCATTCTGTCACAAACTGAAACTGAAACTGCCTCTTATCGCCGATACCTGATCGCGAAGGGCCGATTATATTACTATTATCATGTACAATCGACGAGAATCCATTTATGCCTCGAACCCCCTTGGGGAACCATTTCGTGTCTCAAGGTGTTTCCTGGTCTCTAGCATCTCCACAGTTACAAATGTAGTACGAGTCGCGGTGATCGTTGGTCCGAGTCGAGTGAGCGCCAGGACAGATCCGTAAGGAGCGGGCATTCTAACTCGCCCGTTCGTCACCTCACGGGGATTGCGGCAACAACTTGATGACGTGTTTCCAGTTCTACATTAGCTCAGCATGTGCGCCAATCTAAAGAACAAAGAAGTGGGTCACACCTTATGCGTCAAAGTACGGAAATCTTTCACTTGCGCGATGTGAAGGAGGTATCGAGTCAGCTTATGGAGTTCTCTGTCCGCCATCGCTTCCGGAGTCTGAGCATTCCTAAAGGCGGGTATCTTGAGACCTTCCCTCGGGTTTAGGGCAAAGTTGCGGCTCTGCAGAGATATGATTGAATGGATCGTACACGACGGGTAAGTAGCATACTTACCAGGTCATCGACATGGATGGTGTTGCTTGCATCGCTACGATGTTTCGCGTCGGCTCGTTACACGGCAAGCTTCTCCGATGACCAAAAAGACTCACAAGTGCGGGAAATGATTCCATATGATCTGCAGTGCTTTTACAGAATGATTCCACGGCTTATTGTTCCGTTGTGAGAAGACGGTGAACATGCAAGTCTTATCCAGTACTGCAATGATCAAGTCAGGGCTTGAAGTCAGGCAGAGCTTGAGTGCATACCGAATGATATCTACTTTCAGAACTACCATCAACAAAATAGAATGGCTGATGAAAATGGGGGATAATTACCTGGTAATTACGACTTGAGCCCACCATCCCTAATTCAACCAGTTTGGTTTCAAGCCATATCCAGCTGGTTTGGGACCTGAGTAAGGGTAATTATCAATGATTCAACGGCAAGGACGGGTCAGCACCCACCATATGCAGACTATCGAAAAAGGTGAAAAATAGCCAGTTACATTGGATTAAGGGCTCACTTACTGTCATAGTAAGGGTATATAGCCTCCAGAAATTCGTGAAGTCCGGGTCTCGCACACTGACTGGGTGGTAGCAGTCCCGATGTCAAAGGTTTGGTATCAAGTATCGCTGAATGAATGAGTTGAAAATCATGTGCATAATCCTAGGAGAAGGCCAGACGTACTGTAATCAATATCCAAGACCAACAACTTCTTTCCCTCGCGAAAGGGAGATATAACGTTAATCTTCAGCTTCTCGGTGGCCTCTTTAATCTTTCTACGATTTCGTTGGTCATTGAGGTACGCCAAGCTCGCAGCCGGGTCTTCTGTAAAGTCGATGTCCAAGTCATTGACAATGTCAGGTAGATTCTCCAGCTCTGCAGAGTCCTTTCATGTGAGTTGGGAATCAGCTCATACACAGGCAAATGCGAACTTGAAGGGTCCTTGATCTCATCTCCCTCAGGGGTCCCAATGAGCGTGAATTTCTTTCCAGTAGGCAGACGCAGATCCGCACTAGCTCAGAGCCTTTAGTATCGTCGAATGACTCTAGCCGAAGGTCTCACGAAAAACTCACATAAGGACCTGGTCCTCGGGCAGCTTTCCCTTTACCAACCCCAGTATCTTCTGACGCTCCAGTGGCACATTCGTGAGATCGCGTAATGCAGTCTTGAGGTCATAAACCCTGCACTCCAATGTCAGCATGTGTTACCTAGGAGACAGCGATGGGATGCCGACCTATCCGTGTCGGCGACACTGAGTTTGAAAGCTTTGCCTGACCATGTGAAGTTGAGAACGGTCCAGTTTTCCGGGATATCATCGGCGGGCACCTGTGGAGCTCATGTAAGGTTGATCGACTCCACGAAATAAGATGAGCACGACCAACAGATTCCGCAGCAACAGTTTGGGCGGCCTCGGCTGGGCCATGCAAAGTGAACGCTGGCTCCGACGACATGCTCGAAGACTGGTGCGTGGAGATGGTAATGAGCGAGAACAAACAAGGTGAAGGCCAGTACCCCGTGGGGGACGGTCGTGACAAGGGCGTGTGTCGCATTCACAGCAATTCATCGATTAATCATCCAGCGCTTGGAACTTTGTCGTTTCATTCGCCACCGGAACCCGAAACCAAGGGTGAGTTCACGTCGAAAGACATTATACTACAATACACATCACTCAAGACTGTGTCCAACTTGGACGATATTATGTATGTAACTGCTAAACACCATAATCACGCTTCAAGTTCAGCGACACTATCAGCAATGAACTTGAATGTAGATAAAGATGAAGCTGAGAGGATCTGGTGAGTACACAAATAATGAAATACGATGTGGAATAACTGACTGGTCAAATTATTCGTTGACAGGGCGGAGGGTGTAGCTGCTTTTGGTTCCAAAATCTGGGAGGACGCGTCATAGTTCCAGCCATGTTGTTCAGCAACTAATGCACATTAATGTAGTTTGCGAAAACAGCAGTATATACAACCTACCTCCGACGATCTGGTCGCCCGGAAGACCTAGATAGACCTGCGCGAGGGACAAGGGCAAAGAACTATATGCCTTGGACAGCAAAATGAATGTACGCTGCCGAAAAGCCTCTGGAGAAGAAGTTTAACGAGAATGAAACCTGATTAGCGGTGTTACTAACCAAAGAAGCTGGTGACCAGACTGGCAATGAGAGAGGCAAGTTTAACATCCGGAAAATCAGGTTGCGACGCAAGACTGAATAATGCTTCTGCACGAGGATAGATCTTGTTGTATTGTCTCTCGGCCGTTGCATTGACGAGATCGGAGAGAGCTTTGGTCAAAGGTAAGGAGGGCAAGGGGTCTGGTAGGCGGGACAGTGCATATTGTGCAGGAGGGCTGTGGGCGGTTGGATTGAGGAAGTTATGGTTTCAGAGACAGTGTTTCACTGACATGTCGTCTAGGATCAAGTACGTGAGGACCAGGGGGCTCACAGTGAAAAGCCGTGAAGGTGAGCGACTTGTATTAGACTATGGAGTCGACATGAGACCTCGTTCGAGACGTCGGAGCTCTTCTTACCAGTACATCAGTTTCTTCGGCCTTCAGTATGAGCTCACGATATTGAGCTTTCGATGCAAGATCCACGATGAGCGGAAAGCTTGCGGGAAGGGTGTCCTGTGTTGCATTGGAAGAAGATGGAGGAGGATTTGAGGAGGAACCCTGAGACCGAGAACGGGACTGGTCCTGCAACTCTGTAGCTGTAGTAGGAGGCGGAGTGGGAGGAGCGTTAACCATGGTACGAGTTACTGTAAGCTCGTGTTGGTTGCTGTGGTGGCAGTCGAGTTGAAGGGTGTATTACTTACGCCATTGCAGTGTCAAGTGATCGAGTATCTATATCCAACTAACATACTTAGGGTGATTAATCGGGCGCCCAACCTAATCTTGCACTTCACCTTCTACTTTCTTCACCCACTATACATTCCTCACCTCTCCGGCCAACATGGACCTGGAAAGCGAAGTAGAATCAATCCTCTATATTGCACGAGAAGTATCTGGTGGATCTATTACACCCGGTTTCTCTACGCTTGAGTTCCTGACTTCACTGGCAACACAGTCTACAAGATCCCTCCCCTAAGAGCCAATGTCGGCTACCGCGCTGGTGAATGGGGCGACTTAGGCGAGCCCTTGTGGAAGGGTCGTCTTCGTATCATTGAGAGGTCAACTGGTGTCGCCATGCAATTTGAAGACTCGCAAACAGGTGTTTCTACAGCTCCCTCAAGCGTCGGACTTTGACTGATAGGTATCCACTCTTTCGTTGCCAGGGGAATGTAGGCCAATAAATACATCAGAACATGGAGGATTTTTGACGATAAGACCATAGTATTCGCCAAAGCAGACTATGACCCAGAGCGACCTTGTGTTGAGGCCGTTCTTGACTCCTCGCGCTACTTTGTGGTTAGAGTTGAAGACTCTGGTCGCAAGGCTTATATTGGGATGGGATTTGTGGAACGAACCGATAGCTTTGACTTCAGTGAGCATCCGCGCACTATCTACGCCAGCCATGGACCCCACTGACGTTAAGTGCCTTCGGGCTAGATGTGGCACTGCAGGACTATACCAAGTGAGCAATGCCCGCGTGTCCCACCCATTGGCCCGCCAACTGATGCCACCCAGGCGCTACAAAGCGAAACTGCATGTAGAGACGGCTGAAGCTGACGCACCCTCGCCTCATTTGCCACCTGGCCCTAAGAAAGACTACAGCTTGAAGGAAGGACAAACGTTCACCATCAATCTTCCAGGAAGAGGTAGCCAGACGAGCTCACTGAACACGAGCGGTAACAGTTCCACCTCTAGTGGTGCCAGTATACCCCTCCTTCCTCCTCCACCGAGTGGTACCAAGAGACGGTGACTATAACTATTTCTAATGGCAGTTTTTGACCGCACTGCGTGTGTCATGTCCACCATCGCCCATATTAGCTGATCTTGGTGATATCGAAGTTGTGAAGAAGCGATCAGTCGATTACATTACATTGTTGACCAAGCTGTCGTTTACTAGGAAGCTGCAACAGGGGCCCCCCGTCAATATTTTCCCCCTATTATCCCACTCGGGAGTGTGACGCCAGTTGCGGGAGGAAGGCTGAATCCGAGTGATTAATTCGGATCGTTGTTCCATTCAGTATGAAGCAGATCCTCGCTCGGTTGAACAATCGGAGGTTTGAGTCTACGTCGCATGTCCGGTAAATGTGCTCCAGAAGGACCACATTTAGGCTGGCACTTCAAGGTTTGTATATGATCTGACAGGCCTTTCCTAGAAATCCCCGCTCACCGGCTCCATCGTGATGGCATTTTAATATTGGAGATTCTAAAAATGCCGATTGCGGTTGGTTCTAGCAGGCGACGAATAGAGAGACCTTCAAAGGCCTTGGAGAGCCGATCATACGACGTGGACATCTTTTTCGCCATGACGGCATATTGTTCAGAATTTAAATTTATCTTATTCCAAAGGGAGTGTGTGCACTGGGTATATTTTGATTTACTTGGTATTCTCTGTTACGCTGATGGTATGGAGATGCCCGCACGTGTCCAGACAAAATTGGGCCCTGGCATCACGAGTCTGCCCGAGTTACTCGATACGGTTACAGAGAATCCTCGGTTCATGCTTGTCATTGATACATCATACGCTTGCATCGAAACTGAAGGCGGGACTTATAGGTGCATCTGGGAAAACCTGGTTCCTGTTTTTCCGAACATCACACCCCGTCCTTTTGCAAAGATTCAGCGTTACCTGGGAATCAAGCGTCTGCCCGCCAGTCCTGCAGTGTTGGACCCGACATTCAACCGAACAACTAATGTGCTTGGGGCGCTTGTTTTCTCCGCTGGCCATCAGAAGTAGGGTGGGTGTCACTCAGTCTTTCGGATGAATCAATGAAATCCATGTCCTATGATCAGAACGGGAACGTAGCAAAGACCTGGGGCTTCTCTCCCGACGTCTTTCCGACCTGACCTTTCGGGTTTTCGCCGGAGTCTATACTGCGATGGATCCTTATGACTGATGGAAGGCAGGCGTATAAAACGCTGGACAAAGTCTCGTCAACCTCAGGAACCCCGCGCTTCCCCTGAAAACAAGATGTTCAAGTTTGCTTCCTTGTTGGCTTTGGCTTCTCTCGTCCCGGCCTTTGTTGAGGCCCAACAGCCTTTGTACGCTCAGTGCGGTGGTAACGGCTGGTGTAAGTAACACCGTCATCTATCATTGAAAGGGAGTCCTGACTTTGCGCTGCAACCTAGCTGGTGGAACCACCTGCGTCGCTGGCGCTGTCTGCACCAAGATCAACGATTGGTACTTCCAGTGTCTGTAAGTTTATGAGCTCCTGTTGTGAAATTCCAATAATAATTCCATACACAGTCCTGGATCGAGCACCCCTTCCAACCCGACCCCCACAACTACCAGCGGGAGTACTCCTGGCAGCCCAACCGCCACTTCCACTCCTGCCGCCGGCAACCCGTACACTGGCTACAACGTACGTGGCAAACTTCGTATGACGTCCATGTTCTTACTTCATCTATCAGGTCTGGTTGACTCCTTACTACGCCGACGAGGTCAAGGCCGCTGCTGCCAACATCACTGATGCCACCTTGAAGGCCAAGGCTTTGAAGGTTGCTGACATCCCTACCTTCACCTGGTTCGATGTCGTTGCGAAGGTCCCCACCCTCGGCACCTACCTCGCCGATGCTCAGGCCAAGCAACAATCTTCTGGCCAGAAGCAGCTCGTCCAGATCGTCGTCTATGACCTGCCAGACCGTGACTGTGCTGCCTTAGCCTCGAACGGAGAGTTCTCCATTGCCAACGACGGTCTTAACAAGTACAAGAATTATATCGACCAAATCGTCGCTCAGATTAAGAGTATGTATTTCTTTATTTCTTGTCAAATGTGGAGACTTACCGTTATTGCCACCAGAGTACCCTGACGTCCGCGTTGTTGCTGTCATCGAACCGGACTCGCTCGCGAACTTGGTCACTAACTTGAACGTCGCCAAGTGCAGCGGTGCCCAGAGCGCCTACAAGGAGGGCGTTATCTACGCTGTTAAGCAACTCAACGCCGTCGGTGTCTACATGTACCTCGACGCTGGTCACGCCGGCTGGCTCGGCTGGCCCGCCAACTTGGGCCCTGCTGCCCAGCTCTTCGCTCAGCTCTATAGCGACGCTGGCAAGCCTTCCTTCCTCCGTGGCCTCGCCACCGACGTTTCTAATTACAACGCTCTCTCGGCCTCCTCCCCCGACCCGATCACCCAGAACAACCCTAACTACGATGAAATGCACTACATTAATGTAAGTTGATCGATTCACACCCTCGTGTCGCCCAACGCTTACTTTGGTTGCTATAGGCTCTCGCTCCCGAGCTCAGCAGCCGTGGCTTCCCTGCTCACTTCATCGTCGACCAAGGTCGCTCTGGCGTTCAGAACATCAGAAATGAGTGGGGCGACTGGTGCAATGTCAAGGGCGCTGGTTTCGGTACCCGCCCTACCACCAACACTGGCTCCAGCCTCATCGACGCCATCGTCTGGGTCAAGCCCGGAGGTGAGTGTGACGGTACCTCCGACACCTCCTCGCCTCGCTATGACGCCCACTGTTCTGCCTCGTAAGTATTCTGCTCCCAAAAGAGTTAGGATTCCAACTGACAACAATCTCAGTGATGCTCATGTCCCCGCTCCTGAGGCTGGTACCTGGTTCCAGGCTTACTTCGAGAACTTGGTCAGGAATGCCAACCCTCCCCTGTAAATGTTGCGTGTGCATTCTGCATGTATCCATAGCATCAAAAGTTCTGTTCTATTTATTCTAATACATCCATTCTCAAATTCCTGTGATCGGTTGTATATCTACGAGGGACGAGCTGTTACTACACCGAAGTTGACCCACAACGGCAGTCGGATCCTGCAAACAAAGACTATGCGCCGGGTACAACTGATTCCGGACATTGGAGAAGTTTGTAATTTAGCAAGTCGGATGGCGGTCGGATTTTCGTTAGGATGTGTTGGCAGTGTGGAAAATAGTCGGATGAAGTCGGCTGGAGCCGTCAGTTCAACTCCCATGTGACAGAAGCGTTAGCTTCGTATGTGAGCCGCAGCTATGTGCAGTGAGTTCTTATGACAGCCACAGAATTGAAGTCACCGTGATTATTCACAGCGTCCTCCGTATTGAGACATGCCGTTGTGACGTTGGCTTTTCGGATCTCTATGTCACGTGACTTAACCGCAGTTTCACACTCCGGCAGCTTGTCGTCATTTGCGAAGGAGCTCCGCTCTCTGGTTGGTTTGCTCTCTCAAGTTATCTGATAAACCGCCTGCTCTTTCCCGGGTTCGACATGTTGGCCAGGCTCACTCGTACTGCTGCCCGAAAAACGGCTACAAAATACGTTGCCGCCGGATATCAAGCTCGAAGATCATTTGTACAACCATCCGGTGCTGACAGAGCGAGCGTGGTGGATGTTCCTTCGACGTACAAGGATGAAAGTCATTTCACTCCTCGTGCAGGTGCGGTTTATGTCCTCTTAAGAGCCGAAAAATGGCCTCAATGACCATATGAAGATATGCTTGGTTTCAAGCTCGAGGTGCCGCAACGCGAAGGTTCCTTGGAGGGTAAGGCGAGGCCAATTTACCTGGACATGCAGGTGCGGAACTTGATGTAGGGAATATTTCGTTCTAACTCGCTTGCTGTTCTTGATAGGCTACTACTCCTGTTGATCCTCGTGTCTTGGATGCAATGCTGCCGTATTTCACAGATCAGTA
The DNA here is from genome assembly GCA_018524725.1 of Podaxis mareebaensis. Classification (NCBI taxonomy): domain Eukaryota; kingdom Fungi; phylum Basidiomycota; class Agaricomycetes; order Agaricales; family Agaricaceae; genus Podaxis; species Podaxis mareebaensis. The sequence goes on along the minus strand of JAEUWP010000562.1, from coordinate 560,780 downwards.
TGGCAACCCCCATAGCAGAACTCATGCTTATGGGTGGGAAGCCGAACAGGCCGTGGAAGATGCCCGCAAAGTGTGTGACTATCTTATCATGTTGTTTTTGCAGCTCAACGTTCACCCTGCAGCATGTCGCAGACCTGATTGGTGCTGACCCGAAGGATATTATCTTCACCTCGGGAGCCACGGAATCCAACAACCTTTCGATAAAAGGTGTAGCACGCTTCCACAAGGAAAAGAAACGTCATATAATCACAACTCAGACAGTGCGTTAACTCATTACTTTCCAAGTACCTCTGGCATACTCATGAGTTTTGAAGGAACATAAATGTGTGCTCGACTCGTGCCGAAAGCTCGGAGAGGAGGGATTCGATATCACATACCTTCCAGTCCAGAAAAATGGCGTCATCGATCTCAATGAACTCGAGGCCGCTATTCGACCTGATACTTCGCTGGTGACCATCATGGCTGTCAACAACGAAACTGGAGTTATTCAACCAATCAAGGAGATTGGGGAAATCGTTCGCAAGCATCGGGGTGTTTATTTCCACACGGATGCCGCGCAAGCTGTGGGGAAGATTCCTCTAGATGTTAATGAAATGAACATCGACTTGATGAGCATTTCTGGTCACAAGATTTACGGTCCCAAGGGAGTTGGTGCTGCCTACGTGAGAAGACGGCCCCGTGTCAGATTGGAACCAGTCTTTAGTGGAGGTGGTCAGGAGCGTGGATTACGTAGCGGAACTTTGCCCACCGCCCTTGCTGTTGGCATTGGAGAGGCCGCTCGAATTGCTCAAAAAGAAATGGCTGTGAGTGTCCAGTTCTGGTCTATCAAAATGATGATTCTTGCACGCTTTCACTACTTTTGGCGAGTCGAGTGACATCGGTGGCATTCTTGGCCATTCGTCAGCTCGGTAATGAGCTTTGTGCAGGGGTACTGACATCTACTCCAACATGATTTCTCGATGGTCCTTCATATACTGACGCATTTCATTAGAGGGATCACGTTCGCATTAAAGAGCTATCGGACCATCTGATCAAGAGCATCAACGACAAAGTGGAATACGTCGTGCGCAATGGTGACCCGAACGGATACCCTGGTTGTGTTAACTTGAGCTTCTCGTATGTTGAGGGTGAAAGTTTGCTCATGGCACTCAAGGTTCGCTCCACGGTTTTGTAAAGTATCCATCACTCACTCGAGTGGACAGGACATCGCCCTTTCGTCCGGAAGTGCCTGTACGTCGGCTTCTCTTGAGCCCTCGTACGTACTTCGTGCCCTTGGTAAACTCTTTCCTGTCTTGAAAACGCTCCGAGTGCTCATTACATCCGCTCTATAGGCGCTGCCGAAGACATGGCACACTCGTCTCTGCGGTTTGGAATAGGGCGATTTACCACAGAGGCCGAGATTGACTTCGTAGTCAAGCATATTGTCAGGACCGTTGAGAGGCTCCGCGAAATGAGGTATGCATTATGATATTCTGTACGGGAACTACGTTGACGTCCTTGATAATAGTCCACTTTGGGAGATGGTGCAAGAAGGTATCGATATCAACACCATCGATTGGTCACAACATTAGAGCTTCCTCATTCTCCATGGTTTCTTATTTAACTTTCGTTGTCCTCTCTAATTCTCCCTTGTGTAGTACGTAATGCCTGAGATGATCAGCACCGATACCTTGTCCTAAAAGTAGACTCTTGGCTTATTACACGTGTGACATTGCGCAAGAAGGCCAGTGCTACTCTCAAGGGGTGTCAGAGGGCTATTAGCGCAAACTTACAAAACAAGCTCGTATGGTGGTTCAACTCGCCCGAATCCTCCTTAATATATTTTATTGAACACCATGTATCTTCATGCAAAGAGTGAGAATCCGTCGGCTTCCATCAATCATTAATCAAGGCACCTCTCTCAGGATCACGCAGCTGGTCCGTGCTCTCAGGATGCGTGGAATCTGTTAAACCTAGCGGAGTCCAATTTTGATCAATACACGCTCTTGTCCACTTACCACCATGTCCCGGCGTCTTTACCTTGGCAGTCCGTTGCCCTCCATTTTTTACTGCCATTTCCCCCCACATTGACTTTGTAATCTTCCAGGACTCCCTACCGATGCTCGTACAGAGGACGTTCAGAAGTTTTTTGATGGTTTTGGCCGCATTATCGACTGCCGCGTCATGACTGGTACGTGGATGCAGCGCTTAGTCTTGCTTATGCTGACTCGGTTGTAAGGTTTTGGTTTCGTTGAATTTGAAAGCCCAAAGGTATGGAGTGCGCTCGCAGACCCTATAGTCTGCATCTCACACTTTGACCAGGACGCCGAAGATGCTGTTCACAACTTCAATGGCAAGAATTTCATGGGCGCAAAGTGAGGTGTTTGTCGCTAAGTGTCACTGGCGCTAATACATTGCATACAGTATTGTAGTCGAATTCGCAAAAGAGAGCCGACCCCGTCGTGAACCCTACGACAACGATCGAGGCCATGGGTATGGATGAAGATTCACCAGAAGAAATACCTAACATTGTTTTCTTGTAGTCCTCGTGCTCGCCGCCCTCCCGGCATCCGCCTCATCGTTACTGGCGTCTCTCGTGACACAAGTTGGCAGGTATGATCGCTTCTTGGCTCAATGGCTTCTCCCGAACGCATCCACGACCTTGGATCCCGCATGACTTTATCCGCTGGATATACCCCCTTATGGCCTTTTGACGTTGAGGAATTCATGGACATGGTCTTCGATCGGGCTGAACTGCGACAGTCATCTTCCCAATGGACCAAACCTAACGAATTGACCATAGGATCTCAAAGACTTCGGACGCGACGCCGGTAGTGTATCCTTCGCCGACATTGATCGCGACTATCCCGGACAAGGGTCCGTTTCCTAATTTGTTTCATTTATGCGCATGTTAATGTAGGTCTTCACAGCATCCTCGAATATCTCTCACGGGAGGACGCCGACCGGGCCGTAAAAGAACTCGATGGCAAAGAACTCCGAGGAAGACCTGTCAGAGTGGCTTTGGACGAATCCGTATGTGATTTTGGAAGTTGGATAACTCGTCGAATTGATGTTTGTCCCCAGCGTGGCAATGGTCCAGATAATTATCGTCGTGATGACCGTCGCGACGACCGCTATAGGGATGACCGCTACAGGGATGACAGATACCGCCGGGACCGTTCCAGATCGCCTCCTCGCCGTCCTGAATACGACGATCGTCGACCCAGGTCTCCACCCCCCAGGAGGGAGGATTATGATAGAAGGCCTGCAGGGTACGATGATTACCGGCGAGGAGGCTATGATGACCGCAGACCCTCTGATTATTATTATGACCGCCGCAGGGATGATTACGACCGCCGCAGGGACGACCGAAGACGTGACGAGAAGGATGATCGCTACGATGAAAGGTCGAGACATGCGACCGGTGAAAGTGGTTGGTCTCGTTGAAGGCTCTTTGGAATGGACGGCCGAGCCAATTGCGGGTTTGAAAACTGTCGGCTTCCGATGAAATGTTTTGCTTTTGATCTTGGTCTCTCTCGATAATGGTGTTGTCGTTTACGCGGACCGTATACTTCTTTCATGGTCGATAGTTGGTCCAACAGCACGAGGCCAGTCATGAGGAACGCTTTGATCAACACAGTTTCAACGGTAACTCCGCGAAAGATTCTCACCCTTGAAGTCCATGGATCTTCGTTTGCGGGCGTGCAATGATTGGCTCAGGTGATGGGAAGCTTCAGATGTTTATCTTCGTCCAAAAATGTCATTATATCATTTACTGTTGACATATTGCGGCGTAGTGGACAATAATCGAAGTTTTTCAGACATTTAGAGTATGGAGCATACAAGTTGAGAGTCAGTCTCAAGGCCAATCCATGATAGGTCATGACAGTCACGATCCTCTTCCAGAGGAACAAGAGTACGATCGTTCATAACCATCAATATGGCAAAGCTTACTTTCGCACTGAAGCCGAAGGCCTTGCGTACCTTGGTCCGTAAGTTTTTGAGCGTCATGGTCGGCAGTACTCGCACGATGACCTCCGTGCCTTCCTTTAGGCAACATTCAAGCGTATCTGAACTAGCCAGTTCCGATGTCCAGTAAACTTTGAGTTCTGTGCCAGCATGACTTCAGCAACAATACGCCGGACTTCATACCGCAGACACACCCAAAAGCCGACTCTTCAACGTGTCTGGTACTGGCTTTGACATGGTTTCATCGGGTTGGCCGTATTCTGTAAGGTCGACCCAATTCAACGGCACGTCCAAAACAGCGACCCGAGTTGAAAGCGACGTACTTGAACATAGCTCTTGCCATCGGGGGTATTCCTGACGCCGTTCATCCTCCGATGCGGGTCCATGGTTGACGATATGCGAAAGATAATACAACTCAGCGTCACGACGCTCTTTTCCCGAAATCTGGGTTGTTTAGCATCGGAAATGAAGACCTAAAAGATTTGGTGCACTTACGACTGCCCCATCAAGAGTCTGTAGCATCGCAAACCGTGCTATGACCAAGGGTCGGGAGTTATGGGGATGATCTCAAACCAGTTTGTTTCAGGGAAAGGGCTGACGACTATCATGCGTTTATCTCACCAGCTATGACCGGATTTCCAATGAGGGTTAGTGACTCTAGTGATGGAGCCCAAGCCGCAAGGGCGGATATGTCACTCCACAGCTTCAAACAATTAAGAGACAATGAGAGGTGTTTAAGTTGTGGTAACCCTTGTTGGGATGTCGGGGAGGGGATATTTTTGACCTGGTTGTTAGCGAGTACGAGTCGCTCTAGGCTGTAATTGTCATGTGGTCAGTGACGCCAGGCCCATAAGGTAGGTCGTAGATGTCATACAACGGAAAAGCCAAAAGGGCAGAACAGACACCCGCCCATCCACTGATCTGGTTGCTGTCCAAATTGACGGTTCGTACGGGCGCCGTGAGCCTAGAGTGGTGATCGGGGTCGAAGGAGATATCTGTGAGACCGTTGTACCCTATTTCCAGGTGGTGCAGTTTAGGCATGGCTGCAATTGCTGTAGTAATATCCCGCCAAGCCATTAACGTGTTATTCAACCTGAGTTCCATCAACGATTTGAAGCAACCATTCAAGCTCTCATTTTTGACAGGCGGTTGAAACCGATTCTGGCTGTATGACGTAGATTGAGGATCCCGAAAGTTGACTCATCAAAAAACTCACTTCAAGTATAGTCTCTGCAAGGATGGGAGTTCTTGAGCGATCGCGGCAATGGTGTCCCAAGAGTGGATCAGACTCTTGGATAAATCCAATCCCCGAATGTCTAGCAAATAGTCTGATCATCTCCATAAGCGTGTAATTGACTAGCACCTACTTGGACATGTCTCCCGTATCGTCCCTGGAGGATCACACGTCGCAACCATTTCACCGTCCAGGCTGACCTCGCTCAAGGAAGAGAGTTTGGATAGTTTCTCTCTAATCTTGTCTAGATTGACAGATTCGACCCGAATTGCACCTTGCGAAGATCCTAGGACGACGAGTTCTTGTGATCCGGAGCCATGGTATGCTTCGATGTACTTGGATTTAAGTGCCTCCAGAAATGATTTCCCGTGACATATGTTCGCAGAGGACCGAAGGAATGAGCCTGCTCCAGGTACCCTGTGACGATGATGATTGAAAGGTCCCTGGCCGAGGTTCAGGAGTGGATCTCACAGACAAGTGAAGTACCGCTTCCCATCTTTTGTCCCATCGTGCTTGCCGCGGGTTGGATCATCCCATTCAATACCCAACCAAGTCCCGGATGTGCCCTCGACAGAACCAACGAACCTGACAGTGCCAATATGATCCTTATAGGATATACGCAAGCCTGGTTTCGTCACCATGAAAAAATCAGTCAAGGGGGGTAGAACGGTTCATGCACATACAAATCGGATAGGGGCCCGTAGCCTTAGGATCCACCAGTTTCCCACCAGCGGGGTCACGTGCCGGAAACACCTGCTTTCTGGAATTGGCGCGCGCCCCATTTTCCGCCTAGCGGGGTTGCCGGAACTCCAAGCTCGTTCTCATGCTGACTACAACTTGTTTTCTAAGAGGCATGACTCGAGGTGGCCTTCGTGCGGCACAGCGGACGCAGATTATTGCCCACCATATGATGTCCACAGCCGCTTCCGAGGTGAGTTGCCAGCTGTCTTCAGTTTCTCGACTCATAACAGATTCGTCAGCCAACTGTTCTCTTTGAGTCAAACCAGAGCCTTCGGAAGTTCACATTGAATCGTCCCAAGAAGCTCAATGCACTCGACGAAGCTATGCTTACTTTGCTCCGGCCAAAGATCGAGGTATCCCGAAGTGTAGATACCTCTTCCATCGCAGTCACTGACTCGAAACATGATTAGGAATGGAGCACTTCCGATCTCTGCGGTGCAATAGTCGGAACTGGAACTGGGCGAGCCTTCTGCAGTGGGGGTGATGTTGCAAGTTAGTCTGCCACTCTTGAATTTTGTGCTGTGCCTCAGTCACATCCACAGGCGTTGTACAGAATGCCGCCGACCCAACAACGCGTCCAAAGGCTATCGACTATTTCAAACGCGAGTATGTCTGTTATCGGACATTCACCGTCGTCTCCTGGTGAATTCGTTGGCAACTTTTCAGATTCGAAATGGACTATATTCTTGCAGCCTTGAGGAAACCGTACGTAGCAGTCATGGATGGAATCACTCGTAGGTTTTTTTTTTTTACCAATGAATGTCAGAGTGAATTTCTAACGACTCGCAGTGGGTGGGGGTGTAGGATTGGCTGCGAATGCTCCGTTTAGAGTTGCAACCGAAAACACCCTCTTTGGTATGCCTGAAACGAAAATCGGATACTGCCCTGATGTTGGTGCAAGTTATTTCCTGTCGCGTTTGGACGGCGAGTTAGGCACCTATCTTGCGCTGACTTCAGACACCTTACGGGGACGTGCGGTGTTGTAAGTAATGGCTTTGTTCCACATCTAGCGGTCCGATGATGACCTCGCTTTGCAGTGAACTTGGTTGCGCAACGCATTACATTCCATCAAGGAGAGTCCCAGTACTCATTGATCGGTTATCAGCGCTCGATAAGCCACATCCATCCATAATTGATCGTACGATTGAGGAGTTGTCTTCGGAACGCCAACCGGAAGATCCGCCTACCCCTTTCACTGGCGCTCCCCGCGCGGCCCTAGATTTCGCCTTCCGCCACAACACTGTCGAAGAGATTGTTAAGGACCTACAATCGTTCACAAATCACAAGAGTCCATCTGTGCAAGAATTTGCCAACAGTACATTGCGGAAGCTTGAAACGCGAAGTCCTACGAGTCTCAAGGTTGCTCTCAGAGCTATTAGAAAGGGAAAGACTATGTCGCTCTTGCAAGCGCTCAACATGGAACTGAAAATAGCTACGGCCTTTTGCGTGAGCCCGAGCTCCTGAAATCAGATTCCTTGTCAACTGACTCCCGAAACATAGAACCAAGCAACCTCCGATTTCATCACGGGTGTGAATGCGGTCATTATTGAGAAGACGCACAAAGAGGGTGAACGACCAAATTGGATCCCAGCAACCTTGACTGAGGTTACGAACGACCTTGTTGACCGTTTCTTCGAGCCAACTTCAACTTATCTGGCATCCTCACCTGAACTAGAGGTACCGGCGTCTCTAGCTCGCGGTAATCTTCCTGAACCGTCCAAGTTTGCTTTACCCACCGAGGAGGAGATTGGTCAGGTAGTCTGTGGTTCTCACGCATCGGGCGGTGCTACGAGCATCCGTTTGGAAGAACTGGTAGCCAAATTCAACGACTTGAGGGGCGGCAAGATGGGTGTTGCCGAGAAGGTGCTTGAGGTTGCAAGACGTAGATGCGAGGTCGAAGACAACGCTGATGGTAATGTGGTTTGGCTGAAATGGAAGCGCGAGCCAACTCCCCCGTAAACATTGTTTATGTTACACGCTTACATGTTCGTGTTTATTATACATTGCATGGGCAACGTTTCGTTTCGTCCATCATGAATTCCTGCCATGGAAATTTAAAAATTGACCCAATATGATTAGCTGTCACATGAGGTAGTAGAGGACAGTTTTCCAACCGGCTGCGCCGGTGTAGTAGCACCGCAATGGACTCAGACCAAGAGTATTTATTTGAGTCATCCATGTTGTACCAGCTCTAGGCTCCACGGGCGCTTGCCAACTGAGATAGATGTGGGATTGTAGGTAGATTAGTGCCCCGCCTCCGGATGGTGCTTCGGAAACTGGATTCCATTCCAAGAACCCAAGGTGTTTCATGTTGAGCGGATATGTGTATGATGGGCCGTTCCTGGAATCTGAAATACTAGCAATTAATCAGTTGGTAATACATAGGCCTAATCCGTCCGAAATGAGGCAAATAGCTTGGGACGATGTCGACCCTGGAATTAACAAGAATGCTGAAATATTTGGTAAGGGTAAGAGAAAAAAACGGGATGAAAGAGGTACGTAAGTACGTGCGGCTCGGCCATGTTAGCGTCCGTTGTCAGGTCACGTACAGCCTTAGCGAAGAAAATATACAAGGAGGAGAACTGGCGTCTGGTCTCATTCGGGTTGATTATGTTTGAGAAACGTCATGGATCAAAAGAAGCGCAGAGCAATGCAACCAAGATCTGAGGATATGTTGCACGGCGGCGACTGGCGGCGACATAAACAGTCAGAACCTTTCGGGTCTTTGCCAAGGTTCGCAGGAGTAAGCCGATGTCAATTACGTAAGTGGATCTTGTCAACTAACGCCCACGATCTGGATCTCGATTGACCCCTGCGATCACTTGTTCTTTGCCAAAGGATGGACTCAGACGGAACTATTCATGTGTTGACCTCTGACCCTAACGGCACCTCATCACAATACACTGGCTGGTGTGGGTCTTTCTCCGAGCAGGAACGAACTTGGACAGCATTGGTCAACCAGCTCGTTTTTCCTCACGAACCGCGCTGTTGGCGTTCCTCCAGAGATGCAATATGCTCATATATTCCATGACAATACTGATCAGTGGCGTGGTCCAATTTCATATAAAAGAGGTCAGCTAAACCACGATAGCCAAGATTCCAACACCTCTCGTACCTTGCTCTTTTTTCTTTTCGTCCTACTCCCCTTTCCCCTTCCTCAGCGACCATGGTTCTTTTCCAACTTCTCTTATCCCCTCCCCATGCTGTAGGCACTCTCCTCGACGTTGTACTATCACTCTATCACTCTTATTTCCGCTCTGCTCCACGCCTCTCACTTCCCGACCGTCATTCACTTGGAGATTTCGACGTCGATCCCCACACCGGCTTCTTCCCTCCGACTCCCCTTCCTCGACTACCTCCTTCCTTCGACCTCTGGGAAAACGGCCTCGCATCAGGCGCTGGCAATCTATGTCTTGGGGACGACAGTTCTGAAGAGGCTTTATCCAAGCGTGAATATGGTCGGAAATGGCGAGGCGATGTGGATTCAGTAAGTGCCGACTTCTCGTGTCGTCTTCAGTGGTTGACCTTGCGTCCAAACCTTCCCTAGTGGCCTTTACTTCCCATCCACGAACTTGAATCCGATTTGCGTCTATTGCAGCGCGCTCACTATGTCCTTTCATGGCTGGTTCATCTCTATGCCCATTCCATCCCCTTGTCCCCGACCCTACCAGAAGTTCTAGTCGTGCCTAAATCGATTAGCGTACCACTGGTAGAAGTATCCAAACTTCTTCAAATAGCACCAGTGCTCACGTTCGCCGATACGGTTCTCTGGAACTATGAACTTATCAATCCGGACGAACCCCTCTCGATAAACAACGTCCGCTTTCGTCACCTTTTCTCTGGAACGGAGGATGAAGCTAATTTCTATCTCGCATCCGCACGGGCCGAATTGGTCGGTGTCGAGATGCTACGTGTCTTCAATGAATACAATCAACTTTCACCCAACGCAGGTGACTATGCGGCGGTCGGCAAGGTTTCGCGCGATTTGATCCGTCTTTCGGGGATAATTAACGATATCAATGCGGTCATCCAGTCCGTCCGCCCAACATGTGAACCACATGTTTTCTATTGGCAGATCCGACCTTGGTACAACGGAAGCGGGAGTGATGGTCCTAACTGGAAGTACGAGGGCGTCCCCAGAGATGAAGAACTGCTACGGAGCGGCCCCTCTGCTGGCCAAAGCAGTGTCATGCATGCTCTTGACATTTTCCTTGGGGTTGACCACAAAACACTCCAGAACCGAGGTCCCGCGGATAGTCGACACACCCAGTTCATGGAGAAGATGCGGCTATACATGCCCGGAAAGCATCGCGACTATCTCGCTTATTTATCCTCCTCATCTCGACCAATTCGCGAACTTGCGAAGGAGGAATCCATTCTTCGTGACCCGTTCAACACAGCTGTTGCGGCGCTGCAAAAACTCCGAACAGAACATATCAAGATCGCCTGTCGTTACATTGTCACCATGGCCCATTCTCAGCCCGACAATGGCTGCCCGGTCGCCAGTACGTGGGCGCACCTTCAAAGGGGCGGAGGTCCTGGGGAGGGGAAGGCTTTGGGAACAGGTGGGAACAAGGTCACTCCACTGCTCAAACACGGTCGGGACGCTACAAAGCGGACTGCTCTTCCGGGGAGGTCTTGAGTCATGAACGACTCGCTTTGCTAGCGCGCGGCTAGTCCTACTAACACCGTTAATTATCTTATAATGTTTGCTGTCCTCCATCTTATCGAAACCCGTAATACTTTGCTATGCATTAGGTATAATAGTCGTAATACTCATTTCCGACCATACTTGTGCTATTTATTCCATTTACAATCTTAGCCGTATTTATAGTCAAGTAGCGTACACCCAGCACTACTGGAATGTATATAAACCGTAACTGACAGCCATTAATACCAACCTTGGCACTGTAAAACGGAGGCAAATGAGTTGTCAAGGGAGTGGTTGAATGACAGGATGGAAGAGATTGTCTGACAGATGTCATTCAGGGTGCAAACTTTTTTACATTCCTTGCGGTTGAATAGATAAAAAAAGTTTGGTGTTTGTTAAAACAGGAGGGCGGGTCGAATTGGTGGCGGTCTCCGCCGGTTGCAAGATGAAAGTGACAAAGGAATCGGAGACGAGCAAATCGAGAAGTAGCATTGGACGCAAATCACGCTGGGATCGGGCTCGGACCTGCTCCCTGGCTAGGGACGTATCTCCGATACCGATTTTATCATTCAAGGTTTCTACAGTGTGACGATACCGACAATCTCATGCATAAGGTTCCCACGAAAACGCGATCTGTCACATATGTTACGTTCAATATTGGTTGGTCACGGTGCGCGTTCCCTTACCCCATGACCATGTCATCTTTCCAGCTCACTTCTGGCAGTTGTGTGCAACTGCAACTGTCTTCATACGACGAAGAGTCGTACACAAAGGAACACGTTATCCAATTTCTATCAGTGAAGAGAGTTGGGCTTGGGAACAGTGACCGGTATCGCCTCATCATCTCTGATGGAACGCATTTCATCCAAGCTATGTTGGCGACCCAATACAATGCTTTAGTCGAGAGCGAAGAGATCAAGCGGTTCTCTGTTGCTGTTATTGAGAGGGCAACGTGCAACACTGTCCAGGGAAAGCGGTATGTGGTCTTTGTTGTGTCATAGGCTAGTTTGACTCATACGCCGATAGGCTTGTAATCCTGCTCAGTGTGCGCGTTCTCGGGAATCCGGGCGAAAAGATCGGTGACCCACAGGCCTTGCTTGATCAGAATGGCAACCTAACTGCGGAAAACGCCCACGTTGTTGGCACCTCAGCGAATAAGCCTCTGAGTAAAGATCAGCAGCCGCCACAACATCACGTCGTGGATCACCGAGGGAACAAGAGCACTGCACCTTCACCATCGACTTTTCCTATTGAGGGTTTAAGCCCATATCAGAATAACTGGACCATCAAAGCCCGAGTCACCCAGAAGAGCGATATCAAGACCTGGTCTAATCAGCGAGGCGAAGGCAAGCTGTTCAGCGTTACGCTTATGGATGACACAGGTGAAATCAAAGCCACGGCCTTCAATACAGTCGCAGATGAACTTTTCTCGCGGCTGGAGGAAGGCAAGGTGTACTACCTTTCGAAAGCTCGAGTCAATTTTGCCAAGAAGAAGTTCTCCAATCTGTCAAACGATTATGAGCTGACTCTCGACAGGAATACCCATATCGAAGAGGTGAGCTCTCGTATCCATACAACTATTAGGTAGCTAATGCTCGATTAGTGCCACGAGGTCACTGGACTTCCTCAGTTCAAGTTCAAATTTGTCCCCCTCGACCAACTTGAGACCCTAGGCAAAGATACCATCTGCGGTATGATCGTTCATTTCATTACCTGTTGTTAATACTGTCTAATACACTGGACAGATGTCATTGGTGTTGTTAAAGAAATAGGCCCTATTTCGGAAATCACGACCAGACAGACGAACCGAGTTGTACGTCGCCCGTCCTTTTAGACTGCATATGAGCGCTAAAGCACGAGTAGCTCCAGAAACGAGAACTCACAATAGTTGATAAAACTGGCTGTTCAGTACAGCTGACCTTATGGGGCAAGCAAGCCGAATCATTTAATGCTGATCAGAACTCTGTCGTTGCTTTCAAGGGTGTTAAAGTCGGGGACTTCGGAGGTGGGCACTGCCATATTTTGTGTCTCCACCGTTGCTCATCCATTTAGGTGTTTCCCTCTCCATGACGACCTCGAGTCATATGCAGATCGACCCATCTATTGAGGAGTGTTTCACCCTTCGTGGTTGGTATGATTCCCAAGGTGCAGACATGTCATTCCAGGCGAAGACAATTATTGGCGGGGGAGGTGGCCCTGTGGTGGGTTTCAATAGAGCAGAAGCGCGCAGCTTGAATGAGATCAAGGAATCGGAGCTGGGAATGGGAGACAAACCCGACTTCTTCTCAACTCAGGCAACGATCGTGCATATTCGGGGAGAAAATATTTCGTACCCTGCCTGTACTGGTCAGAATTGCAGCAAGAAGATGACCTTGGAAGGTGATACCTGGGTTTGTGATAAATGCGGCAACAGGGCTGCGGCGCCAGAGTACCGGCAAGTTTTTCCATGACGTTTTTGCACATATGAAAATCTCAAGGATAAGAGCAGATATATCATTTCTATGGCTGTGGCAGACTGGTCTAGTCAAGCATGGCTCCAGGGCTTCAATGATGCAGGGGTTGCGATTTTTGGGATGTCTGCGAATGAATTACATGACATCAAGGTAGGTCTCGCCTAGCCAGATTTTCTCGAGTACTGACCATTCGTCTAGATGCGCGACGAGAATAAGTATAACGCTGTTATCCACAAGGCGAATTGTCACACTTTCAATTTCTCGTGTCGTGCTAAAAAGGATTCATTCGATGTATGTCATGGGTCTATCCCAGGAATCTCGAGGCTGATATATTTGCTAGGATCGAGTCCGTGTTCGATACGGAATCTCGCGAATCGAACCAGTCAATTACCGTGAAGAGGCTAATTACCTGCTCGAGCTCCTCCGCAGCCCTTGGGCTCAGTAAAGCTCCACATCTGTTGCCACCAGTTCTGTTGTTCTGTCTGTCACTTGTGCATTCTTGTACCTGTACTATACTACACATGCAATTTCAAATTTCGCATGTTTTGCTCGTCCTGTTGCGCCGAGGGGGAGCTAGTTGTTTCAGTGTGAAGGAAGGTGCCTAAACAGGGTTCACCGGGCCGGACTGCATGGACCTTTGTTGATTGGCATTTCCAGACGCGTCGGACTGTCGACGCGCTTCTTTTCTTGACAACCCTTTTTGTGTCCGTCTTCCGCGCCCGCGACCCCCCGTCGCCCAAAGCAGCATCCACATTCGAACACCAAGCCTGGCGCTGCCCAGTTACCGACGGACCCTCTCAGTGCATAACCATCGTTGCCATTGTACGACAAATTCTCGATTCTCTCGACTATAATTCCGAGCGTACTATCATGCCCACATTCACGTCGTCACGAAGCTCCGTAGCATATCCGGCTTCGGTATCTACAACTACTTCCTCGCGATCTCACCTTTCCCGGCCCATGAGCCCTCCATCAACGAGCAGCTATTCCCCCACCATCACGTCAGCAGGACAGGTTGTAAAGATGAATGTGGTGACGCGTATTGCAATCGAAGGCAAGGCGAAACAGGGACAGGATGGCGCATCAATAAAGATGTATATGAAGGTGGGTTTCCACAAGGTTTTGAAACATCCCAAGCAAACCAATCTTTCCATAGCTTTCAATTCCTGTTGATTCTGTCACGCCAGGATCAACCATTGCGCTGTTCCCCGGTAAGAGCGTCGCCATATCTACGTTTCACTCGTTAATTACTATATGAACGCAGAGGAAAATGTCAAAATATTGACGTCTCAGGTTCACCCGTTGGACGGCAATTCGGTGCCCTACAACTTTTCGTCCACTGGTTCACCTTTGCTACATAATGCAGCTCGAGCTTTGAATCTGCCGGCACGCCTGCCTACCACCTTTAACGCAGCATTCCAGCTCAGCTCAACTCCGAATATCACGCCGTCTACCGCATCGGCTAGCCGTTCATCGGAGTCCGATGCTGCTGTTATTCCGCCCGTTGACCTGCAATACACAGGTCAAATACTGGTCAGCGGCTATCATATTGCCTACGTCTTACCTAGACATTTCCCGGCTCGAGACCATGCACACTTGGGAGAATCGGGGCGCTCGAGTCACCTATCACATTCCAAACGACGCCTTTCCATCAGTGACCGCAACCATGCCCACTTCATGGCTGCGGTGGATATGTGGGTTCCATATGTTACACGGCCTCCTCGTTTCCCCTACCTCGTAAGTGTCTGAAGCAGGTTTCGTGATAAATCATTATTTGATGCATGGCTTTTCATCCAGCTTTCAATCCCTACTCCTCGTTGTCTCCACAATAATATCCGCCTTCGAATATTTCCGCCTTCGAACACAGCATCATCTTTTGCATCACTATCATCGCTCGAAGATGATGCGAATTCTTGGGATCTCACCTCAGATCCACACGTTACGCGGACAACCTCTAACCGCCTCTCTCGTGCAAGTTCTTACAATCATTTTGCTGATGACGAATCCAGTGACTCCTCGACAAATGGTTTTTCTGACGGATTTGGGATCCAAGGGAGTTTCCCGAGCACGGACAGGATCCGTGTTCGATGGGCGAAACCGATGAAATCTTTTGACGGGACTGCGGGCGGTGGGGATACCAGGCGGAAAGTCGGGGTCAAAGATGTGAAGAGCGAAGTGGTGTGTGTGGTACGGGGGAAGCGGAAAAGCGGTGTCGATGACGGCGTTGAGGGGATTGTGATGGACGTCGAATACAAGGCATCTTGCAAGGGTATTTGGTTTCCGGGGGTGGCCACATTGCTAGGCATGGATGTAGGACTTGTAGCCAAAAACGCTGATGTGACATGGCTTGAGGGTTCGCCACAGGAGTGGAGCGTTAGTGGAGGTGTGGGGTATACTGGTTTCAATATTGCCGGAGCTGGGCGTCCTGACAATCACCCCTCGTCGAGAACCTCTTCCATAGATTCGCCTTCCCCACAAATCGTTATCTCGTCCTCGGAAGACCCACAAGCGTCAGTACCGAATGGGAGACCCAGAGGCACTTCGTCCTCCTCGACTTCATCCCTTCTCCGAGCTCCTTTACCCTCCCAGAACATTGCCGAGTATTCTTTTGAAGGCACGCATGATCCAACGATATCAGCTTCGTCTCACCTCGGGACCTTATCCTCGGTTTCCTCTATATCTCAGTCCAGCGTTGCTTGCCCTCCTGGAGCTCCCCTAACACTTCACCTCAATATAAACGATATCTTGCCTCCAAACAAAACTCCTTTCACATTTACTATCGCTGGTACCATTTTGGTCACGCCCCGGACTACGCTCTCCCGGGTAAATGGTATTCATGACACTCATCCGCCGTTGGATTATATTGAAACCACCGAACCCATCAATTTACCGCATTTCACGGTCCTGGCAGCGGACGCGGAAACAACAAAATTCGTGGTTCGAAATGAGGTCGAACACACCAATGTAACTGTGGAAGTGTACAGCCCATCTGGCGATATCTATAGGGACCCGCAAACACGGAAAACAGTACTGCAGAAGGGTTGCTCTACCCGATGTGGAGACGACGGCGGTCGTATTGCTCTAAAGACCATTGGCAGCCTTCATGACAATATCCATCCTGGGCGTCCTCAAACTCCAACGGGGAGTCCCAAATCTCGAGCACCGTCAAGCGCTGCTCGATTACTTAACGCAAATCGTCAAATCCGGAATAGCCCTCCTATAATACCGTCAGTCAAGGCGATCGTGACGCCGCTCCTCACCCACCAGGGCGCGATACCCGATGCCTACGCTGTCAGGATACATCTAAACGCCCCTGCTAATACTGAGACAGATTGGTTGGAATTCGGGTTAGCCCGGGTCGGCCCGACCCTTTCACGTACACAGTTACCTGACAGCGGCGAAATATCCTCCCCAAAAGTCTATATTGCAAGCGCAAGTGTCGATGGTGTGCCCGTCCAGTACGCAATGACCAATGCTAGAAGACAACCAGGGAATACAGGAGCCCTTCAAGGCGCCTCATTTGAGACGATGGGTAGCACGGAATGGACAAATTGGGTGAAAATCCACGTCGGTCCCGCTAGTAGAGACGTCGGTGGAGATGTCGTCATCGATTATATCGTAAAGGTCGAGCCGGCCCAGTCGACCTGGTTTTCGAACTGGAGCAAGCGGCAAAGATGGAATCTGCTGCTGCCAACCTTCGCCTTAGCCGTCGGAAGACTAGAAGTCAAACTCGAAGACTTGACAGGTCAGCTCAAATTGAAAACCTGAATGCAATTTATTGACACTACATTGGTTCAGGGTTTAAATCTGCGCCAGTACAATCCAATCTGGAACACCGACGTATATATCAAAATGGACAGAAATTGTTCCATTTTGCTCAAGATGAAATATTTTCACCCCAGATTTCCCTGGAGCTAAGGCCTACGAAGTCGAAGAGAAACTCGCTGTTCTCGTGGTTGGCGAACGCATTGTTGTGGTCCTACATTCTTGCCACTGCTCTTCTACTCCTAAAGCTAGGTCAGAAGATTCAACAAGCGTCGGCTCCCCTTGAGAATCCCATGCAATCTTTCCACCCTGTCACGGTAGACTACCAAGACCTGGTGACGGTGACGGCTACCGTTGTAAGGACAGTGACCGATTGCCAATCCAGTTCTCCACCGCTGGCTGAGCCAACTTCTCACCCAGCAAGTCCCTCATCTTCAGCTGATAGACCACCCTCAATGTCGCCGTTGACACACCCAACACCTATCACAATAGCCTCGTCACCTCCCATACCAACTGCCACTTCCCCTCCACCAAATTCCCTTTCGGCACATCCCTTCACCTCATTATGGGAAAGGCTTGGCTTGGGTGATGCCCAGGCCATGTTGAAAGCTGTATCCGTCCCTCATCTTACATTTTCTTCTGCGAAGGAAAAGTTGGCACAGTACAGTGGTTCGTTTGAAGCGGTTTGGAGAATCATATGGAAGCTTTTGTTATAGAGATACTATTTATTGTATATCATTATGCTTCATTTATCCTTGCTATGTACATGTATTTTACACTGTCGTGCTCGTGTGCACCTGTTGAATCAATGCGAAACGGTACGGCTACTCTAACAACAATTAAAATGGCATGGTTATAACGACGTCCAAGTCAGATCTAAGCAAAAAAATAAGGCGCTATAGCCAAGTGGTTACGGCGACAGATTAGAATCACTCAGCTGCTCTATTATCTGTTCCTCTTTGAGGGCGCAGGTTCGAATCCTGCTGGCGTCGGATCTTTGCCTAGCTTTTTTGCCTCTCCTCCCCCTTGCTGGCTGGTACAACTCAGCATGCATTTCCCTTATCTTCAGCGGTGTTTTTTTTTTTGGGGGGGTGGCCCATTGGTCGATATCTTTCTGGACTGAGACGGTACATGCGATCAAAGCTTGTGTCTCAAGTGGCAGCTCAGGAGTATTTCACTGACAGGAGATGCGGCTTGAGATGAATGCCAACCACCGGACGGGTACACCTGTGGAGATTAACAAGTGCTCTTCATGGGTACCACACAGGTCACCAGAGCCACAATGGACGCTGACATAATATGTCGCAAAGAAGCACGTCTTATTTGGGCCATAAATTAACAGCTTGCGCGTACAAATGCTTCGACGTGCATTCAAGCTGCTCCCCCACCGAGTGGCTCCCACCCAGTTTCACCGTATCAACCATCCCGCCCCATATCTCCTATCTTCAATGACGACGCTCTCGGGACCCAACTGGAAACGGGTCGTCCCGGCAGACCCCAACATTCCTCCGTATTCTGTCTTCACGAAACCCATCGAGAAGTCTCCAAGAGACGAGCGGGAGTATCGTATCATCCAGTTGGATAATGGGCTGAAAGCAACCCTTGTCCACGACAGCGAGACGGATAAAGCTGCAGCAAGTCTCGATGTTGCTGTAGGTCATCTTGCTGACCCCGTACGTCTCCTTCTACGCGTTATCAATACTATCCTTATCTGTAAAAATTAGCCGGACATGCCTGGACTTGCCCATTTCTGCGAGCATTTATTATTTATGGTACGCCATCAGAATTTTCTCTCGTATCAACTACCACGATTGGTCTAGGGTACTGAACAATTCCCTCGTGAAAGCGAGTATCAAGAGGTGCGTATGTTTTACCACAGGTCAATTGGCAAGGAGGCTTAAGGCGATCATTCAGTATCTCTCCAAGAACAATGGAGGATCCAACGCCTACACCTCAACGACCAACACGAACTATTACTTCAACGTCACTACATCCGCCTTGGCAGGTGCCCTTGAACGCTTCTCCGGCTTCTTTCACTCGCCGCTCTTCGCCCCTTCCTGTACCTCCCGCGAGTTGAACGCAGTCGACTCGGAGAACAAGAAAAACCACCAGTCAGATGTTTGGCGCATCTTTCAGCTCAACAAACATTTAAGCAAGCCTGGTCATGTCTGGAGCAAGTTTGGAACTGGAAACCGTGATAGTTTATCAAGAGCTGCAAGGGAGCTCAAGGCGCAAGGAAAATTGAACGGAGTTGCGACGTCAAAAGACTCTAGTCTGTCGACTTCCCCATCTTCGTCCCGGATTCCTTCTCCCGCCCCTTCTGAAAACGACATCGACGGTGGTGCAGTTGGACGCGAGACTCGTCGAAGACTGATGCAATGGTGGGCTGAGGAGTATTGCGCAAGCCGCATGAACCTCTGCATTCTCGGAAAAGGTATCAAGTTTCCCTCAGTCATTGCTTCCCTTGGCTGAGACGGCTTTAACCCAGAGTCTTTGGATGAACTCTCGGATATGGCCTCGAAACTGTTTTCTCCCATACGCAATCGTGGAAAGGATCCCCTGCCGATGATCAAGGATCATCCTTTTGGACCAAATGAGAAGGGGGTGCGTGTTGTATACGAAATAAGTTCTGTCAACTGACCAGACCTCAGACATTGGTATCTGTGCAAACTATCATGGATTTTCACGCATTGGAAATTTCTTTCCCTTTGGAGTACCAACCCCCGTTCTGGCGCCACAAGCCCGCTAGCTTCCTCTCCCACTTCATTGGACATGAAGGCCCCGGATCACTGCACTCCTATCTAAAGAACAAAGGGTGGATAACGGCACTCTCTTCTGGGCCCCAAAGCTTGGCTAGAGCGTTCGCTATGTTCAAAATTACGATACATCTCACGGAGGAAGGATTCAGTGAGCATTCCAGCACATCACGTTTGAGCTCTGGTCAACACTTAATTTTCAGAGAATTATCGTTCCATAATCTTAGCTGCATTCAGATATATGGCGCTGCTCAGATCTTCAAGATTTGAAGATTACCACCAGAAGGAAAATGCCGCGCTTTCTTCCATTCGGTTCCAGTTTGCTGAAAAGAGACGACCTGACAATTATGCAACCTGGATAGCCGAACACATGACCTGGCCTGTTCCACCTGAACATTTACTTAGCGGTCCGCAGCTGATCTGGGACTGGGACGTTAATGGAGCCGCCGGTGGCGGGGAAGACACAGTCCGCCGATATCTCGAATCTTTTCGTATACAAGAAGGCCGTGTTGTCCTGATGGCGAAGGGAGACGAGCACAACAAAATACGACCTGGTCTCAAATGGGAGAAGGGGCCCTGGTATGACACAGACTATAATGTCGAACGCTTTGATGAAGATTTCGTCAAAGATGTGCGTAGAGTTCCTTGGAGATTATCTTAGCATGATCTTGATACTGGACACAGGCCGAAGCACCTAACGACATTCCAGAATTGTCCCTCCCAGGACCTAACGCCTTCATCCCAACGAACTTAGACGCCGACAAAAGACAAGTTCCTGAGGTATCTGGACTCCCTAAAGCTGCTCCACCGATAGTTCATTTGCTTTGTAGCCATTGAAACGCCCCCACCTGATCCGACAAACGCCGTTGACTACACTCTGGCACAAGAAAGATGACCGGTTCTGGGTTCCGAAAGCTTTTACCATGGTGGACATTCGAAGGTACGTCCAGGCAGTTTATCACATGGAATATACTCACTTTGTATCAGCCCACCGAGTTATGCATCCCCGCGGGCTGCTGTTCTTACGAGGTATATTCTTTACTGTCGGTGATCAATCAATGCCTGAAATTGCGTCTAGGCTTTATACTGATCTTGTCAACGATGCACTGACGGAATTCGCATATGATGCTGATCTAGCTGGGCTGTCTTATCACTTTAGTAATACCACAACTGGGTTATATGTGCAAATAAGTGGCTATAACGACAAGTTGGCCACTCTCATGAAAGACGTTCTTCAGAAGGCTAAAGGACTCAAAGCTAAACCCGACCGTTTGGCAGTGATGAAGGAGCAGGTAAACATCTGTGCAAGTTATCGTTTGATTACCAGGCTTACTCCATTCCAACGTGTAGGCTGCAAGGGAATGGCGTAACTTCTTTTTCGGACAATCTTATTCGATATCAGATTATTTCGGTCGTTATCTGCTATCTGAGAAGCAATGGACCATCGAGGAAGAATTAAAGGAGTTGCCTTGTAAGCATAAATGTAAAACGTCGACGCTCGCATCTGATGGTATCTTTCCGAAGCCGTGACTGCAGAAGAGATTGATGACCACGCAAAGAAACTATTTTCGGAGGTGCATCTGCGGATGCTGGTTACCGGGAACGTGTATAAAGACGTAGGTCTTTGTTCGTCCTTGCATTCGACAAACACACTCACTATAATTCAGGAGGCGCTCAAGATAGCGGATATAGTAGAGCAGGATCTCCATCCAACTAGTCTATCACAGACTGAACTAAACAATCGAGCTTTGATCGTTCCTCCAGGTACGTGGCGGCTACCTAGGTGTACCTCGTGTTTTGATATCCTACCAGCTTCGAATTATATCTGGTCCCTTCCGTTGCCAAATCAGAACCAGGCCAACTCAGCACTAACGTACTACCTCCACTATGGACCCATCATCGATCAGCATCTTCGTGTCACAGCAGCACTGTTGACACAGATTCTTTCTGAGCCAGCATTCGCTGTCCTCCGAACTCAAGAACAGCTGGGCTACATTGTTTCCTGTGCTTCGTGGAGTTTAGCGGGGTCTAGCGAAAGAGGGCTACGCATTGTCGTACAGAGCGAAAAGACCCCAGGCTATTTGGAACAACGGGTGGAGGCGTTCCTGACCGGGATGAAGTTAAAACTTGAGAAGATGACTTGTGAGGAGTTCGAAGAACATAAAACAGGCTTGAGGAAGAAATGGTTGGAAGTTGATAAGAATTTGGGGGAAGAATTCTCTCACTTCCAGACTCATGTAACCTCTGGCCATTGGGATTTCTTGAGACGTATGAATCATCCACTACGTTATTTTCTTGATGAACTCACAAATTGTAGGATACAACGACGCCGAACTTCTACTTTCTATCACCAAAGACGACGTTCTCCAGCTCTTCCGTACTCACATTGACCCGCAATCTCCAACTCGTGCCAAAGTATCAGTTCATATGGTTTCCCAGAAGCCTCGCGTCAAGAAGGTCAGCGAGGCTGCATCACAAGCCTTCGAGGAGCGGCTTCGATCAGCTGGGGTCAACACCAGTGAAATTAATTGGAAACAAGCGTTCCAAGACGGACTCCCAACTCTAGCAGAATTCTCCCAGTTCTGGAAAGACGCACTGACAGGGCGGGAGGGCGATGTGAAGCTTCTTGAAGAGATACCTCAGCTCGTAGCAGAGCACCCCGTCGAAGGAGAGGATGTCAACCCTACGCTTCCCAACGCTACCTATATCGAGGATGCGTTGGCATTCCGACAAGGCCTGAACGCTTCTGTCGATCCTGGCCCTATGGTCCAGTGGGGTGATCTTCCAACGCCCAAATTCTGAGTGATCGTCTTGTATTCTAGCGCGCACAAACCACAGTTTTATTATACGCATAGTTTAACGGCGATCTGTATCGTAAAAAAATTCGATTGACCGGCAATAGAGGAACTTTTGGAAAATAAGTGAACAGCGATCGACAACACAACATGACAATTACATAGTGCCTTGGGCAATTAACTAATTACAGGTATTATCCATGAGCTGACTGGCGAGCAACGGGCAGTCGAGATAAATCGGGCTACCACAAGAATGAATCCCTGCACCTTCATTTCCTGCGGCCGGTATCTGCAGCTGTTTTGCCCCTTGCGGCTTGTGGATTCGGAGGTTCGTAATTCTTAGGCCGTCGGAAAAGGAGAACGTGGGGTTCCGGTGCTGTAGTTTTTTAGTCAGCAAAAGGATTAAAGTGTCGGTGATAAACATTGCACTCACCGTGCACCTCGTAATGCTCCCAACCGAGACTTTGTGTGATACCGATTCCTCGCCATTCGTGTTCTTCCAATAACCGTAGTGTCCCAGAATCATCTGGGCTGAAATATTGCTTTGGTATCATCTTGAGCAGTTGCTTGGGGAGGATGACATGACGATATTCGTAGTGATCATCGGAGTAACGGTCAGAATAGTGAATCCTGTAGATCATAGTGAGTTGAGGAAGTAAGGGGATGGCGCATGCCTACTTTTCAATGTATTCCTCGAGCTTTCGAGCTGCTTCTTTCTGCGCAGCAATTTGCTGGGCGGTTTGAGCTGAAGCCATGGTATAAGGGATGGTGGTGTGCAGGGAGTGGATGGCACCGACGTGCTGTATGGGAGTATCTTGATCGCCCTCATCAATTTCGAGCGCGTGATCACGTGTCAGGCGCTACCATCGTCACTCGACGCGATGTCACGCGTCTATTCCCCTCTTAATTAGCAACAGTTCCTACCGTCGTATAATTGAACACCTTGATTCTTGGGGACGTACCATTCACTCCATGGAGGTATACGATCCCTATCTCTCGAAGAGTGATTATGACTATCTCGACCATTTCGCCGTTGATGCACCACCCAACCATGCATCACCGGAAGATGATTTTGACGACTACATGAATCAACTATGTGAGTAAACGCATGCTACTAAAACCACGAAAACACACTTGTATATTCTCAGTGACATCTTCTCCCTCACCCCCTCAACACTCTGGGAGTTCATATGCTCTAAATTCCGTACCCAGCCGTCAATATATGCGCTTTGGTTCAGGCGACGAAAGTCATCACTACGAAAACCCATCAGCAATAGATACTGACCACTGCGGGGAGCTTGTCGAATATGCCTACAGCAACGTATCAATCGACGAGCCCAGTAATGGCACGTTCAGTCATACCACCCGTGAGTAAATGCATTAAAATAGCCTCTGGGTCCAGTTATGTCTCTCGAAGAATTCACGCAAAAGCAAGTGGTTCAAAATAATACTGCAAGTGGCATTCACGGCAATCTCAATGCAAATTCTGGAAACTATCGCTTCCAGAACGCGCGTAGCTTGGAAAGCGACTCCAACCCGATGCAAAACGCTCCTATACGACCAGTGTCCCACCTGCGTCTGTCTTCGTTTTCATTATTTTGCTCTTTGACGAATAATTGAACGACTGAAAGCCGACATGTTTCGTGGAATATTCAAATTCCCGACCTTCAATGCCATGCAGTCAATCTGCTTTGACTATGTGGGTTCCCCCTATTACTTCTTCCCGATCGACCGACGCCTTTTCATAGATTACAGACTCAAGTCGTGACCTGGTGAGTAGTGTCCTATGCCGACTCTTACAGCCGAGCACCCATCTTGTGGTCCTTCTAGGTGATTAGCGGTGAGAATAAGATGAGGTAACTTCGTAGAGCGTTTTATTCATCCCCGTAGCCCCGACTGGTAGCGGGAAAACGGTTTTGTTTGAACTAGCAATCATCACGCTATTAAGCCAAGCGCCTTCAGCCCAGTGCAAAATTGTGTACATGGCGCCTACCAAGGTTTGCAATCGCTATCTCGCGTTCACCCCCATGCTGTTTATCCCTTTATCAGGCATTGTGTTCTGAGAGGTCCCGCGATTGGACTACAAAATTTGATCCGCTAGGCATCAGAAGTACGTAACCCCCCTTCATAAATAAACCGCAGGCTGAGATTCCTGCAGCATGCGAACTTACTGGAGATACCGTGCAATTCGGTCGCAGCGCTTGGGGAGACGCAAAAAAAAGCTCTATCATGTATTCTTCTTTACCGTTGGCACAACTAGGCCATTGACAATTTTATTTAGAGTCACAACGGTCATTTTTTTGAAGTGTTGGTTTGCTTCGCTGGCTTACTCTACATACCAAGGCCGAAAAATGGGATAGCCTGACTCGCACCTGGTATGTGCAATTGTTTCTGGTATAGGTTATCCCCTTATTCTTCTTGTAGGCAAGACCACGACAGCATTTTATCCCAAATCAGACTATTCCTTGTAGATGAGGTGCCCTTCGTATATGCCTCTTCCCTGTCGCCTCAGCCACCTAACCACCTACCGTAGGTACATACTCTGAATGAGAGCAGGGGTAGCACCCTTGAAGTGGTGATATCGCGGATGAAAACGCGCAACGGAACCGTTAGGTTTCTCCTGGTATCCGCAACCGCACCCAACATCCACGACATTGCCAACTGGATCAGCAGCAACCGAAATTCCACCTGTAAAGTTCTTGAGGTTAGCTATCATATCTTCTTCCGAAGCACTTGATCACGTTCAGCATCCAGTTCGGAGAGGAGTATCGCCCTTGCAAGCTAACTCGCCTCGTTATTGGAGTCCCGCGTTCAAACAAGCAGAATGAATTTCAATATGCCACGACTCTAGACAATCAACTTTTCCCCATTCTCCAACAACATTCGGTCATGAAACCTATCTTGATTTTCTGCTCGACCCGCAGGGGTATGTATCTTGTCGCTCTACCCTAAGTCACTGTGATCACCCAGTGGTAAAGGAACGCTCATGTCTGCAACAACGCTCCTTAAGGCGTACGAAGATGCCGAAAAAAAGAAGGAAAGATTACCTTGGGTTCGAGCTCCCAGGTGTGTGGTACACGCGCCTCCTCCAGCCTACGGCTAAATTGGCTTTTCATAGCCTAAGTTGTATATTCCAGGATAAACGTCTACAAGGTTCAGTTCCAAACTACATTCATTAATGCCATTTCGAACAGGGTTAAACAGAGCTTGCAACACATGGAATTGGCGTTCATCACGCTGGTTTGGGAATGGATGACCGGAGATTAATTGAGGACTTGTTCCTGGATGGCACTCTCCGAATTCTTGTCGCGACATCCGTGAGGTTCCGACCAAGCTCTACTTCTGCGAGTTCTCATACCTTTCAGACTCTTTCCGTCGGGGTCAACCTTCGTGAGTTGTGCAACAGCCCCGCTAACTTGTAGCCAACCTGCATTTCAGCCGCTCACACAGTAGTCATTCGAGGAGTCAAGCTCTTTCAGAACAATGTGAATGTTGAATACAGCGACCTGGACATTATGCAAATGATTGGGCGCGCAGTTCGTTTCCATCTCCATACTCCTATGTTGGTTCTGACAATGTAACAGGGCCGTCCCCAATTTGGTGTGCTTGTTCTCCGTATGGGCCAAATCATGACTCACCCGCGACTAAGACAGGGAAGGTCTTGCAATCATTATGTGCGAACCGCAGCTCGTCAGCAAGTACCAAGCCTTGACGCAGGGTAAGACCATTCTGGAGAGCTCGTTGCATCGTAACATGCTAGAACATCTCAACTCTGAGATTGCGTTGGGGACCATCACAACCGTACAATCAGCCAAAGACTGGTTACGCGGCTCTTTCCTGTACCAGAGGTTGCAACAAAACCCCGATCACTATGCGATGCAGCAGGAGACAGATCGGAGTTGGCATGAGAAGCTGGAAGATATTGTTCTTCAAAATGTTCATCAATTAGAGTCTACGAACCTGATTCGACGCAATCAAGACATTAAGGGTGAGAAACTGGAGCCAACGGAATATGGAGATATCATGTCCAAGGTATGGAATGAACATATGTTTTAGATGTCAGTACAACTGAACGTACATCTCAGTTTTACGTCCGCCAAACTACGGTTCGTTTCGAGTGTTGCACGTTCTCTCAGTACCTCACGCGCAAGGCAGATGGCGAGCATTATGAACCTCCACGACAAGCCTACCTTACGAGAGATAGTTCGTCGTCTATTCATTGCACCAGTTCACAGAACTCATGGAAAAGATGATAGATTGAAGTCATAGCCGCTGCTGAAGAGTGCGTCATCTCCTGCAGTCTCTGTGGAGATTGTCGGTTTCACTCCCATTACATAGGTTCTCAAGTCTGAGGCTCCGAGCGTCCGAGAAGGCTGTACGTTTTCGCCTCAGCGGGCGTTAGGGATGACTGAGATGAAAAGCAGGTGTATAATGAACTACGCACTCATAACGATATCCGATATACTATTACGAAAGTCGAAAAAACCAAGGACAAAGTGTTCCTACTCATTCAGGTAGGTCACATCAGATACGATCCACGCTAGGGAGCTGATTGCCCCAGGCCATCCTCGGGAATATCCCTCTGAACACTCCTGAGATGAGAAAAGGAGACACTCAACCACAACTGGACGCTCTCACTATCTTCAAACATGCTGCTAGGCTAGCTAAAGGCAAGGGTTTCGGACGTCGTGTTGCTATCCACGTGCCTGATCTTTCCCCGTCAGTGATTGTAGAGGTTGCAATCACCAAGCGACTTGGAACACAGCTTGTATATGGACTAGAGGCGTAAGGCTCTCTTTGCCGTCATACAAACTCTTCCTAATGATCTTACAGCACTCGGTGCTTGACTGCGAAGGCGTGGGAGGATCGGTCAACCGTGCTAAGACAAGTTGAACAGATTGGTGAAAAATCGTAAGCACTCCCCATTTGACAGACCTGTGTGTTCACGGCCGGCGTCGACATACAGCCTGAAAGTGAGTTTAGTTATGAGGATAAAAGCGCTTGATCCCCAACACTCACCAGGTTCTCGCCGAACACGGAATCACTACACTTGACTTACTCCGTCAACAACCTCCTGCACGAATTGAGATCGTTTGTGTCTATGCTTGCATTCAGCTGTCTCTGGGCTTATCCTTGTCCCCGTTCAGCTCCTTAACCGAAAGAGTCCTTTTGGTCATGACGTTCTCACCTCTCTATCAGAGATTCCAAAATATCAAATAAAGGCATCACGACTGTCGGTGGTGTCGGATGGAGGGAAGAATCCGATCCGTGTCGAACTCGAAATTGAGTGTGGACTCTTAAACCCAACATCTGTGATAAAATCCAAGAAAAAACATCGCTATGGCGACATGACAGCGATCTTGACCTTGACGTCAGATTTAGACTGGGTTGACTTTCGCAGAATACCGTATGTAAACATATCTTGTATCTACGACATCCCTCATTATCAACACAGGACTAAAGCCCTTAGAGAAACGAAGTCATTTAATGTTGTCGCGGAAATCACGAAACCAAGCCAGAGTATTACGGTATTGATCACATCGGTATTTGTCAATTTCGAAATCGAGGACTTGATCTGCATCTGAAGAACAGGAATCTTTTGCTGGCACTGTGACAAAACATACAGTAAAACTTGATATATCGCCCAAAGAATTTCCTACACCAAATACTCGTCCCCTCTCAACCTTGGTGCGTCTTTTCAATAAGCTTCTCGAAGCTAATGTATCGTCGATCCGATAGGCCCTCGAATTAGAGGAGTTCGAGAATGATCCTGGATTTTGGAATGTAACTTTTGATGAAGTGCATGTGCCAGCTTCGTCTTCGAGCACAGCTGACAATTGGATCGCTGCTAATAGTAGGTATAAACACGAGGTCGTTGTAAGTCGCAGCTAACTAGTAACATTCACAGAGAGGAAGAAAATCGACGATGGTTGTAACCAAAGCTCGAATCAAGAATTACGACTACCGAATGGGAACTACAAGTGAGTTCTCTCCAAAAGCCGGAAGTGGCATTTAACTGGAGGATCGTAGATGCAATCATACTTGCTCAGACAAAACAAAATGTTTGCACTTATGGTATGTCGCATATCAACTCTCGTCATCTTCTCAGGGTTTAATTCGAATAGTTGCAGAGAGGGCAAACCTCATCCTAATGGCAAGGGGGGAAAGGCTTCCTCTGTAAAGGCGAAGAAAGTCGTAGTGAAAGATAGAGGTCAGGAGCCAGATGAACAATCAACAAGCAAAATGGCACAAGACATTCGGGGCTGGATTCATACTGAGCGACAAATGAAGAGCTTGGAAAGGCTCCACAATCAGTCCGACGTCCAAGGCCGCCTCAAGATGCAAAAAGGTTACAGGCTAAAACTGGATTCACCTCACGCTGGTCAGAAACGAAAGACAAGACCTACGTTCGAGATACAGTTCACGGAGGTGGAAGCTCCTGCCGATGCCAGTGACACGATCGTGGAGGATGTACCTGAAGACAACCTTCCCAGCATTGAACAGCTGTTTGCAGGTGATGGTCGAATCTCGGCTAATCTGTCCGCCAATGCGGATCTGGCGCGTGATAACCCGGTATGCAAAGTTCCGATCCACATGAGTCCGAGTAGGGAACCATGCAAGCGCCCTCGGACAAGTCTCACAGAAAAGGTGGTGAGTACTAAGTTGTACCCACCGCCATGTTGGTAGAGTGACTGAAGCGGTGGGCAGGAGGAACCCCAAGTCCACAATTCCTCGGGCGCCATGTCGTCTCCTATTCTCATCGTTGACGGAATGTCATGGGACGGCCCCGCTGCAGAACACCCAACACCTTTGTCCAAGGTCATAGAGGAGCGCCCGAGTGGAACGGCTGAACCAATCCCTGACAAGGAGTTTGCTGAATTATATGAATGGCTCAACAGTGGACTGGTGGAAATGGACTAACTTCTATTATTATAGATTAAATAGTACCCGAAAACTTAAGCAATTGATCAAGGTCAAAATTATCGTGAATCAAACGGGGTGTTTTAAGATGACGGAGGGCTGGTGAATATACGAATGGCATTGCGGAAACGGTCATCCCATGTGGCAGGCGTATCAGGTTTGACGATAGTCCAACCAACGAGATCATTACGCCATCGGCGTTCCTTGTTTAACCTTTCCTGGCGCAGTTCGACCTCTGTTGGGGGCGGGTTGCTGAGCTCCTCTTTGGTGGGTTCCCGAGTGCCGCGTGCCAAAGCACGAGCGGTTTCCAACTTCTTGGGAAGTTCTTCGTAGTATTTCTTCCTCGCCTTTTCGATATCTTGTGGAATGTCATTCAGGGATTTTTTGATATAAGACTCCGATTGCTTGTCGAAGTCCAGATCTCCCTGAAAGGTGGAAGATGCTTCGGTGTCGGCGAACTCGGATTCGCCAGACGGGGGAGTAATGGGTCGAGTGTGCTTCATGATGAGGCTATAAGCAGCTTCGGAACCGGCCTTCACTTTGTGGCGTTGGTTGAAGAAGTCCCAGATCATGAGGGGAATTTGGGTGAACCCAAGGTAGTTAGTGAAGGGGACGAGGAGGATAGGTGGAAGGGAGGAGATTTCAGAAGGAGGGACATCAAGGTTCTCGAACGATGGTGAGGAAGGGGCTGACTTCAGTTGAGGTTTGATAACGTTGTTGAGCTGGATTGGCGAATAGAGGGAAGGCTTGTGTTGC
The DNA here is from genome assembly GCA_018524725.1 of Podaxis mareebaensis. NCBI lineage: Eukaryota > Fungi > Basidiomycota > Agaricomycetes > Agaricales > Agaricaceae > Podaxis > Podaxis mareebaensis. Next base: position 530,760 of record JAEUWP010000562.1, on the reverse strand, counting down.
ATGAAAGATCGCGGACGCGTATCACTTGAGCCTTCTGTCTCAAGTCCTGGTTCCTCAGGCTCGTCGAACACGCCATCATCCTCCAACTCGCGGGCCAGCACCTCGTCCTCATCAACTTTCTGTAAACCCTCCGTCCAACCACGTCGCAAGCCATGCAGGAATTCTTTCCATGTTGGCCGTCCGACAATGATGATGCCGCCCTCAAGCTCACGTTGTCGCCTTTGAGGTAAAGGTTCATATGTGGGGAGGGCTTTGGTCGCCTCGGAATCTTTGTCAATTCCGAGGTCCATCCGTCGTCGGCGCCGAACATCGTTCGCAACGCGGTTTGCTAGCTCCCCTAGTCGCTTTGACCCAACCATCTCATAGTCCACTGCAGCTGCAATGAGGATTGGCTAGGACGGTTATGAACATTTTAGAATGCTTATGGAACGATGTAAGCACGTACCTTGACATACTTCCTGAAGTATCTCAAGCTTTGGTCATAATCCTCGTCCCCGGGCCACTTGCTCCCGTACACCGTTACCTTTCGAGGCTTGTCCAGAGGATCGGATGGTAGCTCTGCAAGCTCCTTCACTTTATCCACATACTCTTGTCGTATCTTCTTGCATTGTCGACGGTCGTAAATGTAGTACCCCGTGATGGACGAGGTGACTCCTATGAAGATGAGCCAGTTGCGTGAAGGTAGTTTTGGCCGTTTGTCAAGCCAGGAAGTAGGAATGCCGGTATATCTGAGGGCAGTACGTATGCCAGAAGTCTTTTGTGGTGCCACCGGCGGCTTTTCCACATTTTGTCCTGGCATGCCAACGAGGAGACCAGGATGGTTGTATTTGGCAGGCGCATCGGCGTCTCTGCCAAAATTTGGCACCCGGAAAACACCGGGTTAATTCTAGTTGCCGGGCGTCTATTTTAAGGATGGATAGCGAGTATCGCATGGAAAATAAGAGAACGCGTACTTGTACAGATTGCAATTAAGGTATTTATGCAACATACAGGAGATACATAAAAGTTATGAAATGTGAAATGTGAAATATATTTGAGGTAAGTAAAAACAGCAGAGATACGGTCTACTAGGATCTTATTCTCGATCGTCAGCTTTGTCAAGTTGTTGTCGCTTCCGCGAGCCACCACTGTGGTCATTGATTAGCTGGCCTGAACTGGTACAATAAAAAAACGGGTGAGCTTACACTTCGTGGTCTAGTCCTCGTTTCTTGCCAGTCTTGGCCTCATCCAAGAACTGGTTGAGGCCGAACACATCAGTTGTGTCCTTTTCGAATTGAACGGGTCCCTCGCGAACTTCCTGCTCATTGGCACCCTCGAATCCGACTTTGGGACGGCCAATGCCAAACCTGTCATTGCCAAGAGCCTTGCCAATACCCTCTTCAGTTCCACCGCCGAATGAATCATCATTCCCTTCGCTAATGTTCCCTCTGGCCTTGTAGATGGCGGCGGCAGCAGTTGAGCCATGGAAGAGGGGACGGTCGTAGAGGTTGTAGGATTCATCGTCTCCGAACGAACCAGATAAGGACTCTTGGTTGAAGAGCCGCGAGTCGAGCATCGACTCCTTTGATAGTGTGGGTTTCGCGAGACCAAGTGCAATCTTCTCAGAAATGTCACGATTTTGTTGTCGCGCCAACATTTTCGCCCGCTGCTCTTGTCCCATATTATTCATGCGCATCTCACGCTCACGCTCTCTTCTCTTCTCCGCACGCATTTGGTCACGAATCTTGCGAGCCTCCTCGTCCTCTGCACTATCTTCCGACTCTGACCCTGACCCTGCATCGGTACCCGACTCGTTGCCACTTCCGTAGGCTGCTAATGACGACTTCATAGCGGCCTGACTCGTGGCTGAAGGTTTGGGCGCAACGCCGCTGCGCTCCTCCCGTGCTCGTTGCGCAAGCATCCGCAGATTCTCTTCCTTAGCCTCCTTCTCCTTTTGTGCGAGTTTTTGTTGCATAAGGGCACGTTGCCGGACTTCCTCCCGAGCGTGGCGGTCGGCAACGAACAATGCCTCAGAGAATTTCGCAAAATTATCGTTAATATGAACCTGAAAATAATGTCAACAGGATCATGTGAAATAAAATGAAACTAACTCACGTCCTGGAGACCTCGACCATCAGCAGCGAGACGTTTGTCGAGAGGAATGGTGAAACCCTTGTTGTTCTTCCAATTCGATATACACGGGGGGATCATCCACTCCTTCTGCTCAGCTGCTGTTGCTTTCCGTGGTGGACTCCTAAGTACAGGTGGAGGGGGACTTGGGGGTCCACGAGGAATTTTCTTGTGCTTGAACCGCGGTGGTTCCAGCGGGTCTTCAGCCACCTCTGTCATTTTGATGATTCGTTGCTTCAGAACACCATCGTTGCCTTGTTGTCCAGGCGTATATCGTACGAAACTCGTCTTCCCCTGACCGTCCGGCACGTTTTTAGGTTGAGCAGCCTTAATTTTCCCATTCACCAACTTCTCTAGGGCAGCTTTTGTTCTCTCCGCTGTAGCCTGCACTTCCTCCTCCGACGGGCGCTCCAGAATCCTTTGCTCATCAGTTAGGTCCTTGCGGTGTGCGAGAGGAACTAGGTCCTTGAACTGAGATTGGACAATCTTGCCTGCACGCTGACCTTGGTGGGCAATTGCGTCGTATCGTACATTTCCTTCGCTGTCCACTTGCAGGGCAAGTGTGTTGCCAGAAGAGGCCTATGTCATGTTAGTGGGCATGTTCAAGTAGACTAGACGTTCACGCACCTTCTTCTTGCCCATTCCCAAGGGATACTGTGCAACATGACATTCAGGATATGAACCACCGTCGCCTAGAATACTTCGTTGAGAGCCGTATAAGAGCATTTCGCCTGAAATATCTCACCATAATCATCCTGGGACGTCGGCTTCCACCCCTTCCGCTGACCGTAAGGGGGGACTACAGGTCGTGTAATGATTGTTTGTGAAGGAAATTGATGTTGGACCTCGTTTTCATCATCAGAGATGCTAGGCGCGTTGATAGGTTGAGGCAGTAGTCTGCAAAGTATTCATAAGTATTGATTCCCGCTGACGGAAATAAAAAGTACGAACGATGCGAGAGCGGCCATGATGGTAAGAGTGGAACAAGTTGCAGTCGAGATTTGCTTACAGAATCATTGTTACACCGTCACAGTTACGTAATGCGGTGCACCCAGTACACCTGCCTGTGCCAGCCTGTGCCAAAGGAAGTGACTTGGCTAGATTCATCCCATCGTACTACCAGCATCATGAAATAGTTGGTATCATATATCATTCCTAAGCAACTACTCTTTCAACGGAATATCAAAGCGAGCAAAATTTGATCGGCGTACACATTCCGAATAAATACTACTCCTGTGAAGAAAAGTCCGTACAGACACTCTGCTACATCATCCTATGGCACAAAATGAAAAATCATCCCCTTGGCATCATACGCCAACGTCAATAGAGATAAGAAGTCAACAATAAAAGTCATAACAGACAGATACATCAAGTCCATCCTCGACGTATGGCACGTTATATTTATGGTCCTTCAAACACTGCTGTTTGCCGAAGGCGGCTTACCCTTAAACCAAGTCCATGCTCCGAGACCCACGACAAAGTTGAAGATGCCAACAAGGCCAGAACCAGCACCAAGCAGTGTGAGTGTCCACCAAATAAAGCCAACAACGCGACCGATGCTTCGTCCGAAATACCTCTTGAATGTTGCATGGGGATCAGGCGTGGGGCGATACGACGCTGGGAGCTGAATCTGAGGTATCGATGTGTGCTTGGCCGTAGATGTAGGAGGCATCAAAAGAAGAGAGACAATAGGTTTCTTCGGCCTACATGAGAATATTCTTCCAAACGAGATGATATGGATACGCACATGGTCAGAAGTAGTATAAGAGGGTATTGATATGTACAACAAATTCGTGATATTGCTGTGTGAGGGGTCCTCGGGAGTATCAGTGTAGGTGGTGTAGAGAACACGATCCGTCCACGAAGGTGCTCTATTGGGGCTGATAGAACAAGATCCTGGCCTCAGCATCCATCGGCGCGAGAACTAGCAAACACACTCACTTATACTTATCGACCTCTCCGAGCTTGTACTTGTAGCTACACTTGAATTTCCAGAACTCTCCTTCGCGTAGGCCAATGAAAACATTGCCCTTCCGCTTTTCCATCGTCAACTGGTCGTATTCCTTGAGCTCTTCGCATAGCTTCTCCGAAGAAAGTGCTTCGGAGAACTCGGGGAGTCTGCTGATGGCATACGTTGGGTGCGACTTGGGTATCTGCAGCCTGTAATTGAGGTCGCCCAAGAAAAATAGATGTGACGTCTCGTATATCGTACTGAGAGCAGAACTCCCAGGGTCGACAGGGTGAAACAACAGTGATTGCACGATATATTCATAGTCTGCGTTTCGGCGCGCAACCTTATGGTCGTGTGGGGTCAAATGAGCATTGACAAACCTATTCCGCCGACGAACAACAAAATTAGTACCTCATCCCCGAGTGCATCAGAAAAGCTAACAACATACGTATACGTCTCCCCAGCATCCCCGTCTGTTTCACAAACCCGAAACCTCACGCCCACAGCGCCTTTGTTCCCCATATAAAGTGGCCCAAATCCGGTCCATTGCGTTTCGACATCGCAGACCTTGCGTGCAATACCATCATCACGCCCATAAACAAGCAATGCCACGCCCACATTTACTACTTTTGCAATAAGGGAGTACCGCTCCTTGTTCGGCGCATGCGCTTCTATTTGGGACAGAATAAGCGCATCTCTGTTCTCGATTACGGACTTGGAAAATCCGGACACTGAGGTCTGTTAGAAGACCCTTGGCAGCGGCAGTAGAGCCAAAGAACGTACGTCCAAGGTGCAGCGGCAAGAGTTCCTGAAAGCCGACGGCAACAATATCAGGTGCTCGCCTCTCCCTTGCCAGAAAGTGAGAGACTTGAAGAGTCGGGGCGAGCCAGTCCACGAGGTCCTGCGGAAGACCCAACACGCCTTGCAAATTCGTGTTGTAAGATGCAATTTGCACCAACAAGCGTTCAGGCTGACTGGCCATCGTGGCTAGGGTCCAGGAAGGAGACAGTCACCGAGTGTGGGGACGATGAACAAAGAGTGTAGGTCTGGAGCCAAGCAAGGTTCCCCACATGACGAGCTCCTCAACACCCGACCACTAACAAGTTCTGACCCGACAACCACCATCAACATGTGTTTTTTTAATTTATTACTCCAGAAACAAGTGATACTAGTTACACCGGCTACTACACACCCCTTCCGCGGCTACAATCTAGTCTAGTAAGTAGAGCAATCGAGGCGTGGTTACGCAAGCTGTTTGCCAGGTCCTCTTGTAATACCGAGGTCCCTCAATCTGCCTGTGGCGATTTCATAAACCCACCCATGGACCCAGACATCCTGACCCTTTGGAGTACCCTTTGTCCAAGCATCAACAATAGTCTGTGCCTTGCAGAGGTTTTCGACCTGACGCTTGACGTTCTCTTCAACAACAAGAGGAAGTGCCTCAGCATGAGGGGCGGTGGAAACACCCAAGGTTCCAACATGCTTAGCCAAAGGTTCGAGCCAGCGGTTGAGAGGTGCCTCGATCGGAAGAGTCGGAATCGTAGCAATTTGACCTTCAGGCTTGAAATCTTCCCTCTGAGCGGCACCTAGACAGGCAGCTGCACCACCACATTCGCTATGACCGACAACGATGACTATTGCGGGTCGATACGTTGGTGGTGAGCGGAGATAAGAGGGAAAACGGTTGGAATAGTATTAAAGCAGAACGGAAAGAAAAAATGCACCGTGTTGCACCCCCAGGAAGTTGACAGCGTATTCCAGAACCGCTAAAATATTCTCGTCGTCCAAGCGGAATTGACTAGCCGGGACCTTGTCAGAGTGGAGTTACCGAAGAGGGGGATTGAACCTCACTTGGCAATATTCCTGTGAACGAAAACTTCACCCGGCCTAGTACCAGTCACAACGGAGTCAGGAACTCTAGAGTCTGAGCAACCAATCCAGAGCGTCTAAAAAGTACATCAGAATGATAGCATGACAGAACCGCAAGAGATAGTACATGGGGTGATTGGCCTTTGGCACATTCAGTGAAGAAGTCTGGTTCGGCCTGTTTGACGTCTTCGGCCCACTGAGCATTAGAGCCTAACAGACGTTCGACGGCGCTCTGAGCGGCTGACATTAGGGAAATGGCAAAAGTGATGGTTAGGGGAGATAAAGGAAGGACTCGGAACCGATATAATTTGGGCTTTTATATTATATTTCCATTTGTGCAAGCGGCGCACAGGCCCACAACAGGTCCCCGGTTTCCGAACACCCAGAATCCAAACATCGCGTTCCGATACCAAGAAGGAGGGCATTTCCTTTGGCTTTGGTTGTGATTGTGACGTGATGGATGTACTTAACAAGTACGCTGTATTTGTAGTGTGGTCCACCCATGGTCATGGCCTAAAGCCTAATACCACCTTTTGACTGGCTATGCACAAATCTGCTACGTACTTGGGTGCCACCCAAATCATCATCTGGTGCTCACGGGCCTTCCCGTCGTCCGCGTGTTGAAAAACTCCGGATTGTCCACTGCGAGTAACAACTGAATATCATGCAGATGGGATGCATTCATAAGGCATATGACATAACACGATTGAATACAGAGAGAAAATGGTTTTAGCCTAATGATGACCACCCGCATGTGTCTGCTGTCCTGCCCCACCACTGTCGTCTCCGGTCGGGGGTCTCCGTCGATACAATCCACGAGGAACAATGCTCAGTTCATTTGTCGGATGAGCTTGTTGATGCTTGTTTCCCGGTCGCCAAAGTCACCACCCTGGACGTAGTGCTTGAACTTGCGTGTCCTCCAGCCACCGTTGGGGTTGGAGAGCTTGAAGGGCCACAGGAAGTTGGATGCCTAAGCCGACGTCGGATCAAAAACTCTCTCAGGCAAAAGAAACACACACCTGCTTGAAGTTGGGGCCAGCAGTGGCGATCTCATGCACCAAATCCTCAACACAAAGGATGTCATACTTGCCAAGCGCCTCCTCAATGACACCGTTGTTGGTGAGAGGAATGCGCTGCTTGTTGACCTTGCCGTATCCACGCTTGTAGATCAACTCACGGATCGACTTGAGGTTGGGCTCGCTTGCTCCAAGTTAGTTGGGGCTTTGAGCAAAAGGACCAATCTCGTACTAACCCATATGTCACATAGGGCTCCACAAGACGGAGCATTTGTTGGGTTGCACGGGTGGCCTTCACAAAGACACCGTTGTTGATTTGCAGGAGCCGGAGGAGCTGCAAGATTTTGCGAGGCTTGGGGGCGATTTCATTGATACTAAGAACCAGTCAATTTGACATGACCAGAAGTCGGAAGGAAAATATGCTCACCCACGGATACGGATGACAAAGTAAACCTTGGGTTGGGCGGGAACATAGAAGTCACCAGATGCGCGGGCGGCACGCTTTAGACGGATCTCCTCCTTCTCTTTAGCAAGGTACTCCTTTACGTAGGACTCGGCACGCTTGAAGATGACCTTGCGCTTCGCTTTTTGGGCCTGAAAGTATTGTAAGTCACCAAGTTCAACTTTCCCCCGCGTGACCAAAATAAAACAAGAAAGTCAGTCCCGAAAGATGGATTTGACGGCAACACGGTGAAGAAATCCCCCACTAGCCAAGTGTCGAAATGAAATTATACATCCTCCAACAGAAAACCAAGGTTTCAGTAGACTCCAAACTCACCTTGCGAGCAGCTGCGGCTGCGGCAAGGCGCTCCTCCCGGGCCTTTTCGTTTTGCTTGCGTTTCTTGAGGAGAGTCTCCGGGACTTCAATCGCCTGTTACAAGAATCCAACCCTCAGCAACACTTCCTTCCGTAATTCGAGCATAGTTTCTGACTGACCGAAGCACTCGGGACGCTGTTTCAACAAGGTCTCTCCATCAATATTCCGGTATCAATGAAATGACTGGCAAACGTACGTGGTGGAGGGAGCCATTACGGGTCTTGAGGAACGACGATAATTTGGGTGGTCACAATCAGTGCCGTCGCCCAGCGTGTGGCTGGTACTGTACAGTCTGACAAATATTTTCTCATGATACTATCAACCACGCCCAAATATACCATCCCCGTTTGTCCTGATTCTATAATTAGCGCTCACCGATATTTCGAACGAGCCAACATCAGTTTCATCTTGCATCAAGGGTTTTGCCCTGCAAATAGCTACCAATCCATATACCTGGCCTTCTTTTCTACCTTCCAGCGCTGATACCTCATCATCATGTCTGACAACAGCAACAGCAGACCAGTACGAGGAGATGGAAGTCGAAAAAAATACGATGGTTATATATGCATCCATGGCTCGAGTCGACCCATCACCCTGATGAATACCGCCTCCTTCCCTGGTAACATCAAGTATTTGATACAAGGCTTCACATAACTACTTGACCCTTCCCTTTACTCCCCTACCTCTCCCTTCCGATCCCGTCTTTTATCGCAAGAACAAAGGGAAAGCCTCTCAGATGCGCCAACCTAGGTCGTGGCCTCCGTACATTTACCATAATTCACGCCTTCGGCCTTCAACCTCGCTGCGGATCTGTTTACTACTAGTTTCCTCAGAGCTAACAATTGGCATTCCAATGCGCCCCGCACAGAAACAGCCTGCCTCTGAACACCGTGTTGGTTCTTATCAGCTTCTTCGACAATAACCAAGCCTAACTTCAGCACAGCGACGACTGTCGTCACAAACACCTTCGGATAAGCAGTGGCGGGGTTCCAGTAAGCATGATAGTATACTTTCAAATTGTTAATGACGGGTTCACAGGTCCTGAGACACCCATAGCATCAGGTGGAGCGCCGGACACGCCTGAGAGCACCACCACCACTGGAAATCCGTCTGCCTCTCGCTCTTCGGAGTCCACTCCCTCGCCCCAAAGCACCTCCAGCGATGAGAATTCAACTTCCACCTCTGATCTTTCGAACTCTATTTCCCCTTCCCAAGATACGTCTTCGAGTCCCCCGCCTACGACTTCAATCGTCACTTCACCCACCCAAGCAGCGACGTTGACGTCTTCATCGAGAAATTCGAATGTCACTCCATCTTCGGTGCAGTCAACCCGCCCATCGATGCAGAGTGCAAGCATCGCACTTCTCAAGACGTCTAGTGCCGCAAGCGCGTCAACCTCGCCATCCCAGCCTTTTTCAAAAACAACGGAGGGCTCTCTCGTACCCCCGAGGTCGTTCACTGTCGCCACGTCATCCGCTGCACCTGTTCAAGCTTCTCGACAGCCAAATGCAGGTGTAGTTGCTGGTGGGACGGTAGGAGGCTTGGTTGCGGTCCTTCTGGTTGGAGCTGTCATTTTCTATTTGATCATGCGGAGAAGGCGACAAAGAATTGCACCCTCTGCAGCGTACAAAGCTGCATATGGTACCGAACCCCCTCTAATTTTTTATAAACAAGGACACCCGCAACCGACGCATGACTTGCAGCAATCACAGGTTAATAGCTTTTTTGTCAGTGCAACTCAAATTCTAAAAAATCTCATTAACGCCTTGTCTCCAGCAACCACTTGACTCAAAGAAATGGTGATACTTTATGCTTTCACTCGCCATAATTGAGATCGGACAAATCGTATTGTAGAGCAACTATGTAATCATATCTATTCAGGTGTTGATACACTAGGTGACCGACAACAGTCATTGGTATTGATACCATTATGATCAGCCAAAGAGTGCAACGGTCGATCTGAGGCTGCTGCGATGAAGGAATGCCAATGTGCAAAGGCAGCCCAACATGTGGTATAACAGCGCCTGAGTAGTTGTTAAAAGATGAACATTGGAAAATGACGAAGCCAAATTTATCACCAGGCATTTAGGGCCGGTGTAATGATTGATGGGCAGATACCACGGGGACCATAGACGTCATCTCCTTAACCCAATGGTGTTGTTCTGACGACGAATTAGGAGTCATCCATTCTCCGACTGACGAATGATACTCCGTTGGATCAGCAGTACCATAAATACCCAGCCTCATCTCAGGCTCTTCTCTGCAAACTTGCCATATTGACCCTTGGCCATGTCTAAATTGGAATTCACCCTCAACGATGGCACCCGCATTCCCTGGCTCGGATTCGGGACCGGGACAGCCTTGTACCAGCAGGACGCCTCAGACCTAGTGCGCCAGGCAATTGAGAATGGTGTCACCCATCTCGATGGCGCGCAGATGTACCAGAACGAAGAAACTCTAGGGCAGGGTATCAAGCTCTCGGGAAAGCCTCGTTCTGAGCTGTTCGTGACCACGAAACTCAAAGGATTGAGTCCTGGTCAAACAGTTAAGGATACGCTCCTCGATTCACTGAAGAAGCTTGGCCTCGACTATGTTGACCTCTTCCTCGTTCATGATCCCACACCATACACGAAGGAGAACAGGTTGAGGGATGTTTGGAGCCAAATGGAAGCGCTTAAAGATGAAGGGCTTGCTAAATCCGTCGGGGTGTCGAATTTCAAAGTAGAGGACTTGAATGAAATTCTCCCTGAGGCGAAGATAATCCCTTCAATGAATCAGGTGGGTAGACGAACTCATCCTTAGACATGAGACGAGATTGATGATTGCACGCAGATCGAGTTGCATCCGTATGTTTGGAAGGCGGCTCAGCCAATAGTTGAATTGTGTCAGAAGAATGGAATTACAATCGCTTCCTACGGCGGCCAGACTCCCGTTGTTCGTGTCCCTGAAGGCCCACTTAAGGATGTTTTGCCCGCCATTCGTTCACGACTTGAACAAACTCGTGGAGCTCCTGTTACTGAAGGACAAGTCGTCATGAAGTGGATTCTCCAAAAGGGGGCTGTGGTCATAACGTGAGTTCTTCGCTGGCGAACCAGAGTGGCTGCTTCTTGACACTCCAATGCAGTACTTCATCGAAGGTGTCTCGCATCAAGGAGTTCTTGGACACGGAGAAGGTACCAGATTTGACAGAGCAGGAGATCCAGTCCATCGACGAAGCTGGGTCAAAACTTCACAAGAGGATCTTTATGCAACATGTGTTCAACGAATAGGTGTACGGGTCAGACTGTCCAGTGGAATGTATTTAATAGTTTAGGAGAACATTTGTGTGATACCGTATAATCCCCTTTTGTACGCGTGGCGGTGGCACCAGGTGACCAGGATCAACGCTGGAACAGCATGTCAAAGCGGTGCTACCCATTTATAATCTCCCGTCCTATCCGGCCGCATAACTCCCGCTCCAGCATATCAGGCAGGACATTCAGGACAACTTCTACTACTCCCATCTTCGCGTTTCGGGGAGTCACAGAAGAACCGGAATGTTTCATCTTCGAGCTCCAAGTGCGTTTTTTGCAAGGTATGATTTCGCCACCTGGGAAAACCCGGGTCAGAAGATCAGTATCAATAGTGTAGGAGCCTCATGACGGGCGTCAATCTCTAAATGAACATTTGCGGGCAATCAGGTAATCTCAGGGCCAACAAGCCTTAGCCTCAAAACGGGCGCCGACTTGTCACTTCAAACCTTGAGGTGCTCGCCCACGACCCATTGTCTCCCACCCTCACTATGCCCCGCCTTGCATATTTGGCGGTTGCTTTCCTTCCTGGAGTCTTGTCCCAAGCTATTTCAAACGCTGTTTGCACAGTTAGCTCTCTGAGATGGGTGAGTGGGGCTTTTTCTGGGTTTCCGGTTGACGCTTAACCTTTCTTTGTGTCGGAAAGACCTTCAACTCAGTGGGAGACAGTCCTTGTCAAGTTGCTGCTGAATTGGCGGGCGTATGCAATGGCGGGGGTGAGCTTCTGTGATTGATCAGGTTGATGACCCCCTAATTAACGAAAAATGGTGGCCGCCAGTTTTCACTCTTGACTCCCTCGACTCAGGCTTCGTGTATCTTGGCCCATCTCGAGCAGTGCAGAACTCATGCCGCTGCAGCTCTGTTTACTACTCCATGCTGAGTGCTTGTGCAGCATGTCAAGGCCGGAACTGGTTAGAGTAAGTGCTGTTTGTGCCTTGCTGATTGTCGTTCGCGTTAATTGCACGATATAGGTGGACCGAATTCAACGCAAATTGCACTACTGTGTATCCTACAATGTGGGTTTCTCCGACCTATTTGACACGAAACCGGTCTCAATTGTATCTCAGTTTCCCCCAGCCCCTTCCGGCTGACACCAGGGTGCCCGCTTGGGCGTACGCAGATGTGTCTGTAAGTCTGTATTTCATTGGAGTATTGCTGAGGTTGCTCAGGACGCTCGCTAGGTCACCAATGACTTCAGTCTCACTACAGCACAAAATTTGGCAAGTAAGTGTTGCTTTCCTACGCATGTCCTTTCTAAGCCGGCCCTTAACCAACAACCAGATCGACCGGAATCCACTGGCCTTGCAACTTCGACAAGGGCATCCACTACCCGTGCTTTTGGCTCCAGTACAGGTGGCATTTTCGCCACAACCACACGCTCTCCAGGCAGTACCGGTATCCCCAGTGCAGGCGACTCTTCTAACTCTGGCACAAATGTTGGAGCAATCGCTGGAGGCGTTATTGGCGGTGTCGTTGGTTTGGCTTTAGTCGCGGGTCTTGCTTACTTCTTCTTCCGCCGCCGCCGTGAAGCCTCTGAACAGCCTGCTTCCTCGGCATTCAACACAACGCCCTACATGGCTACTCCATATGGTCCAGAACACAGTATGAGCTACAATCCTAATGCGAGCCCCTACCCCTCTACTCAGACCCAGAAGCTCTATGTATGTTCCCCCTTATACCTGATCCATTTTGTCTAATTCTGCTTCAGGACCCCTCTGATCCGAGCACGTTCCCCGCTACCCCTGCTCCAGTTCCTAGCTCGCCTTATACGGTCACCAATTCACCTCCACCCGCCTCCGCGACGTACAGCTCGCTCCAGGGCTCTACACCCCATGTTCCGCACGCTCCTCTCCAAATGCCTTCCCCGAACACAGCCCCAGCCGGCCACTACACGGGCGCACCTGAACTTTGATTTTGTGATAGTATAATTTTTTGTGATCTTTCGTGCTTGAAGTATACCTTGGACGATTTCTTGTTCCCGTGACGTTTTCACGATTAATGAAACACTACTTTTAACCTGGGAAATCCAAGTTAGTAGAAGCCAATTCAAGTGGGGCAACGTGGGTACGAAGAATGCGAAGATCGTACAGCCTCCCCAGTGCTGATAGTGGTCTCACCGCTGGTACCCTCCATCAACTTCTCATTGATATCATCCAAAAGTGGTCACTTCATCCCACCCGGCCAGTGGAGAAAAGTCATGAGGGGCACTGCCTTGATTCTTTGCTCCAGATTCACATACCAGTTTATTTTCACGACCAAATGGACGCATCCTACTATGATAATTCGGCTAAGAACACCATTTTGGTTGGCCATAACTTTGACGGCTACAACATCCCCGGAACATGGTGAAAGGCTTTAGCGCCCTGGTGGTATCGCTGGCCACCGTCACCAGCATTCTCGCACAGAGCTCGAATGTCACGGAATGCATACCTGAATACCAGTGGGTAAGTGCTTAGTCCAAACTCTAAATGATTTACATATATCCGTTGCATTATAGTCGATTAACTCGCGCGGTCAAACCCCCTGCTTAGTAGGGACGTTCCTGGAGTCATCTTGCGACATTCGTGCGTTTGTTTGTACTTTAATACTCTTTAATTGTTAACGTGTGTACCTCAGCCACGTCTGTAAACCAGATTCCTCCAGGAAATCATTATATCGGGCCAAGCTTTGCTCTAGCCAACCCATGTACATGCAACTCAGTTGTCTACTCTCTGATCAGTGCCTGTGGTGGATGTCAAAATCGAACTTTCACGGACTACACAACATGGACCTCGAATTGTGTCTCCCTTGTGCCAGTTGGCCAGTGCGTTTCAGCAAGATAATCATACACTGAACTGGAATTCATACCCCGTTCTGTATTCATCAGGTTTCCGAAACCGGTACCTAAAGAGGTAGAACTTCCCTCTTGGGCTCGCCTCGACATTTCTCTGGCAAGTATTACAGCCCCAACGTATGCATATCTACCGCATCTTACCAATTGCATCAGACCAACAATACGTTTGACCCGCTTGCAGCTGAACGAGGTCAGTTGGATCCTACCCTATGGTGACAGTCACGACTGATACCTCAAACAGAAGCAGAGAGGGCCGCCGCTTTCCCCAGCTCTACGAGCTCTGGTTCGACTCTGGCCACCAGCAAGACACCACCACCATCTTCAACTCCCAGCTCTAACAGTTCCTCGGTACCAAATGACTCTGGCGGCCTGAGCTCAGGTGCCATTGCTGGGATCACCATCGGTGCTCTGATTTTTGTTATCATCGTTCTTCTGTTCATCTTCTGGATGACGCTTCAAGCCAAAAGAAGGCGGAATCCTAAACCTGCGCCGTTAGATGAACCTTTCAGTGACAAATACCAAACATCATCTCCCCTTCCATTTGCCCATGCACATGCCAGGTCTTTATCAGATCCAGCCTCCGTAATCACACCGTATCCGTATGTGAGTAAAATTTAGCGACTTTCTAGCACAATAACCAGAGGACTTATGCCGTCGTCGCAGAGCGCCTCCGACTTGAATTATCATCCGGTATCACCTGGCGCTTCTACGGTCTATACAACTGCACCAGCACAAACCCCGATTGACGGCACCGGCAGCCCAAGGAGCCCGAAAACTGCAATGACCGTTCAAAGTCCAGGAAATCTGCGTGGATATACGGGAGCTGCAGAAGTTTGACAGTTTGGATCATTCCTTATGCCATATTAGTTGTCTAACGCTCTCCATCCTGATCGTAACACATCCACGAACTTCAGGCCGAATGCTGATCAGACTGTGAATCATCACTTAATTAATGAGGTGGTACGAGGAGCGGCCACGAGAGGAATTTTGACCACCCATGATTTTCTGGAACATGATTGTTGTTATCACTTCGCCACTACCTCGCAAGGCCTCTCGCTGCCTTTCAACAAAAGCGGTCGAATATTACCCAATACCACCAAACACCGGTCTTCTTTTCTATTCCTGGTTCCGTGGTTAACGCGGGCACCAAGTACGCTAAACTATTGAAGGACTTCTTCTCTCGGAAAAATTGCATGTGATCCCCGAACTTCAATTCCACATGTGAAGAAAGGATGGAACACCTTGAGCAATCACTTCTCTCGGAGGAAGTTTTCACATATGCTATGTATGAAGGTCTGGAACTTCACGGATATGCCGCCCTCCTATAGGCCTGGTGATTCCTTCCGCCCGAATCACCTTTGCCTCCTCACTCGTCCGTCATGACCTGGTGGATCGTGGCGGTTGGCATTCTATCCTGGGCCCCACGGCTTCCTGCACAAAAGTCCCAAGTGACTTGCTCCCCGTTATTCGATTGGGTGATTACAGGTCTTTATGCCGTTGGGTCTTACGGACATTGAACCTGAGGTCCGAATCTTCGTTCTAGGCTAGGAATGACAAGGGGGAAGATCCCTGTGTAGTTGCAGCACTGTTACAAGCCAGTTGCCGCAACGATACAAACGGTATTTTTGTCTTCTACACCTCAGATGGACTAGTCCTCGAACCAACTTACTAGTCACGATCAAACAACTTGCCCCGAACGAAATCTATCTTGGTCCCGACCCGAAGAATACTCATGACATCTGTGCTTGCAACTCTGTGATCTATTCTCTGTTGTCTGTCTGCGCAGCGTGCCAGGATCGTTTCTTCATTGAGTGAGTTCTATTGGAGCTTGACTGTTAAACAGAAGTTTTGATTGCACCTTCCCACTTACAGCTGGCCCTCTTGGAGAAAACATTGTGCTATTGCATACCTCGGCGTGTAAGCCTTCTATATCCCCAAGCACAGTTCCGACTGCTTACCTTCGTCCAGATTTCCAGGGAACATATCTAAAGACATTGCCATCCCGTCTTGGGCGTTTAATGGAATATCGGTAAGTACATCTCCAACCGTCAAGAAAAACCTTTCGACCCTAAAGTCCCCGGCAGGCTACTTGCAACCGCTTTGACATAAATGCTGCTATCTGGGCCACCATCGCCGGTGAGGATCCTGTCCCCCAGTTCACTAGACCAATGTTGTTCATGAGTTATGCAGCCAACCAGACACTCACCTCTGCAACTACAAGTTCCACACCGCATAAGATTGCTGACCAGACATCCAGCATTCCCCGCACATCCTCCTTTAGCAGTCCTTCTCTCACCACTTCGTCTGCAATTCTTGAGTCAGCAAGCCCCACCGACACTCCCGCAATTTCAACAGTAGATTCCGACAACTCTGGTATAAGCAAAATATTCATTATTACTGGAAGTGTCCTGGGGTCGGTTGCCGCAGCTGCGGGCATTATTGCCGGGATCTACATCCTATGGTTGCGTCGCCGACGAACAATCAATCCGCCAGCTGCCCAAACGACTTTATACCGCCAGCTTAAGGAAGTCAACATTCCTGAAGGACCCGTTATGGGGGGGCAGGACCCCTTCTTCGTCTCTAGCCCACTGGAATTGGCTTCGATACACCGGAGTCCCGAGAAGCCTCAAAGTGTGGCGCCGTCTAGAATATCCTTACCTAGCTACATCGTAAGTGTTCTCATAAGGAAGAAGCTCCTATATTAACTTGACACAGCACGCGTTCACTGACAGAGGGCCATATTCTCCTGCCGAGGCATCGTCTGACATTTTCACCACTACGGGAGGACATTCAGAAAACCATTCGGGTGGAAACGCCAGTGCTCCAACTTCTGCGAGTTCTGCGCACCCCTATCCTTTCCTTAACCAAACGAGAGTCCCGAGAAGGAGCACCCTTCCCGGCAATCTTGGGTTATCTCATATCCGAGAGGAACCGTCGCGGGTTGTTCGCTCGTCAACCACTGACGGTAGTACAGACAAGGCTGAGCGGCTGCTCTGACTGGTTCTGAGCGGCTGTTTGTTAATTGTTCTACTGGTATTACGTAGTTTTATGTTAAAAGCCCAGCGTAGACATATTAAAAAATCTGACCTCTTTCGCTTGTATAACCCGAGAGCATGCTAAGAGAGAAATCGGAACCACTGTGTGCGCCAACTTCGTACATACATTGAGTGCGGAAGACTTGAAGATGAATCTCAGATCCATCCATTCAAATCATGTGATGTGACGCGTCAAAGTGCGACTTCCGCAGGCATTTGGCAATGGCATTGGCTGTTCTACGGTTGGATAGCTTACACCTCCCTCGGGACAATGTCAGCACCATCTTCTCCAGCTTCCACAAGTTCTCTCACCTCCATTGATATCTTCACAAAAACATCAAGACCCAGGCTCCAAGCTCTCTATTCTGACTTCTCCCGTCAGAAGCACTCCAATCCAACAGCTTTCCGTGCCAATGTTGAATGGTGGCGAAAGGCACTCGCGGCATTCGTTGACTCAGGCCTCCAGCAAGACGCTACTGGGAGTACGGGAAGCAGACTTGTTCTCCAGGCCAACCGTGGTCTCCTGGATCGCGTGAGGGTGGAGAAAATAGGCAAGCCTTTAGCGATGGGTGCTGTCATCGTGAGCCGTTTGGATCCCTAATAATATACGCCGCCCTCAAACAAGATTTTGTCCTAGCAAGAATGATCTGCGCTCAGAGAAAGCCCTCATTCCACTACCCGAGTTTATGGCCTCCAAAGTATCAATATATGATGCGGGTTGGCTACCGTATCGTATTGCCTCATTTGTGGTAGGAAGACCGTTGTGGTGGGCGTTGGAGCAAGTTGGCATCGTTGGTGATGAAGGCATCCTGAGCTCGACCAGTCATTCTCAGAAAGAATCGGATTGGTGGGGTGAATATGTTTTCGTGGAGCTCGTCGAGAGCGCTGCGGATGCCGTCATGTCTTTGCAGGAGTCAAGAATGACAGGCCCGGCCGATACACTTTACACCTGGCAGGGATTCAGAAAGTCCTTTGCATCTGTATTTGGTTCGTCAAACGAGTTGCTAAACGAGGTAGACACCCGAGTTATCCTCAAATACCTCGAGCGAGAGCGCAAAGTTTTGGTCCTCGACACTGAAGTGAGCCCTCCAGCTTCTAATTGACAAAACCTTGGCTCACATTTCCTGTCTAGGTCGTGAAATTCATTGATAGCACTGCTGCACCTAGTGAACGGATAATTACGGCCGTTGATCGTGGTATCCTGGAACTCAAGTCGGCTATCTGCAACATGCAGCGCCAAGTCGATGGCATCCAGCGCAGGATTGACGAGTAAGGAATCATCGGTATCAATACTTTTTCGCATATCTGAATTTGAACCTCCAGTTGCACGAGCAAAGCTACGACCGCCTTACAACAGAAGCGGAAACCATTGGCTCTCAGTTACCTGAAGTCGCGAAAACAACTCGAGGATCTCCTCAGCAAAAGACTTGCCTCTTTGAATACACTAGAGGGTACTATGCTTTCTATTGAGACAGCGGCAGGTGATGTGGAGGTGAGTTATACAGCAGTTAGGACCCAACCCCCTGCTGAATTGCTTCTTCACAGATTATGAAGACATATGAAACGTCGACGGCTACATTACGTGCCATACTTTCTCACCCCTCACTGCAACGGCAGAACATCGATAGAACGATGGATGCCCTGGCAGAAGCAAATGAAGATACCCGGGAGATCGACAATGCCATTAGAATTGGTGGTGACATGGCCCTTGGAATTGATATAGCTGAAGAAGAGATCGAGGAAGAATTAAAGGCGCTGGTCGAACACATTGAGACCGACGCGAGGACCACACGGAAACTCGAGCAAATCCAGGTTCCATCCACATCACCTCGGGTTACTGAAACCATCGAGTCCTCAAAGATGCCACTCTTGTCTCATTGATTGGGAACTGCCCATTGGCCACGTAGGCAGAATTTCACCTCGGTTGTAGCAGATTATCTGATGATTCCATCGCTTTTTACGTTAAAGCAATGATAAACGTATGCTGCTCGTCACGATACACATCTTTACGAGTAGACTATCGAGACTGCTCAAGGGTCCCCGTTGCCTACATACCCGTAGTATTTCTGGCCTTATCAGTCATGGACCCCTACGTTGTGACATGAGCAAGGTTTGAGGTGGAATGAACAGGCACACCTGGTTTGTATTTAAGTTACCACTCATAGTGTCGCCGGCGCTTTGGGTGGTAGACTTTTGGCTCTGTGCTACAGTTAATATCGTTTGGCGAGAAGGCTCAAATCAATGGGGCACCGACGTTGGGTTGCATGGCGGACGCAGCAGAATCCATAGCGCCCTTCATCTTGTCGCTGGCTTGTTCCATGTAGCCTTTCTGAGATTCAGGCTATATGCACAGTGAGTGAAGAAGCCCTACATGTAGTGCGGATGGAATCACACCTGCACGTTGGACCCCAACTTGTCGGTGAAAGATTGGCGACCGGTATCAGACATTGTGTATGGCTATCTGGAGTATGAAGGATGCGAGAGTGCTGAAGAGAACTGTCATGGAAAGGAGGAGACATCTTATATACCCTTCTCGGCGGATGGAGGCCAGAAGAAGTCGCAAATTGGTGATACATTCGTGGCGCGCCCGGAGGGCTATGACGCGCTTCAACGACTGAGATCCGAGACCTCGAGCTTAAAATACCCCGGCCTTGCTCGGCCATGCCGCGAAGGGTATTGCCTGTGAGTAGTCTAAAAGAGCAAGGTCATCAACTTGGTGCGTATTCCTTTGGATACGACCTTGATGTTCACGATCCTGTGCGACGACTTGAACAGGTGTGTGCTTATGGGTAGTTTTCCAGAAGGGGAAAATGCCGTCATACTGATCAACAAATGACGGAATGCCAGATGCCGAATATCGATAGTAAGAGGGGCTAATTGTACTTTGAACCACACCTGTTCCAGAACGTGACGATGGCCCCAGTGCGACTCAGGCATCCGAAGGGTGTTTCTACCCTGCAGATCCCACTTGACGACGCCGGCTTCACGGTTCAGGACTTCCAACAACAGATCTGCTCTGAGACAAACATATTACCCTCCTGTCAAGCCCGTGCGTCGGCTCTCTGAATATTGTTTCCGCATGTTGACCCATCCCAATTTAAAGTTAAAACCGGATACCCACCGCGAACTCTGACGCTAGTTCCAGAACTCCCCTTCTCGAGTCTCGGAATCCAAAGCGGCGAGCAGATCATCGTGAGTGAAGTTCCAGGTTCCGAACCCTCGGGAGGCCCTGCGCGAGCTGTCCCGGACACTGCTATTGCGCCTACTGCTTCGTCCACACGTACATCTAGCGCTGCACGTCCCTCTGTAACAACTCCCTCGATACCGGGGTTGGTTCCAAATAACTCCGATGGACCCGATTTCGTGGAGACAGGCGATGGCAGTGTACTGGTGCATAGAGTGAGTGTAAATAGTCCCCGTGAATTCTCTTTCTTAGCTTGGTGACACAGATAGTTCCCGATGACAACTCTTGTCTTTTCTCAGCCACCGCACTCATTTTCGAGCAAAGCATGGGGAAGGCACAAGAATTGAGAAAAAGTGAGGGTTCGCCTCATCCCTAACCACGTTGGTATTATATTTATTTTTTTACAGTCGTCGCCGAGGGCATTCGAGCCGACCCAGAGACTTACAGTGAGGCTATCCTGGGGTGCGTCCCCCACACCAGGCCGGCAAGCCCGCACTAACCACTTGAAAAGCATGCCTCCCACTCAGTATATCCAAACAATTTTAAAACCGACAACATGGGGAGGCGCGATTGAGCTCGCAGTCCTGGCTAAGCATTATGGTGCAGAAATTGCTAGCATCGACGTGGAGACCGGCCGCATCGACCATTTCTCCCCGCTGGAGAGTGTCAGCAGTGGTATGCGTTGCATAGTGATATATTCAGGTATACATTACGACGCGGCATCACTGGCGCCAATGGTTGAGGCTCCGAACGAGTGGCACCAAACCCTCTTCCCAATAGTGAGTATTGCTTTTGCAGAACGTTGTCCTGGTCTGACGGAAGCTCCAGAGTTCCGCAGATGATAAAAGCGACCCAATTCTCGCGGCCGCGGCCAAATTAGTTGATATCCTGCGCGCCAAGAAAGCGTATACCAATACAAGCACATTTGATCTAAAATGCGAGGTGGGTCCAACCCTGGATATCTTGCCCTCCATACCCATATCTGATATATAAAACCAGCAATGTGGAAAGGGTTTGAAGGGAGAAAAAGAAGCTCGTGCTCATGCGGAACAGACTGGACATGTGCGTTTTGGAGAATATTGATTTATTATAGGCGGATGGAATGTTCTACACGCTTTGACGGTGAGACCGCAAGATATGCTCATCGGCATGATTACGTACCCGTAAAAACATAGGAGGGCAAAGAAAAACATGGGGGCACCGCGGATCGAACGCGGGACCTTTAGAATACGAATTACTTCAGTCTACTGCTCTCCCAACTGAGCTATGCCCCCATGTAAACTCCTTGATTTCCGTTCAGTTCGACAAAAGGTACCAAAAGGCCACAACCGGTTCTATGGACACTACAACATCAGAGCCCTCCTTCAATTTCCATAACCACAGGACAATGATCCGAAGCTCCATAGATTTCGCTTCTGATCTCGCACTGTGAAAATTTGGATGAAGCCTAAGGATAGTAACCACTGTAATGACGCACCATTTTTACACGTTCAACAATCCGTTCGCTCAGAACAACTACGCAATCTTTTAATCATATATAGGGGTAAATTGAATAAGGGAAAACTTACACATATCCAGCCTCCAACCCAAGCCCTTGGATCGACAATTGAATCGGTAGGAAAAGTAGGTGTAATGTTGGTCATTGGGGTGGAATTTACGCCAAACATCAACGAATTTGCCAGCATCGATTCCTTCTGGTGGATTCAATATATTTTTGAAAGATGTTGTTTCGGCTTCCGTGTAACCGGGGGTCTTGTTCCAGTTTTTTTTAGGGTTAGCGAGGTCTAGCATTCAGTTTAGTGGAGATCAGAATGAAAAGTATAGGGCAAGGTTACCTATTTCTGTGGGTGCGACGTTGAGGTCTCCAGCCCAGATCACGGGTTTTTTCTTGTCTAGATCACGGATGTAAACTTCGAAGTGCTTGTTCCATTCCTTCTTCTCCTCTAGGGTCTAATTCACTTAGCCGCGAGATGGAGGGAAAACCTGGCCGTCGTGACCTACCTTAAGTTCTGACCCAGCATTTACAACGTAGGTTCCGATCAAGTAATAGTTTTCAAATTCCAAGGTGATGATACGGCCTTTGGCTATTTTGGGGTTCGGATGATTGGGAAGTGTTTTGGTCACGGAAAGTGGTTCGTGCTTTGAAAGAATGGCGGTACCGGCTGGTTCTCGTCAGAAAAGCAGATACGAGATCATACCTGGACATACCGTAGGATTTGGTTTCGGAAATGCTCCAGTAAGAATAAGGGTATCTTGCGTTCAGGGCTGGGTCAACCGGTTGTTCATTAACCTATACCAATGTTAGGCGTGTAGCGATCGTTAAGGGTCTGGAAAAAGTGCCTTTGTTTCTGTCAAAATCAGGATATCCGCATCCTCAGCTTCTATATAATGTTTAAAGCCCTGTAGTTGAGAATGATGGTATTAATTAGTCCATTTTGACGGGTGAGTGAAAACGTTTGGAGTCACCTTCTTCTGACTAGCGGCGAGACCACAGATGTTCCAAGTAGCAATGCGAAGCGTGTTTGGTACGCGAGGCGGAAAGCTGATATGTACAGGCAATACTTTGTTGGTTGGCTGAGGATTCTCCACTTGTCGAGACATGTCACTTTTCGTCCTTTTCAGGGACGTTTTCGAAGACGTGTCATCGTCAATCTCAGAGCGCTGACGTTTCAAAGAGCCCTCTTTTTTCGGTGGCATGTTCGAAGAAGCGAGGGTGCGTTAGAACGCGTCGCGTGACGCATCACTAATGAATATATGTCTCCGCACGTGATTGGACGCGAGCCGAAATAGTTAGCTCCGATCAAACCAAGTTGAACTGGGAGCCTCGCGCCGAGCCCCACACGGAGTCCATATCTTAATCTCTGCTAAAGAAACGTCGCTCGTCGGAAGCATTCTCGTATATCTCAGCTGTCTGTGAGCTGACCTATCCCTTAATGAAACCCCTATTTGACCTGATATATGAAATAGCTACCCGTTGATTTGGGCTTGGACGAAGCGAAAACTTTTAAGTACCCTCATCGCCGTGCGAATAACAGAGCAAGAACTTGTGAATGCTCACCCACCGTGGATTTTCGGCTTGGATTGTAGTCGACGGGAATCCATTGCCGGAGTACCTGGTTGCCGTTGACAATTCTGCTCATAGGGTGTCTTGTTGGATCCCCAGCGAGGAGGGCAAGGTGCGTGCAATCCTATTACATAACAAAAATAACTTGCTGAAACGGCCTCAGACTTTCTCCGTGTATTGGAAGGATCATGGAGGGAAAGTTGAAACCTGTGCATACATCATGTTGGATGGCTACCTAGCTCCAGGCAGGTTCTTGTATGGAGAGGGGATGGCATGGCGAGGAGGTGTAAGAACGGGACCAGCATCCGAAAGACCTTTCGTTTTCCAGAAGGTTGACGAGAGTGGTAAGTGTTCCACTGCCTTTGTTCTAAACAACTTTCTCATTCATGGTAGCTGCTGATCTGCAAGATTCGGTTTCGACCGGCAAGGACGTAGGCACGATAGTCCTCCGAATCAAAAGAGTCAAATTTGCATCTGTAGCACCTCCCAACGCGCTTCAACAGCTTCCTAAAGCACACAAGGGCAAGAATGGTATGCGCATTGGGTACGTTCCTCCGCTCATGCATCCAAGGACGGTGTCCTTCACATGAACAGGTTTGGAGCTGAGCAGCCTTCTTTCGAACAATATCCTTCTACGTGGAGGGTTGAGCCGTATGATAACCCGGGTCAAAGGAAACCGAGCACCTATGTTTCCTTTGTTTTTCGTTACAGAAGTCCTGGTATGTGACTCTTAAGAATGCGAGACATAGTGCTGAGATTCCACAGATTTCCTCCAGGCCCAAGGGATTATGGAGGAAGCGAAAGTTCCGACGGCGCCCTCAATGGAAAAACCGGCCCCACGCCGAGTCGCTAGCATGCCGATTAGCGTACCTCCTGTTACACTAACCCCAAGCCCAAGTCCTCCA
This sequence comes from Podaxis mareebaensis, assembly GCA_018524725.1. Classification (NCBI taxonomy): domain Eukaryota; kingdom Fungi; phylum Basidiomycota; class Agaricomycetes; order Agaricales; family Agaricaceae; genus Podaxis; species Podaxis mareebaensis. The sequence continues at coordinate 506,687 of JAEUWP010000562.1, read as the reverse complement.
TCTAGCGCCAAGAAGGCTTTGATTGATCCAGTCTACTATCGTTTGGTGAGCAACACACTTCGACAAAACATGAATAATGTTCACAAGTAAAACAGGGTTCCCAGCGTCTGAAGCGACCGACCATGGAGGCTAGGAGGACCGTGAGCTTGAAAGCGCCTGCTGAAAAGGAAGAAAAACCTGTCAACTATCCAGGAGAAGGCTTAATAATATTCCCATTCAATAAATCAGCCACGAATCAATCAGAGGAGCGTAGCGACTCAGTGCCTGCTACTCCTGCTACAACGTCCCCAGAATCAACGGCCTAATTGCTTTGAGATTTCGTTGTCGAACTTGACCTGCTGTCGTATTGTCTCGCTTGTTGTTTATAGTGCTCATATTGCTGTCTCGCGTTTTTCCTGTCTTTGTATGCTTTCGGAATGCTGTCTTTTCCATTGATTAAAACTCGTTCTTATGCAACATGCTTTATACCAAAGAATTGATATAGTTCTCGATGTCTAGTAGTTAGCCGCAGTAGTTAGTGACCAAAGGATGAATAAAAATGTTATAGATGGCTCACTCGCATATCCATTCGAAGCAATATTAGCAGAATCTTTGACGTTCGGGTTCGTCCCGTGTGCATTCTCATAATCATCTGGGATTCCATCACCGTCTGTATCTTTGGGTGGCTGTAGAAGAACAAGTGTTTGGCTTCATGTCGCCAACCATAGTAAAATCACGTACTGTCCCACCAGCAATAGTGCCAGGCCCGTTAATGGGTGACGCAGTTGGGTCTGAGATCAAAGCTCCAACCTTTCCGTAAGACGCAAGTTCGGTGTTAATGAGGTAATTGTCAATGCTATCCCTTGACTTGCTAGCACCCGCTGAGGCCCGCACTTTAGCTAGGGCATCGAGCGGGGAGAGGAGAGTTTTGACAGTAGGATAAGGATATCTCGTTGCTTGGAAGTCGATGGGCGAATAATTGGCGGACGTAGGAGATAAGATCGAGCCGTTAAGGGTGCCGTCCTGTGGGGAAGCTGTCAGTCTCAGTTCGCCGTTATACATCGGTACCTTACTCGGTCTGGGTCGTAGTAATTATCGGATACATATGCGTGGAAGTTGGTGTTTCCACGAGTGACTAACGACGGCTTTAGCATAGTCGGCTGGATGCGGGAGGAAGATTACTCACAAGCGGTGACGGAAGTTGAAGGCCCGCTGATGAAGACGTTATTCATGATATTGGCATAGGAGGGTCCATCAGAGTCCCCGGCAATGTAACCGCCCCCTCCTCCCCAGTTGTAAACCTCGAAGTCCAACCCTCAGTCGACATAGGAAGTTTAAAGGGGTGCCGTACGTACCACGTTGTTCACGAACTCATTCACGCCCTTAACCTTTGGATTTCTGGTTTTGTTGTCGATATATAAAGTACGAATGATGCTGACTCCTCCATCGGTTTGGATGAGACCCCCGCAGGAGTGAGTCTCTAAGCCTTGTGCGATAATAGAGTCAGAGATGGTGATGTTCGACACATCTCCACTGATAGAAAAGGTCTCGTCGCGGCCCCAAGATACACTAACGTGGTCGAAGATCATGTTCGCCCCATCGGCAATTGTGATAGCATCCTTTCCGGAGTCGCCTATGAGTAACGCATCAGCGAGCCGACGGGCCCTCCTATGATAAATGGTTACGTACCGTTCTTTCCCATCCTGTAGCGGATATAGCGAGTAATCGTGTTGTCCGCGCCAGAGTAGGAAACACCATTGCCATAAACTGTAATGCCTTGACCAGGAGCCGTTTGCCCGGCGATGGTGATGTGACTGCTGACCACAATCCGGCTATTAATTTTGATGAGGCCACCAACAGCAAATACGACAATCTGCAGAGTGTTGGAAGCGACAGACTAATGAGTAGGTTATTCAGCGTACCCTTCCAGATTGTGAAACTGCGTCGCGGAAGCTACCAGCTCCGGAGTCATTGAGATTGGTTACAACGTAAACGGAACCACCTCGACCTCCTGTGGCTTGAGCACCAAAACCTGAGAAGACTTGGTTCAGGTGGAGCGTCCAGTTGCTTAGCGCTCATACCTTCGGCTCCGGGAAAGGCGAGGAGGGCCGAGCAGGATGCAACAAGGCTCAGCAATGAAGCAAAGTATACAGTCAATTTCATCGTTTACTGGTTCAGCCTTCGAGGCCCGCGAAATCATACTTATATGCCATCTGAAAAAAAAAAAATCGTACTCGGCAGTGGCACATGAGCCAGAGGTTTGAATTTACAGGAGCTTCATTCCGAGTTTCTACCAGAGGTGCAACTTCTCTGGGCAACATGGCGGGCCGGGAAGGGTACCGCATAGAATTCGGAATGATGGGATATGACCTGTTCAGGATTTCTCAAGGGACATAGTAAGTTAGAGGATCGAGTGTAATATGTAGGCAATTCAGTGACATTATTGTCGGTCCTCGTGACAGCCGATTCGAAGTTTCGTAGTTGCTTGCCGTGGCAATGGTGAGGGCGGGCCGCAATGAGAACATCACATGGGACAGTAGTCGTGGGCTCAGAAATCGCACTTTCTTCGGGGGTATGAGAGGCAGCAAGGAAAGAAACAGTAGATGAGGACACCGCGCTGTCTATTTATCGGAGTGTTCGACTTACATATACCTATTCCTGCTTTTGGGGGACAATGAGGTAGTTTGAGGCGGGGGTCCTTGCCAAACAACATCACGCCGGCGATCATACGCAATGTCACACCGGCAACTGACCGAAAACAACCTCGCGTCCAAGTTCATACATATTCACAAACAACGGACGTCGTTCTTTGTTCACCCAATCCACTCAGTAGACAGGCGTTGAGATGGATGGACAGACTAGTTCTCCTTTCACGCTATATGTATGGCCCGGGCAATGGGGCTTGTCCTCTTTCGATCCCACCTGTCTCGCAACAGTATTGTACCTCCAGTTGACGGTCCCTGGGGAGTTCAGTATCTCAGAATGTAACAACCCCGACATTTCACCAACGGGTAGGTGGGTATCTGTTTCCTCTCAGAGAATTACATCCTCACAACTCGAACCATTCATAGGACAACTACCGTTCCTGGTTCATGACCAGTTCACCATCAGTTCTTTCCCTTCAATCATTAAATACGTAGCTGGACTGAAGAAACCCGGCCGGAATGATTTGGACGCTCCTTTGACACCTTCTGAACGGTCGCAAAAAGTTGCCTGGACTGCTCACATAGAATCTCACTTCGGGAATCTCGTGGTGGGTTGCAATTGCCATCATAGCCGAACAATACTCACTGGAATTGTTTGTAGTATCATACTTATTACTCTAGTCCTAGTAACTGGGAGAAAGTCGTCCATCCGGCGCTCGTGAGCATGTACGGCTTGCCGCAACGGTATTATATTCCGGGGCGCATTCGTGCGTCTTATAAACCCCGGTTGGAAAGCGCTGGGCTATGGAACCAACCCCAACCCGAGCCAGAGAAGAAATCTTTCAAGGATAAGAAAGTAAACGAAGCAAAGGAAAGTGCGAAGCAGACATTCAATCAAGCCTTTGAGAAAGAAAGGGTATGCATGTGCGCTTATACAAGAAATCTCCTCGGGCTCACTCATCTCAGATCCAAGATAAAGCAAAAGAGATCCTCGGTATCTATGCCCGCTTGCTCGAAGGCAGACAGTTCGTCTATAAAGGATTGTAAGCCCAGGGAACCCAGTAACGCCCCCATAGACCTGACTCCCGTCCCAGGCCTACTACACTGGATCTTATTCTTGCAGCGCACACACTTCTCCTGATTATTCCACCATTCCCAGATACGTTCATTAAAGAGCTCGCAGAGGAATGGTATACGACACTTGCTGATCACGCGAAACGCATACAGGACATAGCGTTCGGAAGCGGTCAACCGACGTTCTCTATGCAGTCCTCCCGAAGTTCCCTTTGGGATTTAATTCCTTCGCGCCGTACTGTCAGAGCGGCACAAACCAAAAGTTCGGGAAGAACAGATGAAGATGTTCAGTACGAGAAGCTGACGTTAGGGTTTATTGGCCTGGCCCTTGGCAGCGTTGTGGGATATTTTGCGCTACTCGGCTCTCCAATAAGAATTGTGGTCCGGAAGGTTGACAAAGACGGTGAAGAGGAGGAATATGAGGAAGAGGGAGGGGACGAGGGTGAGGATGAGGATGAAGTCGAGGGAGTCGAGGAAGAAATTCAACTAATTGATGACGAGTAGATCCATGTACCAAATGCACCTCTGCTACTCAAAAATACAGCGAAAGGAAAGGCACGTGACTGAGCGCGCGGACTTGGGAGCGTCCCGTCAAGAAAGGGTGACTCCTCCAACCGCTATCACCCCTTCACATACACATGCCCAATGGAAGAAGACCTCATTGTTGTTGACGACATCGATGTCGAAACTCAACCAGATGACCCCCATCCTCTAAACGGGGCTTCATCTTCATCGCAGCACGCCCAGACGTCCCAAAGAACCTTACCTGAGCGAGCTTCCAGCTCTCGACTCCGTAGCGGAAGCACGATGTACAATCTGTCAGGAGAAGGCTCAGAGCGAACCACACGCTCATCTGCGATGCGACCTAAGGCACAGCCCAAGCTCAAGTTAAAACTTAGTGAGAAAGCGGCTGCCCAGGCTCCCGGCATGTCGTTCTTGGGCCCATACGATAGAGAGTTGGATTCAGATGACGAGGAGTTGGCGTTTGAGGAGCAGTTTATTCTACGAATGCCCCCTGGAGAAGACCTTGAGAAGCTCAGGAAAATGGTTCAGTCAAGAGAGGTGTCGAATGACGTCTGGTTCAAGTTCAAGGGTGAGTTTACTTCAGGCGGATCTCATTGTGGGAATTGCGTTGACCATCGTATAGACTCCCGTCGTGCTGTGTTTCATATCGGTAACAATACATATTCCGCGAAACTCGTGGACCTTCCTTGTATCATTGAGTCGCAAAAGACATTGGACAACAAGCAGATGTTCAAGGTTGCAGACATATGTCAGGTTATGTCTTTCCTTCATTATACTATCATGTATCCTGATCCTCATGCAGATGCTGGTTGTTGAGGGCAAGGTTGAAAACGATGAGCAAGTTGGAACACAGAAGAACTTCAACATTGATGAGTTTATTTGGCCACACGGGATTACACCTCCACTCCATCACGTTCGAAAGCGCAGATTCAGGAAGCGAGTGAATCGAAGAGTGCGCCATTGCCGCTTTGTGTTTCACTACAATACTAATCTAACCTTTTGTTAGACCATTGAGAGTGTTGAAGAACAAGTGGAACGACTCTTAGACGAAGATGCTCTTGCTACTGAGGTCAAATACGGTCTGTCTTCGTTTCGTTCTCAGTTTACAATTTCAGTACTCACATATTCGATGCGTTGCGCAGAGGTCCTGGAAAATGTCAATCCCGACCTATCTGACTCGAAATTCATTGAGCGTGAGGAGCCACTAGATGCACCAACACCCGCAATATCCGACCTCGGCGACGCGGCTACTCCAAGAGAGGATCTGGGAGAGGGTGATGAAGAGGAAGAAGAGGAAGAGGTGGAGGGTGATATTGACGAAGAGCTAGCTGCGGAACTTGATCTCGCTCTTGGGGATGAGGAGGAAGCTGGGAATGAGGAGGATGACGACGAGGAAGACGAAAGTGAAGAGGAGGAGTCGGAGGATGACGATGATGAAGACGTTCAGGCTAGGAAGTTGCTCAACGAGGAAATTCGGGATCTCGAGGCAGCGGTGGCCAAGAAGAATAACGAAATTGCAAGCTCAGCGAATCCTCTTATTAGAGTGAGTGAACTTGGACTAAGTCTAACTCTGTCTAATTGCCAATTTGCTGCAGAAACGATTCGAGGATGCATTGAAGAAGTTGACTGCGGATCTTGAAATGAAGCTTGCTCAGCGCGACGAGCTTAAAGAAAAGCAGCGAATGAAGAAGGAAGGGATAAGTATGAATGCAGCAGAGGACACAGATCCTGAAACAGCGGGCGACCAGGACGCAGGGGCCGGTGGTGGGGAGGACGACGATTTATTCGGTTCGGACGATCCGCCGGCCATGGAAATAGGATAGACTTAGAGGCTGCTTTGTATTGAGTGCTTTGTATTCTAATGCATACCACTACATCACAAGTCTGTTAGAATGCACACAACACCTGCTTGTATGACTAGAGGGGTATAAATGAGACAGATAAAGGGAGCAAACCAACCTGATAGAACCTCCCATTGCCACACAGCATACCTGGTCTCCTGATGGAGGAACAGCCATCCTGAGGCGAGGGAGGCATAAGGGATATGTTTGGACCAGAAGAGAAGCGTTGAGCTAGTAGGACGTGCAAGTGATAACGGAAGCCCCAATGTGACTACAAGTAAAGCAGCTAGTGAGAAATTGAGCACTGTGATAGTGGAGATTACAGTAGATGCGAAGCAGAGATTCAATGCTTTCAAGACTAGCCAGGCGGGAGCAACGTCTTGGTGGTGAGGGTAGGACATCTTTGATATCACGAACGGAGCCATTGAAACTGCGAGCACAATAAGTGGCGTAAGGGTCTAAGGCGAATTGAGTAACCTGTAGCTGTTTTAGTTTTCAAAGACCAACCTTTTGACCATCTAAGAACCAAGAACTTCGTATTATGAGGAATAGAGCAACACCGAGCAAGTGGGTCATCAACATCATGGCCAGGACGTGCAACACGGGACGACTTCGTTTAGACCATATAGGGGTTTTGGGGGAGTGATCGCTCTTGTTCTCAAGAGGATGATCGGGCCTCCATCCAGCATCCACCCAACATCGAAGTCCTTGAAACATCATTGCAACACTGATCAGGACCGCACTGGGAAGATAGCTTCCAATCTTCATGAACCGATCAGGCGTTGTAAGTATGAAAAAGAAGAATGATGCGTGTAGGCGTTCAAGAAGATTGTTCATCGTACGAAGACTTGATTCCACGATCCTGTCGATCATCGATTAGAATCATTGTTGAAGGGAGAAGAAACTAACAGGGTTCTCACCGTCCTAAGGCATGGAATCCATGAGGACCCGTCGCTGGCACAGCAAAAACAGTAATAGCATCTATACGGAACCTGGTTCCGTAAGATAAGGTGATCGACCCAGAAATAAAGTAACACACTGATGGTAGAGACCATGCACCCCACTTGGTTTTCCCCTTGCTTGATACCCAATATGCCGGAGTATATTTTTGGCTCGATAAACGAAGTCTTTGATTTCAGGGTTGTGGCGCAAGACTGAAGGCAAGAAAGCGAGTTCAGAAGGTCCACTAGAAGGATCTCGCCATTCAATGTGATCGTAAACCGTGACCGGTACCTGACCGGTATAACGGGCAATACGTTGCACTGAGTTCATCAAATCTTGGTTTGGAAGTCTACCGTTTAGACCCTCTAGAGACGGATTAGTAGATGCCTTGAGCTTTCATGGAGTGTGAACTTTACCAAAGAAAAGTCCGAGATGAGAAAAAGAATGTCCCGGATAGTCAATATCAAGTGCGGTCCATATCACACCTGAGGCTAGCTCAAGTGGTTCGGCGTCGAGGTCTGCGGCATTCAGGGTTGAGTGTTTCATCTTACTTCGTTGTCTCGGACTCACTGGCTTGCTGGGCTCCGTGATATGCATTCAGCCACGCATGCATTCCATCAAGATAACCGTCGCTAATTACAAATACGATGTCCTTCGCCCACAGAGAATAATCTAACAACATGAATCAGCAGCAGTATGTCGAAGTTGAACCTGAGAACACACTTTTCAGAAACCGAGCCAAGGCGAGAACAGTGGAGACACCGCGGAGGTTCAACGTGCCGTCCCCTTCGCCAGTCCTGCTTAACCAGGATGCGCTGATCACCATCGCTTCGTTGCGGGGTGCTCGAGGCGAGGCAAGTATGGCATAAGCGTTTACACCCTCAATGCCGTGCTTTGGCATGAGAATCAGGTGAGGGTGGAGATAGGGGGCTCGAGTAGACGTACTCGATGGCTTGACCTTGACTGGAATGAGTATCTTTGTGTGGCAGATGATAGCCCGAGTTTTGAGAATTCGTTCATCAAGAATTGAGCACGTCTGTGGTTCGAAAAGCTTCGTGGAATGGGTCACCAAATGAAGGGTGGAATACTCACTGCTGAGCAGTCGCATTAAAGTCTCTCAAAGACTCCAGCTGTTCGAGATATTTGTCCGCGGCGTGAACATCTCCCCAGTTCCAGTATGTATTCACCTGAAGAGTCTGTCTAATCAGGATATCCAAGGTATTAGCTGGCAACGTACCTGACTGGGTTGCAAGGCATTCTCGTCAATATAAGTCCCGCGCCCCAACCTTGGAGAAGGTAACAGTAACAGCCAAAGGTATCCGGCTGTTAGGAGTGCAGCTCTAAAGCGGGGAATTAGTGCCGAAAAGGGGTGCAGAGTAATTGCTCACATCAACCGTGAAAGGTGACGGGTGAAGAATGTGGTGAAAGCCCGACGCCTCTGTAGACGTGTTACGGTGGTGTTTCCTCTTGATTTGATCTTTTCTTGCAACTTGAGGGTTATCCGCTGTAGAAGCGATGGCTTGGGAGGGATCTTGTTGTCCATAGGATGGTGGAAGGTGCATAAGCAGGTGACGGTGACGTTGATGAGACCCTGGTATTCCAATTCATCATTCGTTATTCAATACTCAGTTCGCGTCCTTGGCGCGTTTGCATACTTCACCCATCCACAACCTTACCTCTGTCTTGACGATATGCCTCCTAAGCGCCCTAAGCGTAGTCCCGCCGCGAGCAAAGGCCTTGCCCCAGGAGAATCTCTCAAACGCTATCTTGTACCTGCAAAGAGCCCCCAGTCTTCCCTATGGAACTGGGTCGGCTCTGAAGTTTCTCAGGTGGCGGATATTACTCCGGAACATTATCTAACGGCATACGGACTGTCAGCAAGGAATATGAACGCGTTCTGCATAAACAAGTATGCAATATCTCAAGCTCAACCGCCTCCAACCCCTCCGGAGGAGAAAGATAGAACGGCCAAAGAGGACGATGTCATTGTTATCTCAGACGACGAGCAAGATAAATGTACGAAGAAGAGCTGTAAAGACAACCCAAATTGTCTCAACTATCTTGGACAGGAGAAGTGGGAAGATGAGGGTATGCAATCCTGCGTATGATGGTTGGAGTCAGCTCACCACGTCATTACCCAGAGACCGTTATGCAAGAATTTTTGAAGATAGCGACAGCTGGATACAACCCAATCGAGGACAACCGAGTATCAGACCTCCCTGTAGGGCTCAGGGTGCGTGTTCAAAACAAACGACTTGTTTCGCCGCATCAGTGACCACGGTCGACTTGAAGAATCTAGGTGCCACTTGCTATGCCAATGCTTCCTTACAGGTACGCTCACCCACTTCTTCGTCGTTAAGTCCAACAAACATCACTTCATAGGTCTGGTTCCGAAATCTAGCCTTCCGTGGGGGTGTTTATCAGTGTCAGCTTCAATCAGGAATGGATACGATAAAGGTACCTCTTCCCCCTCTTTTTTAGAGAGCCTTTCCGAACAAGACCAGGATTCTCCTCTCTTCCAGCTACAAGTTACATTTACCGCGTTACAGGAGGGTACACGCAAAGTTTTCAATCCAACTTCGTTGGTAGAAAGCTTGCACCTCCGGGCAGCGGAACAACAAGACGCACAAGAGTAAGTTCATTTATTTTCTTGATTTTGGCCACTTTCTCATCAAACTTGTTCAGATTCTCAAAGCTTTTCATGTCGCACCTGGACACCGAATTCCGAAAGCAGTCAGTTCCGGAACTGCGCTCCTTGGTTTCCAATCAGGTTTGTTGTCAAACATGCTGACTCCGACGCACCTCTATAAATCCTTTAGTTCCAAGGGACACAGTTATATGGCACAATTTGCGACACGTGTCATTATCGTTCGGAAAGGACAACAGATTTTCTGGAGATAGAGATTAGATTTGAGGTATGGCATTTATTATAGCCCACCCGATAACCATTGACGCCTGGCAGAATAACTCCAAACTTGAGGATTGTATAATGATGATGTTGCGTGAAGAGAAACTGACGGGCGACAACCAGTAAGCACAACCATTCACGTTCAAAGAGTCTCATCTCACCCAAAGTCGAGGTATCGTTGTCCGCAATGCAATGATCTGCGGGATGCAACCAGGTATACTCAGCTGAGCCAACTGCCACCAATACTACACTTTTCCTTGCTTCGTTTCGTCTATGACTTCTCTACTATGGAAAGGAGGAAGTCAAAATATACGATCTCATTTCCTACCACTCTCGACATGAACCAATTCCTGACATATGGTGGCGAGCCAACCCCTGAAGAACGAGAAACCAACGTTTACGAACTGGCGGGTATTCTTCTACATAAGGGACCGAGTGCCTACCATGGTCACTATGAGGCGCAAGTCTACGACACGGAGTAGGTGTACCACACCGTCTCAGAGTATATCTGACACCTCTATCCTTAGGAGGCAATCCTGGTTCCAGTTCAACGACGAGACCGTAACCAAACTCAAGATGCTCGGAGACAGGAAGAATTCTAAAGACGCACCAATCGTAGTTGATGGCGAGGATCTCTCTAGGTGATCCAGATTGCACCCTTATGGTGTTGCTTCTTTAGCTGATCCCCTCCAGCAGTGGTCAAAGTAAGCGTCCCGCGAAGAGACGCAGGGTTGTCAGTGATGATGAAGCGGAATCTAGGTAGGAGTATCTCTCTCCATCCCCTGTATGCCTGGTTTATAATAGTATATACCAGTCAGCCAGCGTTATCTTCTCCGAGGTAGTTCCAGCATGATCACGGAATAAGCTTTGACTAACCCAACAATACTGTCAGGACTATTACTTCTAGAGATGCCTACATGCTCATCTATGTGCGCCGGAGTCACCAACGCCATGGAGATACCGAAACCCCCATACCTCCTCAGCAAGCACTAGAATCCGTCCACGCTCTAAATAAGGCCCATGAAGAAGAGTGTAAATCATTCATTCAGAAGTGAGGACCCGCACTTGATCTGTGATTGGCCATTCATTCGAATTTTCTGGTTAGGGAGGAGTTAATCAAGGAACGATTTGTATCGATCCGTCAGCGGGTCATGGACATCTATCGGACTTGGAATGCAACGTCCACCACTGACGTGAGTTACCTCATTGGAGAAAGGGGTCTGGTTCTCATCCACTCCAGGATTGCGTTGTCCTCAGCCAGAAGTGGCTGCAAAACTGGTTGACTCAAGATTGTATGAGCTTGGCTAGACCTACTTCGGCAATGATGGAATCCGAGACTGAAGACAAGAAAGCGGAACTGGATAGCGGAGGCTCACCGAGTTGTTCGGATGACAGTATTGTATGCAGACATCGAAAGTTGGACCCGTCTAAAGCGAAGAATATGAAGCGCATCAGACGCGTAAGCTCCTCGTGAGATATGACCTTTACACCGAATAACCTTGCACAGGATGCCTACCAAAAGATGGTAGAATTGACGAAATGTAGGTATGAACCTCTGTTTTCACCCCAAGACATCTGCCAAGAGTGTGTACTTTTGGAATTCAAAGGTATCTGTCACAATATATTCACTTGAAGGTTGCCTTCCTGACAGTATATCCCTTGTAGAGCGACTCTACAATATTGAGCATCCCAAACTGGTGAAAGAATTCGACGAGATTCCCGAAGACGAAGAAGGCGTTGGGTATTGGATATCAAAGAAATGGCTCAAAGGTAAGGAAGGTATACTTCCATAAAGAAAGATACTAATCAAGGCGCGTAGACTGGAGACTGCTAAAGCCAAGGATGCACAAACCTCCAGAAGAAGATCCAGCACCAGACTCACCCGAATATCGAGATCATGTCCTATGTGAACATGGCGCGTTGGTACTGAATAGTCTAAATCGGCGAAGGATATCTAAAGAGGTGCGAGATTGATTATTCCAGCGTCTCATTACCTTATGTGCCCTTTGAAAAAACTATTAGGCAGTGTCCTTCTTAAAGAGACTATTTCCTCTATGGGAGCCTTTACGTGGCGATGCAGAGCCTTGCGCTGCGTGTGATGCCTTGGCTCATATCTCGAAGGAAGACAAACGGGAATTAAGACGACGTGCAGAGGAAGAAAAAGTTTGCCACTCATGCAATCCAAAAAAATGCTACTAAATTCCGTTGTGTATTGTAGGCTCTGCTCAAGTCCATGCACGAGGATACGCCCTTCGCAGGGGAAGACGATTCCTTTGCCATCATACCTCTAGACTTCTTTAGGGGTTGGCTTTTATGGCTCAACAACCCGGCGGATCACAACCGTCCTGATAGATTGGACAATACCCCTTTCCTATGCGAACATGGGTTACTCACCCTCGATCCTAACTGTCCTTCAGACATTGAAATAACAGCCACCATCATTCGTCGAAGCGACTGGGAGGTTTTGGAGACCCTGTAAGCTTCCATCACAATCTGTCTTCCTGAGGTCCACATGGCGAATGATTCTCCCCTCTTTTAGATATGACAGTGGGCCACGCATCGGTCTCAAGAAGGCACCTCAGAATGGTGATGACAAATTGTATGAATCCGATATTCCCGTATGTGAGGGTTGTCGCCTTAAAAGGCGAGTGGTCACATCTCATATCTTGATCTAAGTACTAAACAAGTGTGAAATACTCAGGAAAACGGAATGGGCGTGCACAAACATAATAGTACAGTTGTTCCACGGAGAGAAGACGAAAACATTGACAAATCATCGATCCACCGCCACATACTCGAATAAAAATGGGACACGTCAATCGAAACGGCTTCGTCAAGCACGCGAGAATGAGAAACGAGGAATCGCGATCACGAAAGACACAACTGTTAAGGACATCAAAGTGAAAGTAGGTGTTCCATCGCTTAAGAATAGGAACTTGGGAATCCACTACTGTGGTTGATAGATTCAGGAAGGCTTCAAGATACCCACCATCTGTCAACGGCTCTTCTTCCGAGGGCAAGAGCTTCATGACAATGAGGCGACAGCGGGGGACCTTCGATTGTTTGCTAACGAGGTTTTGGAATTGCGAGAGGAGAATGAAGTGCACGAGATTGACAGTGATTTTGGGGAGAGACAACCGGTTAAGAAAAAGCGCAGAGAAACGGAACGAGGTTTCGGAGGAACAGTTTTATCAGGTGGAGCCGACGAACATGAACTCAAACGTCATCATAGCTCCGATTCACGCGAAGATACACCGCACGGATTCACACCATTGCCGGCTGAGAAAACCTGTACGGCCTGCACATTGCTCAATGCGTATGACGCTATTGCATGTAAAGTATGCGGTACACCCTTTGTATGAATAGTAAGACTACAAAATCCCCCCCAAAAAGAGCCATAGAGAAGATAGGAACAGAATGCGGGTGAGAGTTCTAAGGTCACAGAGAAACAATGCAAGATAACAAATCACAAAACAATGTCCCATGCATAACCAATAAATGGGATAGACAACAGTACACCTCAAAGCCTGAAACGGCGCGCCCAAAAAGAAAAGAGAGTATCACATACACCAAAAAAATGATGAAAATGTTCGAAACGTCCTGACCAATGGCAATAGTCCTTCGAACAGCGGCAAGAGGCAATTAAGAATACTCGGGAAGAGGCGAGAGATTACTAGGATAGCTGTTGATCAAGGGTGGGTTCATCCTTGTCGATAGGGTTCCCGTAGATAAAGAGCGAACCTGTTGCGAAATCGGCTGAACCCCAGCTTGGGCAGTCGCTACCGACGCGGCATCAGATTCCGACCTAAGAATACCAGCGGCAGTCACAACAATGTCGACTTCGGTAGAGGCTGTTCCGTTCCTCTTGACTGCTTTAGCAATTGCGTCCTGGGTGACTTCTGTCAACTCTCCAACGGTGACACTTTGTATAGCGGCTTCGTTTTGGGGTGGAACGCCACCACCCCGGTCTGCGTAAACCTTATGCGCAGCCTGAACCACAACATTTTGAGCAGCGACAGCCAAAATGTTTGTCTCGTTGCGACCTTGGCCCGACAATGCTTTATCATATGCGTCCACGGTCTGGTCCAGAACATGTTTTTGTTTAACGAGGTCTTGTAGGTCGTTCCTGGGAGGTGATGCCGACACCAACTGCGATTCTGCCTCTTGCGTAACGCGCTGGGCCGCGGACTGCAAGACGCGAATGACACGCGTATCAGCAGACTCAACAGGGGGAGCCATAGCACGCGCTTTGGCTCTGTGAGACGGAACGAAATTGGTATAAAGATAGCGAGAACTATGAAGACGAGGTGGCGTACCGTTGTGGGGCTTGGAAAAGTGCGGAGTCGCTCGTGCTTCGTTTCGGTGGTTCACCAACCAAAGAAGGTCGCCGGGAACGAGAGAATGAAGTTGTGTCGATTGAGGACACAGGGGCAATTGTAATATTAAACGTATGCGAAAGGTGGCCCTCTTGCCCATCGATCACAAACTGCAGAAGCGTGCATGAGTTTCCAATATCACAAGTGAAGGAGACACGAACCTTCGCATCAACGGTAACGGTACAGTTCTCAGCATCGGGCGGTGGTACACCAGAGAGTACATCATCCTTCCAGGAGAGCCAAGAGGGTAAATTAGGGGAACTGTAGGTGACAGGGACGTTTTGCCAGGAAGCTTGAGGATCCCAGATGCGCGGGGTCCACGACCAGCGCAAACCGCAGTAAGCCACACTAGGAGGTGTGCCCGCGAGCTTTCGATGGAAAGGTCTGAATTCCCATTTTCCATCACCAGCCTTCTTGGCCTCAATGTTCCATATATGATTACCCTTTGATTTAGCCTTTTTCCCATCCTCGTTGAACCGCAGGATGTGGGGTTGACGCCAGAGGTAGTTGCGGATCTATTGAACCGCATTAATGATGGACCGAAATGACGGATTTGAGAGGCGAAACTTACCTTCTTCATGGGAATTTTCTCCTCAGGATAACCTTGTCGTGCAAGCTTTCCAAATAAAGAGGAAGGGGTGAGATCAACCCAGAATGGGATTTGGTGGCAAAAATAACTCACCTCCTCCAAAAATGCAAGGGTAAAGGCTTGAATACGGAACTTGAACGGCCGAAAATCCGGAGATTCATCCAAACGCTGCATTTTCTTGGCCATGAGCGTCTGATGGATTGGTTCTCCTTTGGAATCGGTAGCATCGACTAAGAACAAACAAAAAGATCAGAACCATAATGTGACAATCGCTCTTGGTTCTGACACGCACGATTCGAACAGATTTTGTTGAGGTATTCGAAGAAGATTCGGTCCACCTCTGCACGATACTCGGCGGGGACATCAGATGAGGATGATGCGCTTGGTCCATGATTATCATTTGATGCCTGGAGAGAGGAGTGAGTTTCAATACGACTAACGAAAGTGTTTCGGGCTGACCCGCTTGCCCTGGGATGGTTTATGTTGGCTTTCACTCCCATCCGAATCGTGGTCATCGTCATTTTCGTCAGGATCTGTTGGACTACTTCTTGTCGTATTAGGCGCCGTGCCGGCCCTTGTACTTGAAACATCCGAGGTGGTTGAGGGTGACGCAGAAGGAGCTGAGTGTTCCGAGGGTCCAAAGTACCAGTTGGATTGCGACTGAGATCGTGATGTCTGAGGTGTAGGAGGTAGATTCTGCGTTTGTTGCGGGAGTGTGGACCAATTTGAAGTTTCTTTGGGTGTATAATTGAATGAGAATGTGTTGCTGTAAGAAACACCGGTGATGGAACCTGAGCGGGACATGCGACCGATCGGAGGACTGATCGTTGACGTTGTAGAAGTGGCCATTGACTGTGGTACAGCTGGAACACTGGGCGGGAAAGCATCCAGAGGACGAGTCATACCAGGATTTGCGCCTGATGATATCGGGATTGTTTGCAAAGGTGATGTAATTGCACCTGCGGACAAGGAGTGATGGTGACGTGGGGTGGAAGCGACAGCTCCGTTCCACTGCGAAGCGCCAGGGGTAGTAGGAACGCCAAAGGCAGAGGGAGAACCAGCCGAAGGCGTGATTTTTGGAGGAAACTCGACGGTAGGAGAGGACGGCATAAAAGAAGGAAAACTCGGACCTGCACTGGATTTGGACGGACTGAAGGAGGAGCGAGCAGGGAGTGGTACCTTGGGGGGTGTAGGTGCGCGTGAAGACGGCTGTGAATGTGAATGAGACAAAGGCGCAACCGGTCGAGTGACACTATTCAAGGGATGTGCTGAGAGAGGTGTAGGATACGTTGGCGATTGCTCGGCCGGAATGGGAATAGAAGGATCAATTTGAGGAAGAGACAAGGGCAGGTCTTCTTGAGGTTCCCTTTTGAGAGCTTTCACGCTGCGTCCCTCGTCCATCTCTGCCGCGCAACGCTTCCGCGATTGGTCCGATTTGGACACGGTTAATCTGTCCAACATTTCAGAAACTTTTGATATGCTAGCCTTCAACTCGTCAACTTTCGATGAGGCGGAAGCGCCATCATGATTCCACAGAGCGTATCCTGCCGATTCAGCTGTTTGGGCAATTCTAGAAAAGGAAAAAAGGGGTTGTTGATACGATGAGAACCAAGTGAGAATCGAGTCACTTACTGCTTCAACAGAGGAACGAGGACGCGATGAGGCTCTGATGCAGGAGGGAGATCGGCTAATTCTGGTATTTGGAGGACAGGTTCTGGATTGGTAAAGGTGATGGGAACGGACTGTTGGGCCGTGATAGGTACTTGAGAGAATGGAAGGGGATTGGCTGGGGGAGATACAGAAGTGCTTGCACGACTACGACCCGTAGAAACGCCTGTAAGGTCCAACGCAGACTCAAGAGATGATGTTACACCGAGAGGGTATGAAGGAGCTGAGCCATGCATAGCTGGCGATGGAATTTGTGATCGAGGTGGCGATGCCGATAAGGTATGGTTAGTCGAGGAGAGCTCGATGCTCATGGAATTTTCCATGGGTTGGACCATTGCAAAAGGGTCGGAGTGAGGCGCGAAATCGCTAACAAAGGCGGAAGGAGCGGTTTGTATTGGAGGGGCAGCAGCATCAAGAGCCTCCATGGGGGTAATGAAAGCAGGGGATGTCAGGTCGGGCATGGAAACATGCATCGGGGCCATGACGGTGGTTGCAGCATCAGATTTGTCGATGTATATTGAGGAAGGCTGAAGGAGTTGGGATTGAAGGACGGGTTCGGGATGGGACGCAGGAGGTATTGTCGACAAGAAAGCGGGATCGACGGCTTGGGAAATTGGGGAGGTGTCCATGGCACTTACGCCATTGTCCTGGATATCCTGCTCGAACTGAGCAGAATTCAAAACAGACATTGTTGTGGCGAATCCCTGCTGGACGCAGGAGGTTTAAATAAGGATCTCAGGGCCTGCGCAGAGGGTGAATAGGCGCAGAGATCGGACAGAATCGAAAAAGTTTTGAGAAATATTGAAACAAGAGGGAAATAAGTGTGGTAGAGAAATAAAGAATGGGAGGGGTTAAAGGTGAAGGCGGAAGGCCTACGAGGCTGCGAGGTCCAAGCTCCGTCCAACGGCAGGCGATATTTCCTTCCAGATGTCACACATTGTCACATGGCTTGCACTGTAGTCACGCGCCTTGTCACATCACCATAGACGGTGCCTTTGCGGTGCTGGCTTCAGCCCGTTCCTCTTGTCCTCCCACGGACCCTTCCTGTCCCTGCGCAATTCAGTTCCCTATCCAGCTAGTCCAGCGCGTGTTGCCATCCTTGTAATCTAGTCACCGTTGTTTATCCGACGACATGTATCACCGCATTCTCCTTGCTCTCACTTGCGCTCTGACGCACCGCGATCACCCATAGCCCCTGCCTCAGCTGTGGCTCAAAACCATAAGTCACACATGTAGTTCGATCGTCGTCTTTGTGTCCATTGCCAATTTAATCACCCACCGGGCGCCGTACCCGCTTCAGGTATATTTCAAACTCCTGTTGACAGTGGCGCCCTATGAAAACCTAATCATCAACTTACCAATGGACCAATCACCCAATCTTCCTATTCTCTTTCCTCACACACAAACTTATGTACAACTAAAACTGACGTGAAGCCATATCGAGAATGCGGAATCAATACCTCCGTCTTCCTGGACTTCTCGAGCGCTCTCTGTCCCTCCGCCTATCGCTGTAATGCATTGAGATAACGGATCAGCATTCCAAAACGAGGTCAACATGTTGTCCAATTGATACTCACTCATATCGCGAAGAAGAGTGTCGGTCATGGCCTCGATCACGATCGCTTCGGTCACGGTCGCGGTAGTCGTCGCCACGGGAGGAACGATGATCGCGAGATGAGCCTGCAGACGGCCCACCAGTAGTCCCCGAGGTCGAAGACGCTCCAGCTTGCTTTTTCTTTTCACGCTCTTCCCTGAACGTTTTCAGCATATTGCGGAGTTCGTGATAACCAAGATGCATCTGCATTATTCAACTCCCGTTAGCCCCCAGACCATGCATGCCGGCAACGGCGACTATCCACACCAACCTTTCCACCAAAGTGATCGGCAAGACGACGATCTGAATCCAATACTGATAGATATGCACCACAGACATCACAAACGCGCAATTTCTGGTGTCCCGAGGCTCCCGAGGTGTCCGTTAATTGTTGCAACTCTCGCTGCACGCAATCACGACACAACAATTTAGTATGCAAGTCTCAGCAACAGCATAAAGATTAGACGCACCTCCTTCTCAGCCTTTTCACTCTTCAACGCTTCGATGGCTGCCATTTCACGCATTGATTCGTCCACCTTGCCTTGCTCGCCTGTTTCAAAGTATAACGATTCAACAGCACTTACATAAATTCATCAAGCACTCACCAAGTGCTTCAATTTTCTCGGTTCCTCCCTGAATCGCGAGTTCAATTTCTGCAATTTCACGCATCTACAACACGAGGCAATTCTTTATCAGTGCACGCCTCAATCACGAAGCGCGGAAACGTTCACGCACAAGGTTCGTTGTTTTAGCATTCTCTTCCGGTGTCTTCTCCAATCGGCGGTGCGCAGCACGAATACGTCGATCACATTCGTCCACGAACGCAAAGATGTTCTGCTCGTATTCAAGTTGAAACTTTTGGAATATGGCTCCATTGGGGTCGGCCTCCCTAGCGGCGAGGAACTCGGTCTTCAGGCGTTCTGTGTGTGACTTGGGACATGCACCAAGATCCATTTTCTATTATTGGCATCCAAAAGAAAGCCGAAATGAATTGTCAGCATTGTCGTGTCACTGTTTGTGTTGCCAACCCCTCCGATCGCTGCTGCGGCTGCTGCACTTCTGGCTTCCTAATTCTTCAATTTCAAACGATTGATGCCAGATTGCCAGAACTGCTGTTCCGCCGGAGTTGAAAGAGCAATCAAAGGCAGGAGAGGAGGGGACAAGAATAGCGTGAAGGAGACGCACCGTGTTCGTGAAAAGCGTGTGTGGGCAGGTACCGCAAAGGAAATTCCTGCAAACTTTGTCGTCCGACCAATGAAGGTTTGCATTCGCAACACCCATAGCCTCCGGTCCCATCATTTGCTAAGACACCACGAATAACCAAGAAAAAAAAGCCACATAATCACGTCTGTGTTAGCTTTGGGTCGTCCAATCCAGTATTTCCGAGAAACTTGATATTTTCCCCCGGACACGTACCTCCAGAAGCTTCCTCTGCATTTCAGCTAGGCGTCCCATATTGATAAGATGAAGCGAGCTTTAGAGATAATGTAAGGAGGTGGGTCGGCAAAAATGGACCCTGGTAGGTAAATGGACGAGTGTAAGAGTCAAGTGTGGAAGGTGTTTATCCTTGTTTGAACCAACACACCTTGCTTACCAAATGAAGCACAGCTGTAACAAAAATAAACATTTAATCCAATTAAGCATAATATACCTAACGAAACGTCAAGAAACCTCGGCGCAGCAACCGAGTATACTAATATGGTAGAGGGAACCAATTCAAACACTACCGTACATCCAACTAGGTGGCAGATCAAAGACAACACTAACAACATACACCATGTCCAATATTGGGCCCAGGCTCTTGGTCATAAGAAAACAATGCAAGAGAATGAAAAAGGAGAAACAGGAGGTTGTAGATAGGTGGCCTATCACATGGTTGGAATCACCTGCAGGTTTAAGATGAGATCTCAGTAAGGGGACTGCTCATTTGGCCTGATCCTAGGTAGGCTCAGCATTATCATTCATCAACAAAATATAACAGTGACTTATGGTACTTGAGGAGGGGGTGTCTTGAAAGTGGCTTGAGTCAAGGCATGTGATATTTACCAAGTCCTGGAAGTCTCTTTAAGCCTACCCAAGCCATTCAAGTACTTCTCAAAAATTTCACAAAAAAATTTGAAATGTCTCAAAATGCATCTAACAGCTCTCTAAGACATTAAAAAATTTTTGTACAAGCCCCCCACAAGCCATGTCAAGGTGGGGACATGTCTTGAAGGGCTTGGGTAAAAATGGCTTGAATTTGTCTTGCCACAAGTCAGTAAGTCACATAAGACTTACTTAAGCCACTTTTACATTTTGCTGATGACTTGTACACTTCCCCTAGTTCTTGCTACCACACTTTGCCCATATCCCTTCATCCTCCCTGACCTGTCATGCCTCTGTGTTTAGGTCCCTGTATATTGTAATACTCTAAAACATTCTTTTCATTACTTCCACTTGTTGTCTGGTAGCTTGACTTCATGTACCTAGATGGCATCAGGTGATGATTGGAAATCCCCACCCTGGAATTCTGTTAGGTTGCTGGGCCCTTTGCTCCCAGTCTCATGGTATACCTTTGGCATTTGTTATGTCCATATTCATACCTTTGATACCACCTTCTGCTATGTCTCCTGCCATAACCTTGGTTAGTCTGAGTATGTTATCTGGGTGAGGAATCACTCTTTAGTGGTGATACACTGAATATAGAAGAATGTCTATACAGGCTTGGTTCAATACACTAGTGTTGACTTAGAGATGCTTACCCCTAGAAGTCAAACAAAGGCAAAAGCAAGTAAGGATGTGAATGCATTAAGACTAGACTGGAGGCTTTACATGGGCATCATCACAGGCAGGAAAAACCCATGGGCTTTATGTACAGGCATAACCTGGATAGGGGCATGGGTAACACCCTTGCTACCCAAGCTGTACCCTAACCTGCAATGACAGGTTGACAGGTTTTCAGGTAGTCAGGTGGTTGGGTTGGTGTATACATAATTTACTTGTTGAATTTATGATACTAAGATTGCTTGTATACATGGGTAGGGGTACCTGCTCAGAGTGTCCACTCATACCATACCCACTATAGTCCATGGAACCTTAGTATATGATAGTAAATCAGTATCACCATCATCTGAACAGTCTATATTCATGACTCCTCAGGACTGGAGTAGTCATAGAGAAAGTCCTCAACTTCCTCAACACTGACATCTACACAAAATAGGTCAAACCCATCTGTATAATAGCCACCTCTGGGAAACTTGGGCCCTTCCAGGTGAGTTTCAATGAATTTGCAGGCTTTAAAGCTCATTGATGCATTGGAGCTCCACTGTGACTCCTGGATTTCCGGGTTCCTGCCAGGGTGCATGTGAAACTTGCACTGTAAGAATTTCAGAGATATTCATTAATGTCAGGGGTCTTGGCAAACCTCCCTGCAAGAGACCTTGCTCCTCGAGTCTACAACCCTAAAAGCTTGTCGTCAATATGAATGGATGCAGCGAGACCAAGACACCTCATTGAGACCCAGAGGCTGAGGGCCTTCCAAGTTTTGCCAAGACCAATACTGCGCCAATTAACACAGCGTGGGAAGTGTGACAGAATCCCAACGCGACGCGTTCCTTCCAAAATGGACCTCCCTCCTTTCCCCGGTCTTGCGGAATTTTGTCTACCAGCTTCTGCATACGATGGCATCCGTACCGCTGGACCCAACCACACCTATCCCAGGCCAGGCTATACCACCACCACAACCCATATCCTCTGAAAATGCATCTCAAGCAGGTTCATTCCTGAGCGGTGTGTTCGGGGACAAGTGCGCCAATGTGATCCATTATGTCTTCAGTTGTTGACAATTTCATTTGATCAAGTGCAGTCCATACTTCCAAGCAGGTTTTGGCCTCATGGTGAACTTGCCATCGCGTATCACTTTCCAGGGGGAACTAATATAACGCTTAGGGACTAGGGGTAGGCCTCACCGTTCTCCGCCAGGGCCTGGTGTTCGGCACCACTGCACTTCGGCGACGCATGCTCGTTTCTCTTGAAATCAATAACAAGGACCGTGCTTATGAATGGTTTCTCGCATGGATGTCACATCAGAACCAACTTGCACAACAGAATTCTCGCATTCCCTGGATCCGGAGCCACCAACTAAGTGTCGAAACGACGGTGGAACAACGAAAGAACGGTAGTTCTTCCGCTCTATTCAAACTTGTTGCAGGCCCTGGCACCCACTACTTCAAATATCGCGGAGCTTGGATGCAGGCAAGAACATTCTTAAATTGCGCATTCATTGTCGTTGTTTACGCCTACCTGGCAGATGAAACGTGAACGGGAAACGCGGTCAATGCAACTCATGTCCGGAGTGCCTTGGGAAACCGTTACGCTAACAGCATTGTCTCGCGATCGCTCACTCTTTCCCCAACTACTCACGGAGGCGAGAGATCTGGCAATGCGTAGTCACGAGGGAAAGCTTGTGATTCACACCGCATGGGGTATTGAATGGAAGCCATTCGGACAGCCAAGGCGGAAGCGGCCGCTCCATAGTGTCGTGCTGGAGCCAGGTGTTTCAGAAAAAATAGAGGCCGACATTAAGGCCTTCCTCGAGAGGCGCCAGTGGTATGCAGACAGAGGTAGGCATATCGGTCCCTATCTGATAATCATCGCGGCGTACTCACATGTCGCCCAACGCCAGGCATTCCGTACCGTCGGGGCTATTTACTCTACGGCCCACCCGGATCCGGCAAAACCTCATTCATTCAAGCACTGGCCGGGTCGCTCTCATATGATATATGCCTTCTTAATCTATCAGAACGAGGACTCACTGATGACAAACTCTTTCATCTGTTATCTAATGCGCCGGAACGCAGCTTCGTGCTGATCGAAGATATCGACGCTGCGTTCAATAAGCGTGTGCAGACATCCGAAGATGGGTAAGCTTCCAAGTCCTGAAACCCTAATATACCCCGCTAACTTCCAAGCAGCTATCAGTCTTCGATTACGTTCTCAGGATTTTTGAATGCCCTCGACGGAGTAGCATCTGGTGAAGAACGCATCATATTCATGACGACCAATCATCTCGAGAAGCTTGATTCTGCCCTTATTCGACCCGGGCGGGTGGATCTAGCTCAGCTGATTGACGATGCTAGTCCTGTACAGGCTCAGATTTTGTTCAATCAATTCTACGGCGGATCACTTAATGTCACTGGCCTTTCAGACGATGAAGTACAAACAATGGCACTTGAACTTCGCAACGTGGTATCGGAGGAGAATCAGGCTGGCAGGCGAGTAAGTATGGCTGCCTTGCAGGGCCACTTTATTCGCCACGAAGCAAAAGATGCCCTGGCATCTTGTCATGACTTGTTTTCTCGTAGACCGACATCATAGCACACTTGTATAGCATACAGCCAATAAATGCGTACAGCAAGACAAATTTTTGGATCCGCCGAAAAAGTTCAGAAGACAGGTTTGCGCTTCCGCCCCGTATATTTCGAGTCCCTTGGGACATCGTCTTTGCCTCGTCTCCGGTAGAGCTGGGAGGTGGATTTGAGTAATGAGTACAAGTGCCAATGGATGCGACAAAGTGAGACCGCACCTCTTTCTTCCTCAGGATCCAGTCTCTATCCTTGATGTTCTTGCGTTTCCCACTCTTCCCTCTTGCCCTTTCCCTCTCCCTTCTTCTCTCGAACCTAGCCTTGCTTTCCTCCTCTTCCTCCCCTTCCAGGCCTTTCGGCATTTCTTGTTGACTTCCCCCGCCTCCAACAAACAGACACAGAAACACCTTCTTTGCCTTTTTAGAATTTGGATAATCAACGACGATACCTCCACCAAAACCGGCCTTTTGAGCAATAGACGTTATCAGCTGTATCTGGTCGTCTGATGATGGATAGAATTGAAAGACGGCTCGAGAAGGGTTGCGGAGGGCTGAGTGAAGGGTTGTGAAGAAACGTTGAAGTCGGTGTGGAGGAGATGATGTTGGATGGGATGTCTCTGCATTCAGCAGCCATTGTAAGACAGATATACTAGAAGATAATGCCTGTCAATGCGATTAGACTACGCTGCTGAGATGACCAACCTGATAGCACCGTCAAAACTGCCTGGTCGAAAGCCGAGACCTTGACCGATATCCTGCAAGAACAAATCCCCTTCCACTTCTCTTTCCAGT
The DNA here is from genome assembly GCA_018524725.1 of Podaxis mareebaensis. NCBI lineage: Eukaryota > Fungi > Basidiomycota > Agaricomycetes > Agaricales > Agaricaceae > Podaxis > Podaxis mareebaensis. The sequence goes on along the minus strand of JAEUWP010000562.1, from coordinate 482,413 downwards.
GCAACCTCTACGAGATTCAGTTCCGTACTTTGTCTGGGAAGAATACCGGGCGGTGCAGCATACCTAACATACTAGGAGCGATGTCCACGCCCACCCATGTATAACCCTCCTCATCCAAGATCTCCCCGGATAACCCAGACCCACAACCAATGTCGAGTAAGAAGGCTGGCTGGTCTGGTGGGAGATTCAGTAGCTCTAGGGCTCTATATGTCATGTCTGCCTGTATCTGTTGGTTCCGGGTACTTCATTGGTTTAGTACCTTCCCGCACGGAGAGGAGGGATCACAGACACACTTTTGTGTGTATTTTTTGGCCTCGGTATCGCCATAGTACTAATTCGCCGAGTATAAGGTTTCAGAAGGTCATAGATGAGGTAAAAACGAAGCCCATACAATTTCTGGGGGAGCTATAAGCTCTGGTCGTGACATTATGGTGAGCTGGGGAAAACAAGAGTTGCGATCAAAATTTATCTCGACAGTATTTCGTTGCGGTGATCGGGCCCTCAGAAGCTCAGATCCCTAGCAAAGGTCGGCACTCAGGCCGCAGGTCCTGTCGTTGCATTGTAACCGCAAAACAAGGAGTAGAATTATAATATGGCTACAGGAAGATATTATCTCTTCGAGGGACTCGGCGAAGCAACGATCTAGCAAAGGATGCAATCTAATCATCCCCCACAGGAACTTCTTCCTCCAAATATTTCACCAGTCTGACGCGGATTTCAGTAGTCTCATCGCCACGAAGAACGTCGGATACAAATTCTGCTTGGACCTGCATTTGGACCTGAAATGAAGGGAAAACGTCAGCGTCCGCGTTCACAGTACATTGGCAAGATGAGGCATACCATCTCCAAAGCACCCCGAATGACGCCGCATAACACATTACTGAACCACAAGCCACCCTCCAATGCTTCGTCCGGGAGTTCCACGAATTCGGCTAGTGGATTCTCATCCAGTGTGAGTGTAAACCATGATCCTGATGGTTGGCCACTTGTAGAGTCCGGTCGTGGAGAGGCAGGTGGTAGAGCACCATGGGTTATGGTCGGGGTTATATTCAGGAAGGCTTTGAATCCAACCTGAAAATGGAGCAGCCTTATTGCTGAAGATGCGCCTAGTCGATGCATACATACCTTGGCGATGACCTCTCCTGTTTCCTTGAAGTCCGCACATCTACCCAGATTCGACTTGGCAAGGAAATCTTCAATGAGACGCGTGCCAATGTTATATCCCATCTTTTCGAGCTCTTTGTTGACTTCATCGTAGTCTTCATAGTCTTGGATGAGTTGGACTACCAAGGCACCATACGTGAGTGCAAACAACTCTGCATTCTGAGTGAGTTAGATGGAAGAAGGCAAGTGGGCAGGCAAATTCTCACAATCTTCTCCGTCCGAGTCTTCCATAAGTCTTCACCGACGCTTTTATAGTTCTTCGTCGCCATGAGACAAGTCGTGAACTAGTGATAACTGACACTCAGATGACCGAGGTGGGCGAATGTCACACGCGTTCACGTCACAAAAGGAAACTTGAAGCTTGAAATGGGAGGAAGGAAATTAGTTCTGCATAAGTCAAGATACAATATTCTATAAAAACACCACAACGGGGTCCGAGCGTGTCTATGGACGTGCGTAGACAATGCCCAATGACAACTATGCCAAACCGGCACTTGCATGAACAAAAGTTTCCTCGAAACATAGCCCAGTTTAGTACCGCTCCAGTTGGTTGAGCTTCTTCGCCGTCTTCGCGTTGCTCTGTGTGTTCTGTCCTCTGACAGGGAGGTGCATAGCGTGCCGCTTCCCAACATAACTGCCAATCATCCTCTGATGAGCAATGTTCTCCCGAATCTCCCTCCTCAGCTCCGACTCGATCTTAATGTTCTTCAAGGGGTCAACATACGGCCTCTTCTGCGGATTACGCGGTAGAGGTGAAGCCTGCCGTTGTTTCTCCATTTCTTCCAATCGTGCGGTAACTTTGGTTTGGATATCCTGAATAGGTGTTGATGGAGGTGGTGCAACGTAGTTTGGAGAGGCAAGGGGATATTTTGGAAGGGGTGGTGCAGTTACAGGAGAGGAGAGGAAGGATGCAAGTGCGGTAGTTTGTAGAGGAGTCAAGTCTTTGATTTTTGCGCGGTCGTGAATCTGAAGACGCGCGCAGAGACGGTGAGCAGTCTTCAGGCCAATGCCATAGAACTGGATGAGAGCAACCTAGGGGCAAAATTTGAGAGTTAAAGAAAGAGATGGTAGCGGCGTAACACTCACTCTTGCGAGACAGTGGTCTCTCAACTGCACACCGAGAATATGCACCATCCCGGCAGCCTATCTGAATTCGGAACTGGAGGAGTAGAAAGTTGCCAGTCACAACCACTGTCCCCTTCCGTGACACCAAGTCACGATCCTGTGTCCTTGGCTTTCACTTATCCACTCTTCGTCCTCACAAATACTCACCCACTCGCCATGGCTTCAAACAAGATGGAAGGCCGCAGGGAAGATGCTCTCGTTAAACAGCGTCTCCAAGCTCGGGAGGAATTTGAACGTCAGAAGCAGAACCTCATCAACGAGACCGAGAAAGCACGCCCCTCTGCCAACCGTTTCGTCGGCCAGAATGATTCCATGGAGGACTCCCTTAAGAACAGTACCGTCGGTCTCGTGAGGCTAGAAGACTTTCAACAGAGGCGAAAAGAACTCGAAGAGCAGAAACTCCGAGAAGCAGCGCGCACCAATGAACTCAAGTATGTCCCCATATTCCTTCGGCATCTCCCTCTGTCCTTGCGTCAAATGTACCATTACTTATAGTGTATGGAGAATTTGTTTAGGGATGACGCGAGGAAAACTAAGAAGCGTAAAAAGGTTGCCAAGGCCACTCTCTCCTTTGCGCTAGACGATGAAGAGAACGAAGAAGATGGCTCCAGGGAAGGTTCCTCGAAGGAAAGGGAAGAGGAGAGAGACACACCGCCGACCAAGCGTAGTCGCTCACACAAGAATCCCGATGTAGATACTTCGTTTCTACCAGATCGTGACCGCGAAGAAGCGGAGCGCAGAGAGCGAGAACGCCTGCGACTTGAATGGCTCGCGAAACAAGAGCAAATGAAGAAGGAAGACATTGAGATCACATACTCCTATTGGGATGGCAGTGGACATCGAAAGAGCGTGGTGGTAAGTATGGTTGTGCTTCGCCCGCGCACAAGCCATTGATATTCCCTCTCCACAGTGCAAGAAAGGGGATGACATTGCCACCTTCCTCGAGAAATGTAGACAACAATTCCCAGAATTGCGAGGCGTCAGTGTTGACAATCTCATGTACATCAAGGTATGTCAAGACCAACTCACTAAAGCCCCGGTGCTGAATCACCTTCAGGAAGATCTCATCATACCACACGTATGTTAACGCCTCTCGTGCTGTTCCTCTTGCTCATGACTCCTCTTAGCATTATACCTTTTATGATTTCATAGTCAATAAGGCCAGGGGAAAGTCTGGCCCTTTGTTCAACTTTGATGTTCATGATGATGTGCGCCTTTTGGCCGACGCCACCAAAGAGAAAGACGAGTCGCACGCTGGCAAGGTGGTTGAAAGAGGCTGGTATCAACGTAACAAGCATATATTCCCTGCGTCGCGATGGGAGGTACGGTTTCTGATCATATCTACCACCTTACACTCTGACAAAATCGTCTTCAGGTGTTCGACCCGGAGAAAAATTACGGAAAGTACACTATACACGGATGAAACTTTCCCTGTGTTACCTTACTTGGGATTACATGTATACCCTGTATTGGACTACACGTCACTCGTAGATTTAAGCTATATTTGGTTCTTCGTTAAATGAAGAAAAGGCAACAGAGGGGGGATGTATATCTAAAAACAATGGGGGCACCGCGGATCGAACGCGGGACCTTTAGAATACAAGCGAAACTTCAGCCTACTGCTCTCCCAACTGAGCTATGCCCCCATGCAGAAGCAAGTGCTGATGTAACGAGGTTGATAATGGAAGTGTTGGAAGGGAGAAGATATTGAAAGGATCACCAGAAGAAAAAGCGACGCCAGCAGGATTCGAACCTGCGCCCTCAAAGAGGAACAGATTTCTAATCTGTCGCCGTAACCACTTGGCTATAGCGCCTGATATTTACCCCTCAAGTCGTAACTGCCGGTAGTGACCCTGCTTCTACTCGTAACAGTTGTAACTTAATAAGCACGTACAGTATTCTTTGAAGCAGCCATCGGTCATGACCTGGGTCGATTAGCCGATTGGTCATCAAAATTACTCTGCAAGTTACACCTCGAGGCGCTATAGCCAAGTGGTTACGGCGACAGATTCGAACTATTGGTTCGATTATCTGTTCCTCTTTGAGGGCGCAGGTTCAAATCCTGCTGGCGTCGTTTTTTGTTCTGACCCTTCCGTGAGGGCGTAAACCGATTAATCCTTTGACGACTCCAAGATCTTCAACGAGAGGGCCGCAGAAAATGCAATGTACCACCCAAATACGGGCGCTATAGCCAAGTGGTTACGGCGACAGATTCGAATCACATGATTTGATATCTGTTCCTCTTTGAGGGCGCAGGTTCAAATCCTGCTGGCGTCGAAGCCTTTTCTGTTCTCTCGACAAACGCTTTGCTTTTTACATATGTGCGGCTGCAGTCTGGACACTCCCTTTTGAAAAAATTCTCAAGGGTGGGACATCACAACAAGACATTTATGCAGACTACCTCGCACCTCGCCCCTACTTTTCAGGTCACTGAAGATACAAGTGGGAGGCAATTGAAGAAATTCAATGATCTCGATTGGGGTCTATTTGTAAAACAAGGTCAAAGGGAATTATTTCTCTTGCTTCATCAGCGTCAAGCAACTCGGCCCTCTGGCGATGATATCAACATCTTACGCAAGGTAGTTAGCCTATGAGTCGGCAAGATATATGAGTTTAGAGACATTGCGGGGGGCAATGCCCAGGCGTTCTTCGCCCTTGAATTGCGATTCGAACTAATCAGCCCCCGGATGGCTGCCTGCAATGCTGAGCTCTGTATCGTCCGAAGAGTTTATACGCCTGAAACCTTGACATCAGGCGCTATAGCCAAGTGGTTACGGCGACAGATTAGAAATCTGTTCCTCTTTGAGGGCGCAGGTTCGAATCCTGCTGGCGTCGTGGTGACATTTTTAGGCACCCGACTAAAGTCCCAGGTTTTTCTGCCAGCTGCTCTCGCCCAGAAGAGATTGATGAGAGATATGATCATAACTCCCACGGCCGACCTGTTTGCCAAGGGGCGCTGCCGCTCGGTTATTGTCAGAAAAGATTACCAAGTGAGCACTACCTTCACGAAAACGTCGGACCACCCTTGGTGATAAAAATGGGGGCACCGCGGATCGAACGCGGGACCTTTAGAACACATATTGACTTCAGTCTACTGCTCTCCCAACTGAGCTATGCCCCCGTTAAGTCATAGGCCTATCCTTATCTTAATCAAGACTAGTCATGCCTCCGTCTGTCACAGAATTGGGCTCTCTCCTCCCGCTGCTGCCTGTGACACACCTGCCCACCATCCATCATGTCCGGTACTGGCCCGCGGGAGAATGTCTTCGCCACCCGTATGGCGCTCACTAACACGAAGCTCCGACTCAAGGGCGCGCAAACCGGACATTCTCTGTTGGCTAAGAAGCGTGATGCTTTAACGACTAGGTTCAGGACCATACTCAGGAAAGTTGACGAGGCAAGTTCAATCAATCTACTCCCTATTCCAACTAAACAGTGTAGAGTTTAGGCGAAACGCAAAATGGGGAAGGTTATGCAACTCGCCTCGTTTTCGATGGCCGAGGTGACTTATGCGACTGGTGATATTTCGTATCTGGTGCAAGAGCAAGCGAAGCAAGCTACTTTTAGGGTGAAATCTAAACAGGAGAATGTTTCTGGAGTGGTTTTGCCTGCTTTTGAGGTTGATCGCGTGCCAGGTTCAGGTGCGTCGTCGACGTTGGGGCCCTAAGAGCATCGTTGAGACAGCTTACAGACTTCAATCTAACGGGATTGGGCCGTGGTGGCCAACAGATCATGAAGGCGAAAGAGGTGTATGCCAAAGCTCTCGAAACTTTGGTCGAACTGGCATCACTTCAAACTGCGTTCACTATTCTTGATGAGGTTATTCGGGCAACAAATCGTCGTGTCAATGCTATCGAGCACGTCGTTATCCCGCGATTAGAAAATACGATCAAGTATATCCTGAGCGAATTGGATGAAATGGACCGTGAAGAGTTCTTCAGGTGCGATTTTTCCGTTAAGGCGTGAATCCAACTATTAAGCTCGTATGCCAGGCTCAAGAAGGTTCAAGGGAAAAAGAAGAGGGAAAGTGCTGCGAAGATGGCTGAATCTGCTACACAAGATACGCCCCCAGTCATCGAGCCCTCTATACAAGAAGATGAGGCGTCAACGAACTTATTGAGTACCAAGGATGAGGACATCATTTTCTGAACCATTTTCGCATTTTCCATGTCCCTTATAACATTCTGTAAACTTTCATCAAGTCTTTCAATGTAATTCCTGACGAAGCGATGCGAGAGCGAAGGCGTCATGCGGCATATGAGTTGTACTATGCATAGATACATGGGTGCTTTTGGATTCATGAAGCCCTCCAACAAGGGGATACAATCGAGAGCGATAACCGGTGGAGGAATTACTGCAACAAAGTTAAGATTAAGTTACCGGATCGGCGAAGTCAACGGTACGTACATCGGCCATCTCAACATCACCAGCAGCATCCTTTTTCCTGTTCTTCCTCTCAAGGATTGCCCGACTAGAAAAGCGGATAATTGAAACGCGAACACGAACGCATGTACTATCAGACATACCGATCTTTGTCCAGCTTGATCGTTGTGATCACGACGTTGCTGGGATGAATGCCAATGGGTGCGCTCGCGCCGTTCGACTTGTCTCGTTGAACACGATCGACATGAATGACCCACTTCTTGCGGTAAACCTGGGTGACCTTGCCCTCACGTCCCTTGTATTTGCCCCGTACAATCCGAACCTCGTCGTCCTTGCGAATAGGCAGTGAGCGGGCCTAGTACGTGGGTCAGTCACCGGATGTATGAGTCGAATAGTAGGACCCACTGACGTTGTATTTGGCCCTAAGTTCCTTCGAGAGACCGGAGGACATGATCTTGCGGCGGATGGAAGAGGGCGCCGAGAAGTGCGCCTTGCGAGACTTGCGCCGTGAGGAGGAAACGTCTGCCGTAGGATACAACGATGTCAGTGTCTGGATACCTAAAGTTATCCATAACCGCAAATCTGCATCCAGCCGAGTTCTCCACCAAAATCCGCCGTTCGACCGAGGAATGTGGGATACGAGCAACGCAGACCGGACAGACGTGTTACATACCGGGGTTGTACTTCATTTTGAGCGGGGGTTTCTTGAGGACGGCGGGCACGACGAGGGGATGACTACTACACGAGAGTGGGACAATGTCATTCCCACGGTCAATATTGGAGGATCACGTGCACAGTGGAATCTTGGCTTGTGCCCGACAGTAAGCACCCTGACCCCGCACCCACAATGGCTGACGACCGAGTACGTTCAACAAAGCTAAAGTTCAAGGGCGAGAAGACAAAGAAGAAGCGCAAGAGACACGACGACGATGTTGATGAAGGACGCAGCACCAAGCGACGAGAGGACGACAAGGACCCGGACACTTGGGTATTCCCAGAACAAGCCAATGAAATACGAGGTCCCACTTTCATCTTTCACCCCTCCGACCCATCTCCCATTTCAATCAACTTCAATTCCACAACAAATCGCATTATACTCCACTCCCTAGACAAATCCAAAAGCGAAGGCGACTCGGAACCTCTACCCTTATTGGAGCAAACGCCTACCGATGTCGCCCAGGTTTGGGTTACCACACGTGTTGCTGGTTCTCCAACAATCAACCTCCGCACTGGTACGGGGGAAGGAAAATTCCTTTCTTGTGACAAGTACGGCTTGGTCTCTGCGGACCGTGATGCTCGTGGTCCCCAAGAGGAGTGGACCCCCGTCATTATGCCAGATGGGATGGTGGCCTTCATGAACGTTTATGAGAAGTATCTCAGTATTGATGAAGTCGCTGGGGGCTCTCTCCAGCTCCGAGGCGATAGCGAGGAAGTAGGCTTCAAGGAGAGGTTCTGGGTCAAGATTCAAAACAAATACAAAAGGGAGGCACATGAAGAAGAGAGGAAACGAAAGGAGGTTACTGCACCTCCCACGTTTGATGAGTCTAGTACAAAGTAAGGCTGAATGCCCTTCCTGATGTGGTGGACATGCTCAGTCGGTTGTCATTGCAGTCGGTTGTATCAGGCATGGGGTGCAGGAAAGGCTGTTCTTTCCAAGGAAGATAAGAAAGAGGTGAGCCGATATCTTCTCCGTCCATGGCACGTATCAGTACTGAGTATCCTCCGCAGCTCAAGAAAGCCCGTAAGGAAGGACGTCTAGCGGAAGCTCTCCTTGATCGTCGATCCAAACTCAAAAGGCGGGTAGGATCCTCTTGTACAATGCCTTTCCAAACTAACCATCCTGCAGTGACCGGTTTTGTTGATGTCCTCCTCACGCTCCTTACCTTTGATATTATAGTTGTCATCATGTTCGTGTCCTTCCCTTTCTTCCTTGACGCATGTTCTATAATGTAATATAATCCACCAAATGGATAGAGCATTGATTGCGAAGACCAGCACTGTGCTTTCAACTTAGACACGCCAATGCCCGATATTAAGTTCGCAGCTCAAGCCGTGCACATCTCCGCCTGCCGCAGCGGCATGTGTGAACATGAGGGACCTCATTGCGAAGAACGGAACCACGAACTGGGAGGATCGGAATCCGATGGGCAAAAATAAAAACACGGGTCAGGTCCTACACTCACTCACATCAGGCACTCATGTTGATACCCAAACCCAAGATCTCCCGTATTTGCGACTTATACAAAGTCTTGCTCGCCGAAACGCATTTACCAGCAGATATCGAACTTTTTAAAGTACGTTCAGTGTCATGATCAGGTCTTTCGCTCCGTGATGCTCATTGTTGTCCGGTTCAGTATTTTGTGCGTACGGGTTATCGCAAAATCCTCGACCTTTCAGTACCCTATGTAGCCCAGGATCCCGGGAGGCGCGACAGGTTTAAGAAATATGCGAGTTATGTTGTCTTCCGTACGCAATATAAGGTTGACAAGGCACCTCTGTAGGTTTCCGAGCATGACGTGAAAATGTGTCGATACTTGTTCCAATGGCCTATCGATACCTATGCCAAAATCTGGGAGCCATACCACAGGCGGAAAATGATTCGAAAGATGGTGACAAAGAAAACAAAAACGATAGCCACCAAGACACAATCTCACAAATCTCGACGCCGGAAAACAGGAAAGGCCATCTTCGGTGGCGCTCACGTTCGAGAAGGCCTGCCTGTAGTCACTCCAGATAAAGCGGCAACTCGGCGACCTTGGACTATCTTTTTTGTTGGAAAACCCCCTCCACGAGTGAAGAGTTCTGCCGTAAGGGCGGTTTCGGAAGAAGGAACGCTCTTCAACGCTCCCCAACCAGGGCAATATAGCCCAGTCACACCAAGTGCAACTACGGTCGCGCCACTCTCCTCACAGCATCCCAGCCCAAATTTGCGGCTTCCAGAACCGCCCCAAACTCCAGTAGTCCGACTCCCGACGGAGCCTCCAACAATCAGCATCTCGAATCATTACCCTTCGCCATGCGCCTTCTGTGGTTACGTCCCTCGCATCCCAAGAGAGGTTCAAGTTGAACTCTATAGTATGTTCTCGGCTATTCCACACGTAGTCCCGATATTAGCAATGAACGGGTTGATACACGGTCGTCATCTGGCGATGTTACTCACTTGGGACAAGGGCGATCGACAAGAGTTCTGTAACCGTCTCCCCAGCAATTACTTCTCCGCACCCGACATGGCCATGGTTACGGATCTCTTAGTCAACTACGAGCCACAGGAGTTGAGTGACTCGACAGGCGCAGCGGAGACGCAATCACACTTCATCATGGACGGAGAATGCGAAAGTGTGCCATGGCCAGATGACACAACTAAAGCCTTGCTAATGAATTCAGCGAATATCTTGTCCGACTTGGAACACGCAATGGGGTTAGGTAGCGACAACCCGCTCTTCACGAGGATCATTGTAAGCTCCGGTGGTTTGATGCAAAGACCTTGTTGACGTATAGCGAATAGGATCTCGCAGACCAACATGGAGAGGCATTCATTCAGAACTACAAACCATTTGACCAAGCAAGTTGTCAGAGACTCAGAAAGGCCGTTGATGTGGTGAGTTCTAGCGCAGACGATGTAAATAATGGCTCTGAGGCCTTCCATGACATAGATTTTGGACGAAGAACCGAATTTGTGTTTTTTCGAGGATGCTTGGCCGGTTCGTTTTTACCTTCAACGACGGGCCAAGGATCAAGCTGAAGCGCAGCGGGTGGATTCTACTCCTAACCTTGCAGCCACTTCTGACAACCCCACCGATTTCCCACACTCAGTGGTGACGATGATGACACATGACGAAATCCTTACAGCACACTCCGAGTGTCCTGTTCATCCTCAACCGGACTTAAGCCAGGTATCAAAGGCTATGAAGAACTTCTTTACTGTTCATGGGATGCAAGAGCTCCTCATCCCCCTGGCATCAAAGGGAATCATGACAGAAAAACAGTTCAACCTTTTGCGCTCTTCGACACCCGAACAAGCGGAGAATCTTGTCGCACGCACGGATCATGCTGCGGGGGCAACTTTGAACTTGTTGCAACGCATGATGTTGAAAGTTTTGTTGCGTAGCTGTGCTGGTGCACAATCCCACTCAGATCGACTTGACACCCAGTAGCTGCATGAAAATCGGCGTACACAATGTATCTTTGAACGCAAGGATGTATAGGAAAAGCTGTTAATTACGAAAACAAAGTGCTACAGGAAAAGATGGAGAGTGAGGTATTCGTAGTGTCACATCTGAGAAAACTGATTATGAGAGCAACACGTCGGGAGATGGACAATTTAGAGATCGTCATCCTCTTCGGGGAGGGGGACTGCCTCAGCCTGAGTGTGATGTCATGAGCATGTTGGAAAAACTGGTTTTGACGAAAACATGCCTGTTTCAGCTCGGCCTCGTACTGCTTCATGAGTACAGGGTCGACAGCGACCTCAGCAGGAGCAAGAGCAGGAGCAGCGACGAATTCAAGTGTAGGGTTGCTGTAGTAGCTTCGTAAGCAGCAGTAGCTACTCGATATTACAATTTCTCTTACCCGACGAGCTTCCTCGCCAACCAGAGGAAAGGTTTCTCGAAATTATAGTTGGATTTGGCCGAGATCTCGAAGTACTGCAAGTTCTTCTTGCGGTGGAAGGTAACAGCACCGGTCTTCACTTTGCGTTCCTAGAAAAGGGTTGAGAATTCTGGTGACGGTAGCATAGTTGTTGATCGCACCTTGACATCGACCTTATTACCACAAAGAACAATTGGAATGTTTTCACAGACACGTTCAAGATCGCGATGCCAATTGGGGACGTTCTTGTAGGTAATCCGGGAGGTGACATCAAACATGATGATGCCACACTGGCCTTGGATGTAGTAGCCATCCCTCAGGCCTCCAAACTTCTCCTGCCCTGCAGTATCCCAGACATTGAAGCAGATGGTACCGAAGTTGGTCGTGAAGCTCAATGGGTGCACCTCGACGCCAAGAGTTGCTGTGAGTAGCAGGTTGTGAGATGAGAATGAAGACAGTCGCGAAGCCGAATCAGGCTGAAACGCGAAGAAAGGGTGGTTCCATACCAATGTACTTCTTCTCGAATTCACCAGTCAAGTGGCGCTATAGATTTGAAAGATCAAAACACGATTAAGTGTGGGTCAAAGCTGTATTGCCCACCTTGACGAAAGTAGTCTTGCCAGTGCCACCATCACCAACTACGCGATTTCGAACAAGGATATGCGTCGATTGAGTCGATTTACCAGTTCATGTATGAATAACGTGTCATTGAGGAATGGTCGTGCATCGATGAGGATGCGCAGATGATCGAGTCAATTGTGAGCTGTTGTGAGATGATAGGACGACTATAGGAGACAGAAAGCGTACCGAGAACAAGCTTGAACGTGGGGATGGATTGTTGTTCGGTCATGGTGTGCGTTTTTTAAATGTCGGAGCAGCGAAAGCAAAGGTGAAGGTAGTGGTCAAGACTGAAGAAATCTTGAGACAGATAAGGTTTGGCTTATGGAGAACTCCGAAAAAGGTCGGCTCCGGTTATCTCTTATTTTATCAGTCATTTCTACACAATGCACTTCATCAATTCATCCTGGTCACTTTGGCGGTTCTCTGTACCGCTTCTTGCAAAAACGCCTTTGCAGGGTCTCACACAATCGGAAGAGCGGCAATCCCCTGGACGAGAACATCCTTTTATCCCAGGCTCCAGGTATCGGGAGACGCTACGACAAATGTTTTAGCGAGCAGCGATTATTATCAGATTGCCATTAACCCTTCTGGATGTGCCGTCAGGACAACAACATGAGTCAAGTTCTTCCAGCCTCTTCCAGCACTTGCCGAACGGATTCGTCTGTGCTGTCCTGGGAAGGCTAAAAATAATCAATTTAAAAGTGAATTCCAGCGGCTCGCGGAGCTCAACGTTTTCACTCTCCGACAACGTTTGCCATGCACAAAGAGTTGTTCGGCTGACCAAGGCTGGCAAGTTCTAAATTAAAATATGGTTGCCGCCGGATAGTTTCCGTGTATCCGAGGCATTTGAATGGTGAATTACGACGATAGGCACGGGCTCTCGTAAGAAAAGTCGCGCTAAACTATTTCTAAGCGAGGAACGAACATGGCCGAACCTGGAACGGCATCGCCGGCACCCATGACCTGACCACTTTGAAGGGGATCGACAGGTGCAAAGGGGATTCACGAATTCTCTCATAAGAATGGGTATCCACAAAATATTCACCTCTTCCCAGAGCACCTCCCTTCTTCCCTCTCCAATCCCCTCTTATCCCCTCCCCTATTCACTTGCTCCGACCCCCTAACGCTCCTCATACATCACGATCATGTCTTACAATGCGAAGGACGCTGCCAGCCAGGACCTCAACCACAACGTAGGAGTCCGGAAGATGAAAGAGGAAAAGTCCAAACCAGGCGCATCTTGGAAGGCCAATGAAGAACACGTCCTGCCAGAAAACCGTCTGTCTTTGGTGCGCATCCAATACTAGTATGTTCTCACCAGACTGAATGACTCACCTTAAGCCATAGGTGCTTGCTGGCCTGATGCTTTGTATCTTTCTCGCGGCTTTGGATCAAGTATGTAGTATTCATTCTAGCAGTCGTATGGTGTTCACTCAAGATGCGCAGACGATTGTAGCCACAGCGCTACCCACCATCGTCAGTAAACTGGGCGGTGGCAGTCAGTACAGCTGGGTGGGAACGTAAGTGGATATCACGACCGATGTCATTGCCGGATCTAATAATGTACTCTCCGACAGTGCTTACATGTTGGCCGCTGCAACGTACGCACCTTGTGACTCAGAATATCACCGATGCTCATGCATGCGTAGGCTTTCCCCCCTTTATGGCAAACTTTCAGATATCATAGGCAGAAAACCCGTTTTGTACTCTTCTGTCTTCATATTCCTGGTCAGTAAGAACAGTTGGAAGACATCTATGGTTAGCTGATTGCCAAGGATGGTTTAATCAGCTCGGTTCCGCCTTATGTGGTGCCGCACAAAGCATGGTGATTCCCAGGTTCTGATTGATTGCATAGCATACTCAGCTGACACATAGGATTGGCTCATCGTTGCGAGAGCAGTGCAGGGGATCGGCGGGGGCGGGATTATACAAATGGTGCGTCATTCCATCTTCCCTTTGTATTACGTCAACTCACAGTTTGTTTCAGTCAAATATCACCCTTAGTGATATTGTGTCTCTGCAAGAGTGCGTACGGTCATCATTGCCTGTTATCTCGTTACTTATAATTCACAGTCGTGGGAAGTATGGTGGACTATTCGGAGCGACTTGGGCTCTTGCCAGGTAAGTGAACTATCAGGGGAATTGTTCGCGATTATAACCAACTTGATTTAGTGTTGTCGGGCCCCTAATGGGCGGAGTAAGTCCAAGATTTTCAGGCTTTTTCAACTGCAATGCCTAAAGACTGTCAGGCCTTCACGGATCATGTTTCCTGGCGTTGGTGTTTCTTCATCAACTTGTAGGTGTGCCACATTACCCCAACGTATTCAATGGTTCACAATTTGTCTCTCTAGACCCACAGGTGGACTTGGTGGTGTCCTGCTATTCTTCTTTTTGAACTTGAATCCACATCAGGGGAAGACGGTCCGGGAGCACGTCCAAGAATTCGATTTTGTTGGGTTGTTCTTTATAGTAGCCGGCATCCTTTGCCTTCTTTTCGGCTTTAACGAGAGTGAAAAGAGCTGTAAGGAACTTGCGTATTTGTCGTGTGTACTGATATGATGCTTAAATGAATTGTTTAGGGTCACTCCCATCTACGATTGCGCTCCTTGTTATCGGATGTGTGTCCCTGGTGGTTGGTGGTGTAAATGAATACTTCACGAAGCGCTCGCCTATTGTCCCTCCACGTTTATTCAAGGTGAGCCCGCTGGAGGAGAGAGCAGGAGCTGTGCTTATTGTGATCTACAGACGAGAACGACAGCTATTCTGTTGATCACGACCTTTTTGCACGCAGTATCATTCTTTTGTGGTAAATCCCAGATCTCTCAGAAAAATTCGACAGATTCACCAAGTTACGTCGTAGGTGCCTATTATCTTCCCTTATATTATCAGGTTCTTGGCGCGTCTGCTACCAGGGCAGGAATTGAGTAAGTCGTCTGTATTCAGCGGAAATACTTTGATACTAAAGCTAAATAGAATGTTGCCGTTTTCCCTTGGCTGTGCCGTGACATCTGCAATCTCTGGTGTTGTTGTCACCCGAACAGGAAGTTATAGATCCGTAATTTGGGGATCGTACGCGGTATTTGCGGTGGGGATGGGTTTGATGACAATGCTTGATGGAACATCTTCAACGTAAGTTCATACCCCAAAGTGTTAATCATAGAAGACGACTCACAAGACTGGTCCTCTTAGAGCTGTTAAGGTCATATTCCCTCTGATTGCGGCGCTTGGTCTCGGTTGCCTATTCCAGGTAAGTAGTCGATGACACCTGTCAGATCGCCCTTGGGTGAATGACATGTTTTCGTGTAGACGCCGCTTATTGCGTTGCAAGCCGCCATGCCGATAAAGGATATGGCGACGACGACTGGGACTTTCGGATTCATCAGGTTTGTAGTGTGAACAATCAGTGATCATGTCGTGTTTTGATGTATTGATCGTGGCAGGACCCTTGGGGGTACCGTCGGCATCTCGGTCGGACAAGCCATCTTTTCAAGCGTGAGTAGCACAATTTGGCTTGTTTTGCTGAACTGCAAGATTGAACTTGTGGCCAGATCCTGTCTAAAAAGATCAAAAACATACCCAATCTGAGCCTTGACACGAGCGCAGGGTCCCTCAACCAGAGTGTAGGAAGACTGAAAACAATACCTGTCAGTGATCAATTTATTGAATTTGTGTGAGAGTGCTCAAAGAGTATCAACAGGATCCTGTGCAAAAAGCCCAGGTTATCCATGCGTATGCGAGATCAATTAGTACTATCTGGATCGTAATGACGCCGGTGGTGGGTGCATGCTTCATTATGGGTAAGTGCATCTGCATGTTACACACAGGGGACATCTCACAGACTTTGCACCTAGTTCTCGGTCTCAGGAAATACTCTCTGCAACGGAATATCGTGAGGCAAGGAGCGAAACAAGGGGACAACGGGAAACTGGAGTCAAATTTAGACGTAGAGAAGGGATCGGGTGACGGCGTAGGTGAGAATGTGAGTGACGAAGATGTGAAAGCAGCCGATGAAAAGGTCCGGGAGGAGTCAGCGCAAGGGGTGGTGAAGGATTCTAATGAGACAATTGGAAGCAAGACAGTGGAAGAAGCACTGGCACGACCTGGGACCGGAACGACACTAGGAGTGAATGATGGAGGGTCACATCGACAAGAGTGATGATAGAGAACGTACGATAGTATATGAATGAAAGACAAATGTACATAGACTGAGTAACCGACGGATGTCGGGTGTGGTGTGGGGAATGGACAGGTGCCTAATTAGCGTTGGCACGTGGTCTGACGGGAAGGTATGAGGACGGGCAGTCAGCCAGCCTGTCCTCTTTACACTGCCTTGTCATGCCTTCAGAACACAACTACCAGCACCACTCCGACTCTGCCCTATCCCAGCAACAGCAGAATCAGACAAAGTCCTGTCCTTCCTGCTGCGCTCTCATATCCGTTCCAGAGCTCGATGCCCCAGCCACTTGCCCCCACTGTCGCGGACAGGTCCTTCTCCGTGCAGCCCAGTCTCAGAATAACACCAGGCGCTTCATAGACCAAGATATACCCCAACTACAGCCTCCCCGCGACCTCTCTTCTAGTCTGCACAACACACGGCTTCCACTCGTCACCCCTTTGGAGCCTCCCCCAGCTTCCCCAGCACCCCTTCCCTCTATCACTGTCCCAACCGCTCTTCCGCGCATCGAGCCCTCCCTCGAGCTTTCAAAGCCATACAATGCACCTATATACCGTCTCGAGGATCCCCCCGTGTCTCCAACCACCACCAACCTGATCCCCCACTCCAGCCACTCTAGCTTGTCGAGTCTCTGTCAGCCCCACTCCCGTGAGCCGCAAGAGAAACCTTCAATTACACAGGTCACTGTATCCACCCCGGATCCCTTGGCCGATATCACCCGTATACGTATGCGTACACGGGCGAACCACTGTCTCTATCCTGGTGCAACATTTGAGGGGACTCAGAAGAGTGGCAGAAATAGCTATGATGTTACTGTGACCATCGTCGTATGTCTTCTCCCCTGGTTCTCTTGCATATCGTAGCACTCACTTGGCCATCCGTTTGTGTTTTCTGTGTTCGCGTGGCTGTCGTGTGTTCTTAACCCGATAAGGACGTCGATTTTGCCACTTCGTTTCTATGCGGGTATCTGTGTATTCGTGGATTGACGGACGACTGGCCGGAGCTGACAACATATTTCGATGCTGAGATTATCGGGAGTCGGTATGGGTTCTTGACACAAAATTGGGGCGCGAGTGAGAATGAAGATCTTGTTCATTGGTCTCGCTTCCCTGCCTTCCGCCATATCAAACACGAGGCTAAGCGACCGAGGTTGACGATCGATGACAGGGATCGAGGAGCTGTATTCATGAGGTGGAAGGAGAAGTTTTTGGTTCCAGACCATAGGGTGCACGATATCAATGGTGCTAGCTTTGCAGGTCAGTGGAGATCAGCACATCTTTTACTCGTTGGACTTGCCACCAGGATTTCCCCATCCCCTCTCCCGCTCATTGACCTGTCCTCTCGGGTTCGAGATATGGTATTAATCTAGGTTTTGTTTTTCAGGATTCTACTATGTCTGTGTTGACTTCAATCCTGCTGCAACGGCGGCATCTGCGAATGCCGCTGCTTGCGATATTGTGGAGGCGGAGGAGCAGCGCTGTGGTCGGAAGCAACATCGTTCCCGCCGAGCGTCAAGTGCAAGGAGGACGAGCACAGTGAGGCGTCCACCTTCTCTTACGCCATACACGGCGCCCGTTGCAACAATGAGCGGATTCTACTACCACCAGAACTCGGAACCGTATGTCTACGTCATCCACCCTCTGCCATCACACTTATTTCTTGCTTTAGATATCAGCAGTTGTCTCTGACACATGTGCCGGGTTCCTCGAGCTCAAGTTTCGAGTTCCGATGAGGCATTTCTTTTGGCATGTATGATTGTCGATGGGGAGGGTGGAAGATGATTGTTTTTGTTTCTTTTGCCCGTTCAGTGTACATATAATATGTTTTCTTTTGGGCATTCGCCGCACTATAACGCGACGACCATTACCGATGGATAACTAGCGTCACTTTTCTGGTTTGGCTTGTGTTTCTTTCATCGTGGGTGGTAGTGGCGGGTGGTGTAGGGACTTGCCATTGGGCTAGGCTAGGAGACTTGGGAGATTTAATGACTAATTGATAGTTTTACCTGTACGAATTGGATGATACCTCTTCTCAAAAGAAAGCTGTATGTTTTTGAGCACTGTTTTGACGGTGGGGAGCCTGTATACCGAGATGTTGTTCGATGAACAGGGTTGTCAGACGTGCGCCCATAAATGCATGAGCATTGACAAGATGAAGACACTTGTCCCCTATGAGACAAAAAAGAACACACTCTACAGTATCCGCATATGCTGATAGGATTGATGGCATATGATATACGATAGGCAATTTGCCATTCTGCCGAGTTGTTTGAACTTTTATGGGGTAGAGGAGACTATTTTGGTGATTCCGTTGATCATGAGGATGGGCGTGTGGAGAAATTGGAATATCATATGCTATCTTCCATGTTACGTGTATTAAGACCGTTGTCGGCTCCGGTTTGTCCTAGCCACTTTTCAGCCCTCTTTCTCACTCTTCACCCGTTATCCTGGAACGTACTTCGGTCTCTCGTGAGTGACTGCACACGACATTTGGTCATACCGATTGTTCATTATTGAGCCTAGCTGGGTCTAGGAAGTTATAAGTAGATAGACCGCAGCCCTGATACCTTGGTCCGAGCCATTCACTTGTTTGTTCGGCGGCCTTTTATTCTGCCTTTGTCGATTTTGACCATTGCCCAAACCTCTCTCCCGCCATCGCTTCAGACTGCATTGGGTTTTTGCGCTCGGATAATTAAGAGTTATGGCTAGCGGAGTCTCGAAGGATACAAAGAGGATTCCCCATATTGCCATTATTGGCGCTGGGTGTGTTTCGACACTTTTTTCCGTCATGTTGAATCGCTGAAGAAGCGACACGTCGTTTGTTTTGGTTTCTTGCTGCTTTTGGTCCTCGTTTGCCACATTGGGGGATTTTCGGTTTCATAGCTTGGCCGGTATCTCCGCTGCTATCCAACTCAAGCGCCAACTCAACTTTGAGAACTTTACCGTACGTTTCTAAGTTTATATGATGAAGTCATAACCTCTGACACGGTTTTCGTCCTGCAGATATACGAGAAGGCGGACTCTGTTGGTGGGACATGGAGAGTGAGTACTTGTTGATATAATAACATCGTTAAAGGAAAGTTGGTCATCTCATTCCTCACAATCACAGGACAACACCTATCCCGTATGTTCTCCCGCATCCCCCCCATATGCTCATGTACATATTAAAATCATGACTGCTATCGAATTAGGGATGCGGCTGTGACGTTCCAGCACACTGGTATTCGCTTTCGACCGATCTGAACCCCGACTGGGATAGTCACTATGTTGGACAGCCCGAGCTTCGCGCGTACTGGGAAGGCCTTTGGAAGAAGTATAACCTTGTTGCAAGGACTAGACTCTCGACGAGCGTGACGTATGTAGAATGGGATGCAGAGAAGCAAAGATATAAGGTGACAGTTAAGGATGAGAAGAGTGGAGAAGAGAGGGTCGTGGAGGCAGAAGTTGTGATTAATGCGATTGGTGGTTTCATGGACCCGTTGTATCCGAAGGAGCTTGAGCCTGGGTTGGAGAAGTTCAAAGGAATCGTGTGGCATTCTGCGAGGTGGAGGCATGATGTTGAGCTGAAGGGGAAGAGGGTTGGTGTTATCGGGAATGGGTGTTCTGCGTGAGTTGCTTCCGAGCTTTCTGACTTGCGAAAGATGAACTGTCGGAATTTAGGGCACAATTCGTTCCGGAGATTTCACAAGATCCTTCGGTGCAAGTTATCAATTTTTGTCGCACACCACAATGGTTCACACCTCGTGTAAGTACAATCTTCTTGGAGGTGATTTGTCTCGGGGGTTCAGTATCATTCTTCGCGAATCTTATTATAGCTGGACCATAAGTATCCTGCGCTCGTGAAATGGATATTCCGACATGTGCCCTTTGTCATGCGATGGTATCGTAACTCCATTATGGCGAGGGTAAGTTTTTCTCAGCTCGTGCGCTCCACGCAGGTCAACAGATGTTTCTCGTTCTCATTGTCTGAAAATAGTCCGACCTTAGCGCCCTGATTTTCCGCAAGGACAACAAACTCTTGATCACTTTAGCGAAAAGGGTGAGGTTATTTTACGATGTGGCTTAGACATGGCATCTTATCGATGATCTAGGCCCTGAGTAGATATATCAGACAGACAGCTCCCAAGGAATACGTGGACAAGTTGATCCCAACTTATTGTAGGGGTCTTTATTCGGATGGCATTCTGGCTTTCCGCTGAAAAGCCTCTTCGCAGCTCCCGGTTGTAAGAGAATTATTGTTGACCCTAATTACCTCAAGTCCCTCCATAGGCCTAATGTGTCTTTAAATTGGGATGGGATTGAGGATATTGTAGAGGAAGGAATCAAGCTCAAGACGGGAGAAGTTGTCCCTCTGGATATCATCATCTTTGGGACGGGTTATTCTCTTGTACGTATTCGTGCTTCTTTTGGCGATCTTACAGACCAAACAATGGGCGTATCACAGGAACCGCGGGGGATCCAGATGAAGGGGAGCAACGGCAAGACAATGCAGGAGTATTTTGAAGAACAAGGCGGCGCAACTGCGTATTTGGGTTCTTCCGTACCCGGCTTCCCGAATCTTTACACGCTTCTCGGTTAGTTTGGCAGTCAAATTTATGCAGCCATATTTGGTACTGAGTCATCTAGGTCCCAATGTGGCCACCGGCCATGCCTCCGTCATCTTCAGCCAAGAAGCGCAGGTAAGCCTATGGTGCACAGCCCGTCATTTATCAGCGATACTCATATTCGAAAATAGATCGACCTGGCCTTGCAGCTTATCAAGCCAGTTATAGAAGGGAAAGCGAAGTCTTTCGAAATTACGGAAGAGGCAACGGACAGGTACAATGAGTGGTTGCAGAATCGGTTGCAGAAATCTGTTTGGACAGACTGCATGAGTTATTACCGAACGGACAGGAAGCTTGGCAAGATTATAGCGACGTTCCCAGGGCCTGTGGCACTGTTCTGGTGGCTTTCCCGCAAGCCAAAATGGGACAGGTACAAGGCTGTGGGTGCAGAGGCCTGGGAGGGAGAGCGAAAGCGATGGAGATTAAGGAGGACAGTGTTGATGTTGGTGCTGAGTGTAGCAGCAAGTATTGTATACTTTCGAATTCGGATGTAACAGGGCGTAATAGTAGTTGTTTGTGCTGTGTACATATTTGGGCGGAGTTGATTGGGTGAGCCGAGTCCTGTTTTGTTAGCGCTCAACCTCTTCTGCTCTCCTCTCCCCATCGGCCTCAAGGGCCCTTCCTTTCCCTCCTCCCCGTCTCCGTTCCTGCCATGTCCCAACACGCCTCTACAACCGCAAACCTCGTCGGTATCCACTATCGTGTCGGCAGGAAGATTGGTGAGGGCTCCTTCGGTGTCATTTTTGAAGGTCTGTCCTCCCCGTTCTTCCTCCTTCCACGTCCGCTCCTTTTTGACTTGCTCCACCCCGCGTGCTGCAGGGACCAACCTCCTCAACTCCCAGACCGTCGCCATCAAGTTTGTGCGTTGTCCGCAGCTCCATTCACCGACCCTTAGAATAGCACACTTATTCCACACATCCTCATCGTCTCGACATTTAGGAACCGCGTAAGGCTGAAGCGCCCCAACTCCGTGACGAATGTCGGTCCTACCGTATCCTTGCTGGTTGTAGTGCGTAGTTACTGTTGCTGTGTCCCCTATTCAATTCTGGCTCACCCGAATCTGCCAAATTTAGCTGGTATCCCGCAGATTTATCATTTTGGCCAGGAGGGACTGCACAACATCCTAGTGATCGATTTACTTGGTCCAAGCTTAGAGGATCTCTTCGATATGTGCGGAAGGAAGTTTTCGATCAAGACCGTCTGTATGGCTGCTCGCCAGATGGTTAGTCCCAGACGCTGTTTTTGGCTTGGACGGATTGCTCAAGTTGGCGTTCAGATCACTCGGGTGCAGACTATCCATGAGAAGAACCTCATCTACCGTGACATTAAGCCCGACAACTTCCTAATAGGCCGTCCGGGCACCAAGGGAGCGAATGGTTAGTCTGGTATCTATTTGGCATGTTACATATTTAGCTCAACCCTTTCGTAGTTATTCACGTCGTCGACTTTGGCATGGCCAAGCAATACCGCGACCCGAAGACCAAGCAGCACATCCCGTACCGGGAGCGCAAGAGTTTGAGCGGCACCGCACGATATATGAGTATCAACACGCACCTTGGTAGAGGTACGGGAATGAGGTTCTTGCATGTCCCGGCTGTTTGGCTTACCTTTCTTTTTAGAACAGTCACGGAGAGATGATCTAGAATCACTCGGTCATGTCTTCATGTATTTCCTCCGAGGTAGCTTGCCATGGCAGGGCCTCAAGGCGGCCACGAATAAACAGAAATACGAGAAGATTGGTGAAAAGAAGCAGATGACGCCTATCAAGGAACTTTGCGAAGGGTTTCCTGGTATGTAATGCTCTCGCGAACCGTTCCACAGGAAGAGTCTAAACAGATTCCTTTTTAGAGGAGTTTGGAATTTATTTGAATTATGTCCGCAAGCTTGGGTTCGAGGAGACACCCGATTACGAGTTCCTGAGAGAATTGTTTGCAAAGGTTATGAAGAACAATGGAGATGTAGATGACGGCGTGTTTGATTGGAATCTTTTGAATGGTATGTTTAGCTGGTTACCTGTTCTGTATTCTCATTCACCAGTGCTGTTTGGTTCTAGATGGACGAGGATGGGAGGCGACCCCTGGAGTAAGTGTCACGCGGTCGAAATTAAATCTTGAGTATCGGTTGACCATCATATTAGCAACAGGGCCAGAACACAGTCCTCAATCAAATGCAATCGGGAGCTGACCGGAAACGTGATACACGTGAGGACCGGAGACGCTCACAAGCAGGTCCTGTCGTCCCACCATCCCCAGCTCTTGTTCGTCATGGCTCCAAGTCACGGAAGATCCCCCCCGCGTTGGTTCCAGGTGGTGCCCAGCAACCATCTCAATCAGGTGCTGCGCAACCCAATGCCCCTGCTAGTCAGCCACGAGGCACACATCCATATGCCAACGCCGCTAACGGCGCTTATGAAGGCTATGATGTCGGAAATGCAAGTTATAATACTCAGCAATATCCCCGTGCGTCACCAATGTTACCTAGCGTTGGCGCAGTACCGCCCGCTGTCAGTGAGGTTCGTGCTCAGGCAGGTCAAACAGGTGTTTCCCATGGTGGCGACTATCATGGTCAAGACATAGACGAACTGCCTCGGAAAAACTCTCTCTTTAGGATCCTCACTTGTCGATGTTAGACGTCTGGGGTTTTTTTTTTACTCTTTGTTGGGCTCCCTTCACGAAATGTTTTCTTTCTCTTTGTTTTCTCTTCAGCTTTGGCTTAGCTGTACGTTTGAGTCTTTTTTCACCCCTTTTCATAACACGATTTTCCCTCGCAAAACATTCCTTATGCCCATTTATATATACCCTTATTGAACTCGCCTAATCCCTGTCCTCCCTTCCTTTTTTGATCAGCCCTTTGTCCTCCGCACAGGTTTTACGTGATCTCCTTAAGCTACGGATTATACATCTATACACTGGCACATATCGTATAATTGAAAGAAAGTAATATGTTGGAGCTGATCCTGGTTATGACATTGACCAAGGGCACCTGCGAGGTCAGGAGTGTAATGCGGTTGTGGGAATTTTGGTCGCAACATCGAGCATCAGTGTCTCGGAGATGAAAACATGATTAAGTAAAAACGTGCTGCGAACCTTGGACTTTAGGTCCCCACGTCAGATACCGAAATTAATAGATTACAGAGGACGAACCCGATCATATTTTACAAGACGATAAGAATTGCGACGTTATTACGACCTAGTATGACTCATCATCACTTTCTATCCGTCTCCTTTTCTTATCCGAGGCCACAACGGCACCCAAGTGAGACCCGACAGGGCGTTTCCTTTCGGGCGAACGGGTTGAAGATACGCTCGTCTTCTCAGCTTTTCCTGGTTGTGCATCGTAGGGTTTGCGAGTTGATCCCGAGAGCGAGCGTTGGGGTGACATGGTGGCGTCCGGGCGTCCCGTGGTCTCGGTCTGAGAAGCATGTAGGGATCCGTTATTCAAATGCTCTTGGTAGTCGTCCCTTGCTTTTACCCCAGAGTTCGGACCCTCAACTGAACAAACGAACACAAATTTCAGTGGAGCTCAGTGAGGTCAGCAGAGTCCCTACCTTGAGGGTCGTCACGTTTGAGCATGGCCCCACTCACCTGAGGTGACATTCCAGCGAAGTGGTCGATCTACAGGGGAGTATGAGTTACCTGCAGAATCAATCTGACGAGACGGACTTACAGAAGGGAACTGCAGCTGGCTATTGTTATTGACGAATTGGCCAGCAGCCGCGTATCCTGTCATCATCGAGACCGCAACGTTGGCCGTTAGGGAAGGAGATAACGCGGTCTCCCCGACTATTTGTCTAACGGTCTGTTCTGCTGTCCTCACTACCATTTCCTGAAGTTCCACGACATTAACGAGAATAGGCCTGTCGGAAGTAGAATAACGATGGATGGTTGAACCCGGTACAGATGTCGTTGCGACAACACCATTGTTGGCGGGGCGTTTCTTAATACTATCACTTTTTCGGCGATTTTCTTGGGCGGAACCACTTGTCCGGGTCGCAGTCGCAGCTACTTGATTGATTGCCGCGCCGAGTGCAGCCGCGAAATCATTGGTCCCACTAGCTTTCGAATCTCCACCAGTGGCTGTGAGCTTGGGCTTGGCAGTCGTCTCTTGTCTTTTCTTTTTTCGCGGGGGTCCGATAGGATAGACTGAAGCAAAAACAGTGCCATCTCCACTCGGCCTTGTGTGAGAGTTGTGCGACCGTTTGGCCAAGTGTGGGACGTCGGACGGTGTGGGCGTATTGTTTTTCTCCAGTTTGGCAGCTCGGGTTTCCTTGGTTGTCGATGGATGTCGAGAAACCGGGACCGGAGAGCTTTCTTTGAGCAAGTTGGAATACCGGGCATCCTGGAAGTACTACAATATCAGCACAGGTTTGATGGCGGGAACAACACACGTGCCGGCTTTAGGTCGCCACTCTCAAGGTCATCGTGACCGGGGGATGAAAGTGGGGAGCTAGAAAGCTGCTTTGACACAATCCCCGCGTGGTCCGCCCTGATTCGAACGGGCTTGAGAGGTTTGAGCTCGACATAAGCGTGGTTTTTGACGCTGCGTTGGGAGCTGCTAGTTGAAGAGAGCGGTGTATCACTTCTCTCAGACTCATCCACTTCCATCGCATGTGTATTTAGTTTTCTCGACTTCGAGGGCCGCGGTTGTGGCGAGAGCCGGGGTGGGTTAATCTTGTGTTTTGGTTTCGATGGCAGCCGGTCGTACCATCCAAGACTTGCGTACGCAGCATTAACAGGTTGACAAATCCGGAAAGTGAGGGCACTGTAAACCATGTGAACCTTGAAGTCTGGGTATGAGACTCCCTCTTTCTGGGCCACCAGCAATTGGTCTTTCTCCTGATCGTACGTGAGAAACTTGTTCAAGTGGACCCCATGATACGTAGCGTGGCTCTGGTCCTTTTCTTGGAGAAGTAGGGCGCGTATGGAGTGCATACGAGAACCTTCGAGAAGGTGTGGGAAACACTTGGCCGAATGGCATTTTCTGCAAGCCAGCGCCCAAGCAGAAGGAACTGGGTGTGAGTCACCTCCAACCCGACATGACTTTGAAGTTTGTCGCTATCGTAATATGTGAGACACTGACATCAAGGAATGCTGGTCACACGCACCTGATTAACCCTCATATTGTATAACAACATCGCTGCGTGAAAGACGCTGCGTTCAGATGGTTGAGCAAAGTAGCTGCATATAAAGTGTCAGATCGAACTGCAGGCCGGAAGGAAATTGCTTTAGACCTCTTTTGTTCTTTGAGCGACTCAGAACCCTTGAAAGACTTCAGTGAACTTCCGGCATCCTTTAGAGCCTGAAGGGCCTCCCAGCGAGCGACCAAGAGCACATCAAAATCCTGACGCTGCTTCTGCGCCATCACTTGACAAAGGCACGTGCGACCTTCGACATAACATCCAGGACACACGATGAATCCTTTTTCTCCTTCCCGACTTGTTGAGCCACCTGCACACTGGAAGTAACTCTGGAATATATCGGCTCCGCAAAAGTCGCAAGTGTGAAAATCTTCCGCTAGTTGCGTTGAATGAGTTTCCGACTCCAGCGAAACGTCTCTGCTGCGACTCGTGGAGCCCTCCTTTGCCGAAACGAGAGACTCCCCGTATGGTGAGAATTCCTCGAAAAGAACATGGTCGTAAAGCCGTAGAATGGTCGCCAAACGTTTGGCTAAAACACCTTTTTGAGTGGCATCGGATGGTTGAGCAGTCGTGGCTTTCAACTCTTGGGTGTAGTGACAGAGGGTGTGATATATAGTGCTTTTGACTTGATATATTTCTGGCCGACAAACTCTGTAGCATTTGAGTCACGTTTACCAGATGGATACGATAAACTTACCTCCGGTAAAGCGGCAATTCGTGGTATAAGGCCGTACGTAACCCACTCAAGGTCATTCGCGACCAAGACATCTTGATAGTCATCCTGCCAAAATTGACGACTTGGTGGCAACTCCTAGGGGGCACCAGAACCAAATCGCCAACTTTTTGTTCTACGACATAGACATCAAAGGGTGCACTTGCCAGTTCGGACATAGAGACGACATGGGTCTCGTGGTCTAGCTCGTGTCCCAGAGCACGGAAATACGACGCGACTTGGACACAATCGGAGCCTTTAGTCATAAACCAGAATGACGAACTATCCTCCTCGGCGTAGCACATAAGATTCTGGCCAGACGACGCGCATTGATCCTTATGACACGGTGTGTAGGTGTCGGCTATTCCAAAATAGCACATTAATGTTTCAACATCTGGACGCCCATCCTTTCCACAATGAGCCAAAGGCAGGACAATGACCACCACCACACATACCTTCTTTGGTCGATACGCCAGGAGGTCATTACTTCCTTCAAGTGCTACTTGATCTGGAAGAACGCGCTCGTTCCGCAGCCAGTCTTCCCATTGTTGAGGACATTCCACGTCCTTTCCATACCAACGCTCGGTTTCTAAGATGCACATTCAAATTAACACTCTTAAAAGGAAATAAATGACAGCGATTACCATCAGCTTCGGCAAACGTTGGTGCAGTACGTGTTTTCTCGACAAAATCATCGAAGGTCATAGTCCTGTCGAGGCGTGTATGCACATTTCGAACGCTGATTTCTATGGCAGGGACATAAGGTGCGAGAACGTATAAGGAGGGGTGATCATTGACGTACTCTTATTTCCTTCCCGGAAGTACCGACTGCAAAAATCCATGTTGAAGATGTTCTTGGGCCAACGCGATGTATGATGCCATCCTTCTATCACCAAAGGTATCCCAAGGTCCTCGTGTTGGTGGATTTTCTTGTCCAAGTCCTGGCTCGCGCACGATACGCGTGGAACAGGCTTAAAATGTTCTCCCTTTGAAAGCAATTCATTGAACGTCCATCCCCGAGTTGAGATAGGCTGCATATGAGGAGACTTAATTAAAAAAGGGAACAGTTCTTCTGTTCCTTCTTTGAAAATGTACCGAGTAGAAATGGAATGCTGGTGGTTTGGGAGGGCGTTGCAATAATAAAAGCACTCAAGAGGAGCAAGTCAAAGGGTTGTACGTACTGTCACCATGGCTATTCCTGGTCATTAATTGCATATCACGTGCGTGCTTCTCCGTGACCCCCAGGGACAGGCCATCAGACTTAAGGCAGATCTCCCTGAAAGTATCACGACACCTGTCTCTTCTTCCATGACGTCTGAGTCCAACACTGATAACGACTTCTGGGAATTCGTGAGCTGTGCCAAATGTCATCTCCCTTACGACTCCGAGCCTGGAAAATCTGTACCGTTCTGGCTGACCGAATGCGGGCATGTCATCTGCAACCACCACCTTAGTCTGTGCCTTTCCTGCTTAAGTTCGGGCTTGTTTGCGAGCGTACTCCAGATCCTGACCAAAGCTGTGCATCATGCGGTTCCACTGGGATCTTACTTGTGCCATTACAACAAGAGGTTTACCAGATGCAGACGCTCTCTCCCTGGCACGCATTGATCAGGTCTATTGCATTCAGCTCGATGCTCCAATGTCAGAATGGTTTAGGTCAATTCCTTCGGCCTTGGACGCGGTTGCCTACGCTGCAAAGGTGTGGAACGCTGTCGGGTGCATGAACCTTCATCTGAAGTCCTTCGAGTTCCAGCAAGAAGTCATGGCTCGACAAATCCGATTTTACCGGTCTAGGCATCAACAGATACGGACAGTTATGGAGAAGCTACGCTCGGAAAACTCTGAGCTGAAGAGGTTGCTTATTCTCAGACCGCACGTCAACGCATATTCAGGGTCGGCCTTTTAGGACAAATGAACTGCTAACGCACGAGAATGAGCAGTTGAAGCAACAGTTCGGATGTCAGGGGTTCCCCTCCGAAGAAAATTACGAACCATCAACGCAGATTAACACTAACGGAAAGCGTTCCATGGGTGTTTCCGTACATCAGTAATGCCACAACGAGTAACACGTTGAATGAATGATCAATGGAACTTCGTAGGTATGAACATTCCTCAAGGCGTCCACGATTAAGCTCGAGTCCGCTTGGCACCACCACAACCCCAACTCGTCTAACTCTTCCTGCCGGTCAACATGCACCCGAACTCACACACTCGAAAGAAGACCCGCAACATGTGATCTCAGCAAAACTTTCTGCCCCCCAATCCCACCATGGAAGCCTTCAAGGACACGCTCGACCAATGTCAAGACAGATTGGGTACGTGAAGCACTCATCAATATCTCAGCCTTATGCTCAAAAGCGGTGCTAGAAAATTTGCATACATTTCGCCCGCAACCCCGCGCGCGCACGGTTTTTCGCCCTCGCAAACACAGTCCGCACCAAAGCCCGTAACAGCCAACCAATCCAATCCAGAATCATTGGGTGACATGTCAAGAGTCAACGCCAAGCCTCAATGGGCTCAACAACGGCTCGGTGCGCCACAGCACACTTCCACTGGACAGCAAATGGTTCACTCAGGGAACATGGGCCCTCCACCAATCCCACAAACTAGGCTCGGCACTCCTACGGTTCCTCCGTTTGGCGCCCGTCCCCCAGCATCCTCTAGTGGCGGTTTTGTACCTTCGCAAACTGTCACGCGGCCACAACAGCTGTCTACGTCCCATGGGCCACAGCGCTTTTTCCCGAAGACGTCTGGGAATAATCATTCAGGGATGAGGGGTTCCTGGCAGCCAAATCCAATGGGCTCGAACTCCTCTGGAGGACCTCCTGGAGCAGGGTATGGATAATTGTTTTGTATGATAAAACTCTGTAGCATCTACTTGTTATGCACGTGCTGGTTTGGTTTGTGATGTGCTTTTGTCCAGTGGAGATATTTCCAAAAGCAGAAAGCCGCCCGGCTTGATGGGATGCGGTGCAGCGCCGACAGCCAACTCCAAAGAGCTGCGCACGACCATCCATAGTCCATGTTACCCTGAGCTCTCTACACTCATCCCCACCAACCAGACCAGACAGAGTCGGCACTCCCTGCACTCGATCCTATTGACTTCCATTGTCCGAGGAGGCCGTTCGCAATGTCCTACCGAGATCCTTACGCTGATCCTTATTATGGGGGCGCCAACCAGTACCCCAGCAATCACGCTGGCCCAGGCTACGGGCAAAACCAATACTCAAACGACAACTTTGGATACAATCCGTATACCCAACCATCGCATCCTACGTACGAGGGCGGCTACGGCACGCATCAGGAGTCAGGCTACACTGATGAACCGACGTATCCTCCTCAACGAAGACCGACCCACCGGTCACAGCATGACGAGCCGGAGACCTTACACCACAGGAAGGAGAGTTATCAGCCTGGTGCTGGATTCGCTGACATGCCATCGAAGAAAAGGCAAGGGAACTCGGCAGCTTCTTCATCTCCAAGTTTCCCCTAATTGGTCTTTGTGCTGTAGGACTGCAAGCGCTTTGAGGCAGTACCGGTACGACCACCAGGGCGCACTTTGGACGAAGGTAAGCCTATGTTGCAATTGGCTTTGTCGTACATGTTTTAAGGTGTTTATAGGGAGGACGAGGACGCTGCATTGGACGATTCTGCTGTTGCACAGTGATGACAGTGCTCTTCTTGATTGTGAGCATTGTATTGGCCTTGGCCTTGGTGCGTTATTATCCCTTGTCCCTAAATTATTCCCTAACACACTACGCAGTGGGTTAGACCACCTGGGATTGTTGTTGGCGACGTTAGACCAGTTTCACAAGGTGGTAGTCAGGTGTGCTTCGTATCCTCTTCAAATCCCGCCATTGCTAGACTAAGGCTATGCTGGTAGATTACTACTCAGGCCGATGGAAATGGCGCTTCACTTACCATCCACCTTGCCCTGAACATCACGTATGCAGCACATTGTCCTCATCGTCCCGTAGTAAACTCACGCCTTCCTTCAGCGTTAACAATCCCAACTACTTCTCCGTCAATTTCAAACAGATCAAGGCGGAGGTATGATCTCTATATGCTATCTATCAATTACATCTCAACCTGGTTAAGCTATTCTATCCCATCAACAACGTCCCGATAGGGGGAGGGACATCCAACAACGTCGTATTCCCTTCAAATACCCAAACCAACTGGACCTTCCCCTTTGACGTCCAGTACAAACCCTCCAATGACCCTGGAAACAGAGTTCTAGGGGACCTAGTGAGCAAATGCGGTGCGAACAGGCAAAACCTGGATATCGACTACAAGATTACGGTGGGTTTCACCAATATCCCCGTGCTTGCGCTGATGTTAATATATATCGTGTAGCTGGGGCTCCGGATACTGGTTATCACGATTTCCCCGACTATCAGCAATACTTTCAGCTTCCCCTGCCCGATCGACAGCAGCACGATACAGGTGCGTCTCGTGATTATCGGGTTCGCCTGGGATCGAAGTCTAACATGACACCCCTGTAGCAAATGGGTGGAGGAGCTATCCCACCTGGTCTATTAGGCAATTAGGAGGATCCCCACCATGCTTACATACTTGTTTCCAGTGACACTTTTGGACTTTATACATTAGCACTCTGCTACTAGTTGTTAATTATTAGATACGTTTTCCCGTGGACTTTTTGGATCGATGCTCGTGAACCTGCACATTTTTGTATCTTGTAAGGCCCCTGATCCTGGGCGACGTCACATTCCCTTCCGCTCCCAAGTCCTTGACATGAAGAAAGGGGGCACCCAATTTCAAATGAGCTAAAAATGAACCTTGGTGATGTCAGTCATGGTGGCTACCTGTGGTGCCCGCTAATGTAGTGCGTCGATCAACTTCTGGTATATACATGTCTACGAGCTTGAATTGTCTCTCCTTCTACTCTCATCATGGCCTCTGACCTAGAGAAAATTACACCACCAAGAGAACTATCGATTGATGAAAAGGATACAGTGTTCGAGTACTTCTTCCGTCGACTTGCAGCGTTTCGGAATGTGTGCGAGATATATGCGTTGACGGAGTGCGATCTATCAGAGCTACCAAGCGAAGTGAAGGAGAAGAGGAGCGATCAAGTTATCAAGGCGTTGAATCAGTGGGCACAGGACTTACTGGAGAAAGCTTGGGTTGTTTGTCGGGAATCCGGAGACGACGACGGTGGTGAGGATATTATGTTTCTATTGGGTCTTGGAAAGCTTATGGGACTACGGTCGCAACAGGAACATGCCCAACAGTAAATCGAGATGCCGATACTTCAACAATAGGATTACCGCCGTTACCGCCAAAAGATGCCGTCGACAAGATCTTCACCACCATCCTGTTTCTACATGTTACGACAGCTAAGGGTTACTCCGCCTACACACGGTCGTTCTTCGCACAGGTTCGGGAACACGTAGATGTGGATGAACAAGCGATCGTGAAGGCACTGAGAAATCCTGAACGAGTTGTCTTGGAGGCGCAAGCGCATGCTGAGCAGGCTCGATCGTCACATGCGGACAGTGGACGTATTATGAGGATGGTGGGCGTTGGTTTGGGCGCAGTTGCAGGAGGGGTCTTGATAGGCGTTACAGGGGGACTGGCCGCACCACTCGTAGGGGCAGGTGTGACGACTGTACTGGGATGGTTGGGGGTTGGAGGTACTGCTGTTGGATTGTTAGCAAGTGGGTTAGCAGGGTCATCTGTGGTTTGTGGTGCGTTATTTGGAGTATATGGGGCAAAGTCGACCGCGGAAATGGTTGGGAGACATACACGCGAGGTTAGAGATTTGGCAGTGTTGCCTGTGAGGGTAAAGAAAGGGGAGGAAACGCTTGGGGTCAGGTTATGTGTGAGTGGGTGGTTGGCAGATGAGGCAGACGTGCGCGCACCGTGGACCATTTTTGAAGGAGAAGACACGTTTGCGTTGCAATGGGTGCGATGTCTTCTTTGGCGAGTGGAAGTTGGGCTGACCCTTGCCGCAGGAGATCAATGCCTTGAGGGAACTCTCTGACGCGCTGTACACACTGATCAAGTCGCATGCGATGAAGTATGTCAAGGCACAAGTCATCAGACGGACGGTATTCGCGAGTTTAATGTCTGCGCTATCACCGGTAGCTCTCCTGAAGATAGGACAGATAATGGGTAAGTGAGACAGACCAAGTAAAACCTCGGTATTAACGAACTATAGACAACCCGTGGATGAACGCCAGGGCTTTGGCTATCAAGACTGGCGCAGTCTTGGGCGATCTGCTAGCGAAACGCGCATTTGGAAACAGGCCAGTTACGCTGGTCGGGTACTCGCTCGGGTCTCTGGTCATTTTCGAAGCGCTGCACTATCTCGCCAAGCTAAGAGTTTCCGAGTCGTTCGGTCTTGTTCAAGACGTGTTTCTGTTTGGCATTCCAACGACCGCTGACCCCCAGGTCTGGGCCAAGGTCCGCAGAGTAGTCGCAGGGAGACTCGTGAACGGATATGCAAGTGATGACTATGTCCTGGCTGTCCTGTCCCGGGCAGCTGATGCAAGTTGGCGAGTGGCTGGGCTAGGTCCAGTCGAGGTCCAGGGTGTGGAGAACTTGTATTGCAAAGAGGTCATGGGACACACCATGTGGCGGGGAATGGTTGGTAGGTATCTGGAGGAATGCAACGCGCCGGGAATCATTAAGAGTGAGGTGGCGGCCCAGGTGCAGGTGGCGAAAGACGAAATTGAAGTGCATAATGCGATAGAGGACGCTGAAAATAGAACAGAATCGCGTCCGAGGGAGATAGAGTGAGTGTGTGGCACACAGGTGGCGCATGGTGTGACCCTTGTCGATCGGTGAGATTCGATCGGGGCAGTATCATTAGGCCTGACATCTAAAATGACAAAAACCTGAATTCGACTATCCCTCCTCTCATGGCTGCTCCTGCTCCCCTCAACTCTTTTCTGGGTGGCATTAGCCTCCCGGTTTCCGTCCACGCGCTTACACTTCTCAACGGGAACGTCCTCGGAATTTCTGGGTTCATTCATCGTGCTATACGCGGCTCATCAGAGGCTCTGGTAGCTGCCGTGGGTCTCATCGCTGGTGGCGCAGCCGTTGGTCTCATTGAAGGTAGTGGACCACAGCTAAGAGGTCTTTCACTTTTACACCTTGCTACTTCCGGGTTTTTGGTTGGTCTTGGGACCAAGGTATGTCTCGTACTTGTGCAGTTGTTCTCTCGTCCCAATTTTTTTCTCTAGTTGTCCAATGGCTGCACCTCTGGGTAGGTAACCTTCACGGAACAGCGTGCAACGTTGCTTAATCATTCCGTAGGCACATGGTCTGCGGCGTCGCGCGATTTTCCATGAGGTGAGCATTGCGTCTTACTGTCATGCTCCGGGATTCCTTGCTAACCGGATTCTGATTAGATCTATAGTGGCGACGGCTACATTTTTTGCCACTGGTGTTATTACAGCGTGTATAACCCATGGAAATTTGGGTCCTACTGCGTCACTTGACTGGTCACTCGGAAGCACAGCACGTAAACTCCTCGTTGCACAGATAGTGCCTCTTGCCGTTTCCGTTTTAATTTATCTCTTTGTGAGTAATGAGTTCATTTACATTTTCGAATGGAATGTGTTGATGTACCACCACTTTCTCTTTTTCATACAGGCTCCCTCCGGGCCTTCTCGACAGCTCACTAGGCCAGAAGCAAATGCCGAGACACCGCTCAAGGAGAGTTCAGTAGAATCTCCACCCCGTCAAGTTCTCCGTCATCTGGCCTTCCTCAGCGCCTCGGCGCAATTCGCTCTTGGACTACAACTTTCCGGTCTCACAAACCCCGATCGTACGATTCGGTTCCTGCTCCTGCCGTTCCACAAGGCGTTTGATCCCTCTCTCGCGTTCCTCGCTGCGGGAACTATGCCACTCGCGATGCTCTTGTTCCACTGTGCCCGTGGAAAGGAAATTCCGCGGCTCGGTGGAAAATGGGCTATTCCCAAGGGAGGTGAAATTGATTGGAGGCTTGTTACAGGTGCGATGATCTTTGGTGTTGGCTGGGGCCTTTGTGGTATTTGCCGTGAGTACTTAACCGCGCTACGCTAAGATTGAGGAGAGTTGTTGATGTTGACCCACAGCTGGTCCCGGCCTCGTGAACTTTGGGCGTGCCCTTGTACATAATGAGGGCCAGCTTTCTCCTGCAGCGCTTTGGCTGGCTGCTATGGCCACTGGTGGTTTGTTGGCGTAGGGTACCAAAAGCTATCCATGACCTGCATATTTGGCTTGTCTCCCCCACTCATTCCCCCCCCACCCGTTGATCATGCAAGCCTCATTACTTGTATGTACATCCATATTTATCATTTCCATCGAAGGCAAATGATAGGCTCCACTCCATTAATACCATCTGTCTACGAGGTTATCTTGGCAAGCCCGATCTTTGCTTGACATGGTTAAGTTGCGAGGGGTGGTTAGCTGCCTTTGAAATTACGTATATGCAGCCTAAACTTCTTATGGGTGTTGTTGACAGAAAACTGACAGAAAACATATAAGTACTTTGAAAGTGCCTGGAAACACAGGTATCCAAGGACCGAAGAGGTTTAGCATATGTCTGGATATGCTTTTCTACTACTGTAGGTCTAAGAGGTACATGACGCAAGTTAGCTGTTTAGCAGACTCTGCTGATCAGATCCGTTTCCCAGTCCGTCTCCTCTTGACACGGTCAACTAGCGTCAGATTCTCCGTCTCAGCTTCAAAGCTACTTTGCTTGGTCAGAACGGCGGCGGCTTCTATAACAACTTTCGACAACGTTGTGGGTCCAGGAGTCAGTGGAGGTGTTGGTAAACAGTCAATATCTTCTTGCTTCAATTCCTCTTGGCGCTTTCGTTTTGGGGTCGGGGACTTCTTTTGCGGGCTTGGGGATGGTGTGAGATTGTAGTCGGCGAAGGACTTGAGGTCGGCGGTGAACATGACCTGCTCAAACGTTACAAGGGGATTTTCAAATGGAGATTACAATAGAACTCACAGAGTGAGCCCAGCCTGCGTATTCTCCCCACACCGAGAAGAGTTTGGTGTTGACTTCGTCGTAGAGCTTTGGAGTCATGTTGGTCTTGCCAGAACTCGAGCCTTTCATGCCGTAGTACTTGACAGCGATCTGGTGTACATGAGTATCCACGGGGACAACTTCTTTCTGCAGCAGGTACTAGTGTTAAGAAATTTTAGAGAACATAAAACATCTCACAGACCTTGTCCAAACTCATCAGAAGAATACAATCGGCAACCTTCCTCCCCACTCCAGTCAACTTGAGTAGTTCCTCCCTCGCTTCGGCAGTACCTGAATTACGGAGACCCCGTAGCCACCGCTCTGACGCCTCGCCCGGGTCATCTGGGAGGGTATCGGAGCCATGTGAGTCGACAAGGAATTTTGCAGTCTTTTGGATGAACTCTGCCCGGTATCCGAATCCTAATTGCCGGAGAGTAGGAGAGACATCTGGTTGTGATAATACGGAGGGTGGTGGAAAGGGATGGTAAGTGAGTAGTTGGTCTGGATTATTTGGGTCGGGGAGTGATAGAAGTGCGGGCGAGAATTGGTTGCAAAGGCTGTGGACCATCTTTGTTATGCGAGAGATATTATTGTTTGAGGAACATATGAACCTATAAGGCCGTGAACGGACGCTAGCATGATAGTGACTGTGTGTATGCGCACGAGACAACATTCTCCCAAGGATCCTGTCTGAGGATGCGAATTCCGGAGAAGCGGTCACGAAATTTGGCAAAGACTTTGTCGCGTGCAGCCCATTGGTCGTAGAGCTTTACAAGGTCAATGTCCAGTTGAAAGTAGTTTTGTATCCAAGCAAGAGTCTCTGCATCACGCAGGGCTAGCTGGGCAGCCGCTGGTTGCGGGTCTGGGTATGCAGTGCGGTAGTAGAGGGTGTCTGATGACTGGCGCAGACAGACGACGCGGTCTCTAAGGCAGAGGCGATACTCGTGGGTAGGACCTGCAAGGTCGTTGGTTTGAAGTGGAAGGACAGACCAACGGAAGGACTGGCCACACCTGAGGACGGCAGGGAGGTTGAGCTGGGCGGGTGATATATGGAAGGAGGAAAAGGGCATTGCTATAAATACACTTCTTCATCAGACCTGTGAGTTGCATTCAATATGCTCAATGGCCTGCGCTCTCTGATCACCAACCATGCCCCCTCTCTGGCACTGGGCCTTCAGAATGCCAGACGGCGGCGATTCCTTTCTTCCCCGCATCCAGTCCGTCTTCTACGCCGTCTTCGATGTTAGACAAGGTCCAAAGATAGTCTACCAAGTCCCAGAGGGCCTCATCTCCTCCTCGGGCGGCTTTTCCTCTGCTTTTACCAACAGTCCATCTGTTCCTCCTACCCCGTCCGTTGAACTACCACCCTCCGCCCTCCAATCCCCAAACAATCAGTCTCCCGCCACTCCGAACAACAGCCACGGCAGCAACAGCAATGATGCCTCCTCCCGCACCTCAAGCACCTCCATGATCTCACCAGTAGAGCTCCGGCCACCTTATCGGAACCTCTCATCGCCTCAAGTCCGGTCGGGTTCGGCGCAGCGCGCGCTGTTCAACTTTGATGATATCCATAAATACGTCATACCCCCCAGCGCACTTTGCGGTCGTCTGGTCGTCTGTTCCACCCAAAACCATCGCATTATTGGTTTGCCCGTCGCGTTGAAAGGAAGGCAGTATGAACGCAATTTCTTTCGATATAATATCTGTTTTGTCTTTGACAGGAGCGCTGACCTGAGCTGCTACGAGCCAATCGTGCGCAAAGTCAGTCGAGTCTTGACGGCATGCGAGGTGAGTTGTATTTTATTCTTTACATGTCTTCACTGCTTATTGTGTGGTTGAAGGAAGAATCCCGTTTCCTCTCCATGCCATCCAAGTCATATCCCATCCACGCCATTCTGGAACAGCTCTACGAAGACCTGAACTCTTATGCTGAAACCTCGATTCCTATTGACCAGTTCAATTCGATAGAACTCAAGATTTTTCCTTTCTACCCCAACCCTCCCCCAGTACAGGACTGGATGGTTCCCCTTGCTCTTATTAACCTTGCCAAGCGAGTGGAAGATAACTGGGATCTTACCATGGCTAAGGTACGTCCGCTCTTTTATTCCAAGTCGGTGGCTGATTTGCGCAGGTCTGCAAATATATCGACGGCACAAACCATGTCAGCCGTATTGCTTATCTCGCCGACTGTGATATCACTCTGACAAGACAGGCCATCTCACATCTTCTGTGAGTGTCATCCAAGGGAGGCGATAATCCTTAATACTTACGAGATCTAGGTATTACCAAGTCATAATGACCATCGACATTTTCCAGTATTCCAACATGTATACCCTTCGCAAAAGCATCCAATGGCTTGCCGATGAAATTCACGTCAAGGAAGAGTGTGGACCCTATGTAACAAAGCCAGGTATGTGATTAGTTCACCATTCCCTCCGGCTTCTTACTTCATTTTCTCCAAAGGAAATCCCATCCCTGACTGGCCAAAACTTCTTCACTTATATTCACGCCTCAAACCTGGCAAGACAGTCTATGAATGGAAAGAAGAATACGCAGTTGAAGAACTCGGAATCGACATCCGCCGTTTCACCAGTTTTGGTGTCATCAAAGGATTCCTGCGTCGTGTACACCGATGGCCAGTCTATCTACCTCCAGAGCCCTACCAACCACGCAAATCAGCTGCAACAGCCGCCTTAACCAGTATCAACGCCTCCTACGAGCTCTCGAATACAATTCCCCGCAAACGTGGACACAGTCTCAGCAACGTTCCCCTCCGATTCCCTTTCACATCCCAACCACCACTCACAGGAGACCCGACAACAACCAATACCCAAATTTACCGCACGACAAGACCCAAAACCGCTGGCGCGTCGTCTGTAGCATTTCCAAGTCCCGAACAGTCCCAACAACCCGGTATCACGCCCTCTATTGACAA
The DNA here is from genome assembly GCA_018524725.1 of Podaxis mareebaensis. Taxonomy (NCBI): domain Eukaryota; kingdom Fungi; phylum Basidiomycota; class Agaricomycetes; order Agaricales; family Agaricaceae; genus Podaxis; species Podaxis mareebaensis. The sequence continues at coordinate 443,983 of JAEUWP010000562.1, read as the reverse complement.
TCCACACCCTTCCTCTGCAATGATCCCCCCACAGACTACGACGTCGATGTCCTCTGCGCATCGCGCGCGTAGAGCTAGCGCCGCAGAAAAAATTCTGGAACATCTCCGTAATCGTGACAAAACTGCGGCGGCGGCAGCAGCAGCAGCAACAGCCGCACAGCAATCTGGCGCATATGCCTCTCCCAGAAATTCCTGGATACCTTTTCAGCATCGGACTGAGCATCCGCAAGAAACATCGTCATCTCTGACCCCACCAGCGTATGATACACATGCTCGGGGTAGTGGTGGAGGGAATTCGAATGCGAGTGGGTCTGTAACGCCCACACATACGATGGGAAACCTACCTACTCCAACATTGACTGCAAAAAGCCTTCACGGATACGGACATGGGCATGGACACGGGCATGGCGCATCTGGGTCTACTTCCGGCCCTGGAGCGGCTATTGGTATCGGTCCCGGTGCTACACTAGTCTCAGGCCTCCCTCCCGCACCACTACCACAAGGATCTCCTTCCAGAGGCCTAACCACCACGACAGCAACCGCGCTAACTAGTATGGGCAGTAACGTTAGTGCTGCAAGTGGAGGTGCAAAGCGTCCAGAAAGAAGATCATCTCTCAATGCTGGAGCCGTTCCTCCGCCATCCCCTGTGGTCCCAAAATTGACATTAGCAACACCTTCAAGACCAAGAATTTCGCGTTCGCCTTCGGCGACGCAGATAGGTCCAGCTCAATTCGGGCCTGGACCTAATCAAGGGACCGGGTATGGCATTGGGTATGGGCATGGATACACGCAAGGTCAAGGTCAAGGACAGGGGCAAGGTTCACAGGGGAGATCTGGACTCGGGGGCGGGCTTGAGTACCCACCGCAGTTGATTCCGCTACTTGATGGGGAACATCATACGGACGAATTATGCACGAAGTTTGAGGTCGGTTGGCCGTTACTTGAGAAGTGGTTGGAATTGATTGGAGGTGGTGAGATTGGGAGTGAGGAAGGGAGGGTTGTGATCATTTATCGGTAAACGCGGCGTGTATTAGATGTACATGAATGGTCGTGGTCATATAACTGTAAAAGAATGGTGTGCGGTGAAATACAGCAGCAGATTGGCAATGTGATGAGACGAAACAGTGAACAAATATCCGCCTATGGGGACAATGGATAGTGACGAAGAGTGTATTAAGTGTAAATGATGTTCAAAGACAGACTGAATGGAAGTGTACTGGCCGTAACAGTCATCTCTCCACCCTCTGGAATCAACTCTGATACCTTCTTCTCCAGATTCGGGCGGGTCGCTTCTTCCAACTGTGGTGGTGCTTGTAAATAGATCTGTTTCGTAGGCGTTGAAAGGGATGGTTTCTTAATTTGACTAGGAGGAACCGTGCAAAGAATTAGTAAAGGCTCTAAACAAGCAGAAGGAGGGGAAGAACGAACATATCTTGCTTCTCGACTAGCGCCTCAATGAGCTGCTCGACCGTCATTTCATGGCTAATACGGAAATCCATGGATTCTCCGCCGCACACAGGGCAATCATCGCGCTTTTCATGCTCAAATGTATACGAGTATATGCCATCTGTGCCAATGAGCATGAAGTAATTATTGAGGTATGCCGCAGAGCTGGTGGCTATTTTGAATGCTTCGTTGCAACATGCAGCTGGGGTTGTCTTGTAAGTTCTCTTATGCTCTAACTCCGGGGATATGGAGAGGCATACCTGCGATGATAGCATTGGTGGATGCAATGGCTGGGATGATGTTTTTCACGACGCCTTGTGTAAGGGACCATGTGACGCCCTCGATATTGAATTCTTTCGCTCTGGCTGCAGCAGCCTTGTACAGCCAAGAGATATGCTCTGGGTCGTCTGTATCCATTTTCTTATCTGGAGCCGCCAGTTTAAGTCAGCGAGTCTATGCGACTTTGGGTAATACTGACGCACCTCCGTGTACGCGGGGCCATTCTAAAACAGAGGCCCATTCTATACAATGTTCAGGTAAACGAGGGGTATTCGCGATGGTGCAAATAGGAAACGCTGTTTGTTTATTGAGCATGTCTAACGAGCATTCATAACATGAAGTGATCGTTGGAAGGATCACACGTGCTTGGCCTCTGAAACCTGCAACAATCCAAGGTTGAGCGAACTTGATGGGAAATTAATGATACATAGACGCATACCTTCCGTTCCACCATCAATCAAAGGTTTCAGGCTCTCTGGGTTTTCGGGGTCGACAAGGTTGACGAGAGTCGCATTGATCCATCGTCGCGCTTCTACAGAGTCCAATCCACAGATGACGAGGTTGAATTGCATGTAATAGTCATCTCCTTTATCTTGGATCTTTCCAAAGTAACTGCATACACGCACCGCAATCAACAATACACGCCGATATCATGGAGACAAGGACTTACGGAGTAACTTTGACACCAGGCACGCGTTTCATGATGAACTCTGCTGCAACAATGGCCTTGGATTTGCCTACGTCCTTCGGTCTACCAAGTTCTCAGAGCTAGACTCTACCAGACCGAGAAATACATAAACACGGACCTGAAGAGGAACTGCCGATTCAAATTGCTTATATCAATCGTATCCATGTCGATAACGTGGATATCCTTAAACCCTGTCAATGCCAGATTCGCGAGGATCTCACATCCCAGACCTCCCGCGCCAATAACCAAGATCTTTGCCTGATCACGAAGAAACGCCTTCACCTGTAAAGGTCACCACCCGCCAACAAGAGGCAGCAATCAAAGATGCAGTCAGCTTTCCATACAATACAGAAGTTCGACCTTTCAAGGTCTAAGGAACTCAGTGGAAACATGCCTCGGCGCCTGCAGCGAACCCAGGGTCCGTACGCGGTCCTGGTTTATCGAGAATTTGGTCGATGTGGAAGTAGCGGCCGGGCCAGTCTGTAGTTGCTGAGCCGTTTGCGAGTGTCGTCATTGTATTGGTATGGCTCGTGGAGGAGGATTGGGAGTTGAAGTGGTGCGGTAGGTTTAGTCAGAGGAAGGGACTACTAATTGGGTGGCCTTGATCGGGAAGGCTGTATTGCGTCGTATATCCGGTCCGAGCGGTCCGATTCTCCTAAAGATTTCTGAAAATGTGCACCAACTGAGTGCTAAGAGCTTGATCAGACCCCCCTTCATGACCTCCCTCCTTACATTCAGCGGCCACGAGTTTCTTAGACAACGGCTTGTCCTCTCCATACTCAGTGGGAAACATGTCAAAATAGATAAAATTCGACCAGAGGACAAGAACCCTGGGCTTCGAGGTATGTAGGTCTTCACCCTCCGCCTCGACTTGGACCTGACTGGTGTCTTTGCTTAGATTATGAGATCAGCTTACTGAGATTATTGGAACGAGTAACAAATGGAACTGTTATTGAGATTTCGGTGACGGGTGCGTCTGCTACTCAAATACCTGTTTTCCACTTTGCATCTAAACAGTGCTGTTTACAGGTACCGCCCTGCTGCTCAGACCAGGAATCATATCTGGGGGCCCAGTTGTGCACGATTGTCCACTGTCTCGCTCGATTGGATACTTCCTGGAACCTATCATCATGTTAGCACCCTTTTCCAAAAAGCCCTTGAATCTCACGTTAACGGGCATCACGACCGACGAAAATGACCTCTCCGTACGCTCCTTTCCATGTTCTTGACACCCAGTTGTTCAAGTTTATCGTTTGACATAGGTTGATCTCCTGCGAACGGTGACGCTTCCCCACCTCCAGCTATTCGGCCTGTCCGACGGCTTGGAGCTGCGAATAAAGAAGCGCGGCGCACCACCTGGAGGGGGCGGCGAGGTTCAATTTTTGTGCCCAATTGTGAAGCAAGTGAAAACTTTGAATTTTGTAGAGCCTGGAAAGATTAAGCGAATACGAGGCATCTCGTAGGTGAATTCGGAATTCCTTTCGTTCTTTTACTGACATATGTGCTTTCGTAGACATGCCGTCCGTGTCAACCCCCAATTTTCGAATCGCATGATCGAAGCTGCACGGTCTATACTGAACCGATACATTCCTGACATATATCTTTATTCTGATGTTTACAAAGGCGAGGAAAGTGGAAAGTAGGTTCTTCGTTAAAGCATCCTTGCCATTGTACTCATGAATAGCGTCCTTCTAGATCCCCGGGATACGCCCTGAGTCTTCTAGCGGAATCAACCACGGGTGCGATCCATTGTTCCGAAGCAATTTCACAACCAGGGGTTGCACCCGAAGACATTGGGCTTAAGGCAACGCGTGCTCTTCTTTCCGAGATCAAAAGGGGTGGATGTGTGGACAGACGACACCAGACACTCGTCTTACTCATGATGGTATTGGGAAGTGAGGATGTAAGTCGGTGTAGGATGAGTGAGCCTACGGAAAAAACGTGAGTGAACTCTTGGCCTTGCCTCGTCCTTGCACCTAAATATGCCTTGGTAGGATCCAATTCTTGCGAGATGTGCGGAGCTTCTTTGGAACATCGTTCAAGATAGTGCCGGCGGATCCGAAGGATACAGAGTGCACCCAGTTATTGTATTCATGTTATGGGACGGGATATGTCAATGCAAACCGGACGCTTGCATAGAACGTCCACATTACCCTCTTCTGTCCATCCTGTATTTTCGCTGGCCCAGCTGACTTTTTCTTGGCATACTTCTCGTTTGTCGAAGCGCTGAAAATGTATTACTTCCTTCGGAGCCATGTACATGCTACAGCGCATGCAACCCCTGTCGCAAACCCAATAATACCAGGAAGAACGGGATTTCCAAACAGTGAAGGAGTTTCCTTGGATTTCTCAACTCTCAAACCCAATGCCTGTGGTGATGGAACCTGTTCCTTTTCCCATCCTTCATCCAACAACTTCTGCATCGTTTCTTCATCCAACCTCCCAAGTTCATCCATCTCCCACTCGTTACATAACTTTGTCATCCACACCATCCGTCTCTTCCCAACTGTACCACCGACACCGGGTGCGCGCTCCTTCAACTTAACCCTCAGCGCTCCAACTTTCCCAATCGCAGCGCCTTCATTCCCCGATAACGCTCCTACGATTTTGTTTTTCACCAAACTCGCCAACCGTGGGCCATTCCCATTTGTCGATACCATAATCTGCAAAGGTCCATCACGGATTTGTGATCCAAAATAAAAATCACATAGGTCTGGGATGTCGGCTGCGTTGACTGGTATACGGTGGTCGCGGCAGTACTGGCATATCGACCGCGAAAGCTCGACATCATCGAGCGCAGTGAGAATCATATCATATTTCGTCAGTTCTAGCTCCTCCGGATTGTTGTTGTATGATTTGTCGAGGTAGGTGATACGTGTAGGATGGTCTGCAATGAAGTTCTGTGTGCGAGGATGGAGACCAGCCAATGGTGAGAGAACAGTTATATGGGCGTCGGTGACGAGGATAGAGTCGACTCTCTGAGAAGCAATTTCACCTCCTCCGATAATGAGGACGTTCTTTCCGGCTAGCTGCCATGCAATGAGGAGGGAACCGCCGCCAGTTTGGGATGGCATGTTTGTCGAGTTATCGTCAACAGTAGAGATCTGTGGTCAGAGTGGCTGTGCATGTTATTTATCTACATTTGTCAGCGCGTTCAATTGGCGCTTGGCACTGCTTGCTTTCCTCTCCACTCACCCAGGACACCAACAGACATGCCGAAAGCTGATATTAACAAGGCCGGCTGGGAACAGAGCGACTTCCCCATCCTTTGTGAAACATGTATGTGATCTCATTTTTCCCGAATTTACGGAAACTAACCCACTCCTTGCAGGTCTCGGTCCTAACCCCTTCATTCGTATGGTACGCACATACGATTCTCCTCTCTCGCCCAAGCCCTTACCCACTACTCCTCCCAGTCCAAACAAGAATATGGTCGCTCCTGTGGCACCTGCGCACGTCCCTTCACCGTGTTCCGCTGGAACCCCGGCCAAGGCGCCAGATTCAAAACAACCGTCATCTGCCAAACCTGCGCCAAAATCAAAAACGTCTGCCAAACTTGTCTCCTCGATCTCGAATACGGTCTCCCCACTCAAGTCCGTGACACTGCTCTGGGCTACAAAAATGAAGCACCTACATCCGACATCAACCGTGAGTACTATGCGCAGAATATGGAGGCCAAGATGCAGGATGGAAGTGATGGTGGAGTTAAATCTGGGTTGGATGTGAATAGGTCTGCGGCGGTTGGGAGGGAGATGTTGAAGCAGCTTGCGAGAACGGACCCTTATTATAAGCGGAATCGGCCACACGTATGCTCTTTCTTTGTGAAGGGGGAGTGCAACCGCGGGACAGAGTGCCCCTATCGGCATGAGAAGCCTGTGGACAACGAATTGGCGCATCAGAATATTCAGGATAGATACCATGGACGGAATGACCCTGTAGCGAAGAAGATTATGGGTGCGCATGCAGAGGCGCAGGGATTGAAACCCCCCGAGGATGTTACTATTGTGAGAGCCCCTTTTCTAAGTGTTCGAAATCTCGCTAACCATCCGTGTAGACGTCACTTTTCCTTTCCTCACTACCCTCCTCCTCAACCGAACAAAGCATTCGAACACGTCTCCTTCAATCCCTCCCCGCCGTTCAACCTACACAACTCAAGTCCATTGTCCATGTTGCCAAAACCAGGTCAGTTGCATTATCTTCATACGTCCTTTCAACTCATTGACATTCCTTTTAGGTGTGCTTTCGTGAACTTTAAAGACCGCGCCTCAGCAGAGCACGCCGCCCAAGCTTGGGCAAACGGCCTTGAAATTGATGGCGAACTTGCCTCCGTGAAATGGGGTCGCAGTAAATCGAAGGCCACAGCTACTGGATCATCATCGTCACTTCCCGCACCCGTTACCGCTAGTGTGTCAGCTTCCGCCTCATAATCACTATCTCCTTTTATTCTTGCTCTTTTATGTACATACTACTATTGTAATAAGACAGATCTCGGGGCTGTGCATATATCTCACTTTCAAAACTCTACCCCTTGTCTCTTGTCTAAAGAGTATATGGACCAGTGGCAGGGCAGACCCACGAAAATTTTACAGTATTTAGAACTACATTGTCAGATATAACATGTATGGTATATGTACATACAGTCCATGCAAAATATGGAACCCATTGATCAAACTCGGACCTTGCAGGGACCCCGCTTAGGAACACCGACCGGGGGTCGTATCCTCCTCCCCCAAATAGACCCCCCAATCGGCTCGAAAGGCTTCGCATCTTTAATGTCAAGGTGAAATGGGAGGAGGTCATTGTATGCACTGGGATCTGATAAAAGTATTCAGATCTCAATTTCAGTCAGGAACAAAGAACTCACCACCTCTGCCACGAAGGTACTGGTCTATCATTTGCTCAGTAAAAGGGTAGCAAGTTGCTCGATCCGGACGATAAATGATTAACTGTTGGTGTGGCCACTCCTAGGAAACAAATGTATCAGTCAATCACAAAACAGGGAAAAAAATCCACAACCCACATCAATCAGAATACTACCTCCCAACCGGTACTCGACCCACCACCCTCTCTCTCCCCACAATGCCTTGCCTTCTTGAGTCAAGTAATCTGCGTTCAAAATCCTTCCTTCCTGGAGAGGGAATGCAGCGGCGGAAACGGGAGTGTTTTCGTGGCCCAACATGTGACGCGTGAACAAGAAAGCGCCTATTGCATTTGTCATGTCATGCATGATCATCCACGAGACCAAGATGACCCACTGGCGGTCAACCAGGGACCATTCTGAAGCCGTGGCTCCCCGTGGAAGCCTGTCTATGAACTATTCTTGGGTGGTCAGTGGAATACGGCGTAAGTGAAGGAAAGACGTACACTCTGGCTTAAAAACACGTTCATGGTCTGAATCCCCGTATCTCCAAGTGCCTTTGGAGGGACATGGAACGCATCGGGATGTTCAGATGATGACCGGAATATGTACACATGAAGGGTGTCAAGCGCCGCAAGGATGGTGTCTTGAGAAACCTTGTCGCGGTCGTCTTCGTCGAAGCTATCATAGAGCGCCTCCATGCCTGAGGGTGTTTTGATCACTTGCTTGGCGCAGTCAGTCGCGAAGACCAGGGCAGGCACGATGTCGGGCAAGGTCGGTGGGGGAGGGAAGAGTGCAATATCACCAGGTCTGGCGGCGATAGTATAATGTAGCCAGGGTGGAGAGGTCATCATTGCGTTGGTGGATATCATCAACCCGCGCAGAGAAACCTGTATACCTAATGTATTGGAGTGGGATCTGAGACATTTTTCCTTGTCTTGGTGCCCGTAGCTAGGTGTAAGACACTAGTCGTATTCTGCAGCTGTGGCACCCTAGGGCATCCTCCCGATCACTGATGACAGTGGTTTCACAAAAGTTTGTACCACGTCGTGATGTAGCGTTGCGAAAAATAGTCAAAATAGTCAGTAAATAGGAATAAAATAAAATAAAAAATTGATACCACCGCTCCGCACACTCTGCGCGCTGTCAAACGTGTTTCTTCTATTCATGGTGCATCATCATATCAGCTCAGGTCTCAAGGAGCACACCTTGCAGCTGTTGGAGAGGGACATACCAGTCGAGGTGGCTTACCTCCTTGGCATGTCCACGTCGAGCATTATGCGCTGGCATGCCAACTACGAGAATCATGGCAGTGTTGCACCACCAAAGCACCTGCGAGGCTGCCCTTGCTTACTAAAGCCTCATATTCTGGCAGAATTGTGCCAACTCATTGAGGACAAACCAACACTGTACCTTGATGAACTGCGAGACTGGCTTGCCATCTACCATGACCTACCTATCTCAATTTTGGCACTCCACGAAAACCTCAAATGACTCGGGATCTCATGCAAGAAACTGACACAAGCAGCAGCTGAGCATGACTATGACACACAAGCACAGTGGCTTCTCCATATGCTCTCCAAGTACCATGCCCATCAACTCATCTTCCTTGATGAATCTAGCAAAGATATGATGAGAATGGGTTGCTGATGCAACAACATTAGGCAGTGGAGAGTAAACCAGTTACTCACAAAATAGAGGAACACAAAAGTACAGAGTAGGAGCTATGTGTTGATGTTTAGTCAAGTATGGAGGATTGATGATATTGATGAATAAGTCAAGGATGTTCTGAGCCACTGTAGTTGAGTAGACAAGGAAGTGAATTCCAGTCAAGAAAGTATGCTAATTACATGTGGTTTATATACTGTGCATACAGGGCATAGGGTAGGTTAAAGAATACTAGGTCCTAGGGCACAAAGTGCATGCATACAATGTTGTACATAGAACATATGGTTGACCAGAGAAATAACATAACTCTACCTCAAGGTGAAGGAGTCATTAGAAGTAAAGAACATTTCTACAACATGTTTGTATTACAAAGATGATGACTGAAGGAGTAATAGAACTCTAACTACAAGTCATAAGATAAAATGATTCTAGCAAATACACCACAAAGGTATAGGGTATTCCAAAAATTATACAGCTCATGCATAGCAGAGTGTAAACATGAGGATAATGCACTATCAAGTCAAGGACTTGGGTGCAGGGCTTTCCTCACCACTCCTCCTTGCTTGAATATGCAGAGTGCTGAGGTTGTAAAAGAATTCAACACCTAAGGCTGAAATGAAGTTATTAAACTTTACTTTGTCAAGATTCTTTGTAAGAATGTCAGCAGGATTATCTGTACCCTTTACATTGTATAAGATGATCTTTTCATCTTCTATTAAATTATGAATGTAATGGCACTTGATGTCCACATGTTTGGATTGTTTCTCAGTGACAGGATTCTTTGCCCAAAAAATGGATCCTCTATTATCACTAAATAAATGTGGCATCTTAATCTGGTCTTGACCAATACCAATTTCAGTCAATAAGTTAACTGTCCATTCAATCTGACATGATGCATCAGAAAGGGCCATATATTCAGCTTCTGTTGATGACAGAGCAACAGTTTTTTGGCATCCAGAATGCCAAAAAACTGCAGCACTGGCTATCCTAATAAAGAAGCCAGTGACCAATTTTCTAGTATCTGGATCTTGTGCCCAATCAGAATCTGAGAACACATTTATGCCTTCATTTGTTAGTCCATCATAGACTATAGCATATTTATCCATGCCTTGAAGATAGTGAAGGGTATGTAACCCTGCTTTGTAATGTTCCCAAGATGGATTAGCCATCTACTGGGATAACTTGACAGTTGCAAATGTGATGTCAGGCCTTGTGCCAATCATGAGGTACATCAAAGATCTAACTAGTTGTTGGTAGTGAGTTTTAAAATTAGCACTCACAGGTTCTTTAGCTGCTATAAATGAGAAGTTACTCAACAATAGAGTATTCTCAGTTTTATCAAGGATTTCAAAGTATTCAAGAACCTTGTCAAGATAAGGTTGCTGATCAATCATGATGACATGATTACAATAGTCTCTTGTGATGTGCATGCCTAGGAATTCTGTAAGTTCACCTAACTGACATTCCCATTTCTGCATGAATGCATCCATCTTTGAATGAAGGATTTTTGATCCCTCAGGGCCTAAAAAGGCTGCATTGTCCACATAAAGTAGTATGACAATCAGAGATTTCTCCTTAGGGTCAAAGTAATAATAAACCCCAGCATCTAGTGAAGCACATTTGAAGCTGAGTTCCTTCATTGATTTAGATACTTCAAGCCACCATTGATGGCTAGCTTGCTTAAGACTATAAAGGGCACATGTTAAGCACCATACTTTGGTTTCATGTCCTTTCTGATGAGGAAAGCCCTGTGCCCAAGTCCTTGACTTGATAGTGCATTATCCTCATGTTTACACTCTGCTATGCATGAGCTGTATAATTTTTGGAATACCCTATACCTTTGTGGTGTATTTGCTAGAATCATTTTATCTTATGACTTGTAGTTAGAGTTCTATTACTCCTTCAGTCATCATCTTTGTAATACAAACATGTTGTAGAAATGTTCTTTACTTCTAATGACTCCTTCACCTTGAGGTAGAGTTGTGTTATTTCTCTGGTCAACCATATGTTCTATGTACAACATTGTATGCATGCACTTTGTGCCCTAGGACCTAGTATTCTTTAACCTACCCTATGCCCTGTATGCACAGTATATAAACCACATATAATTAGCATACTTTCTTGACTGGAATTCACTTCCTTGTCTACTCAACTACAGTGGCTCAGAACATCCTTGACTTATTCATCAATATCATCAATCCTCCATACTTGACTAAACATCAACACATAGCTCCTACTCTGTACTTTTGTGTTCCCCTATTTTGTGAGTAACTGGTTTACTCTCCACTGCCTAATGTTGTCATAGCAGCAACCTGTTCTCATCAGGCCTCCCTGTTGCAAGGTGAGTTGGTGATGCTTTATCAAATGTTACAACCTTTGTATGAACTCAGGTTGCAACTAGGCAAAGACTTAAGGATGAGCAAAGAGGAAAGAACTAGTTGGTAAAGCATAGGGAATACAGGTGTACTACCTAGGGTTTATATACTGTCAAGGGGCAGGTTAAGAATAGGTGAAACAAGGGGATAAGTAAGTGGGTGACTAAGATGAACTGTAAGAAGGGGCTGAAATACAAGGTGAAATGGTAGGCTGAGTAAGTATGTGCTAAATATAGATGAGACTGTAACAACCACCCCATTATCAGCCATCATATCTCCTGTGCTTGTTCAGATCCCCTTTGCCTCCAAACTTTTCTTTTCAATTTGGGTATATACCCAACTGAGGACAGATAAAAAGACACCATGCAGCAAGCTGGAAGCAGGAGACTTGCATACACACAGATAACCCTATAAGTACTATCATAGCAGTGTACAAACATGTCAATCCCCAACTCTGAAACTTGGTCAAACAAATACAATATATCATTGAGTGGAGCATTCATCAGGTGGCCTGTATCTTGGGAAAAACAATCCAGTGGTGTACAAGCACAGATGTCTCATAGAAAACCTGTTTTCGAACACCTGGTCAATGATTATATTGTTGGATACTGTAACAAGAGGCTTGTATAATTAAACAGGTGTGATCAACATACTTAGTTAACATAATGCACAGAGTCCATGCAAAATGTGGATCAATCAATCAATCAATCAATCAAACTCAAAACTTGAATGGGTCCTGAACTGGAATACCAACTGGGGATTGTGCCCACCTCCCCCGAATATGCCTCCCAGCTGGCGTGTACTTTTGGGCATCTTTGATGTCAAGGTGAAATGGGAGGAGGTTGTCATATTCACTGGGATCTGATAAGAGAAAGTCTTCAGATCTCAATTTCAGTCCAGGATGAAGAACTCACCATGTCTGCCGCGAAGGTACTGGTCCACCATTTGTTCGGTAAAAGGGTGGCGGGTCTCTGAATCTGGGCGGTATATAATTAATTCCTGGTGTGGTCGCTCCTAGGAATCATGTCAATTAATCACAAAACAAGGAAAAAATCCACAACTCACGTCGATGAGGACACAACCTCCCAACCAATACTCAACCCACCACCCTCTCTCTCCCCACAATCCCTTTCCACGTTGAACCACATAATCTTTGTTTAAAGCCCTCCCTTTTTGAAAAGGGAACGCAGCGGCAGAAACGGGGGTGTCATTGTGGGCCACCACACCACACGAGGATAAGAAAGCACCTGTTGCACGCGCTATCTCGTGAATAATCATCCACGAGACCAGGACGACACACTGGCGCTCGGATAGGGACCATTCCGAAACCGTGGTTCCCCGCGGAAACTTGTGTATGAGCTATTCCGTGATGGTCAGCGGAATATGGCATAGGCGAAGAAAAGACGTACACTCTGTCTTATAAACACATTCATGCTGTGAATCCCGGTATCACCAAGTGCCCTTGGAGGAACATGGAATGCATCGGCATCTTCAAGTGGTGCATGGAACACGTATACGTGAAGGGCGTCAAGGGCCGCCGGGATGGTGCCCCCAGAAACTCCGGCGCGGTCATCTTCGTCGAAGCTGCTTTTGAGCGCCTCGATGCCTGAGGGTGTTTTGATCACCGCTTTGGCGCAGTCAACTGCGACACAAATGGCGGGTATGACATCGGCCAAGGTCGATGGAAGGGGGTAGAACGTAATATCATCAGTTCCGGCGATGACAGCGTAATGTAACCAGGGCGGAAAGGAGGACATGGTTGTGTTGCTGGATGTCATCAACTCGTACAGGGAAGCCTTATATACCCACTGAGTTGAGCTATCCGAGACATCCTTGCCTCGGGGTCCGGGGCTAGGTATAAGACATTGGTTATCGAACTGGGGAAGGCAGACGGAGACAAAACAAGGCGGCGGAAACTTCTTGAATTCCGCTGCACAGCCATCACCTAATCTAATCATTCTCGACTCAGCAGGAACGTCTGCTCCTCACGCTCAACATTATATTCAACCTCAACCAGAATGTCGGAAATATCCTTGCCAGCGCTGTTCAGAGGCAGCCTCCAAACCGCATCTAGATCCGTCAACCTACCTACGATCGAGGATGAAACACAGGTGTGTAATCCTCTGCGCTCGGCTCTCGATGGAAGGCTAATACTGCAACCGTCCTTCTTGCAGGAACTCGTCCAATCTGCACTTCGCGACTTCAGAGAAGTGCATAGTCGGATCCGCAATCTATCGTTATTTAGTCCGAATGAATCCTTGGATGATATCTCAACGAGAGATCTAGTGTATCTCACACTACCTTATGTCCTCGCGGATGTGGAGAATCGTGTACGGACGACGGAAAGACCTGACCGGATGGCCACTCTTGCCAAAGCCATTGTGCGTCTGATGCTTCCCTTTACGGCGACAGAGGCATAACATTCTCCTGTTGCAGGGTCATTACCAGGCCTTTGTCCACCAGCTCGAGCACTATGGTATCATCCCAGATGACGAGAAGAGTCTCTACGCACACAAATCGTCCATGCTCGTGGATCCCGCGAAACGTAGGGAGGTGAAAGTGAGCCAATACAAAAAGCTGAAAGGGATCAAAGAAAGGTTACAGGTACCACTTCGCCTCACTCAACGAGATTCTTCGCTCAACCTACTTTTCCCATTCCAGGCCCTCCAAAAACGAAGGAACCAAACCCTCGTTCCGGACTCTCAAACTGACTTTGATCTAATCGTATCCCTTCTCCCCTCCACGACCTCCTCATCTACTCCAACTGAAGACCTCGACTCAAACACAGACGAACTCATGCGCACAACTACAATCCTCTTCCTCCGGATGGCCTACGCCCAAACACATACCCAACTCGAATCAATGGAGCAAGAACTCGACCTCCTTCGGCACGCGCCTCCAAGTCCATCCGGAGCACCTCCATCGGGAGACAGCGATGAGAGAGCGAAGGATGGCTCTAAAGGGAAGAATAAACAAGAACAGGAACAGCTGTGGAAGCTGGACGTGAATACGGGCGTCGGTAGGGATCGTGGATCGGATGGAAAAGGCCCGTTAGTGGATCATCGAGGACGGGTAAGTGGGCTCGTGACTTAAGTCGGTTGTAGATGGTTAATTGGCTTGCGTGTAGCCATTGCGACCCTTCACGATCTTGCCGTCAAATGCCGCTGAAAGGGCGAGGTTGCAGGCTCAAGTGTTTGGACCCGGATATAACTTGCCTACGATGGGCATTGACGAGTATCTCGAGATTGAACGAGAACGAGGGAATATCATTACTGGTGGAGGGTAAGCAGTCATGATTTAGTCAACGACATCTCAGAACTGATGAGTTTTGTAGTCCTGCATCCCTCGAGAAGCCTACATCATCAGAACAACTTCAAATCGACTCCGAGATGGACGGTACGGTTGCAGGTGAAGAAAAGGCGGAAGAGAAGCGACAGAAGGACGAGAAATGGGCACAATATAAGGATACACATCCAAGAGGAGCAGGAAATACGATGAACAGAGGTTGATTCATTCGCGGTAATGTACAAGACGTTGGTGTGGATCGCTCTTGAGAATAAATTAACACCATCTAACTCCAATCAGCGGATGAGATAGTCAAGGAACCCAACAACCAAAGAACTTGGATGCGACCGCGGAATGGAACAGGTATCATAGACAGCACAGGGACGAGGGGTTATATACATGATGCATCAACAATTGCATGAAGATGCTTCTGGCACTTCACCCGGCGCTGACGTCGTGACGTCAATTTCTGAACATCCGTGTCAGCGTTGATCAAGAAGAGCAATTGAGAATACCAAAACATACTTGTGTTGGCATCTGTCTGATTATCCTTTTCCATCCCAGGAAGCGACATAGCGATCTTCTTGAACAAGCTCTTGACATTATGCCCAGCCTTTGCCGACGTCTCCATGAACATGATGTTGAGCTGTGTAGCCTTCGCAGTGGCTTCTTCCAGCGTGACTTGCCTACAGGGACGAATAAACACACAGAATGTCAGTGTCACGAGCGTGTAGAAACGACGGTTGTAGCTTGGCGCAGCACGTACCGCTTGTCAGAAAGATCAGCCTTGTTCCCCACTAGCACTATGATGACATCGTTTCCCCTCTCTGACCGTACATCCTCAATCCACTTGGTTGTCGACATGAACGACTGTCGGTCTGGAAACCAGAATCAAGGGAGTCAGATGGATACCGTGGCAACTGTAGAGACTCTAAGTCGAGAGGGAGAGCACTTGCTTGTGATGTCGAAGACGACGATCGCCACTGACGAATCACGAATATACGAAGGTATCAGCGAGCGGAAACGTTCCTGCATAATAGAGTAAGCGTCGTGTGATAGTGTGAGTGTGAGAGCAAGGGTGATACCTGGCCAGCGGTATCCCAGAGTTGTAGCCGAACAGTACGGTCTTCGAGGTATAATGTCTTGCTCAGGAAATCGATACCAATAGTTGCTTGATAGGTATTATCAAAGGTGTCATACATGAACCTATTTCCAGCACATCCATTAATCAGGCACGGCCGGAGAGGAAGCAGAATATGTACCTGGTAATAAGACTAGTCTTGCCAACGGACTGGTCGCCAAGTAGGACGATCTTTGTGCGTTTGGGAGGTGCAGACGAAAAGTCAGCGGTTACAGGTGAAGATGTTGATTCAGCCATAAGGGGATTAAAACACAAAAGCAGGAGGGGACGAGGAGTAGAGGGGGTGAGCAGGGGATGTGTCGTTCTCAGGTGCCAGGACAGGTGCGAATCCAGGTCAGGGAGCAAGCATACACGTGACCATCGCGTTCTAATTAATAGATGGATCCCTGTAGATGGAGGAGATAACTGACCATGAAGTTCACTCACAAATTCGCTCACCAGCAGCAGCGGAAACCATTCTTTACTTTCGAGTTCTTTCCTCCTCGTACAGACCAGGTGTGTTGACCTCTCCTTCCCCCCAAAATTTGATACCATTTCGTCTAGGGTTTTGACAATCTAGTCTCCCGTATTTCGCGCCTTGCTGCGCTCAATCCGCTTGGTGTTAGCGTCACATGGGGTGCCGGCGGGGCGACGAAGGAAAGGAGTCTCGAGCTCGCAACTTTGACGCAGAAGGAATATGGCCTTGATACGCTCCTGCATCTCACATGCACAAACGCCAAGGTTGGCACGGTCGATGCCGCATTGAAGGTGAGTGTCCACATTCATCAGCTTATAGACAGCACCAAGCCTTTGCCTAGGACGCAAAGGAATGTGGGATAGAAAACATCCTTGCATTGCGAGGAGGTATGCTTCTTCTCAGCGCATCTACAATTTCATGCAAACGTCTTCACAGATCCCCCAAGAGGGCAAGAAGAATGGATCCCTTCCGACCCGCGCTTCGTACACGCTATTGACCTTGTTACCTACATTCGCGAATCTTATGGCGATCACTTCTGCATTGCAGCTGCAGGTGCAGTGCAAGATCCCTTCCACACCATCGCCATCCTCCCGCTAAATCCGTACTCCAGCTTACCCTGACGGCCACCCTGATAAACTCATCAGCGAAGACGAAGAACTTGAGTATCTCAAAGCCAAGGTCGATGCTGGTGTAGATTTCATCGTGACGCAGTTGTTCTACGATGTCGATGGCTTTTTGCGGTGGTTGAAAAAAGTCAGACAGAAAGGTGCGTTTGTTCTATTTTTACCTGGTTGTCTGGCTAAATGTAAATCAAGGTATCAATGTGCCTGTTATTCCTGGGATAATGCCCATACAGACGTACGGCTCCTTCCAACGATTAACCAAGCTGACGGGAGCCAAGGTACCAGAGCATGTACAGGAGGCGCTAAATCCCATCAGCGTGTGTGCCCTCGTTCCCACTCCCTAGTCGAATCGATTAACCATCGATCCAGCACGATGACCAACTGGTCAAAGACTACGGCGTCACACTCGCAGTCGACATGATTCGCAGACTCGTATCGGAAGGAGCAGTCCCTGGTGTCCACTTCTGCACTCTCAACCTCGAAAAGAGCGTCCAACGTGTCCTAGAAAGCCTTCAGTGGACAGGATCACTTCCGCACCCCCATAACAGACTCATCGCTGTGAGTCACATATCCTTCTTCCGACACCCACATAGGCTCTAACCGCTAGTAAAAGGAAGCACCTGACAAACCAGCGTCCGAGGTCGACTCTGATCTCGTTGTGACAGCCACAACGGCCACACACGACGCGACACAATCCCTAACGACTACAGTCACCGACGGTGAAGCCGGTCGGGGTGAATTAAACAACGCCGCGACTTGGGACGATTTCCCGAACGGTCGGTTTGGAGATTTCAAGAGTCCGGCCTTCGGCGCTCAGGACCCTTGGGGAAATTCTGGAGTTACGGTACGTTGAAGTGTTGAATTTCGAAATATAACTTGAAGAATGAACCGTGTTTGTATCAGATCAACGAAATGCTCAAACAATGGAGAAATCCCAAAACACTCGACGAACTCACTCAGATCTTCCTTGATCATCTCCACTCTAGAATCTCAACCACACCATTCTCACCTACACTCCTCTCCCCAGAGTCTTTGACGATTCTTTCCGAGCTCGAGGAGCTGACAAAGCGAGGATGGTGGACGGTCGGATCGCAGCCTGCTGTTAACGGCGCAAGCTCCTGCGATGAAGTGGTGGGCTGGGGTCCAAAAGCAGGATACGTCTTCCAGAAGGGATTTGTTGAGTTCTTCTGCGAAGAAAAGGACGTGGAGGAGCTTCAAAAGAAGATTGAGGAGGAGGGCAAGGGGTGGGTGCACTTCTTCGCAGGGAACTACCAGGTAAGCTTCTTCTTGGTTGTTACGAGTTCTGCTGATTGGACTAATGTTTCTTTGTCTGTAGGGAGAGTATCGTAGCAATGTCCCGGAAGACGCAAGGGACGCCGTGACATGGGGTGTCTTCCCTGGTCAAGAAATCATCCAGACCACAATCATCGAGCGCGAGTCATTCTTGACTTGGAAGGTGAGCTTCCTGGCTCGCGAGTTCACCAGTCTTGATCCTGACTTGGTCCTGTAGGAGGAAGCCTTTTCCATCTGGTCCGACTGGGCGTCATGTTATCGCCCGGGTTCTGAAGAACGCAAACTCCTGGAGGGTGTCCGTGACCAGAGGTGGTTAATTAATATTATCCACCACGATTACCAGAACCCTCGTGCGCTATGGGAGATTGTCTTGGGAAAGGGCGATGAAGCGGCGTAAGACTCAGACGGCTGATTGTTGGATTTCAAGGGGTATGGTACGGTATACGATCATGGATGATATCTTGCATAATGTACAGCATGTCAAGTTCAATAGCAATAATCTAATAAAAACAGCAGATCATCAGCGCATTTCCGTCCACCATGAAAGGATCGCATACACAAGATAAACCTAAGAATCTGCAATCACATATCTGAAGGTTCCTCTTCATACTCTTCCGCCTCACCCTCTGCCATAGAATCCCCCTCCGCCATAGACTCTTCCTCCATATTCCCAGTAGCCTCCTCATCTAAATCTTCCATACTCGCATCGAGGTCCTGTGCAGACTCATTCTCCCCTTCATCTTCCGCAACAGACGGTGCGCCTGCTGAGCCTTCCGATTCATCCGAATCCTCCTCCGCCTGAGAATCCCATCGATAACAATAAGTGCCGAAATCATAAAAGGCGAAAAAAAAAGCAGAGAAATCGCGTACATCATTCTTTTCTTCTTGCTGTGTCAACGATCGCCCAATGGGAACGAGGAACATGTACCCTCTGTTATGTATCGATGTAGTCTGCTCAACACAATCAACAGACTTCAAGTCTGAAGAAAAAAAGAAACACGTATGGGACGCACGATATCCTCCAACTCGTTCTCCTCGTCACTCAAGTCGTCCATCTCGCGCTGCAAGTCTCGAAAAGTATTCATATGCCCATAGATGCGTTTCCGTGGCACTGGTACGGGGTGTGGTGGGTTCTGTTTGGGTAGGAGAAGGGGGAAGTGGGAGGGTTGGCGAAGGAGTGTTGCTGTCACGGCTGGCATTGTGTCGAGTTCATGGAGGTGTTGGTGAGCTATTAACGAGACGCGTTTGATGGGGGTATCACATCACATTCAGTAGCCTCCGAAATAAACAGTGATAAATACATCCTATGAGTCCGAGTCTAGCGGACAATAATGATAGTCTGGGTAACGTATTATCTACCCCGTCGGTTCAACGTTTACAAGTGAACAACATTTGGTGGAATATTTGACTACGTCAAAGATTAATAATTACAACTTTCAATACAGTCCAAACCGGGATCAACCCTTTACACACAAGTCCTCCAAAGAGTCGACAAAGCTATAAACCAGAGGGATAAATTATGAAATCAAGTTTTGCACGTCAGGCAACATGGAATTGTTCCTCGTTGATTTGCGCAAGTTCAACGGCCGGACCCAAAGTCTGATATGCCCGCTTTTAGTCGCTGTGAGTATAGACCGGGGCAGGAATGCGATATCCGTTAAGAGGTCACAATCTATGTGTTTAATCTAAATGGGGTTGAGCATTGTTTAATATCCAAGTAAGCGGCAAAGGAGACTTGACATACGAGGACGGGCTGGACGATGGCTACTTCGTTCCGAGAAGGTGCGGGGTGGTATCGCGGTGATGGGGCGTTTTCGAGGCCTGGAGGTACGCTTGCAGGGAGGTAGGATGCGGATTTGTCGCGTCGGAATGCTAGGGATATTGTTGATGACATGGACATGCGTTGGTGGTGTGTTGCCTGAAGCCAGGTGAGCGTAACGGCAAGTGAGGATGAGTTGAGATTTTTGTACCTGGTACTTTGGACGGTGTAGAGCTCCGCTGGAAAAGTCCCACTGGATGCGGAAGGATATAAGCGACAGAGCAGAAGATAGGTTGATGAAATGCATACCAGAATGAGTTTGTTGTCCTCCCCAACGCTACCGAACCGATACGTACGCCCATCACATCGTAGTTCGTCAAACGCAACACCAGCAACGAAAGACGAATGACCTTGACAGCGTGCCACGACGCGTTGCTCCCAAGGGGAAAAGATTGTAATGAGGTCGTCTTGGCCACCTGTTAGGATGAACCGTCCGTCTGGTGACCACGCGACACAGGTTAGTGCACCAAAGTATGATGCGTAGCAGTCTACAAGTCTGAATGGGGTTACAAGATCGAAACAAGCACTGATAAAAATCACGTACTGTTCGGCAAGTGCATCAATTACTCGTAGACAGCCGTCCTCCGAAATTGCTGCGACGTACTTGACATCAGGCGAGAAGACGAAATCTGTTCCAAAGGTTGGAAATATCGGTCAAGGTGCCATATGGAGATTGCCCCACCTACGACGCCTTTGCGAGAGATTCGCCAATGGCTAACAGGGTTCTTGACTACTTTGGAGTCCTTGTCGGATTTTCCGGCCACATTGATGCCAGCCCCGCCACCAGTCGTAACTGGATGCCATGGGGGCATGGTGACAAAGATGTTGTCTGTGGGGTCCCAGTCCCTCTGGAGCTGTGCCGCAGCTTCCTCTGAAATGGCAGTTCCATGAATGTCTACGTTAGAGGGCCCGCTTGTAGGCTCTTGCGGGGAGAAGGTCCCATCGTCGCGCTCCTTATCATATACAACTATCGTACCGTCTGCGTGGGAGACGAGGAAGAGGGTGGTGGAAGATGGGACCCAGCGTATCGCTGTACACGGTGAATTTGATATGCAACCCTGCTTATTGAGGCGACCATATCGCGAAGTGATGGGGTC
The DNA here is from genome assembly GCA_018524725.1 of Podaxis mareebaensis. Lineage (NCBI taxonomy): Eukaryota > Fungi > Basidiomycota > Agaricomycetes > Agaricales > Agaricaceae > Podaxis > Podaxis mareebaensis. Next base: position 422,954 of record JAEUWP010000562.1, on the reverse strand, counting down.
TGTGAGAAGGGTTAGGTGAATAAGTCACCTTGGGCTTGGTGAACGAAATGGACGGACCTAGCCAGACGAGATCTCCAGTATTAAAGCCAATGATGACGTCGAGGTGTTCACAGGAAGCAGTCGATTGGTTAATATCGTGGCACGTTGGGTACGCAGCAAACAGGATTCTTGCGAGAGGTTCCTGCGTGTAAACTGAGCGGCGTATATACCAGTACAAGGCAAATCATACCTTTGCCTTGGATCCAGCCTCGACCATCAAGAAATTCTTCCCGACATTATAGCAGAGTAATGTCAGGTCACCCTGCTTGGATTGGAGCATCTTCGACCAGCCTTCGCCGGTCTGTATCCGCGTCACAAATGTTGACGACGTTGTCCGCATATTATGTTTTGGTCGTGTGCCATGTTTCTTCCGCCCGCCTCCGGAGGGAGAAAAGATGGACTGCTGTTCTGGCAGCGGACTGGCTGGGTTGTTTTCCGGGATAGGTGATAGAAGGTCGTTCTCCTCCGGTGTATCGCTGCTTGAGAGGCTGTAGCCGTCCTCTTTAGAGCCAGAGGCACTCTTGTCCCTTTCCTTATCCTTATCCTTGTCTTTATCTTTATCTTTCTTAGCGTCCTTGTTTCCCCCGAGTAGCTGGGCTAACCCCGGCGGGCCGCCACCCTGGGGTTTTGCAGGGGGTACGCGTATGACTACACTGGATACCTTTGTGGAATGGAGGACGGGAGTTGTATGTGATTGAGCGAGGGAGGGTTTGTGTTCCTCTGTGAGGGAATAGACGCCTTCTGGGGCGACAAAGGTGGCTTCGTTTTCCATGATGAGGCGGGGAAGAGATGATGTGTATTTCTGAATTGATCGCTTACCCTTCCAATGACGCCCCGCCTTCCCACTACTCAAATCAATGCTGGGCCGGATCTTAACCACTCCGCTCTCTAATGCTTACCACCACAAACTCCCTTCGTAGTCTGTCTCTCAGAAGACTCCCTACCGTCTTGGTACGTCCAGACCCTTCCCTCCATCGACCATACCACTCACCCTAGATCCAGTCTCGCCGGAACTCGACCAAGGTCGAGCCGCCCCCTGCCGGAGGCCATGCACCGTTGATTGCAGACTCCAAACTCCTCAGGAGTACCAGAGACTCGGCTCTAAGGACTCCGGGAATCAACTGGATTGACGAGGGCGCAAGCGGTATCGTCGGCGGTCGCGAAACTCGTAAGATGAATACTTACCAGGCCGTCCGGGACGCGATGAGGTAAGTCCCATCTCCCTTCCTCTTGTATTGCTGATGCTAAATTTTTTTCTAGTATCGCATTGGGAAAGGACGACAATGCCGTCGTGTTCGGGGAAGATGTTGCTTTTGGTGGTGTCTTCAGGTGTACTATGGTCCGCCTAAAATTTGTCCGATTCCTATTTCATCTACTCACCTTCGATCTAGGGTCTTGCGGAAGAATTTGGTATGTTCCCTCGGCACGAGCGTTATTCTATGAATCCTCAACAAACCAGGTCGTGAACGCGTTTTCAATACGCCTCTAACGGAGCAGGGTATTGCTGGGTTCGGCATTGGTTTAGCTATGATGGGCCACACTGCCATTGCGGAAATCCAATTTGCAGATTACATCTTCCCTGCCTTTGACCAGGTACGTGTATCTGGAGCTTGACTTCTGAACTTATCACTCAGAACGGGTCGGTCAGATCGTAAATGAAGCGGCCAAGATCCGGTACAGGTCCGGCGGCTCTTTCAACGTCGGAGGGTTGACAATTCGAACACCAACTATGGCTGTCGTACGTATCGTGAAGCTGGACCACTGTGAAATAGTAATCCGAATGTCTCTGATCTAGGGTCATGGTGGTTTATATCATTCACAATCCCCTGAAGGGTTCTTTATGGGTGCATCAGGTCTAAAGGTACACCTCCGTAGAGCACGGAATCCTCACATCCTAACACCTATCGCAGGTCGTCATCCCTCGATCCCCGCTCCAAGCAAAGGGACTTCTCTTGGGCTCTATCCGAGACCCAAACCCTGTCATCTTTATGGAACCCAAAATCCTCTACCGTTCAGCAGGTACGCCCGACACGCCCCAACACATTCCCTTCATTCTCATGCTCATGCGCCCTGCATAGTGGAACAAGTACCCGTAGACGACTTTCAACTCCCACTCGGCAAAGCCGAAATCCTTATACCAGGCTCCGACCTCACCTTACTCACTTGGGGTACCCCCGTCTACAACTCTGAAAACGCCATTCACATCCTCCAGAACCCACCTCCAGCACTTGAGAAACTTGTCCCAGCATCCCTGAGATCGGCTAAGATAGAACTTATAGATTTGAGGTCAATTTTGCCATGGGATGTCGAGACAGTCGTCGAGAGTGTTAGGAGGACAGGACGGTTGGTTATTGTGCATGAGGCAGGAATGACGGCTGGTGTTGGTGCTGAGATTAGTGCAGAGGTGCAAAAGAGGTGTTTCCTCAAGCTTAATGCGCCGGTGAAACGAGTTACTGGTTGGGAGTGCGTTTCATTCCTTTCGCCCTGTAATTGTTGTTTGCTGATAACACGGCGATAGCCTTCCTAATGCTCTCCAATACGAGAAATTCCACATGCCAGACTCTATTCGCATCCTCGACGCGCTTATGGAGACATTGGCATACTGATACAATGATACCACCGCATATCCACTTATTTCCTGATTACAGGGCATTTTATAACAATGTTATACACATTCTAATCTAACCCTGCGTTTGCATTCGACCCAGGTTATCAAAGTTCCAGATTGCAATAACGAGGCACCGATCCATCAATTTTGAACCCGGATTGAAGCCAGCTTCCCTGCCGGAAGGAGCTTTTGTTCATACCATCCACGGGAGCTGGTCGGACCTGCCCTCCGCGAAAAGGTTGACCCTAGTCTCGAGCTTTTGAATTTTTTGGGTTGTGGCGTTTTTGATTCAGAGATCTGGTACTGTATCGCTGCCACAATCGGAATGCGCCAACTACCCAATCTCGCCACCAAAACTACACTACCCAACAGCGTTTCATTGATAGACCTCTGGCAACCCATCTACCCCTTATCTCATTCCTGCCACAAGGCATTAGTTGAAAGCCACTGGCAAAATACCTTGGGAGGTTACTAGCCCCACTCTTCTCTAGTCTGCATGAAGGTCGCCGGTCGACTATGGAACAGCTATATCAATTTATCTTTTCAATCTGTCTTTGCTCGTAAAAGTTATTCGTCGATGATGGAATTCAACGACAACTTCTCGGGATACCTGAGCACGTCCAGCGTCGGTCCATCCTCGGAAACATAGCCTTTACAGTTACGACCTGGAGTACACTAAGAAATATGACCTCACACCGAAGTCTATCATGGCTTGATGATTCATGAAATGTAGTACGTAATAACGATAGCGTTGGTAATAAAATATTGAGGATGCAACCGCGGGATTCAAAATGGAGAAACAAGAGGCAGGTGCCAGGAGGAGGTCGATATAGGAGCCGTACATGTGTTAGGTTGGCCAGGTGTTTGATGCGGTCATCACCTGCCATCATTTCACTAGTTAATACGAGCCTGTGTGACGTCTCTTGAAAAGGAATAACAAATGCCAAGGAAAACGGACATTCTCCTTAGTAGTCCCTAGCTTCAGCAGTCCCGGCGAACACTCCGGAACTCTCAATACGCCTAGCGGTCAGACCCTTGTCGCTCTTTACTTTTTGTTTTTCGATCCCCGGTCTTGCTTTAAGCTCTTATTCCATCTCATGCCGCAGCGACGCGTCGATTGGCTCACCTGCGCCAACCTATTCTTAGCAATCTCATGGCGGACACTATGTTCTGCAGGTTACCGGTGGCCTTCACCGCAATACGATGCTTTGGAGACGTTTCTGTATGAAGGGAGGAGATATGATGGTTCGAACATGGCTTCATTACAACATCCATGCAAGACGAGGTCGGATACTGGCGCGTCGATCGGGGCGGAGTGGTTGAGGCTTGCGTACCACGATTCTGCGACGCATAATGCCGCAACTGGGACTGGGGGGCTGGATGCATCGATTGCCTTTGAACTGGACAGAGAGGAGGTGAGTGAGTATGACTGGTTCGAGAAAAATTTGGTTTATGAATTTCTGTGGTCAGAACATTGGACATGGGATGAATATCAGTTTGGCTGATCTCGAGTCGTTCTCTAACAAATATGTCTCTCGTGCGTTCCATCCCTATGTCATTTAATCCACGTGTGTTGATACATCTGTTCGGTCTTTGACTGACAGGTTCTGATGTAATTGCTATTGCAGCAACCTTCGCCGTTGCTTCCTGTGGAGGTCCTTTAATTCCCTTTCGTGGTGGACGCACTGATGCGCTCAGTGCAGGACCCTTTGGAGTGCCGGAGCCTCACCAGGATCTGCAGACTCATACCGAGATCTTTCGTCGACAAGGCTTCTCGTCTACGGAGATGATTACTCTGGTTGCTTGTGGACATACGTTAGGAGGTGTCAGGAGCTCTGATTTCCCAGGCATTGTCCCTCAGGAAGGAGATCCGGAGAGGCCTACCTTCTCGAATTTCGATAGCTCAGATATCTTCGATGATCAGGTGTGGGTATCAGATTTATCACTTACACCCCGTAGGTGAAACCAGGCTTATTTTATCTAGAGTGCAACACTATCTGGATGGGAGCACAAAGAACCCGCTTGTCGTACATAAGAACGGGACCATCACCTCCGACCTGCGGATTTTTTCCAGTGACAATAATGTGACGATGAAGAGGTGGGATCCGTATAAACTTTCGTGCATGGATTCGTATTGACTGCGTTCTGCTCCAGTTTGGCTTCGCCGGGTGCATTTTCAGATTCATGTCAGACTGTCCTAGAAAAAATGCTCAATATGGTTCCTTCAAGTGTGACCTTGACCGAGCCAATTACTCTTTTACATGCGAAAGTGTTTAATGTGCAGTTGACACTCGAACATGGAGAACACATCTTCAGAGCGTCACTTAGGGTATGTCATCCTTACTTTCTTTCTTTATCATCTGCTTATCCCACACTCACTTAGCTTACACAACCTGTGAATACAACCTCAAGTAAGAACAGAATAGTACGAATGTTCTGGTGCGATCGTCACGGGGAGAGCAAAGATTGCTCTGAGCATACAAACGTCGCCGTCTCAGCTACACGCAGTCAGGATGATCCCAGCATCTCTCCAATTACGGAGCGGCTCGGCTATTACTTTCTCAACTATCAATTCGTTGTCAGGATCGATCCCTCAAAATCTATCTCGCTTTTCTGGTTTGAGAAGGACGACCATGATGGGTCAGCACCGACAACCATTGATAACGATGGGGCAGGATATCGGCTGGATCAGGATCGAATTTTGTATGTCCCGATGCTTAGTGCACTGGATTTCGCGGGGAATGACGTGACGACCAAAGTTTATCACATCGTTGCTGCAGTGAGTCAACTACTTTCCCAGATGTAGAGTCGCTCCGACTGATTTTGTGTACCTAGGTTCGTAACGACGTTTCCCCATCCCGAGTTTATGTGAACGCCTTCGACAGCGCCATCCCAAATCACGGACCTCTCCTGAATTTAACCCAGGAGCTTGTGCCAAATTCAACACTCCCAACTATTCGCGGCTACGATTTCTATACCACTTCCTTCAAGTCTGTTGGACTGCAGCTTACTGTTGACTTACACGCTGTCGTCGGTGATGTTACCTACTCTGTTGATTTTCAGCAGACATATTTCTTGGGTACTGGCGCCCCGTATACTCCTCCGACAAGCTCTAATATCACGGCGACTGTAAATCGTCTTCCCGGAATTTCTCAATCTACGTCTATTTCGTTGAATACACGCGCTTTTGTCATTTTAGTATCGTGTACTTTCGTGCATCTTTTCTTAGGACCTATTATTTTGTTCTAGTATATGCCATAACCAGGTTAGAATCAAACCATGCACATTGCGCGTTGAAGGAGAGACACGTGATGTCATTTATCAGGTTAAATATTAATACTCAACGCGTCGCGTTCCAGGACTTGATCGCTACTCGTCAGCATCTTTCCCTTGAAACAAAATGAAACGGCCGAATTGCGACGAAGACAATCCTGTCAAGAAACAGCGCAAAAATCTTGCGAGCGACGTGTTCGATGATGATTCCCTGAACAATTGCTTCTGCAATGTCGACAGCCTCACCAGTGCTATTGGGTACTTCACCGGCTCAATTGATATGCTATGGTCGCACATTCCCAACAAGTTTATGTTTAACTTGGTTGCGCGGTGCTGCATTACCGACAAACAATCACACAAGATCTATGTGACCCTCGAAGGAGATTGGATAAAAGCCATGGAAGCTAAATGGGGACCGATATGCATCATGGACCAAATTCAACTCTCCTTAGATGGTATTACATTCCTCAAGCCCAAGGATTCAAAGTCAACCGCAAAATTAATTTACAAAGAAGGCGTAATTTTTCGACGAAGCCGGAAAGCAGACTTGTGCTTTGTGAACACCTGGCAGCGTAAGCATAATATTGCAATTTGAAGGTGCATATATGCTGAAGATTTGCATGCGTAGTGCAAGAGGAACAGAGAGTTCAGGATGACTTCAATGATTGGTTTGCTACTCCCGTGTCCCCCGCCTCTGGCCATCTTTCGGTGGCTGCTGGTAGGGCCTCTGGCGGAGGTTCGGGTATCGCGCCAACCAAAGAAAGGGACACGACAACGACGCCGTCGGAGCAAACTGGGAGAGTCACATTCCAAGCACAATTCCCCGGGTGCAACAAGACGCCAAGCACGATGAAGCGTGCTACGATGCTCTCGAGGTCAGATCCAGAACGGGTGGATGTTGTTGGACAACAAACTTCTACTACGACATCGAAACCGACTACCGCACAGCCAGTCGAGGCCCCTGTTACTCGAGCACACGCGGTGGAAGAAATGCCACGCGCTCCGCCACCCCCAAAGTCTCGCAGAGCCCAGAAGAAGGAAGGGAAGAAGCGGCAGCAAAGGCAGCAGGACACCTGCTAACCCATGTGGATCAACCGACCATGCCACAACCCGTGGTAGGCTTCCCAGGGGCTATAGCTGCGTCTCAACCTTCGGTTCCTGCCCTCGCCTCAGCTTCGACTAATAAAGGACCTCAGGTCGTGAAGTTAAGTGTGAGTGTCCGCTTGATGCCTGTATATCTGCCCAGTCTCAACCTCAAAAGCAAATTGGTATGGGAAATATCGCTGAAGACACCCCTGAAGGATGGATGACACAATTGCGAAATTCACAGGTGCTCACATCTTCTTTGAGACCCTTGTTATGCGCGAGCTTATAATCATACAGCCACGGTATCAGTATGTAGCATTGAAGGAAGCAACACAAGTGCGGTCATACGTCAACGTTATTGGAATTGTTAAGAACTTTAGAGGCCCGTCAAAGACAACAACAGGCGGTTAGTTCTTGGCTTTGGGTTTTAAAACAACAACTCAGTGACTGCGTAGAATGGACTGCCACTGTTTATCTACAAGATCCCAGTTTATGCCAGGAAGCGGAATCGTATTCTTGGCAGGATTTTAGTGTCGTATTCTTCCAGAAACGTTTTATGGAGTGGCTCCCGCAAGTGAAACCTGGTGACATCTTGATCCTCCGCCATGTTCGAGTGAGTCTGCTATGCTCAGAGCATCGCCATCAGTTTAATAAAACCCGACGAAGTTGCAAAGCCGCGCAGGTACGATTTCTGGTGTCGGGTACCACGACAGAGCGCAATGGGCTACCTACTCGACCGACCAAAGGTGTATCGTCCAACCCGAAACGGGTAGTGCCCCAAAGGATCAGGAGCTAGTCGATGGTGGCGTCCGTTTCACGCCTTTCCTGCGGGTGACCGAGATGGAGGAACGCTACTGCCAGCGGCTCTCTGAGTGGTGGAAGGAAAAGATCGGAGGCGCAGCAGAATCAACAGGCCAGGTGTATCAACTAGGCGACGACATCTTTAGTTCTGGTCAACGAACATATCGTAAGCGCCTGTTGCTCTGTGATGCTGGACCGCATGTGGAACCAAGTGGATATTTCGACTGCACTTTTGAGGTCAGGTTTCTGGGCATATACCTACTCTCGGTCTGTGCTCTGACGGTTCCAAAGGTTTTGAGTGGGTTTCAAAATGACTATGGCGCCCATAGTCTCTATGTGACGGACTACACGATAAACCCTGGAGTTGCTCCATGCCATGCTCAATGGTGTCCTCCCGGCTTGAATGACTACGTCGTCAGGTTCGAGCTCTGGGATGGTGCGGCTAAAGCGGCTCAGTTATTTAAGGTTGGTACATATTGGTCGGTCAGAAATGCCCGGATGGTGCGCAGTAGAAGCGGCTATGCAGAAGGAAAGCTGGTAGAAACAAAGTTTCGTCAAGTTGACCCCGAAGTCGACTATCCGCCATTGAATGCGCTACTTGAGTATGTTATGGATTTTATCTTCTTGCAAACTTGATTCTGACCTTGATCCTTAACACAGACGAAAGAAAGAATGGGAGAAGCAGATCGAAAGGAGACGTGACGCCTCTGCACATAAATTATTCAAGGATTCACAGGATGGGCAATATATCACTTGTACTGTGGAGGTAAGCTTGGCCTAGTCGATCTTGGATGCATTTGACGGGAACCGCTCTCAGTTGCTCCACACCACCAAGAGCGGCCCTAATGGTGTTTTTCTCCATGTGACGGACTATACTGCGCATCCTAAGTTGTTGTCTTACCGGTACGGAAGAGAGTGGTCTCAGGGCCTGGAAGGACGCATCATCAGTATTCTCCTTCGCGATGCCCAGGTCCAATATGCGGACAGTCTGCGTGTGGGGACCTACTTGACCATCAAGAGTCTTCGCCTGAGGGATAGCAACATCACACATAGGTTTCAGGGGGAGCTAGGAGGACAAGACCTACTTATGTGTCAGCTCAATCCCAAGAACCCAAATAATGACCTTCGAGCGCTCCTTGAGTGAGTGGGACATTACTCTAACTACCCTCTTGGACTAACACGCCGAAGGCGCAAAACAGAATGGGAGAAGGGGAGAGAAAACGGGAGAACAATCCGAGAACTGAAGGAGCTAAACACGTCGGAATTCACTACAGCAATCAACTCCACCATTGAAGAACTTAATGCTGGTGCGAATAAACCTTTAAAGGCTAGGGTGATAGCACGAGTCATCGACTACCATCCACGCTCACCGGCCCAGTGGATCCGCGCATGGTGTTCCAAGTGCAAGCAGAGGCGGGGCTCACCACATCTTTGTCTTCAGTCCCACTCATATGGAACTTCGTAGGATTCCCGAAGAAAAGAGGGCATGTTACCAATGCCAAGACTTTAGTCACGCACATATACGATACCAATTTGAGCTGATGCTGCGAATTGAGGATCGGAAGGGAGATCGAATGTATGTCCTCGTCCGAGACGAGGTATGTACATTTGTTCTTTGCAATCTGAAGGTGATACTAATGGTATTTGTCTTCAGTGCGATTTGCTGCATGGTTTAGCAAGAGATGCTAGTGTTCGAAGCTCCACCGTTCTTTCCGAATACATAAGGCGACTTCAACCTTTACTGGGTAATACCTGCGGTAATCAGCTTCAATTCGGTCCTGAGAAGGAAAGGGAGCTGGCGAATGACTTCGTCAGGCTCATCATTGGTCGGTATCAGAGTGTTAGTCCTGGAACCCCTTGTATTTTGCTTGCGGTCGAAAAGTAATGTAAGTATGTACTGTATCCTAAAAGAGCTGCCGAATTGTTCTTCGAGCACCCTGTCTGGTACCTACGTCCGCTTGTGCTAGCGTAATCTCCAATATGAAACGGTACAGTTCATTCCTAAGTTCTGCGTGTCTCACAGTTCCCTCTCCTCTGGGGGTCTGTCCATTTCAACGATTTCGTGCCTATAAACCAGCGCGATCGCCCGTGGTGCTCCGCAGGTCTGGATAAGTGTGGTGCGAGTCGATCATCATCTTGGGCCCCCCGTATTGGATTCCAGCCGATGACCGATGCTGCTTTCTTCGTCGTGAACATTGATACAGCCCCCGATTCAACGTGAGAACGTGTATTCCGGCAAAAAGTTAACAGAATTTCTCCAAAAGCGATCCAAGCGAAAGTGTCCGCTCATACATGTAGAGGCCAAAGTCCCTGGTCTGGGACGCATCAAGCTTTGTGTCTGGTTAGGGGAAAGCCACGTGATACTCCAGTCAGGGTCCAGCGCGTCGCCTTGGGTCGCGTTATAACTTATGGCACCTCATGTCGCGCACCCATCACCCATTACTTTCGAAACACAATGAAACGCCGGCATAGCCACGAAACAGATTCTTCCAACAAGAAACAGCGTAGAAACATCGCGAGCGATATATTCGAGGATGGCTCCCTGAACAACTGTTTTTGCAATGTCGACGGCTTCACAAGCGCTGTTGGCTACTTCACCGGCTCCGTAAAAATGATCTGGCACAATAGCGATGTTCCAAAGAAACGCATGCTGTCCCTGGACGTGCGCTGCTGCGTCTCTGAAAACAGACCTCACAAAACGTTTGTGAATCTGGAAGGCGACTGGGTCGAACTTATGGAGGCCAAGTTGGGAGCAATATGCATCATGGATCAGGTTGAAATTTCGCTGGACGGCGTTACTTCTTTGCGGGCTGGGGATTCACAGCCTGTCAAACTCGTTTACAAAGACGGCGTGATCCTTCGGCGCAGTCGGAAGGCGGATTCATGTTTCGTGAACACTTGGCAGCGTACGTGTATTAATCTCGACGCAAAGATGCAGTCATCCTGAAGATGGCTATCTTCTTCTTCCTTCGCTCACGTAGTGCAAGAGCAACAGAAGGCGGTGGAGGATCTCAATGATTGGTTTGCGACTCCTGCATTACCTATCACTGCCCGCCTTTCGGAGGTTGCACGCAGGTCGTCTGGTGGAGGTGCCAGAGTCAGCCCAGCTGAGGAAGAACCCATTACCGCACCGAAGAAGGATGTGGAAGGATCTCGTGATGCCCAATGTAAGGAACCCAGCACGACAGAGAGGCAGGTAGCCCTTCCCGAGGAGAAACGAACATCTGCGCATGTCAACATCGGTGGTGAACCGAGTGCGAATCCCAAGTCAGCCGTACCGGAGTCCACCACTCACATTGCTCGGCCATCGGTGGCTTTGAGTGGCCAGCCGCAGCCTGTTTCTTCCAAATCCCGTAGACGTGAGAAGAAGGAAAGGAAGAAGAGGGAGCGTGCTCAACTCGCGGCCGCGAAGGCTGCAGAACAGCAAGCACAGGCCCACGATGTCGGTACCTCCAATGCTGCCAGTACACCTCAAGTCCCAGCTCAGGTTCCAACAGATGCAGGACCTCAGGTCGTCAGGTTGAGCGTAAGATCTATTCGGACCACACATATTGGCATGCTGAATTAATGTTTTACAAGCAAATCGGCGTGGAGAAGACTGTAGAGGATACCCCAGATGGGTGGATAGCCCAGTTGCAACGCTTACAAGTAGCTGCCCTCCTCTTACATGCCATACGACGTATTCACGCGCTCACAGCCGCAGCATCGGTATATGAAACTAACGGAAGCAACGAAGCCACGTATTATTGTCGGCATAATTGGATTTGTGAAGGGTTTTAAGCTTCCAAAAACGTGCAAAGACGGTCAGGCTTCATTTATCCATGGCCGGCTTTAGCAACCCAGCTGACCATTGACATAGGCTGGGTTAACAACGTTTATTTGCAAGATCCCAGTCTACTTGGGGATGCGGAATCCTACTCTTCCCGAGATTTCACCATCACATTCTTCCAGAAGCATTTCAAGGAGTGGCTTCCGCAAGTCACAGTCGGTGACATCTTGGTCGCGCGCGGTATCCGAGTAAGTCTGGTATTTTATACTTTGTCGGTCGTGTGCTCACTTTGGGGAAGCTCCAAGAATGGGATGGGAAGATCTCTGGAGTGGGTTATCACGATAGAGCGCAGTGGATCGTCTATTCTGTCAGTCAAGAGTGTACTATTCAGCCGCAATTGGGTAACGCCCCGGAGGACCAGGAGCTGGTTGATGGTGGTGTCCATTACTCACCTTTCATCAAGTCCATCAGCGAGGCTGAGGCACAGTACTGTGCGCGGCTTTCAGGTTGGTGGAAGGAGAGGAACAAAGGTGTGGCGGAAGGAACTGGCCAAGTGATTCAGTTGAGTCATGGGGTCTTCGACCAGTCTAAACGAGTGCCTCGTCAACACCGACTGTTTTGCGACGCTGCACCACACAGGGAGCCAAACGGATACTTCGACTGTACATTCGAGGTCAGATTTGCGTTCGCGTATTTAGTTCATAACGGATCCTGATATTTTAAAGGTCCTGAACGGATTCCGCAACGATAATGGGGTTTATAGTCTATTTGTGACGGACTACACGACGAATCCTCAAGTCGCTGCATGTCAAGCTCAATGGTGCCCACCAGGCCTGAACGATTTCGTCGTCAGATTCGAGCTTTGGGATGAAGCAGCCAAAATGGGTGAATCCTTCAAGGCTGGTTCATATTGTTCTGTCAGGAATGCTCGCATGGTACGCAGTCGTGATGGTTACATCGAGGGCAAGATCGTGGAAAGAAAGATTATCCGACTCGATCCCGAAGACAATTACGAGCACCTAAAGGCCTTGCTTGAGTACGTTCCAAATTCGTTCGAGCGTGCTATGTTAATATTAATCATGGATAGACGAAAGAAGGAATGGCAGAAGCAGAATGAAAAGAAACGAAGTCCATTCCTTCACAAACTGATAAAGGACGCCCGAGATGGAGAGTATATCAACTGTACAGTGGAGGTAATTATACAGTGTCTCCGTCACATATCCTGGCTGAAGCAACTGCAATTAGTTGGTTCATGTCTCCAGAAAGGCCGATGAGACCCATATCTATGTAACAGATTATACGGTACATCCCAACCTGTCCTCTGATAGATATGAGGAGGAGTGGTCCCAGGGACTTGACCAGCTTATCCTCAGCATCGTTCTCCGTGGTCCACAGTCGCAAGCCGCCCGCAACCTACATCCTGGCTCCTTCCTGATGATCAACAACCTCCGCCTCAAACACAGCATTATTGCAAATAGGTTTCAGGGGGAGTTAGGGGGTAATGAGATGCTCATACACCGACTCAATGCCGAGAACCCCAACGATGAACTCCGTGCACTTCTTAAGTGGGTGGTATTTGTTATAACTTGTACACTTGACTAACTTGCAAAAGGCGCAAGGAGGAATGGAAGGAGAGAGGAAACAGAAGGAAGATCCAAGATTCAAGGGAGCAGAAAGCGTCGGAACTCGCTAAAAGAGTCAACTCAACCATCGAAGAACTCAATACCAGCGCAAAGGAGCTGTTAAAGGCCAGGGTGATAGCACGAGTCATCAACTACTACCCACGCCAACCACACCAGTGGATTCGCACATGGTGTTCCATGTGCAAGCAGAGGCGAGGTTCACCACCTTCTCGTCTTTGATCTTACTCACGTTAGACTTTATAGGATTCCCGAAGACAAGAGGGCATGTTATCAATGTCAAGACTTCGATCACGAATATGTACGATACAAATTCGAGCTGATGCTACGAATTGAAGATCGGAAAGGAGACCGGACAGACGTCTTCATGTGGGATGGGGTATGTTCGCTCTCCATGAGACGAAAAATAGTAGCATTAATGCTCCCTTTCAGTGCGACTTCCTGCATGGGCTAGAAAGAGGTGATTGTGCTCAGAGTCCCGCCATTCTCTCAGAGTTCGTAAAGCGTTTGCAGCCTTTACTGGGTAACCTCCGCCACACTCGTGATCAGAACGACCCCGAGAAGGAAACGGAGCTGGGGACTGACTTCGTCGCGCTGATTATTGGTCAATATAAGAGCGTTAGTCCAGACGCCACAAGTATCTTGCTTGCGGTTGAGAATTAGTATATGTATCATAATTCCGAGAGTCGTAAAAATCTTTCGCGACCCTTCCGTTACTTGCAACGCCTTGCATTGATGCAGTCCGCGCAATATCTAACATGAAATGGTTGTTGATAGGATGCTGCTCTTAATTCTCATGAATGTCATAGTCATGCTGCTAGTGTTTTAAGCAGGACGTTTCTGAGGCTGCCGTAGAAACGTGTTACGTCTCACGCGAATATCAGCGCGCCGGATGGTGACTTTATGCAATTGGTGAACTTTCAATTGTATTTTCTTTTCTTACAACGAAGCGGGCACAAGGGCTAGCCTCCGCTCTGTGTTGCTCCCGCGGCATCGCGCGTTGGCCTTCAAAGTCCGAACAAATATACACTGGGCATGGCATCATAAAAAAGGAAGATATTCCAAAACGACACCAGCAGGATTTGAACCTGCGCCCTCAAAGAGGAACAGATTGTACTGTAATTCGAATCTGTCGCCGTAACCACTTGGCTATAGTGCCTTATGGCAAAGGGCTACAAAATGTTTTATAGTCCCTCAACCTCATTATGATCCTTCATGCATTCATCTCCGAAACAAACCATCTGTCATTAAACTACGAGGCGAATATCCCTGATTCAGGTGCAATGCCAAGTACTATGTATCTATTTACATTCAGGACTTGTATGGAATGCCTGAACCAAATTAACATAACATAAGCAAATGAAAAGTTCGGACATACCATTTTGTAGCTGTGCGAAACGATTGTCAGACCGGTTCTTGCGGTTTAATAAGGGTACGTACCCGTTGGAACTCGTCGTATGCAGTGCTCCTGACATTTTCATGGGCGTTGCGAATAACGCCCATCATGAATTCTGCGGCCTGGCGGTCATTCAAATATAATGCAAATCTATCCCTTAGCCTCTTGATGGTTGGCTCTCCTTTGAATGAAGGAAGACCCGTGTCAAGCATTAGCTGGACGGTGTCGATAATTTGCTCGGAGAACGGTCGGATCGCCAGGAATGCTTTGACTGTCAAGCTCTGGAATAGCTGGTATCCTTGCGAATAGCGGCCGCCCATTAGGACAACCATCTCATGGTTGAGCTTGAATGAATGTGGTTCAAACTTGACGCCCTACAGCATGTCATAAGCTGTATCCCAAGTTGGAAGGACAGGTCACTTTATACTTACTCCTGGCCGTGGATATCAAGTAGGTGGTAAGTCAGCCTGGAGCTCACTAAAGAAGAGATACTCATCTATGTCGAACAAAAATCCGAAATCTGGCGTAGTTGTGAGTACATCAACAGCCTAGGAAAGGGATCCCTCACCGATGTGTACAATGTGCCCTTCGCCGTCGATCATGATATTTCCATTGTGTCTGTCCTTGATTTGTAAGATGTAACAGGCGACGGAGTATGCGGCCATTGATTGGATGAAGTTTAATCGAGCCTTTTGGAAAGCAACAGTATCCTGGCCTCCATACTTGGTAATGAAGAAATCCAAAAGGTCATTAACTTTAGCTCGACCCATTTCATCTCGGGACGTGGAATTTGGTACTACATCGATCACGCCACACTAGATCGTTGTGAGCATTTACGTGCGTCTATAGGAGAATCGCTTCTCACCCCAGGGCCCGTGGCAGTGACACGGTAAGGGAAGAGATATAGTGGAAGTCCGATACTGGTGAAAATGTTCTTGAACATAGCGATGACCTGCAGGGCGAGAACGTCTTGGCGACAGTCATCACCGACCTTGAATATGGCCTGTTGCCAAACGTCGTATTCTGTGCGTTTTTCCGTTCCCGCGCTGTCGACGATGGAATCGGGATTGGTCTCAACCTCAACCTTCTCCTTTCTGACTTTGAATGTTGCCATGAATGGCGCCTGTGATAGGTTTCATTGAGCTTACAAGAGGCACCTAAAACGAATGCAAGCATACCTTCGCATGGCTCTGCAATGGTCTTCCTGACTTCTTGTCA
Organism: Podaxis mareebaensis; assembly: GCA_018524725.1. Lineage (NCBI taxonomy): Eukaryota > Fungi > Basidiomycota > Agaricomycetes > Agaricales > Agaricaceae > Podaxis > Podaxis mareebaensis. Next base: position 407,124 of record JAEUWP010000562.1, on the reverse strand, counting down.
ATATCGACCACCACACCATCCGGGTTGCTAGGAAGATACACTCCGACGTCCACTTTGATCTTAGCCATTTCTTCGTCGATCTTTGCCTAAGAACATTGAGCATGATCCTGAGCCTCAGATGTTGTCCATAAGCACTCACTTTTTTTTCTGGCTTCGTTTTCTTGATGAAGGGTTTTAGCTTGCCAGATATCGAGGTAACCTCGTTGAAGAAGTTGAATTCCCTATCATAGAAATCCCGTGCTTCCCCTGAGAGTGATTTCACAACTGTGTCTGTCATTGTATCTAGGATAGGTTTCATAGGATCCTCCTGGGCGAAGTGTTAGATATGCAACAATGGGAGTGAAAAATGCTCACTATTTCTGCGGCATCATCTTTGTAACAATTCGCTTTCATATTCCAGATGATTTGATGGCAAAAGAGTTGGGAAATTTTGGCTGTCTCAAAGATAAACTGGGAAACATAGCCTACAACTCCGTCAGTCTCTATTGTTTGACCGATCGGATGAACACACCGAGTGTATCGTAGCGAAGCGCTTGCACGACTTGAGGAATAAAAAAGAAGGTCAATTCCACGGGATGTCCTTCAAGCACGCGTTGCGCGTATTGTAAAATCTGGGGGTGGTTGTTGTATCGCCTTTCAAAGAAAGTATTGGCAATAATCGGAGGAACCGGCGCCCACAGAAGGAGGTACTGAAAGTTCTTGGTCAGTATTTACTTCACCGCGGAACTAAACAGGAAAAACCTTGAGGTCTCGTCGAACAGAAGCGTCAAAACGATCTCCTAACAAGAAGTATACTGCTTCTGGTACAGCGAGTACTTCCTTAGGACTTGAACGCACAAGCCGCCCAACTTCATTCCGTATGAAAGGCGACTTAAAGCGTTCGGTCAAGAATATAGTGATAGCAGGATCAATATTCCAAACTGTGCGAATGATGCCCAACCACGTCATGTCTACCAGTCCGCGTTCCGTTACTCCAGTGAGGTCAGTGGATCGCTTGGTGTCGTTCGTTGGGTTGGCCCAGACGGATAAGCGGAACAGCTCAGACTCAGTGAGTAAACGCAAGGGCGCGTTTAAATCTCTCATCCGCGCGTCATAATCTAAGGAATGCATGAATGAGTGCCATAGTATCCAGTCGGAGTAATAGGGTACTTGCAAGGTGTTCGCGAGACATATTGTAGGGGAGATAGGCTCGATATTGATGGGAGTCCACGAACAATATCCGTCTGCAAATATGACAGGAATTCCGAGAGGACCTTGATATCTGCGTGAAGCTGCGCCCTGTCTGCGCCGAATGTCCACCTTTCTGAACGTGAGCCATATCTCTTAAATACAAGGGAAGACATACTGGGGTCTGGTACTGTACCAAGAAAAGGCAAGTCGATACAACGATTCTCTCAAGAAATTCTCGCAATATGCATCGAGATGAGAACTTCTGAGTGTCTCAAATCCGAACAGCAAAAAAGAGAACCGAGGTTCACGGGCCAATGCGTGGGTGCTATAGCGGCATTCGGTGAATGTAATAGATATAAAGAACTCGGGAAACAATACCTAAAGCGTTTGTAGTTCCGGGCGGAACGCAGCACGAGTTGCTGAATAAGGAACATAATGTTGGGTTGATAGTACCTAGCAGCTTGTAGGCGACTGTAAAGCAGGTGTAGAACAAGAACGTGAGGAGTGAGCATCCTGCGGGCAGCCGCCAGCGCCTTGTCGATAGAGTCCTTGTCAGTAGGAGCATAGGAAATTGGCGAACAGAATGGGTCGTGATCGCTGTTGTACATTAGTGGCAAGAAGAGTGACGCTCGGGCATTCCACTTACTTCATCTGCCGGGAGAAAATGCCCCTTTCGTGTTTGATGGTCCCTGACCAAGAAGAGACTATTTCGCTTATGAGAGCAACTTCCAAGACAGACTTTTCAGCTATAAGCCAGCTCCAAATCTCAACGGCGACAACCAATGCCGATGGCGTGGCAACTGCGAAAGGCAGAGCAACTAAATAATGCAATAGCTCATAGTCGCACTGCAACCTCTGTTAACTATCAATCTCGACAATCTGCAGGAACTGTGACGTACATGGTCCAAAGATATTAGCACAGCAGCGCAGCGATATAAAATGCGTCGCAATTCTTGTACGGTAAGAGAAGAATGTTTCGACCTGATATCCGCCATGGTTGACTGCAGCTTCTTTCGAAGTGCAGAGATTTTGCTCTCAGGCGTATCGTGGGGTACAGCACCTTGAAACGCTAGGAACATATAAAGTCAAAATCAGGCACATAGGACTGTACAAAGGACACGCACACTCGTCTCCTGCGAATCGGAACCCTGCAGCTTCGCCAGAGTAATAGCTTCTTATGGCAATCTGGCTCGTCAAAATTTTGGCCTGGTCCATATTCCAGTGGGAAAGGGATTTTAGCGAAACTGGCGATAGATCAATGGTTTATCTTCACAGGACATCGTTGAACTTACATAAGTGTCGATGAACGGGCCCAACTTCCTTCCCAAACCGTTCGGCAACAGAGGCACCAAGTTCAGCAGAGTCTGCACCCGTCACAGATTGATTGACTGCGAGGTATTTCTGAAATGGCATAACCTGGTGAGATGATATCGCAAGATTACTATTCGCACTAACTTGTAGAGTTGACTGCAGCTCTAATGGGGCGCGCCCCAGGGCCAAATCAAACCAAGAATTGGCGTTACGAAGTAGATTGTTGAGTATTTCCTTTCGGGTTTGATGATTGTCCGTCAACTGCAGAGTGACGTTGACCCGATCGGAGTGATACACCCAGGTGGGTTCATACTGCAATGGTTTGAATCTCTTACAGCGGATAAAACTTAAGAATATTGCATACCTCATCGAGGTACTCGTTCTCCGTTGCACGTTGGAGAAGAGTCAGGACTTCGAGGATGGTATAAACCAAGTGGGGATCGCACATCAGGGACGGGAAGGACATCAAAAGTCGGTTCAAATATTTTGAGGCCGTCTCCCGAGTCTTTGCGATGCGATGCGTGCTGTTAATCACTAATTTTCTGAGTTCACCGGAAAGTCGTTTGGGCAGAGTCTGCTGAGATGCTTTGATGTTCAAAGCTGTTTGACAGCCTCTTATAACCTACGAGGACATGAGTCATAAAATTGTGACGGCTGTAATAACTACGCACTTGTTCGGCAATGCCCTCCATACAAGCACTTAGGACGACATTCTTGTTGAGGCTATCGTTGATGAAGTACGTGACCAAAGATGATGGCAAGCCCTCTAACGCTCTCATACTTTCGATGTCGTGCATAGCCAATAGGAAGATAACTTGTCCCGTCAAGAGACTACGGAGCTCACTTGAACGCAATACAATGTATCGTGTCAGACGAATGCGCTGTTTGAAAATGACCTGAAACGATAGATGTTAGGGCATGATCCGAAGAAGGTTATTGAGGCCTACAGAGTCCGCATATTCTTGCCGGATGACAGTGTTATACTCAATGTCACTGGCACATGCGTCATGGGATTCTTCAACAACCATGGGGGGTGTTTGAGTAGCAATGCGTGTCAGCGCTGGGCGTAACCAGTCCATGGCAGTGATCTCCTTGTCATCCGTTGCGGTGAAATTGAATAAGACACATAAAAACCACAAATTTCTGAACAGAGAAACGATCTCTGGAGAAGCGTTCTCCCAAGGCCTGAAGTCACGGTGGATGAGGAGAGCATCGATGGGAAGCAAAAGGGAAGCCAGTTGCTCGATCATATCATCGATCTTTTGACGCGTTAGTCACACAAAGAGAAAATCTATAATCAGAGGCTACCTTCAATTGGGGGTTTGCAATTTTCAGATTCTGGATAGCCACTCCTTTGTCAAGGAACAAGGTCAACAACTCCACAAGGTAGGTCTCGTAAAGCTCTGGACGCCGGTTCAAATCTTGAGCAAGCCTCGTTTGGGCGGCTAGGACCTGGGATGTGTGAGCATTATCATCCAAACAAAATTTTCGAAGTGAGGGTACCATGTTGTTGGAAAACCTGGGATCATCAGGGTTGGCAGAACGGTTGATGCTAGAGAAAGCTCGGATGATGTCAATGAATGAAGCCTCTGGCGCGATGAGCGCAAGGTCGACCAAATTGTAGGCAATAGCTGCCTCGACTGTCGGTTCAGCAGTACGCAGACGCTGGAGAAGCATTGAAATTGTGAGCTTTGTCACCTGGAAAGAGGTTATCAGGCACGTTCCAAGATCAACTATAGGCGCAATATGGACGGACTTCTTCAATCTGGAATTCTAACGCAAGTCGAGTGACAACGGAAATAGTACTGATTCCCGTGAGACGTTTCTCATCCTCGGAAAGCCCCCTCAAACCAGTCTCTAGCGAGTGCAATGTCCCATGGTCATACGTATCGGAACCTTGGAAGGACATATCATAGGTTTCTTTGCTCGTCGCTGCAATGAAGTTGAGCAACGAGTACATGTTCGACATTATTAGGTCATCGCCAGGAGCGAGCTAAAGTGCGGTTAGGATGTAAACTAGCTCAGAAAGAGAATTCTCACTTTGATACACAAAGCCAGGCATTTCGCGGCAGCAGCTAACGGAGGAGCACGACCCTCTGAAGCAAATTCGAACTCGAAAAGAGGGAGAGGCGATGTTACGAATCGCCTCAATTGTGAGGCCATGACCGAAGCAATGTCGGGGAAACTGGTGCTGCATCAGTGGAGGCCCTAATTAGAGACATTTGGCGTATATTCACCTTCTGACGAGGATAGCGGTGGACTTGAGCGCTGCTTCTTGGACCAGATTATCAGAGATGGGCGATTCATTGCTCAACAAGAGCGTGAGGCGAGAGAACAGCTTGTCGTCGAGTTCTCCTAAAGCAACGCAGCAAACCGATGCCAATTTCTATCGCGGGGTGCATTAGGAAGAGCTAGACCGGAGAACAACTTGTCACTTACAAGGCTTTCGGACATGGTCTCCCAAGCATAGGTATCAATCGACGGTTCACTCTCCAGCTCTTGGATCTGGATGAACAGGTCTGTGAAGCATTGCATAGCATAGGCTGTTAGAGACTTTAGGGACGCTCTGACATCGTCGTTGAAGGCATTGATGTCAATAATATCATCCCGAGTGAGTGCAAGCCAGGCCTTATTTGCGGCAGCAGCTTCTACATTCGTGACGGCAGTTGCATCAGGAGGGATTAAGACTTGTGCGAGGATAGTCCACTCTGTCTCGATGACACAGCAAACAATAAAATATCCGCTCAAAGGTCGCCCTTCTGAGATATAGCGTGATACAAACGTTTGAATGAACCGCAAGACCATTGAGTCTGCATCCTCCTTCTGAAGGATATCGACCAAGAGACGGTTCAACCTTTCGACGACGTCTTGGGTACACAACTTCTTCAACTCTTGAGAAAGGCGTCTCCATTCGTTTACGCTCCACTGATATGGGGTAGAGCTGATGGCACGATAGAACCCATGCAGCCCAGGCATTATCTGAACGAGAACATCGAAGGCTGAAACTGATACTGAGCAACAGATCCCCCGTTAAGACAGCTTCACCACTCACAACTGCTGTCGTTAATCTCCTCAACGGTTCTTGAGAGGTAGGAACATATAGCGTCCATCGCTTTCTCGCGACATTGTGGCTGTCCATTGCATACTTGCAGGAGAGCGGATACCGTAGAGTAGACGAGTTGGTCAGGTAGGGCCCAGTCTAAAAGTAGTGAATCAATAATGCAGGAGGATGATTTGGATATGAAGCTAACCACCTCTCCATGACAGCGAAGGGTCGAAGTCGATTCGCGGGATATCGTTCAAAACGTCGCGCAGTGTCGGAAAGAGGGTTTCGATGTTTTTGTCAATGTACGCAGGAGATGAATGCTTGACCATGTCACCAAACGCAACATTGCATTGGACACGAGATGCAGTCTGAGGGTAGAGTCAGGTATACCAAGGGACGAAATAACGAGAACTCCTTGCCATATAAACTCGGTTCTTGCTCTCCGCAGCCTCAGTATCACCCTCCTCAGACTCCTCGTCCTTATCCTCTGATTGTTCCGACTTGCCATTCGAGTCGTTCAGGATATGTACCCTGGAGGAGAGAGGGTTGTCTGCAGGTCGTGATTCCTCAAATTGACCGGGGCCGCTTGCTGCGAGGTCGGAGAGAATTTGTTGGTGTATATTCAATTCAAGACTAGAAAGGTATCAGAACTCGAACAAGAAACTCAGTAAAAGTCCCTCACCAATCCATAGATTCCGTTCACAGCGAGTGGTTCTGACTCTTCAAAACGGTATGCGGAGCAATTGCAGTCGCGGTCACGACCGGGTATGGACAATTTTCGTCACAACACTTCGGAAGCGAACAAGGAACCGCCGTGATACGTCACTGATAGCACGGGCAGACCGGAAGCGCTCAGGCCAGGGTCCGATGCACGGATGACTCTCCGGCCGTTCGCTCGGACGCCGTTCACAAAAATGGATTGGTATTATTCTAGATAAACGACGTTAGAGGAGCAAAGGTTGATAAACTCTGGGGAAGTGTTAGAATAGGTAGTCATGTAACTAGTAATAAAATTGCTCCATGTCAACAGGGTACGCATAAGATGTTAGAGTGTCTACATATACATCTTCAATAATAGCAACTGCACTGAAATTGTCAATCGGAACCATGCGTGCATGTACACCAAATAAATCCGTAATGCTCAAAAAGATGTTCCCAAGGCAGCAATGTTTCAGCTATTGTCATATATTCCGTCCGGCTTGCGATGGGCTGAGCAATGAGATTTGCATCGTTGCAAGGTGCAGACCATTTCCTTTGACCTTATAAACTGTGAAAATACACTACAGCATCATTTGATAAATATTGTTGGGCCCTCTCAATGAAAATCCTGAATCATGCGATGAACGCCATGGAATGCCCTTGAATAATCCTGCAATATACCTTCTATGTAATATAGAATCAGGTACCCAGCTTATTGAAGGAGGTCTGGCGATTGGGACCTCCGCTACCTCACCAGTTGCACTCTAAGGAGTGGGATTTTCATAGCTTACAGAGAATGTATTGAACGTGGAGTTGCAGTACTTCATTTCCAGATGTACATACTTACAGATAATAAGTAAGAACGAACTTGAGTGAAAGCACTCTATACCTCATTAAAGTCCACGCCCGACACCTAACTAATACATATTGCAACATGTCGTGTATGGCCGAACGATGCTGCCGGAGAGTACCAGCGGCAGCAGGCCGTCAGCGTTCGGTGTGAGGTAAGCGACAACGGACAAGTACTCCGTTATCACAGGTTATCACGGCGGTGATTTGTTCGCTTCCGAAGTGTTGTGACGAAAATTGTCCATACCCGTCACGACCCAACGTCGTCAGTGATCGCCCTGTTGATGTAAGCAGAGCAGTTGTTTATTATTTTTAGAATCAGCCATATTCCAACTCGAGACTTTCACAAACACTTAAGTTAACTAGAACAAATACATGCCACCCAAGAAACAACAGAAACCGCGAAAGATCAACAATGGTGTCGAAGAAACACAGGAAGACTCGCGGTATCGTCGAACCTATTTATCCATAAATCCCTTAACTCAATTCGTGCTCGTCCAGAGTCTCTTCTGGTTCTTGGGGTTCTTTGTCCCTTTCCACAAACAAGTTTCTGACAGAACTACTTAGGTGTGGCGTTCCAGACCCAACGCCGCAAGCTATACGACGAGGCTAGAAACTCAATCCAGGACCTCGTTACGACGGGCACCCAGTTCCTGCATGTTCATGAATGACCCAATCGAAGATCTTTCCTAATGATTATCGCCGTGTCCAGGGAGCAGGCCCGAGCGCAAATCCTCGAGATGAAACTGCAAGAAGTTGGGAGCGACAGCCTCCTCAAGGACTACAATCAATTACATAGCAACAAAGACCGCGCATATACGCAATGGTATGGAAGGTCCCGGGCGTTTGTAAGAAAATTGGGCGAGGAGCGAAGTGTTGCTGTTGACGACGCAAGCAAAATGCGTGCGTGTCAAAACCTCCTGTATGACCCTATCCTGTCTTCACAAGTCATAGTGAACAAAGCCGCGACCGAACGCAAGTTAGCGTTGCAAGGATTCCTGAAGGACGCGAGGTCTCAGGTCGAGCAAAGCAGAGAACAGGAGAAGGTAAGGGTTGTCCTCAACTCGAGAATCATAAACCGACTTTGTGTATTACAGCTGGCAACTGACGCGTCCGAATTAATCAAACATTACAAGAGCCTCCTTGGGGTAGGTCGGGTCAATAAACAACGGCAGGGGTGAATTGCGTTTCATTGCAAGAAATAATATACAGCATACATCAATAAGAATGGTTCTACTGAAGCATCTGTCAGGCCATTGAACTAGAAGACTCGAAGGCGTACTTACCAAATCTGAGATATTCTTGTCATACCGGCCATGCCCCGATTCCGAGATCTGACTCGACTACAACTCAGGAGCGGTTAATATGAAAGCGGGTTGGCAGGCTTACAGGTTTATTGTGCAAATCACGGTGTGAAACCTCTCTTTTGCCAAGTACTTCAGGCCGTAGGTGTAGGTATTCACAAAAGAACACCCGGAGAATCAGAGACCAGCGGCGCATTGTTGGGAGGTCAAGAGCAGTCGCATCGTCCTAGCAGTGAGCCAATCATTAGTTTTAAACGCCATTCGCTGAGAAACTGCACATTTACCTTCAGTGTATGCCATACACGAGGGAAAGGGTCGGAGATGATGTGTAGCACGCTGACACCTTTCTTCAAGAACGGGATGTGGTCATCGCCGATGTAGCCAAACCCAAAATTGAATTGTTTACGAGGTAGGAAGTAACTCCTCCACTTGCCCGGTGCCATGGATTTCTCTTCTCCATAAGAGAAGGCGCCGCTATCCCCAAGTCGTTTCTCGATATCAATGAGAGCATCGAATAACCACGCTGTGTCAGGATAGTAGGATTTGATGAGAGGTTGGGGAGCTCCAAGAAGGTCTAGGAGAATAAGGTGTTCTATGGTAGATATCTCGGTTTCTTGGAAACCTAGAAGGCGACGTTTGCTATGAGTTTGTTGATATGTCGTAGCCCATTTTTCTGCAAGGTGCCTGTCTGTAATTCGAGGACCAATTCCACAAGGTTCATATAGACAAGCCCATACCTGGCACCATATATAGAATCCGTATCCGTCCACTCATGGAAAGCTTCCTCCCCATCGAAGAACACTAGTTGCAAAGTTATGTCGGCAACGTCGTCGCCATCATCGTCCACCTCTTCTTCAGAACGTTTCTTGCGGTCATCCAACAGCGGGTTCAGAGTTTCTGCGACGTCAAGCATGATAGCACATGGGGCTGCAGAATCTGTTGCACCAACAAACTAAAAAAAAAAAAGCACATAAGAACATATAAAGTAGCGAAAACGATCTTTACTCACCTGGTTCTGTGGATAATCCGGGAAATATTTACTGTCGAAGTGGGCGGAAAGGATTACTCGACGTGAGGCGGAAGGATCCTTCGTCGCAATGATATTTGTGAACCGCTTCTTTCCAACCGGTGTATCATCAGTGAATGCATCCTCTTCAATGTGCCAGTTCAGTTTCTTGAGCGTCGACACGATATAATTCCGAACGAGAGTATTATTCTCGGTGTCAGCTGCGTATGCAAATCAGCTGACTGTGCCACAGAGAAGGGAGCCAAGGGACGACATACGGGGTCTGGGTATCAAAATTTTCGAGAGGTGAGAAGCAGGGTTACTTGAGTCCAATTGGTGGATTGGGTCGGGTACCCCTGTCACAAGGATGGAGATGTCTTCGGAAGATAGCTGCGGGAGATCGCGTTCTCCAAGTAGAGACGCTTGCAGCGATAGAAGTACGCTGCTCAGACACCAGAGGATGGTGAACACTGGTATTCGACATCGACTAGGGTGCCACGAAAGCATTGAGCTAAGTCAACCTGTGAATCACCGACCGGCCCGGGCCACTGACTGACTTTACGATCTTCCCCCGCACTAGATCCCAACAAACAACTCTAGCTTCACCTCTTCTCGCCCTTCCGATGGCAATCCATGGACTTTGGGTAGGATCCCCGAGCCACGCCGAATTCCAATTTGACAATGTTCCCAGATAATCAACAAAGCTGGTGGTCTGGTATACCAGCGCAACTTTGCAGGTCCTACTCGGACACTCCTGATACGTTTATCCGAGTCTTACTTCGCACACAGATGGACTAGCTCAGCTAACCTCAAACGAATACTTGGTTCTTGCGGGCACACTGCATGGTATTCACGCAATCACAAGTCGGCTATCTCCTACTGGCTCCAGCTCTGGTGCCGAAGTTATCGAGGGCGAGACGTTCAAGCTTACGATTCACCTTACATTGACCGGTATGCCCCCTCGACCACTGCGAATGCCAGTCTGGCTGCAAAACTCTCTCAGGAACCAAATTTGTCCTCCTGACTTCGCTCACGGAGACCACTGCCGAGGTCATTCTGCAGAAAGTATACGAAATCTACGCTGATGCTGTTATGAAGAACCCCTTCCACACTCCGGAAATGCCGATCCGAAGTGAAGGGTTTGATTCAAGGATCACTACTTTGATCGGCTCCGGGCAATAGACGTTCGAAATTGCCCCCAAGATGATTTGTACATACTAAACGTCGAGGGCTCGGAACAGGCTGTTATCTCGACAGAGTGCTTGTGATCATGTACAAAATGGATACGTTGACTCTTCTACTTGGTGTGTCAGGTGACTTCAAATAGCCTCTGGCGTGCTGTCATCGCTCTTGTACTTCTACGACCATGATGTCAGTACAACAGACTCGTCCGCAACAGTCAATTTCACAGGCACAGAGCACGGCTGTCGTTCAGACCCTGCTAAAGGCTGGGCTTGGTTGCATAACTTTCTTGAGGTACAAGCTGACCATGCATTGCCCCATTCTCGCCCCTTATATGCATTTAGGAATCTCCTCCCCGATGATAACTTCTCTGAAAGTTGAGGCGCTTTTAGGGGAAGCTTGCTAAAACTGACACTCGAGCTTTGAGGCCACTTCACGACGTCCGAAGATCCCACTCCTACAAGCTCTCAAGTAAGCGAATCATCCAGCGCTCAGGGTTCACGACAGAGAACTGCTGGTTTCAAAATCATGGTAACATGGACCGCCGCACTGGACAAGCATTGGTTAAACGAATTTCTAGACAATGGCGCGTGGTTACTCGGAGGAGGCCGATAGAATTCTTAACTATCTGGTCAGTGCTTATATGCGTTGCCCTAAGCTGCTTCTACACGAATTTGACGTTAGGAATATGGAATTTTTGATGCGCTTGGAAAGCAATACCTCCGTAGCTTCATTTTTGGGATCTATCTGGTGAGCCTCTATATCATATGTGCGCCAGCAATGCATCGCTCAGAGCGACCGACAGGACAGCAAGGATCCGAACAAGTACTGTGCATATATGCATTCCAGAATGACCATTCATAACTTTTCCTAGCATCGTGGAAGCTTATACGTTCAACTTCCGGGTCAGCACTTTGTGAATTATCTTTTACAATACCCCCTCTGATCGCTGTTCTAGTATCATAAACTTCCAGGAAGCGACTCCGTTATCCCCATAATGACCCTTGGAAACGACTTGAAACGACCGAAGGCGGAAAATCCGGGGGACCCCGTTGCAAAGGCGGCCAAAGAAGGGCGGACACCGACTTTACGCGACGTCAAGAAGAGCGTCAAGGTGTCACGCGCATTGCTTTTTTACCAGTACCCCGTCTGACTTTCCCAGACCCTCCTCAAAACACTTATCCACGCCATGAACCAGATGGATGCTTTGCCTAGTTCGTCTGCCCACAGATCGACGGTCACTAACCTAACAAACGAACGAATAGAACGCCGATATGCAACTTTCAAGATATTTTACACCGATACTACTCCGGCGGATTATGAACCACCATACTTCCAAGCAGGCGATGCGGAAAAAGATCGCTGGTATATGATGACCCATAATCTCGACGAAGTCCCTGACAAATGGAGTATCGGGAAGGTCGCCACTGGACATCATTCGTATGTATCAGGTTAACTTAATATCTTCCTGTCCTGACCCAAAACCTAAGCGTCAACCTGAACATCACCTCCATTGCAACATATTTACCATCTGTAGAACAACAGGAGGCAGCCTTTAGTGGCATAACGGAATCCCGTTTGCCATCTCAGAGACTCACGCCATTGCAAGAGGCAGAGCTTCGTGCACAACAGATCGAACAACAAGAGAAAGACGCCGAGATGAGAAACCTCGTCTGGTCTGCTGAAACTGACACTGCCGACCTGGATATGGATGCCGAAGGAGAAGACGATCCGGACTATGTTCGACAACCCGATGGCTCCTTCCTACGCGTCTGCGACTCACATATCCTTGTCCCTATTGGGATCAGAAATGGGGATGGAATTATAGAATCCATCACAGCTCCTAAACCCACCGCAGAAGCGGTTTACGGAGGTGCACCTGAACCTGTGCCAATGCACCTCAGTGACCTGGTGATTCTTGGCACAAAAAAGAAAGCCTTAAATACTCATCACTGATGTACAGAACAACCAAAGTGAAGGTGTAATAACCGAGTATGACGAAACGCAGACTTTCGCCTTTGAGACGCAAAACCCCCAGTCGTTGCCGGACGATGCTATCCCCTCTGCCACTGTTGCGGACAGTGTCAGTCAATCTCTTTGGTGTCCGAGTAGCACTCGCGTTAACATTGCAGACTCTTGGTTTGTGCCAGGTCGGTGTTTTTAATCAAAGCTCCGATGGGGATGAGACCCTGCTCCTTGCGAAGATGTCCTTGGACGATGCTGCAGGTCTACAGGAAGCTGCTCCGCCAGGTAAAACTGCGGCGTTTTATCCTTGATTCGCTCATTGAAGGTGAGGACACTTCAGGAGATGAAATGTCAGAAGATGTCGCGGGATCACTGCGTCTTGCAACGTCAAAGAACCGACGTTCAGGTAGAAACTCAGGGAAATTGGACAGGGACGCAAGCCTTGGTAGTCTGGCTTCGATGGAAGAGGACAAAGGACTTGCGTGCGAGTGCGACGCATCAGTACGTTTTCGCTTTCTCCGTGAGCAATTTGATTTTTACACTGGGGTTGACAGGTAGAAGATGAATGTTGCTTCTGTGAAGGTGGATGCGCCAGATGGTTTCATATTTGGTGAGGTTGGTTCCGTTGCCTCGATCGCTTGCATTCTTATTCGTTGCTTTGACTCCTAGGTGTATGGGGTGAGGTTTTTGATGTGGCGCCACTTCAAACCGTTCCTGACGCGACAAAGGTATCATTCGGTCAAGGACAAACGCATACCAGCCAAATTCGTTTGCTTTGACTGTCGCCTCCGCGCTGATGTCTCATGGGAACTCATTAAATCAGATATATATCCTCGCCTGATGTCCAAATACCGCGCCTTGGCTCTCTTCCGGCAAGTTGTTGATTGGAAGCGAGGTTGTTGCTAATCCCCCGATATAGGCGTTCGATCAAGGTTGCCGAGAGGATGAAAAATCTGGTCCCGGCAGATTTTGCAAAACAACTTGGTGAGTTTATGACATCTGGCAGAACGAGTCTGGTGGTCATGTAAAATTCCCCAGGAACAAATTTCGCTCAGTCCCGGCAAATGCTTAAAAGACTCGAAGATGAAGGTTCGTTTCGATCCCAAATCCGTATGATGACATCGTTGGAGTGCATCGTAGGTTTTATCCAGGAACATGTGGCCGAGGTGGATCAACTAGGGATCACCAAGACTTGTCCCAAAAAGAAAGGCATCATAAAGCAGACGAAGCAACGCCGCACCAACATGCAAAAGTCTCTGTATCGGTATAATAAGGACATAAGACATACGCCCAGATATCGTGACTACTTCGATCCTTCCCTTCAAGCCGAGAACCGACTTCTAGGGATTGGTGAAATGGTGAGCTCAATCGGAGACAGCAGGCGTGTTTTCTGACCTAGCTTTTCTTAGGTTGCGAAGTACAACACACGCCCACTGCAACCGACCGGCGGAAATAACGCTTCTGAATTCCACAAGCCCGCGCCGATCATCTTCCCCGGGATTCAGACACAGAAGGATGCGCATTTGGTGGTAGACCCTGAGCCTCGGGCGCTGTCGACTCGTGGTCACAAACGTTCAAGTGTCGATGACCAAGAGAGTCTTTCGGCCAAGAAGAAAGTCAAGATCTCAGTCGCAACCGGTGTGGATCTCGCAGAATGACAGGCTAACCAACACAAAGACCGTGGAATTGATTTACAGCACCATCGTCTTCTGGCTGTTTGTGTTCGGTTCCTGCTTGCATTACATTCACTTCCTTCACCAAACCTGATCTGTGTATTTCCCCCTGTCCTTGGACCATCCTCCGCGGCGTTCAATACCTACGTCTTCCAAGACTTTCGATGCCTATGTTGGAACTTACAGCCAGTCCTGCTTTCATACATTCGGATACAAAACCCATAATTCCTTTATGTCGGTTTCCTGTTCGTAGTGACCAATTGTATCAACATAATATGTAGATAGTCGTAGCTGTGGATCAGATGAAATGGGCTCCTTTATTGCACCCGGAGACCGGCCCTAAGCCAGGTTTATAAGACACCACGTGCCACGATCAAGAAATTTCATCCCCTCACTGGTCTTACTGCCACCAAGAGCCCGCGTTATGACTGGTGGTTAGCACTAGGGAGGCACTCGCAGGAGATGAAGTAATGGTGCACGGCATAGTATACACCTCCGTATCTCCCATTTGCTGCTTCACAGTTCTTGGGCTCGTTAGTGGGGCGTACATCTTTTGTATACTACGGACTGTCCTCTGAGAATAACCCAAGTGGATGAACGACCTGTTCAAGGAACTGACAGAAACTGGCATATGCGGATTCTTGAAGATAATACAACGCTTGTGTTATTGTGATCTATATGTGGGTTCAATTGAATGTGATAGAGCTTTCCTGAAAGAATTAGAGGCGAGGCGTGTAACATAAACGCCTGATAATCCCGGGTTGTGACTTCATCGACATCTACTAGAATCCACCCCATCACGGATTGCTCTATCACCTCTTTCAGCCATCCTATCGTCAATGCCTTACAAGTTATCAGCCACCCTGACTGCACACTCCTCCGATGTGAGTAGTCCCTTGTGTCTTACTCAATCGTATCTCACTATTTCTTAGGTACGCGCGTTGAGCACACCACGGAATGACCTCATCCTATCAGCCTCGCGTGATACAACCGCGATTTCATGGCAGAAGTCTGAGAATGGCCAGTTCTCGCCTGCAACCGTCTTTCGACCCGGCTCGCGATATGTGAACTCTATCACATATCTGCCACCAACGTCAGATGCACCCAAAGGTAGTGATGATACATGTCGAAGATTACTCTTGGACCTTCCACTGATCTTCTGAATACGTAGGTTATGTCGTGACTGGCGGCCAGGAGACAGTGATCAACGTCTTCTCTCTCGACTCACCGAAGGACGAGCCGATGTTCAGTCTGCTTGGGCACATGGACAATGTCTGTACTTTGGATGTCACGCCTGGAGGGTCGATTATTTCTGGCTCGTGGGATAAGTGAGTCCTTGTGGTTAAGATCCTGTACGATTCCTTCATTGCGGATAGGACCGCGAAGGTCTGGGTCAACTTCCAATTGAAGTACGATTTGAAGGGGCATCAACAATCTGTGTGGGCCGTTAAAGCGATAGACGAGGAACAGTTGCTGACAGGCAAGTCCATTCACCTCATACTGACTATAGCACTTGCTAACGCTGGCTATCTCAGGTTCTGCTGACAAGACTATCAAACTTTGGCAGAGACACAAAGTAATTCAGACATTCAAGGGCCACCAGGATGCCGTGCGTGGCCTTGCGTTGGTTCCCGATATCGGTTTTGCGTCATGCTCCAATGACAGGTACGATCAAACATACATATCTCAACTATGTGACGTCTCACTTTGCGTAGTGAGATACGTGTTTGGACACTGGGAGGTGACCTGGTTTACACGCTATCTGGGCATACTTCCTTCGTGTATAGCCTTTCAGTGTTGCCAAATGGTGATATCGTGTCAGCAGGGGAAGATCGTTCCGTCCGTATCTGGCAAGGTGAGCTCGCATTGACAAGATTCAATACATTATGATCTAACGATTCTAGGTGACGAATGCTCACAGGTCATTGTTCATCCTGCCATCTCGGTGTGGGCTGTGTCAGTCATGCCCAATGGTGATATTGTCAGCGGCTGCAGTGATGGAGTTGTTCGTATCTTCAGCGCTTCGGAAGAGCGATGGGCATCAGAGCAAGATTTGAAAGAGTATGAAGCTCAGGTTGCATCCCAGGCCTTGCCATCTCAGCAAGTTGGTGATGTGAAGAAGAGTGACCTCCCAGGACCAGAGGCTCTTTCAACACCCGGTATGACATCACAAATTTCTATCGTTTGCGTTTCCTTATTGGACCTTTTAGGCAAGAAGCCAGGAGAGGTCAAGATGATCAAGAAGGGAGATGTTGTTGAAGCCCATCAGGTGATTCCGTATATGCGACCTAGTAACCGATATCAATCTAACAGCTAGTCAGTGGGACAGCGCGAGTTCTCAATGGCAGAAGATCGGAGATGTAGTTGACGCTGTTGGATCAGGGCGAAAGCAGCTCTATGAGGGGAAGGAGTATGACTACGTCTTTGATGTGGACATCCAAGATGGAGTGCCGCCTTTGAAACTGCCATATAATGTCACAGGTACGATCCCAGCACTGACGGTATCAATCACAATGACTGACACCAAAGTCAGAGAATCCTTATGCAGCTGCGCAGAGATTCCTTCAAGCCAACGAGATTTCCATGTCCTATATTGACCAAGTAGTACAGTTTATTGAAAAGAATACCTCTGGCGTGAAGTTAGGCTCTGGCGACGAGTATGTGGACCCATATACTGGTTATTATCCATACCTATTGGCAGCAGCCCGAAACTAATGACTGCGCTTGCCAGGAGCGTCCCGATACCGTAGCACAGGTTCGGGTGGCAGAGGACCAAACGAAGAATACGCAGACCCCTTCACAGGTGCCTCGCGCTACAGGGGCACAGGGCAATCCAGTACACCAGCAGCTCCTGTATCTTCCGGAGATCCGTTCACCGGTGCATCACGTTACAACCCTTCAGGGGGGTCTACAACACCACAGACGGCCTCTCCTACCTCCAGTGCCACTGCCGGCATATTGCCCGTGGTATGCATTATTATTGGTATACACCTCTCCGGAGTTAATGATAAACGGCAGGCCAAAGCTCTCAATTTTAAGCAAGCGAATGTTAATGCCATGCAAGGAAAGCTTTCTCAGTTTAATGATACTCTAAAGAGCAATGCTGTAAGTCGTTCCATGTCAATGCACTATCATAAACTTGCTGATTTCTCCGTCCAGACAACTGCCGACCTTGCTATGACTCCCGAGCAGAGCTCCACCATCAACGAGATCTTCACATACCTATCTCAGGTTATCGCGAGTCCGTCCCACCGACCATCAAAACCTCTCACATCTGGTCATGTCGACACCGTAATCCAGCTGCTCGATCGTTGGCCAAGTGCGCAATTGTTCCCTGGTACGTGGGTCTTCCCTTGAAATATTACTCCTCTTCATATCTCCTTAATTAATATCATCACAGTGTTTGACCTCTGTCGACTGTTCGTCGGATTCTCGCCTGAAGCGTTCAGCACGCCGGGCCTCAAGGAACGTTTCTTTGAGACAGTGTTCAAAGCATCGAAATGGGCTGCACCTTGGTCATCTCCGTTACCCAAGGCACGAGAAACCAATATATTACTCGTGCTACGCACGCTGGCGAACGCTGTCCGGGAGGATACAAAGTTAATTGATCCATGGTTGGGTCAGGTAAATGCACTCTTAACTACAGGCAGTCACGTTCACTAAATTGTGGTCAGATTCTAGAAGGCCTTGGTCAGGTTCCATACACCCTCCTAAATAAAACTCAGCGGGTGGCTTTCGCGACGATCTTGTTCAAGTATGTGATCCTGGCTCTCAAAAGCTTATGGAAGTTGTTGAAATTGCATTTTTTTTTTGATAGTATTTCTTGCTCTATTCTCCGTACGCCGATTGACACCGCTCTCCAGCCTCAATACCTAACATTGGTGCTCGGGGTACGTTCGCTGTCACATACCTTGTCCGCGCCACCGCTGATGATACATATAAATAGCTGCTAGCTGCGGAGACCAGCGACTCTGAAGCTGGGTATCGCACGCTTGTGGCATTGGGGAATGTGGTATGCACATTCTCGGCCCTTTTGATTCTGAACCTATTGGTTAACGTGGAATGTAGGCATATGCGGCCAAGAAGGCAGGGCAGCCCTTAACGGGAGCCCAAATCGGAGAAGCCAATCAATGCCTTCGCGCTCTCCCCAACACCTTCCCGGAAGATCGCTTCAAGAGTATGAGTGTCGCTATCACTGCCCTTTTCTGAGATTGCGAGATCAGCACGTTCACTCTGGCTAAAAGATCGATAGATTTATGTTTCATTGACGTGTATCGCGTAAAGTAAGATGATCGGAGTGCAATGTCCAAGCGTGTGGATGTATTAAGCCTACTGTTCGAGGGCCAGATGCGCCAGAGACGGTGCCGTTGCCTTGTGCCCTTTCCGGAACATGCCAAATAGGGTTTACGTAAGGACCACAGCTCCTTTCGACGTTCACCATAATGCGTGAGTCGAGATAAGTCCACCTCCCCTCGCTTTCCGCGATTATGCAGGCAAGAGTATACCTAGTTCGCCATGGAGAGACAGATGCAAATCGAAACAAGATCATTCAAGGACAGCTCGATACGCCATTAAATGAGATCGGCTTGGAGCAGGCAGCGTTGGTGGCACGCGCACTCAGAACAGTCAAATTCGACGCTGCGTTATCGAGTGATCTAAGTAGGGCGGCAACGGTGAGTATGGAGGGGAGGGAGGGGGTATAATCGTGCTCACATTTTTGGCAGACAGCTGCTGTGATATTGGAGCAGCAACCCGGCCTAGGACTGCGCAAAGATGAGCAACTGCGTGAACGTGTGGGTGGTTTTTTTATATCTCCGGCCTGGAAGTGCGGACTCCGTTAACTTGGGGTAGTTTATGGGCGAGCTTCAAGGACAGGTATTGGGGCAAGCCAAGATTTCGGGAGTGGGACCAATGATAGAGACAGGACCAGCGTTCATAAAACGGGCCTTGGCCTGGTGGGGAAGGGAGATCGTCGATTACACTGCCTCGTTGCCGCCACGAAAGGATCCGTACAATATCCTGGTTGTTTCGCACGGAGGGTTCATAGGCACGTTGGTGAGGCGTTTGATCGAAATTGGCAAGTTAAGTCCGGAGAAAGGAGTGGTCGTGGCTGCGTGTTCGAACACATCTGTGTCGTTGATTGAATGGAGTGGAAATAGAGGGAAAATCGTGAGATATGGAGATGCATCGCATTTGTCGACAGGACCAGTTGACCTCAACGCAGACGAAATACGAATTTAGTCTATCAATTTTACCATATCTTCCATATGTGGTGCACGTGACGTCATTCGCACTGCCTTGACTTGAACTTCGCTCCGACCAATCCAACATTCCGCATAAAGACCTTAGTTTGACTTTTCGTCATTCCTTTGCCCACTCCCCAACCATTCATAATATGTCCTCCGCGTCCCACTCGGAAACGACACCGCTCCTTAATGGCTCAGCGTCTATGACCAAGTCTTACACACAACGGTTCGTCTCCTTGATCAAAGCAGAAGAAGAACCCAGCTGGCGCCAATCCATCAGCCACTTTTTCTTTGGCACCTATTTGAATATCCTCCTTGTTTTCGTTCCTTTGAGTATTGCTGCCCATCACCTCGACTGGGATGCTGCTCTCCGGTTCAGCTTTAGCTTCCTCGCGATCGTCCCTCTTGCTAAGGTCTGCCCAACGCGCGTTGTCGCCTCACCTTTTTCGGCGCTCACCCAGCCACAGCTTCTCGGAGAATGCACCGAACAAATGTCTTTTTCATTGGGTGATACCCTTGCTGGTCTCTTGAACGCGTCTTTTGGCAACGCTGTTGAAATCATCGTTGGAATTGCAGCTCTGCTCCAAGGTGCGCTCTGACTTGGGTTTGGCTGTACATTATCTCTGAATCTTCAGTGCAGATGAAATGCGTATTGTCCAGACTTCTGTATGTATATCGATTTTTGAGTCTATCAATGGTATTTTAAGCGTGAATCCTTCCAAAGATGCTCGGCTCGATTCTGTCCAACATATTGCTCGTCCTCGGTTGCTCCTTCGTCGCAGGTCTGTCACTCTTACATCGAATGTTCTCGGACGGCCATTGAGACATGTTAAAAGCTGGCTGCGTCAAACCGGAAAGCATCTTCCAAGTCACTGCCGCGCAAGCGTATGTATCGCAGTCCTTGTAGATTTTCCTCGCTCATCAATTTCGTAGATCGAGCTCGGTAACGTTGATCACTGCCTTCATAGCTTAACTCTTTAACTCCTTACTCTGATCCACATTAGCTCATGACTCTTGCTTGTATCAGTAAGTTAATTCACCCCTTTTTTGCGCGCACTACTTATATCCACCAGCTCTCGTCATTCCCGCTGCTTACAGCTTTGCGGTTGGACATCAAGGTGAGGCAGCTTTTCGGCCCGTCAAAAATTGCCCCTCTTTACGGAAACCTTTGCAAGATGAGCGCGGATTGACCATTATCTCACGGGGCACCTCCATAATCCTTTTGGGCGTCTACATCATCTATCTTTATTTCCAGGTGGGTGCAAGAAGGCGTTCATTTGCTGCCCACCCAGCCCTAACCCCTTTCGTTAGCTCAAAACACACGCCTTTCTTTATGATCCTAGTGACTCTCGAACCGACGAGAACCGGGATCCTGAAAGTCGATCTCGGTCCCGATCACGATCGGCTGAGCGGCGAACTGTTGAAGAAGAACCGCCCAAGATGAACCTTCTTTCCGCCACCGTTGGGTTAGCCTCGTTCTCTCGAGTATCTCATTGTCGCTGATAGCTATATAGGCTTTTGATTGTTACTGTTGTGACTTCTTTCTGCGCAGATTACTGTGGGTTGTCCAATGTGGATGTCTCGGCCCCTGTTTTAATATCCGATCTAGTGGTTGCCTCTATTGAAGAGACTGCAGAGCGCTACCATATTCCCAAAGCATTCATCGGTTTGATTCTTTTGCCTATTGTCGTACGTGCTGTCCCGAAATTCAGCTTGGCTTTTACTAATACTTCTTTTAGGCCAATGCAGCTGAGCATGTTACCTCGGTTTGGATGGCCATGAAAGACAAAATGGAGCTCACTATCGGTATCTGTGTCGGCAGTTCCATCGTATGTTCCTTGATACCTGTCATTGTCTTGCAGTTTGACGAGTCTGACATCGCCTAGCAAATTGCCTCGTTCGTTATCCCTTTGCTCGTCACTATCGGCTGGCTGTAAGTAGTAAGGCCTATCTGTCCCGAACCATCCATATAACTCCCATACCTAGCACCGGTCATAATCTCTCACTCTATTTCGAGAACTTCGAGGTAAATTCCATCATGCATATGAACTTGGACAGGATCTAACTTCTAACAGACCGTGGTATTCTTTGTTTCCGTCCTCCTCACAAACACCCTTATTCAGTAAGCCTAGCTTTATTGTTCTGATTTCTGTTTTTAAAGCCTCCTCCAGGGATGGAAAATCGAACTACATGGAAGGTGTGATGTAGGTATCTCTTGTGAGGCTTGAGTTCGATTATACTAAACGACTGACCTAGGTTGCTCACTCTTTATGCGGTTATTTCGCTTGCATGTACGTACTTTGTCGTGAGAATATCTACACCTTGACCTGATCATTCTGTCAGTCTGGGTCTCGTAATACGTTTCAACTCTCGGCTTTCTCACCTATGTGGATTTCGATTTCTCCTGTGGTACTTCTTTCTCTTGTCCGGAACCCTGTTTTATTTGAAAGCGAGATGTGTTCATACATCTGTAATGCTGTTTGTTGCCGGACATTTTGTGGTTGGTTTAAAAGCTCGTAGGTGCTCCACCCTTACCATTGTTGAGCCAAGAATTTTGCCAAGCTTTCCGACTGAAACCTTGAAGTCGTCTCAAAGATGTCTGTCCAATTGCTTAGAAGAATCCAAATCGGGCGATATATCCTTGAGCTTCGGCTGCACCCACTATCTAGCTTCGACATCAGCAGTTGACCACTGTCTTCCCCTGATCTGGAAAGCAGATAGGGTGTGTACGCCAACGCGGTATTTTGGTTGGACACGACGTCCACAGGACTGGTTGTGGATGATTCTCATTTGTCCTCACCTCTGTGTGTGTGTGTGTATTCCAAGTGGAAACCCCTTGATTTAAAGAACTCAGGAGTGCTTAAGGATGCTACGGTCTGGAGCGGTCTGATGGTGCAAGCACAAAATTAGTGCAGGCTGGAGGAAACCTAAACCATTTTTGGAAAAATTTGATCGCCCAGTTACTGTTTTGTAGGTCCTCTCAAAGGGTCCAGGGGGTCCTCTCCATGATCATACCCGACTGGGGCAATTGGGAGAAGGAGGGGCGCATGCTTTGCTTCGGACTTTGTAATAGGTTGCATTTGTTATTGAAGGACTACCTATACCTTCTTTTTTTCACGCCCCTTATACTGTTGTCCATCCAGCCCCACCCCTCTTGCCTCTCCGCTCTTCCTCGCTCCCTTATCTTTCTTTTCCTGCGTTTCGACCTCTATCGCTCCTTTGACGCCCGCTCTTCCTCGCTCCCTTATCTTTCTTTTCCTGCGTTTCGACCTCTATCGCTCCTCTGACGCCTCGTCTCACTCATTCTCATGGAGGGGGAGCTGGAAACTATCGACATACACAGGAGCTGGGGGGCGTTGTTGTGCGGGACGGGTGAGCAATTTCTTTCTAATAGGTACATGAAGCTGATTCAATTTTCAGTTGTGGCATCATTGTACGTACTTCCGGGGATGAGGTTGCGCCACATTGAAGGTAACTGGGGTTGTTGTGCAGGTTCTACGGTATTATGCTGTTGCAGGCCGGTAGGTCCCCTTGACGTACCAACGACGTTCAGTTTATGGAGGTCCCCATATTAGGTTCATACTTTTTCCGGTATCCAAGGATACACCTCCATATTAAAGGAATAGTAAGTGCTATGACACTCGGACGTTGACATTGGATACAAAGCTTCCTAGGTGCTGTTGTTGTGGTAAATATGGTGGTTTCGATCGGTGGCGTACCCTTACATTCGGTGTCCCTAGCTTTGTAAACACCGGCGCTTTGGCCTTGGCCTGTTATGCCTTGTATAATTTCGGTGAGCAGAGTGCCTTCGAGTCCAGGCCGACGTGCTGATTACAACTCTCATCAGTCATTAAATGGCACGGGAGGCGGGAGATGCATCTGATTCGAGGTGTAATCTGGTGAGTGGCCAGCCCTTGCGGGTCTGAGGCATGCAGGCGCTGACAGTTTCGGTAATAGGTCCATCCTGGTGAGTTTTCAAAGGGTAACAGGGGGTAAAAGCACTAAGTAAAGGGTGAAGGTCAACCCAGCACTTACAGTCCGTCCTTGTTCTTGTACGAATGGATAGCCCGACTGATTGATTTCTAGAGCCTGATGGGACTGTTCGCACATCTGTTGGTGATCTCATAGAGACCTGCAACTCGACTGGATGTTGACGTAGCTTATCGAAACAGCTGGCTAGGTTATCGTGTATGGAAGAGTGAGTTAAGACCCCATTTGCATCGAGTCTGAGCTCACCTCGTAGAGTAGTCTGCAACCGGAACAAAGCTATTGCTATCATCGTCGTCAGTAATCTTGACCTTGCAGCGGCCGATCACTGATTGACCTGGGGTAGACATGCCTGTCTATCGGCTGCTTTGGTACATTTCCCTCCTTCCTTCCGAGTATCTGTTGACCTCATTCTTTGCAGCACTGACAATCGGTATGTTCAGATGATCAGTCTCCGTGTGGCCTCAACTTATCGGAAGATAGTCGGTGTAGTCATTAGGTAGGTCACTCGTTGCTTAATCGGAGCGAGGTTCTGATCACGTTTTATTTAGGTTTAGAGAGGATGGGATATTTGGTTCCGAGAAGATGAAGGTAAGTAATTTAAGTCTGGCCTCCAAAGGTGATATGACGATGCCCTGGCTCGATTTAGTGGATCGTACTCGCTGTTCAGCTCATGGCTATCATCCTAGAAGGTGGGATAGCTACGATTCAATGTATGAACACCTACAACACCATTGGCTCTGCGAAGACGTATGTGGATCACTCTTCGATCTAGCCAAAGACTGACACGAGTCGAAGCATCTCGGCGCGTGTGGTGATCTACACCTTCAACACGGGTCTTTTTGCCATGGCGTTGTCCATTGCAACACTTGTCGCTGTAAGCTTCTGCCTGCCCCTTCCAGGCGGTATTTTCATGCTGACGCCGCACGACAGTATCTCGCAGTGCCCGAGAGTCTCATACACATAAGCATCAACCTTGTTCTGGCCAAAGGTATGTCCATTCCATGTAGGTCGATAAGCTTGGCGTTGACGTTGACTTCCGGGGAGTCTACGCCATGGCAGTCCTCGCCAATATGAGGCCTCGGGGTTTAGCCCCGGAGCGTAAGCAGATAGAAATTGGGGTTAATGTGAGCAGGGCATACGCGCGGAGCTCAGCTCCAGGTCTTCGCTCAACGCGACAGGTGAGGGGCCCCTCTGCGTGCCGCATCTCGCTCTGGAAACGTCTGTCTGACAGGAGACCCTGCAGAACTCGCCAATGAGGTTGCCAAGTTCCCCAAGATGCCCCAGCCGTATGTTGAAAGCATCGGATGAACCGATGAAAACTAAGGACCTCGACTCTGATAACGATAGTTATATTCCCTTGAAGTGAATACTAGTGATAATAAGTTGTAGGCACGGGATGAAATATTCTCCCTATCTCCCTACATCAATACACACTAGCGATTGGGTATCTTCAAATATTTACTAATATATATTTTATCGCACCGTTATTTGAACTCCACTTGCGAATATCTTGTCCCTTGACCCCCCTAAAAGCCCGTGCCTTTGGACTCGGTTGCAAACACTCCTAGATCATCCATCGGTCCCTGCTTCCGCTGGAGCTCAGATACATAAAATTAATATTGCAATGCGTATACCCTTTCTGATGTCTTGCTACCTACACGTGTTTCCGTTGGATGACCTAGGCCCACTCGTAAACCTCTCCTTCCGATGATGCCAGTTCCACTCGCAAACCTTCCTGAACAAGGCGCTCAAGAACCTGGCGATGAGGTCCCATATCGCGACCCGTCAATGTCTTCGCAATAGATATGTTGGAACGAGGAATGAAGCTGAACCGCACACACTCCATCCCTACGCTCTTCTCTCGGCTCTGAGAAGGGTTTTCTCGCCTTGAGGAAAGCATGTCGACGAACAGGGGGAGCACATTTGGAGAGCATAGTATGTGGTGTGAGTAGTTGTCGGCCACGAGTACCAGCTCCCTGATGAAGGGAAATAATTGGGGTGACCTTGATAGGTTGAGTGCGCGGAATACGTCCCATTGAAGATTTCCATCGAAAGGGTCAGAATCTAGGTGAAGCTTCTGGAGATTTTTTGGTATAGAGACCTGGGACATTCCCAGTCTATGCATGCCAACCATGTGGAGTCGGAGGGAGACAAGATTGTGTGAGGATAGCAAAAAGTTTCCGAGTTGTCTGAGATATTGTTCTTCCAGACTGTGGTCCTCTTCGGTCTCACTGGAAGTGAGATGTAGATGGCGCAAGGCGGGTGCCCGGAGAAGAGAAAATAGAATCATGTTCGCTGGGTGGTAGGTCCTTGGCCATATCAGTTCCTCGAGGTCATGCCGGGTGACAGTGGCGTAACCGAAGGAGGTAACAGAAACATCAGTGTAGTTGGGGTTCTCGCAGGAAAACGATCTCAGTTTGGTGAATTTGAATCGGAGAAGCAGGCGAAGGCAATGTAATATCTCCACGCCCTCAAGTTTAAGGTGAGTAAGCTGTTCGTAAGGGAAGTTTGGCAACATTTGAGGAGCGCGCAAAACGAGGGTAGTTAGTGACGGAAGACGAAATGGTGTTCGATTGGCCATTGGGATGGTTTCGTCTATTCCTGGATCTAGATCGTTTATTTCTAGATCTAGAAATCGAAGGTTGGGAAAGGATGTTGATTGAAGGTTGTTGCGCATGCTCCGCCACCAGCTGGAAGGAAAGTCATGGCAAACAAGTTCCTTCAGCTTTGTCGGGTGATCCCGGAAAGCAAGTTTGAAGAATTCGCCCACAGGAAGGGTTGCCATCGGATCCTTCTTAGTGGCGTTTCCTGCGAGCAATTTGAGGGTTATGGGGAGATCCCGACTCTGTTGGAGGAACAGATTTAAAAGGTCGAATTTAGATGTGCGAACGCCGGCCTCCGTGAATTGCATTAAGATGCAGGGGGATGTCCAGAGCATTGGCGTTGACCGAATGACTTGATGCCAGTACGAACAGACCGCACCAAGAGTGAAAAGGCTTGAGCCCTGGTTCAATGCATGCTCAAAGATACTGGACAGGTTTTCCGTAGGTAGGATGGCTGTCCCAGCTTGTATCTCGTTTAGCCTGCGATTGTTCTGGACTTTCTGGGCATTGAGTCGTTCTATCTCTTGGTCCAAGCGTTGATTGGTTGCGTTGAGAAAGTTGATCTCATGTTGACGGCATGGAGGGAAAGAATACATGGCGAAGAGGCGCAATTGCGAAAGTAAGGACTAGACAGCCTTGGTCGAATGAGATATCAGGTTGTGACGTTGATATGATCGATAACCACAGTCATATGTTCGGGCATGTTCGTCACACGTTCAACGAGTCAACTGTCAATTGCTTTCACGTTCTTTAGCGGTACCGACGCGCCCTGAGGTAATAAGTGCTGCCACGTGACTTACGCGTTGACTATATATCCCAAATAGATCAACAATCTAACATCCAAAGTCACCTATGCCATGGCTGAAGAGAATCGCAGTCTCTTTCAGTATGAACCAGGCAAACCCGCAGGCTTCTATCTCCATAGGAGCATCAAGAATCAATTTCAAAGAGAAACCTTGACGAAAAAGATTGTGGTACGTGCTATGGCTTCAAGTTGAACTGGTGTACAAACTCGAGCCTGTAGGACTATGGCGGCAAGGTTCTCGATGATGAGTCTGGGGCAGATACTGTTCTGGTCGACGAGAAGAGGCTTGAGGAAGGCGGTCGTGAAGCCTTACAAATAGTCTATTCCGTTAGCAGGGACCCAACACTACGAGGAATCGTGGTGGAACCTATGAGATTTGTTCAGGATTGTATTCGGCGCGGGGAGTTCATGCATGATAAACCGGTACGTCAAGGGATGGGTGGATATGTCAAAAGGTGTGTTTCCTGTTCCCAACGATTGCTTCTCGGCGGTAATCAGGGGCGTAGGTCGCGTACCAAGTTTACAGAGGCGGATGACGATCATCTCTGCTGGTATATATCCAGAAGAATACCACATCCAGAGGACGGAGGCAGATTCTCAGTCGGTTTCTACAAGGAACTTATGGTAGCAGTGGGTTGGTCTTTCTTATGCTGGGATGCCAATAACCTATGAAGTCTTCCAGGCGCGGCACGACAAGAGCCTCGACTGGGCACTTCGGCACACCGCTGAATCATGGCGTGAACGTTACAGGAACAATTGCGTCAAATTTAATCCTATCATTAGGAAATACGCTGAGCGCTATCCACCCGAACCTCCCGCACTTTACAGGCTTAGCCGTCGATACAATAAAAAGGCCAAGCGAGCACTCAAGCTCGCCAAACACGAAGACGAGGAAGTTATTGAAATATCTGAAGTTTCCATATCTGAATCAGAAGAAGACTATGAAACCGATATCAAGCGTCGATGGCGAAGCAAGTCTCCAGAAAGGAACGTGAAACCTTCAAAGCGGCGTCGAATCGATAGCTCTGATACCTCTCCTCCTGCACACAGGACGCCAAGTCAATCCCGTCCTATGCGACCTTCCTCTGCAGGTCGTACGCAGGTCGGGAGCTCAACGCGGAAGAAAGGTAAAGGCAGAGCGGCCGATTATGAATCTTCTGAATCAGAGGACCATGACCCCTACGCCTTTTCGCCCGCTCCAGCACCCGACTTGTTCGAACCAGGCCCTTCACAAACGCGGCGGCCCGCTCAGAGTCCAGTCATGAGCGAGCAGCGACGCACCCTTCACGAAACTCCTCCCCCTTCCGCTACGTTGGTTAATCGTGCCAGTCCAATAGCACCTCCGCCAACCAATGGGCCCGCTCAGCCTCCTATACCTCCCTCACCACATCCTTCAACCTCGTTCCGCAATGTTGCCCATTCAAGCCCCGTCTTCACCGCACCTACTTCTGCGAATAGGAGTGGTGTGAGAAGCCATAATACCAGTGCAACAGAACCTTCATCGCGCTCGATGGTGGTTCCACCTGAATTGGCACTTCCAACGAACGCTCCGGCAGAATCATCCATCACGCGTGAAAGCTCTCACAAACGTTCATCACCCATCCCTCCACCCATGAGGAAAGCCGTTCGCAAGTATCCTTCACAGAGACCTCCCATCTCCCAACCTGTGGAAGATCGTCAAGATCGTCAAGTCCGTGGGCAGCGAGAGACACAATGGGCTCCGTATAAGAACACGAGGTCGAAGTCGCATTCTGTTGAGCCTGTTCCTTTGCCTAGCACGAAGAAGAGGGGAAGGAGGGCTAATGTGCCGAGAAATGATGTGCTACTGGATCCTGTGCATGAGGGAGATGCCGAACACGAACGCGGACTCGAGGAAGCGCGTATACGTGAAGGTGCTCGGAGGGATTCAGGGGAGATGCGAGGGCCGGGAGGGAAGACGCAGGAGGAAAATCAGGTCATCTCAGTACCCCTTACAGAGACGATGCAGGAGGAGCAGAATGTGGCCGATTTGTTGATGCTAGATCCAAACGATACTAGTGGTGTCTCTGAAACTGTGTCTGGAGCGTCTAAAAGGACAGGTGGGGAGAGCGAAGAGGAAGGAAGTGGCGAAGAGACAGAGGATGAGGGTGAAGGGGAGAAGCATGTTATTGGGAAGAAAGAGGAGGAGGAGGAGGACAATGAAGAGGAAGACGAGGGAAGTGAGGAAGAGGAAGCAGGCCCTGGCGAGAGCGAAGGCGAACACGATGAAGTGGGTGCAGAGGAAGAAACTGCAAAGTTTGAGACTGCGCGAGGCGTAGAGATGGAGTCCAATGAACCACGCCGTGACGCAAACCTAGAAGTCGAGGATGACAGAAGCACACTCGACGCCCCCAACGACTCCGAGCAAGAGCCTTCCATTCCCGAAGTTGAAGGGGAAGTACAAGATGCCCCCGACGACCCTTCGTCTGATGTCGAGAGTATCCCAAGGGCACCCTCAAGCGTTCCTCGCTCAAGACACTCGGAGTCCCTACGCCAACGTCAACCTCCTCTCGAAAGTGACGATGCCCAAATCGACCAAATGATTGGATCTCCGTCCACAGTGTACGACACCCCAGCCAAAACAGCACAGGAAGTTCTAGCACTGTATGACTCCTCGCCAGAGACGCCTTCACCACCTCGGCGGCGACAACGCAAACCGTTCAATACTTATCAGAGCGGCAGCCCGAGTCCCTTGCATATGCAAAATCAAAATCGTCCACGACGGTCACTCCCGATCTCGAAAACGACGCCCGTACAAGGGACAAAGGAACTGACAGGCCCACGACGAGTTTCCTTTGGCTCATCGCCACATACGTCAGTCGGGACGCTTCCCCGGGTACTTCCTCGAACTCCTGCGATTTCCAACATACAACGCGCTGGATCTCATTCGCGCTCGCCTTTAAAGCAGTCATTGCCTCTCTCGCAGCCGCAGTCCCAGCAACGCCGCCGTGGGTCGATAGAATCCACCAGCTCGGCGGCTTCGTTCCCGCTCAGTGGGACTCGTGCGAGTGCTGTGAAACAGCAGATCGAGCAAGAGTTGAAGGAGTCTCCGTATACCCCTCCTTCGGGAACGAAGGCGGCGCAGATTGCTGCACGCCAACGCGTGCTGCGTCCGCGAAAGCGGTGATAGTTTTGGTTCATGCTCTGATTGGTGATATACCCGTAGATGCTTCTTTTAATATTTCTATCTGATTATATCGTGCTAAGCATGTATAATAATTTAAGGATCCTATTATGAACAACAACAGAGAATGTCGAAGGAATGCCCGAGTATATGCAGAGACCACTAACTATTAACAATAAGGATAAAAATAAACGAATCATTACACCGAAAGCGTATCTACCGGACGAAAGGAAAGAAAAATCAGAAGAGCATAGGCATGTGTGCTAATTAAGACTATCCGCTTGGAGGGTTTCGAATTTACTACGTGCCAGGCGGATGTTTAATTTAACGGCTGCAGTTTCTGTAACAGTTCCACATGGTCAGCCTATCGTGTCATGATAACATGAGAAAAAAGCTAACCTATTGTGGGATCGTGGAGTATGACAAGGACGTACGTGTTCTTAGTCAACTCGTCCAAGACAGCGCTAAAGTCATGCAAATCAAGTTCGAGGGTATGAAACTCCTCACGCACGCGGGAACATGTGTACTTGAAAGCTTTGATGAGTTCGGATGTGCGTTCGTAGCGTGTCGGCTCGAGTTGGTGATCTGCACCGTCTTTTGTGTATGTGGGTACTGCGGAGGATGCTACACCGGAGCCGGAAGATGATGTGGCTATGACTAGGAAGGTTGTGCGCTCGAAGAGGATGACTTCGGTTGCACCGCAAGCTTGAGCGAAAATTGAAAGGTGTTTTGAGAGGATACCGGCGTTCGGGATGAGGGTGTGGACGATACTTGACCAGGCCTAATGTCTGTAGGGTCAGAAAACGTTGAAGAGTCAGTGAGGGATAGCGAACAGACCTTGTAGAGCGTTTGGTCAAAGATGGTGGTTCCGAAGACGGAGACAGTGGCGTCACCGCTGGCTTCCTCCAGCTCTTGCCGCTTCTTTTCGAGAACTTGCTGGGGATCCCGGACCAGGTCCATTTTGTGCAACAGGAGGAAAATAGCCGCGTCGGGGCTGTAGTATCGGAGACCTTCTAGACAGTCACGATAGTATTCCATGTCTTTCCCCGGTTCGCGCGACTCGACATCGAAAACGTATATCAAGACGCCAACTTGTTGGAAAATAGTCGGTCGTTGAGTTGTCAGATACGAGTCCATAAAAGAATCTTGGCCGCCACAGTCCCATAGGTTGAGGATGAGGTCACCGAGAAATCGAACATGATTCTGCTCCACGTCGATGGTAGCGCCAAGGCGAGAGCTGAGAGACGCCGGATTATTGGAGCTTGGCCGCGAAGTGAGTAGGTAGAAGAGAAAGAACAGAGCGGATTTGCTCACAAGATCAGTGATCGCATGGATGTCTTTCCGCTGCCTGAGGCACCCATAAGGAGGACCTAGAAGTTTTGTTGTTTAATGACGCTGAGGTCCTGACCACGCGTGTAATTCACCTTTTTCTTCATGGCTGGCAAACGGCTGGGCCGTGTAGGAGGGAGTGGAGGGAGAGGGGAGGAAGGTGGTGACGGTTTGGAGAGAAGACCGGAGATGGATCCGGCGGCTCATTGCGTACCGGAGGGGTATGTTGGCACCAAACCCTCTACGTCTTCCACTACATCTATAATACATATTCTACTTATTTCTGGCATTCTGCTCTTCTATACAAACTTGCCCTCACCCCAACGCCTCGTCTGCGACGCCATTTCAACAGCAGCGAGACCCCAGTCCTCGCCGTGATTGTGACCCTTATTCCCTCCCTCTCCCAACCCTGCTCTCTCCAATGCTTGTTGATCGTTCAGAGCAGTCAAGACTCCGAAGATGACAGGAACTCCAGTGTCCAGCTGGACGCGCATCAAAGCGTGGGACACACTCTCGCAAATGTATTCGAAATGCATGGTGGCCCCCTTGATAAGTACACCAATAGCGATGACGGCGTCGAATGGCCCATGGGGAATGGCAACGACTGGCGGAGCAGGGGTTCCTGAGCGCGATGCTGGGTTGGGAGAGTTGCTTCCAAGGTTGAGACCTCCGAGCAGATCCGTCACATTCGCACTCGCTTGGACGTGCGAGCCAGCGATGACCCTAATAAAAATCAGTCCACAACTCTTATAGTAGAGTATAGTCACAATCTATACGTACTTCTGACAGGCGAAAGGAAGCTCGAAGCTTCCGGGGACAGATTGGATGACGATATTACTTTCTTTGACGCCGCGCTCCTTGAGCTTGGCAACTGCACCGGCGACAAGAGCATCAATAATAACTCTGTTCCACCTGGCGTGGACTATGGCAATGCGAAGGGCAGAGCCGTCATAGGCGAATTCGGACTGAGATATGCCTTTGATCGTACTCATCGTCGTAGGCGTTATCGTTGGGAGCGCAGAGCGTGGGACACCATTGCCTTTCACATGTCCCATCAGAAAAAGTTGGCCGCCAATATTTGGGTCCCTCTTCCTCTGTCCGATACCACCGCCGCACCATGGATAGGAGTCTCGCTAGTCAGTATCCTTGAATATTCGTTACGGGCCTTTTGTGACTGACGTCCCAAGCTTTGCAGCAACATATACCCTAATACATGCATTCCTCACCCAAAATTCACTCACCAAAACTGCTCAAGCTCTGAAGAAGGAAGTCAAGGACGTTGTCGTGCTCAAGGATGGTGTCAAGCCAGAAGGTCCTTCATTAGAGGAGATCATCAAACAGTGGAAAGCTCAGGAAGAGCAGAAAAAGAAGCCAACATCGTGCGTTTGTGTGCCTTCTTGCAACTTACACCATGCTCATTACCATCAGGCCTTCCCAATCTGATTGTACGTCTTCATTACATTTACAAGTATTACTCACCTCACCGAAATAAAGCCTCTGAGTCGTCGGATTCGTCTGACTCGGACTCAGATTCGGACTCGGACTCAGGCAGTGACTCGTCCAAGGCGACGACAAAACCTCCGCCCAAGCCTAAAGCCAAAACCCCAAAAGCGGAATCGTCTTCAGATTCCAGCGGTGCGTAATGCCACAGTTGATGTTCATACAATTTTAATTGCCTTTCCAGACTCGTCCGATAGCGACAGTTCCTCGGGATCAGATTCGGGTCAGTAGCTTCAATGTCTTGTTCTTCTACTTCATCTGCTTACCAGGCCACAGACGACGAGTCCAATGACTCCGATTCTAATGCTCCTGCCAAAACCAAATCTAAGCCCTCATCCGCGAAAGCTGACACCACCGAGCGGGATTCCAGCAAGACCTTATCCTCTACCAGCGAGGAAGACGACAATAGTTCAGAGTCGGACAGCGACTCCAGCTCCGCTTCTTCGTCGAGTTCGGAGTCGGAGTCAGATTCAGATTCAGATTCCTCTGGTTCAACACCCAAGCTGAAGAAGAAACCCGATACTGCCGCCAAAAAACCCGGCAAGAAGAGCGATACCGATTCTTCGTCATCCTCGTCCTCGTCCTCTGATTCCTCTTCAGATTCAGAAGAAGAAAAACCCAAGGCCAAGGTCCAATCGAAGAGCGCGAAGAAGGTTGCAGTGCCACCGAGCTCGAGCAGCAACGATGGCAACAGCTCCGAAAGCGATTCCGATTCCAATTCTTCCTCTGATTCCGGTTCCGATTCTGACTCTGATGCCGATACCAATTCTAAACCTCAGCCTAGCAAAAAGCAGCCGGCAAAACTTGTTAAGGAGGTGGTGAAGGAGGAACAAGTGACAACAAAGAAACGCAAGATATCTAAAGACGGCACAGCTGTTGCAACTGCTACCACGGACAACTCTCGTGAAGGTTCCAACGCAAACACAAGCAGCAGTGATACGCCTCCAGCTAATTCCAAGGGTAATAATGCTGGAAAGAAGGGGCGACAGAGTGGCGTTCGTTTCCAACGCGTCAAAGTTGATTCAGTAGCGGCCGAGTCCATTATTGATAACCGATATGAAGCGAAGGTGAGGCATATTGCATATCTTTCTCGCTTCGTTCTTTGGCCTGACAATATTTATAGGACGGACCTACAAATGATTATGGCCAACGCGCTCATGCAGACCTCATTGTCACCCGCGGAGCTGGTTTCCGGAAGGAGAAGAACAAGAAAAAGAAGGGAAGTTACAAAGGCGGTGAAATCACAGTAAGTCTGCGGTCTTCTGTTTCCACGTGGATTGGAGCGCATTGAATCTGACTTCTTCCAACTTTTTCACTTCACATGAAATTTTTTTATCCCCCAGATGCAAAGCCATAGTTTCAAGTTCACTGACTGAACGACAGTCGCCGGGATAGTGTCTAGATTATTGCATAGAGAGAGCTCACCGGCCATGACCTTAATTTGATTCAATATATTCTGCTGATCTTACGCACCAGAAATGTCAGATTTCACTGATATATTGTTTAGCCCATGTCCCGGCGTGAGTAACCCTCCCTAACCGTATATACAACCTTGCGCAAAGTTATTTATGGTACATTTCTACATGAAATTGTGATAGAACGGAAAAAAGCAAAGACAACCCTGGTGAGCGACACCTATCAGCTTTGCCTTATCTCGTCCCATCTATTATCCAGTTCTAAGCGTTCCGGCTGAAGATTCGAAGTCAGAATCCTATCCAGATGGAGTACCAGTCATCAAACTCACAGGCTCACGTGTTTGGGGAACAACCACAGGGATCAGAATAGCACAACACGTCCAACTTGGAACATATAATTGTATCCGCGCACTCTCCAAGAACAGAAGACATCAATCATGCCATCCGCCATTGGCACTCGGGTGCTGTTAATCGGACTTTATGGACACGGATGCTCTTCAAGCCTTGCGCCCTGTCACTCCTGGCTCCATCTCCAAAAAAAAAGGATTGGCTTTTCCACCCGCCACATACTGGATCCAGGTTCCGACGGCGATGGGCATATATTATGCCTGATATCTAAACATAAATACGATACCCCCTTCGTCCCCGTGCTTCCAGTGGTCTATCCATTCGAAATTCTCCCGCGCACGCATACTTGATTTCTGTTCTGACCGCCTGGCAGGACCCTACGCCTTAATCTGACCTTCTTGTTCCCCCTCTCCTCTTGCACACAGTCGTGGATATGTCTCACGACAAGAGGCACTCTAGTGGACTTAAAAGCCTCTCCCAGTTTATGGGCAAATGGATGTACGAACCGGTCCAACGATACTTTTCGTCTGGTACTTCGGCTCGGGCTGCCGAGCGGCGGTCTTCTTCATTGGAACAGTCCGCCGTACAAACAGCGGATAATGTAGTGACTGGATTCTCGACGGTCGTTCTCCCCGATGGGGCAAAACTAGCGTATGAAGTCCTAGGATCTTGCCATCTAGGAAAAGCCACGCCGATTGTGCTGATTTGCGGCATGACCGCTTTGAGAGGGGACTGTGATAAACTGCCAGGAACCCTGGCTAAGAGTCATCCAGGTATTTCAGTTGAATTGTTGACCACGATGTTCTGAGACGATTTAGACTGTAATAGTGCTGGTGTATGATCACAGGTGAGCCATCTACGCCCAGTTGGAATTAACGATGGTGAATTAATATCCCTTTTTCTTCCCAGGGGAATGGGTGATTCGTCACTAAGCCCAGGAGGAGAGGAAGAAATCACAATCGAGCTATTGGCTCGAGATCTCCTTTTCTTGCTCACGCAACTCAAGTGGAAAGAAGTCGCATTGTGCGGACACTCCATGGGAGGTATTAACCCTTTTTACCACCCAATACATACACAGAACGTTCACACTCTCTTATGTAGGTGTGATAGCCCAACAGCTACTCGTCCTCCCGTATCACCCGACAAACCCAGCGCATATACCGTTCCGCACAACACACCTCTTCCTCATAGGCACACGATGCAAAGTGAGTCAAGGTGCCGGACTACCACTTACAGCCGTCCCGGGAAAACCTCGTTCTCCGGAAGAGAGAAGAGAGGGCGCGAGGAGAGTCATCGCCGCCAGCCTTGATCCTGCGTGGATCGAAGCCAACAGCGCGCGGTTCGAGTATTTGTTCGGAAGGGTTGTGAACAATAATCTTAGGTTAGTGCTTTTGCCGTGCTGAATTAGCAAGGATTTTCTGACTTAGGGTTGGGAATAGCAACCGGCCTGCAGACGTGATTGGTATGTCCCTTTGTTGGAAGTTTTTGGACTGCGGATATTGGTCGACTGATCGGCTAACGGACGGCGTACAGCTAAACAGGGTGTAGCGGTTGGTATTTTTCCCCGATCTCTCCTTTCCAGGCCATTCAATTTCCGTATTTTTTTTTAGCTACGGAAATTCGACTTTGAACGATTACTCGACTACCTGCCAAGGGACGTCCAAGTCCTTGTCATACACGGTCAATTGGATCAAGTAATCCCCTTCTCCTGCGGGCAGGTAGGCACCCTAACTTGGTTTAATGTCGCAAGTCTTGAAACTCCGAATGCTCAACGCCCGCCTCGTCTGTTTACAGAACATTATGAAACGGATCCCATGGGCGCGATTGATAGAAGAGGGTTCGCAGATCGGCAAAATCCCAACGCTCAAGTTTGGACATTTGTGGTATGAATACTTTGACCCGCAGGTTTGGCATGATGTTCTCCATACGTTCATGGAGCAGCCTGCAGGTCCTACAGCCAAGGACTAAATCAAACGAGGAGGAGATGCTGGGCATGATGCCGTTTGCTTATCATTTGGACCCGATTCCATTCTTCAAGTCCTTCGTTCCCCCATGTAGTTGTATTGTACGTTAGAGTATTTCCCATCATATCTTTTTGAACGAATAGCGTTGTCTCGAGGCCTTGAATTTTTAGCTGTCACAAAAACATTGATAGCGCCGAGAGATCTCCACGGTATGTCAAAATTACTCAAGATAAATGTTTCTCACTTTTGCACCCGTTACTGATGCGATCCTAGTGGCTTGGCGTGCACGCCTAATATACTTGCAGGTTTCTTGTGCTTGGGGAACGGGTCGGGCAAAAAGAGTGCGAATAACCACCGAAAACAACCTCAAAAACATTCAGTTATAGATCTGTGTTCCTATCGGCGGACGAACGAAGCACCACCAGCGCGTTTAGTCCACCTCACTCCTCCCGCCAAATCATGAAACTTGATTCGGGGATAGTGGGTGCACTAGCGATTGATGTCTTGCACACACAATTTCCGGAATTAAGATTCTAAACGAAATTGAGGATAAGGATCTTGGAACAACTCCACCACAGCCTTCAAGGATCAAGCCCACTTGAGGTGCATCCAGCTTCAAGGACAAACATCTATGTAGTAATCATTGCATACTTGCGCGTGATCATGTCTATCGGCTCGGGTGCAATGCACCTC
Source organism: Podaxis mareebaensis (assembly GCA_018524725.1). Lineage (NCBI taxonomy): Eukaryota > Fungi > Basidiomycota > Agaricomycetes > Agaricales > Agaricaceae > Podaxis > Podaxis mareebaensis. The sequence goes on along the minus strand of JAEUWP010000562.1, from coordinate 369,884 downwards.
CGGAAATAACCCATGTACTCACACATGCCCACACGTTCCAACATACGCCAGTGCTACCCTAACTTATTTATCAGCTCTAACACCTGCTATAACCTCTGGTGTTTACTCCCATCTCGTGGCGACTAACCGTACCACCAATGTCTGAATACAAAGACCGGCATGGGGCAACCCTCACCCATGCAGACGGTGCGGTAATGACATACGATGTCCTCGGTGTACGACATTTCGCTGCGAACCAGATTCCTATTGTCCTCATTGGCGGTATGAGCTCGCTTAGGGGCGACTGGGAACGTCTGGCCAATGCGTTAGCGGAGATTCGGCCTGGTAAGTATATCATCTCTTAAGACTGACTTTCAATGCAATGCTCAACTTCATTTTTGGATGTTGCTAACTGCCAACTCTAACAATACACCCAGTTCTGCTCCTCGATCATAGGTATGTACAAAACCCCACCAATACTAATAACACTCCAACTCCCTAACACGTTCCAAAAATAAACCAACTTGAACTTGGAAAGAGGAATGGGCGACTCGACATACACACCCGAAGGAGACGAAGAAATCACAATCGAGCTCTACGCCCGTGACATCCTCGACCTCCTCACACACTTGAACTGGAAGCGTCTCGCGCTCTGCGGGTTCTCAATGGGCGGTACGTGCCGTCTCCTTCCCCTCCCTTTCTGTCACAATTGAACGAAACGCTTTCAGGTGCCATAACTCAACAGATCTTACTCCTGCCCTATCATACCTCCAACCCGACGCCTCCGCACCCGTTCCAAATAACACATGTATTCCTCACGGGCACTCTTGCCTCACCCATACGCGACAGACGCTTTGGATTGAAGATCCGTGTGCCACCTCCCCCGCCTGAAGGTAGGAAACGGACAAGGGAGGAGAGAAAGGAAGTTGCGCGGCCGATATTGGAGAGTACGTTTGATAAGTCGTGGTTAAGTGATCCCAGGAACAAGAAGAGGTTTGAGGTACTGCTTGAGAGAATGATAAGTGGTCGGTGAGTGGAATGAGTTTGAGCAAAATATCCGAACGCGAAGGAGCTGAAGTGATTTTTGATGCGTAGGCCGACGAAGACTATTTGTGAGTTTTATCTATCCATAACTGAGGTCTGGCAAAAGTTGACATACTATTTCCAGTGCAACAAGCGCGCACCGTAAGCGCCAAATTCCTCTTTACCCCCGACCCACTAACTTATGCTTCTGAATTCCCAACCAGCTACACAACCTCCACTTCAATGCACCGCACTCTCTCATTCCCAAATCCACCCCCATCCTCGTCATTCACGGCCAAAACGACCTCGTAGTCCCCTTCTCCTGTAGCAACGAAATTCTCTCCTTGATCCCACACGCCAAATCCGTCTCAGTCGGTCCTGCCCGCGGTCGGGTGCCCAGCTTAAATTTTGGGCACCAATGGTTCGAATATTTCGATGTAGATGTGTGGGTGGGTGTGATTGAGGAATTCATGAAAGTTCAGAGCAGTGTCCAAGCGAGATTATAAGTTCAGTGGTGTGGCATGGTGTAGTTTATGAATGTATGTACAACGAAGAGGGTCAAGGTTCGCGGGGTCTAGGTCTGGTCGAGGGTGCGTATCCAGGCTGTGGATATCCAGTCGGACGCGATGAGCGGTGTGTTGCCTCTAGTTTTGCCCTCCTTGTACCTCTTGTTCAACATAGTGGTCGAAACTGTTTTTTTGGTATCGGGTCTCAACGCAAGCAGCATAGGAGCTTTGTGCGAGTCGATATTGGAATGTAACACCACTTCCCTATCCTCGCCTTCTGCCCAAGCTACCTGCCCATTCTCAGGAACGAGCACAATTTTCGGATAGTAGTATTTCGTCCACCAACGAACTGCAAGCCTTGGTTTGTCGGATTCGTCTTGCAGTAGCATGTTTTTGACATTTTGCGGCATTTTTTCCAAGTCAAATCGAATCAGGAACCGACAATCCCACAGCACCTCAACGAATTGCGGTCCACTCCCTTTCCCCTCATCCCAAGCTTTCAACCCCTCCCTCAACGTCTTCGTCAAATCCACATTCAAAGAATCTTCCAACCCATACTCCCTCATCTTTTCCGGTCTATGAGGTGGTTGTCTCGTAGCCATCCACCCAAGCACACCCTTCCCCAACCACGTCCTCCTTTTGGCGATGTCATCTGGGTTGGGTTTCTTAATCCTCCCAGCCGTATCGAGGAAACTGGCAGTGGCTTCGGTCGTGTCCACGACTACAGGGGTCCAGAGGACGCCACCCCCTCCGACGAAGGGGTGAATACCAGCGTAAAAGGGGTCTGGATGCCAGACTTTGTTAATGATCTGGTCTAGGGAGTGTCGGGAGCGCCGAGCTTGAGCGCGTAGGGAACCCCATGGTTGGAAGGAGGTGTAACGGAGGATACGGAGGATCATGGCGCGTCGGAGGAGGGGGTTTGTGATGTCTTGTATGGCGCGGCTGGTGAGGATAAATGTACCTTCTGGGGATGGGAGTCGGGTTTTCTCGAGTTGGCTTGTTGCTGTTGGGAGTGGGGGTGTTAGTTGCATCTGGTGGGAGATGGATGAGGATGTACCTTGGTTTTCGATGTCGGCTGCGAAGACGTCAATCGCTTTCACGGCGGCTCGGAGGTGGTCCGAGGGGCTGTTGAGGTCAACGGAGAGGTTTGGGAAGGAGGATATAGTTTTGTTGATTGCTTCGAGTTGTTCTTGGATCTTTGGAGGGAATGTGCTCGAGTCTGGTGACTTTTCCTATGAGGGGTTTCAAAAAGTGGGGGAGGAAATATGGTGGAATATTGCTTACACCCTTGTCCACGCTGCTAATTATTGTACGCAAAGCATTGCGCAATGTAATGTCCGGTTGGAAGTTGGTAGGGTCAGTGACATAGCTCAACTCATTTTCCTCGCAAGTCGCGAGTATCCGGTCCTAAAAATCGCGCATACACTCAGTTACCCACAAACCAACACGAGGAACGCGGCAAAAGTACCTTTGGAATCTCCAACATGGGCCTAATAACCCACTTATTCATCCCTTCATGCCCCACCCACTCCAGGTCATTCTTCATCCCCATGCCCCAGCGCCTACACCAAAGCATGCCCCGTCCACCCAATTCGGAACTCTGCCTTCCGAGACGCATCAACGCAGTCTCGACCTGATCGTCCGCATGGTGCCCGAGAGCCAACACGCCAATATTTTCCTGTTGCATATTTTTCCAGAGCAGGCTGTACCGCGCTACGCGGGCTGTGGCCTCGAATGACTGTGAGGCGTCAGGTCGGGGAGGGAAGGGATGTGTCCCCCACGGGATTTTTGTGGTAATGTGAGGGATACGGAGGGACGCAGCGGTTCGTGTGCAATGGGCTGCCATGGCTTCCGAGGAGGCCTGGAGCGCATGGTCGATTGTGAGTGAGAATACGCGGGAGGGGGAGGTTGTTGGGGATGGAGTAGAGTCTTGGATGTACCGCTCTATGAGGAATAACAAACACGTCGAGTCTGGTCCTCCGGAGTTCGCGACGCCTGCAAAAACGCGTTAGAATAAAGACGAAGGTAATTGCAAGAGCAGTACCGATGTGTTGTGGCCAGCCTGTAGGTGGTTTTGTGCGCTGGAAGAAGCGGGCAAACTCTTCACGGGAGATTGGAAGAGGACGCATCCGGAAAGAGCGAGGCCAGATTTGAAATATTCATAAATTTTATAAATAGGTCACTCGAGTCTTTAACTTCCCACCACCACCACCCATCCATGGGGCTCCCGCTCTTCCTCAGCGACACCCTCGGCCTCACAAAGATCCCCCCGCATATCCCAACCATTCTCTGGTCTTTTGCGGGATTTACCTTTGTCCATCTCGTCCTTGCACCCTGGATCTGCTCGCGTTGGTTCCCCGTTGCCTATGGTACAAAGAGTAGAGCTACTAAGAACAACTGGTTAGTGCTGTGGCACTGGGATATTATTATAGCTGATTTTGGCTTCTTGGATGACAGGGCGATACATGTAGTCTCGCAGGTTCATAGTATTATCATCGTTGCGGGAGCTTTCTACAGCATTTGGACCGAAACTCCAGATCGCAAGGCGGACAGGTTCTATGGATGGAGTAACACTACGGGTTTTGTACATGGCATCGCTGTGGGCTACTTCCTCTGGGACTCGCTCGACGCTATCGTCAACTATGTCGACTTTGGGTTCGTCGTCCATGGTATCGCGTGTTTGTTGGTCTATGTCCTCACCTATGTGAGTTGATGTCCGAGTCCGTGGTGACGTCGCGTGGTCGGCTTGCGTGACTCCGTTCATATGTGCTAAAATGAGTCTTCGAATGATGTTCCCTGATGCTTTACTCCGCGCAGAAACCATTTGTGGCATATTATGCTACCCGTTGTCTTTTATGGGAGATCAGCACCGTCTTTTTGAATATTCATTGGTGAGTTGTTCGGCATTGTGTTATTATGCTCTGATAAAGACGTCACTGATCGTTACGTCTGTCTAGGTTTTTGGATAAGACTGGTAACACTGGCACGACCTTCCAGCTCGTCAATGGACTTTTGCTACTTGTTGCCTTCTTCGGAGTGAGGCTGATTTACGGCGGATACATCTCGACATGCTTCTTCATCACGCTCCCCGACGTCTGGCGTGACGTTCCCGTCTTCTACATCCTCGTCTACGGGGTTGGTAACTTCATCCTTATGGGTCTGAATATATTCTGGTACGTTCTTGCCCAGTTACTCGGCGTCCGATCCATTTTTGACACATAAGCAGGTTTACGAAGATGATTGCCGCATTGCGGAAGAGGTTCGAGCCCAAAAATACCGAGCGGACGGCTTTGTTGGGATCAAATGGAGCAGCTGACACCACAGACGGTGTGCAATAGACCTACATAATTGGGAAACTGGTTGGAATACCACTAGACTACCCTCGTATTGCCCTTTCACCTCTCTACTCTGATTACCCACTCTGTTTTTCCTCTTTCTTTCAGAGATACGTGGATTAATGCATAATGATAGGTGGGATAATATATTAAGGTGGTGTTTTTATACCGGTCCCAGCATAATGTCTCTAGAAGCGCGGATGTAGTGAAAGGTGGGTTGTGTTTTACACTTTCATTGTGTGAAAGCAGCGCGTATGATGCCGCGAACACGCCATTCCCAAGCGACGAGGTTAACACGTTTCGTGACTTCTACTCGGATAGAATCGGAGGAGTATAGGATGCAGTGGAGGTATGCGAATGCTAGTGCATCGAGGGGTGTCGGGTCGCTAAACAAAATCCGAATCAATGCTAAGTCCAATGACGCGTCTTTCTCAACTTACGCAGAGCCCAAGAACCATTTGTCCGTGCCGAGGCGTTCAGAGAGAGCTGCAATAGCTTCGCGGTATTGCGTCATAATGGCAGACCGAGATAACCGAGTTCCCCATGGCGGAAGAAGAGAGAAGTATCCAGTGAGGGGTGCAGGTGGTGGTGTTAGCAGTGACGCGAGGGGATTTTGCTCTGGTTTGTTTGAGGGGAATAGGAGAGTATGCCAGTATGAAGGCTTTGGTTGTGCAAGAATCTATTCACACTGAGCCTGAAACCAATGACAAGCAACGAAAACACGCACCAGAGCAGCGTGAACCGCGCCTTCGAGCAGTGATACCCAAGCCCTACTCTCATCCCTTGCACTTTCATCCATGTACCCTTCATTTGCGTCTGCAGAACTGTCCACGCCTAGTTTTGCATCCACCCATGTAGGAATCATCCGCGCGGCCAACAATTCTCCATCCTGCTCCTCCTCTTCTTTCCTACTCCCACCCGACTGCTCGTCTTTGGGAAGGACGGCCTCCGAAAGTGGTACGTGTAAATTCGGCAAGCGACCTTCGAGAGCTCCATCGGGCGAAACATCGAACCTAACGCGAATGGAATTGAGACCGCGTAGCGCAATATATGCTTGCCATTTCAAACACTCTACGTCTGCGCTGAGAAGGTTGGGAATATTGTCCGCCGTGGGGGAAGTCCCAGTCGGTGTGGACCCGTCAGTTGAATTGTAGCCGATCGGTGGACTTATCCATAGCGTGGCAGTCTGTACTGGACGATACTTGTTGGGTGGGAGAGGTATACGAGGATGTGTTGCCAAAGGGAATTTTGTTATGAACGCAGCGAGAGGCGCAGGGATCCGAGTCTTGGCCTCCGAGCCCATGGGTGAGTTGAGTGGGGAGGAGACAAGTCGAAAAAGGCAATTGGATGTAATCCATAATTATTTATTCCCTTTAACACGTCGACGCTCACTTCCATCCCATAATATGTCAGAAATCTCAACTCCTTCCCGTCCTTCAAGTCCTGCAAATGCAAGTCCTGCTGCAGAACAAACCCCCATTGCGCGTCCGTACAGGTTTACTTGGGACCCATCGTCCCGCAGACCGGGGCCTGAGAGCGTGTCCGGTACAACGGAAGGACGAGGGGCGGATTACTTTAACCAGCCTACACTTACCCCCTTCCCTCTGGGTGTCTTGAACACGTCGACGACGACACTTTCTCTTGGTGCACTGCCTAATGAATGGAGTAGCTCGAAATACGGCTTCCATGGTATGGACGATTGTCATTATATCACATATCGAGGCCTCACACTCATCACAATACCTCGGGACGTTTACAGCGATATCTACAGTCCTTAATAACCCACACAAGAAGCAAGCTCCTCCCAAGCCGCACTCTTCCCTGCCAGCCGTACCTCCCGCAGGTCTCCCGCGCGTCCGCCGAAAGGACTTTGACTCGTATCTCCGGGCCATAGCACCTGAATGGGAACAATTCGAACGAAACAACAGACTCGGACGTGAAGGCCAGGCACAACTCCATCATTCCAACTCCCAAGACAACGGCGATGAAAACACCACCCCTCGTCCATCCATAGCTTCCGACCTTACACCTACAGCCACTACACCATCCCGCCGAACATCCATCATCACCACACCCACTCGGACAATCCCTCCACTCGAAACCGTACCTCCCGTGTTCTTTGAACAATCCTTCAACCTCGCAGATCCAACCACTTTTGCAAAAGTCACCGAGCAGTTCGATAACCCCAGCCTTTCTCCAACAACACCCACACCGAATTCAACTTCAACGTCATCAGGATCCACAACACCAGCGCCAGTGGACTATATAACTGATCCAACCTCCTCGTCCCTCTCACACACCCCTCCTCTCCTTGACAAATTCTCTCATTACGCGGATACAGTCGAACAACACCTTGTACGGGAAATCTCTCTCCGGTCTACATCCTTCTTTGCCGCTCTCACGAACCTCCAAGACCTGCAATCCGAATCCGATGTTTGTTTAGATCGGATATCCAAACTTCGTAGTTTGTTGAGAGATGTGGATGAGAAGACCGCGAAGAAGGGGCTAGAAGTTGTGAAGAAGAGTCGAGAAGTGGAGAAGGTCGCGAAGGTGAGGGAATTTGTGAGAGGTGTTGGGAATGTTGTGGAAACGTCGAGAGTTGCGAAAGAGTTCGTTGGGGCTGGGCAGTGGGGAGAGGCGTTGGGTGTTGTGGAGGAACTGGAGAGGATGTGGGAGGGTGAGGATGGAAAGGAAGTGGAGAAGGTTAATGGAGGTGTTGGGACTAAGTTGGAGACGATGGTTGAGGAGACGGAGGAAGAAGATGAAGACGGTGTGCAGGAACGGAAGCCGTTGCTTGGGTTCCCATTGTCTGCGCTTGCAGCGTTTTCAGAGTTGCCGGATCATCTACGTGCGCTGACGCTGGAGATTGCGACAAGTTTGTCACAAGAGTTGGTTGTGGTTTTGAGGCATGATCTTGAGGAACGTGTTAGCCGTGCTCGGGGCTCTCAAGACGCAAAAGTCAACGGACATGGGGATGATAAGGAGAAGGATGAAGGGTTGCGGGATAGATTGAAGCCCTTGCTGCAGAACTTGACGCGGACTAAAGGACTTAAGGATGCGATATCGAGTTGGAGAGAGGTTGTGTTGGGCGAGGTGAGAAGCGTGGTGAAGAAGGCGATTGACGGGTATGATAAAGAGTGGGACGAGGATAAAGAAGAAAACAGGTGAGTTATTTCCATGTGTGTTTGCCTCTCTTGAGCTCAAATTGCTTTTCTCCAAGGGCTAGCTTAATCCAGCACTTAAAAAATATGGAGCACAAGGACTTTATGCCGATCCTGCAAGGGGTGTACAGGCAGTTTTTGGCAGTCATTGAAGGCATCCAGGCGCAAAATGATATCATTAATAACCTATTAGAATCAATACAGTGCGCATGCGACCTTCTCGTCCATCCTTCCCGTTAACATACCCCTTGCAGAACCACAGCATTCAGGAAATACTCCACATCCAAACCCTTGTCTCACCCCAACATCACCGAAGACCTTAGCGATCTCCTCTCCTCAACAACCGAACTCTCACATACAACCTCTTCCAAACTCCTACACGCCTGTACCGATGTACACGCCCTCCTTCCTCTACCACACTTCCTTGCCTTATACTTCGACTCGATGGCCTTTGTTGTCAAATGCGAAGTCATCTGCAGACGTATGATTATTGGTCTGCGTGGAGTCGTCGTCCGCCAAGCCTCGGTATATCTAAGTAAATTCCATCAGGGAAGAATTGAACGGTGTGCCAGGGTTGTGTTGGATGAGATGTGGAATCAGGTCGAGGTTACCGGGGAGGTGCAGGGTGTTGTAGATGTGCTTGTGAAGTGTGCAGTTAGTGATGCCGAGGAGTTGAGAGTTGGTGCGGAGGGCGCTGCGTTTGGGAATCTGAATGCTATGAATGGGGTTGGGATGAATGGAAAAGGGACGGGGAATGGCACTTCTTCGCCATCCCCGTCGAGTCCAACGCCCCGGACACCCACGGCGAGTTCGCGGACGCTACCTCCGACGAAGAGCTATGCAGAGTTGAGCGAGACGGGGACGGTGTCGACCTTGGAGCCAAAGGGTTCGAACAAGGGCAATACGAAGCATTTGAAGGTTGAGGATCGGTCATATTACATCGTCGCTGCGACCGCGGAGGTCCTAATTCTGCTAGTCGATTACCTCAAAATTGTGATCAACCTCAGGTACGCAAGACCGCTCTTTTGCTCCTCACCTGGAATCTGATTCATGGACTACGAAATGTGACAGCACACTGACGAAAGATACCATCAACAAAGTTGTCGAGTTTCTAATGACGTTCAATTCCCGAACGTGTCAACTTGTGTTGGGTGCTGGTGCGATGAGGAGTGCGGGTTTGAAGCATATCACCGCAAAGCACCTAGGTTCGTCTTTCGTCATTGCTTCCTCCCATTCCAGAACCCCATTCTCTTTTCCACTTCTTGTACACTTTATTATCTTGCTTCTTTTGCTTCCTCTTCTGGTCGTTGGGCAACGGGGAACAATCTTTGGGGTAGAAGTAAAACCAGAGGGAGTTGGAGCCGCTGTGGGTCGTGTGCCACGCCTCAGCCACATTGTGGCATTTCCCGATTTCCCGAGCCGTTGGCCCGACTTGTTTTTGCTCTTGTCCCTTTTCATGGTATTACGATGAGGCGTTTGATGACTGATGGGGTTGTTTATTATAGCCCTGGCATCACAGTCATTGAGTGTTGTGTCAGAATTGATTCCATATGTGCGGGAGACGTTTAGGAGGCATCTGAATCAAGCTGAAGCGGTTCTGTTGGTCGATTTTGATAAACTGAAGAGGGTAAGTTGTTTGGCATCTGGTGGTGTTCTGGTTCTTCGTTTCTTTGCGTCTTACTGCATTTTACTTGTCATAAACTCCAATCTGGGGCGACGTCGTGTGACTCATTTGACAAGACTTCTTGTCGTTCTTACGGCTAACGCGTTTTTGTGCCTACGTGGCGCAAGTTTGTTTAACACCTTGTTGATGAATTGCGCCTTGTGGATTCGTGGTGGTGCGCGAGCATCTTTGCCATACCAGGGGAAGAGCCGAAATCAGTGGTGACACCCGCAGCCGATTACTTGATAGCCAATGCAGGGGAACACGCCTAAGTGCCTTCTTCTCGCTTTAAAGCTTCCTGGCCTGGCTGGAATGATCATGCAGCGTCACACGGCACGTCTCAACGTTTAATGCTAAATTTTCCTGGATAGTTTATTTTGAGCCTCTCGCTTCTTCCATTCTACTGGTAATACGAGTATTGCGTGCTGACCTGTGGACATGAATAGGACTATCAAGTGCATCAGACCGAGATTCACGCGAAACTCATTTCGATCATGGGTGACAGGTTGACTGCTCATATTGAGTCCCTAAAGGTGCGTACCTCCTACGCTATGCCGAGATATGGAACTGATGATAAATTTACAACCTTACTTGGTGTTGGGGTTATTTCTTGCTCTCAATCTTTATCGACCTCCGCTAGGCGATAGATTGGAGTCAGCCGAATGATGGCGGTGTTAATGGCTATATGCAAACACTAGTCAAGGAAACTGTCACCCTACACAAGGTCCTGTCAAGATATCTATCTGCGGCGGTTGTTGAGGTGAGAATGCGTCATTGTTGTTATCTTTCGTCTCTTCTAGTTTTCCTCGGCTATCCTGCGGTGGAGTTGTGGGATTGGAGGCCCTCTGCCACCCTTTCATTCCCTCCGAGGATCTTTTTTGACTTGCAAGTTTAATTTTGGCCTGTTTTTTTTTGTATCGAGCGATGATGGTGCTAATGATGGCTTTTGCACCGTTGCGCGCGTAGTACGTGATGACAGAAGTCTTTGCTGGGATCAATCACCGCCTGTCGGAAGTATACGGGAAGATTGAACTCCCTAACCAGGAGGCCAAAGCCAGGTGAGAGCTTCCCCGTCACAAAATATGGTGTCAGAGATCACATGCTGATCAAACTTGATGTATGTTTTCTTTTGCATATCTGTCCCTAAACATGTCTACGCGTATTGGCTCTTGGCCTTGACTACTTGCCCACTCCCAAAAACTTTGGGGTACTATTTATAAAACCCGCTTGCTTTTGCAGGTTGCTTGCAGATGCCAAGTTCCTACATAAGGAACTTTCTGGGCTCAAGAATGTCGTAGCACCTATGGGAATGCTAGAGACCGTGGTCTCTGAGGAACAGATCCCACGTGCGAACGTGCCTACGCCCATGCTCGTCCCTACTCCAACACGTTCGAATACACTGACAGCAAACCAGCGTCTAAAGGGGCTATTATCGCGGTCCAACGCCAGTGCAAATAATACCAAGAAAACTGCCGAGAAAGATTTGCCCATTCCAAGCCAGGCTTCTACGAGTCCGAGAACATCGACATCGACTCCTCCGCCTCCACCGCTGCCGGCAAAGTCACCCACAGGCAGCCTCTTTATGCAGAACGTGTTGGCAAGTGCAAGCACGTTGGCCCTTGGGAGCGAAGCCTCTTCGACAAGCAATTTGGCATTGAACGCATCTACACCTTCCGTTCCGGACCGTGTTCTTAGCGCTTCTCCACCTCCTATCGATGGAGCTGGGTCTGACATGCAAGAAAAACTTACCGGAGCCTCGCCCTTGTCGCGTCAAAATGGACACGAGGAGGCCGGAACGCCTGTTGCGTCGCCTCGTATAGGATCGGTGCCGGAGGCTCCGTTGCCCGAGATACCGTCCACGGAACGAAGTCCCGATATGAAGGTGTGAGCAGTGGGCGTGGCGGTGGGTTGCATGTAGGTTCATTTTCTCCACTGTTCTCATCGAACCCGCGTGTGCATGTTATTTACTGTCTTTGTAATTTCGTCCCTTTAATCGTGGTGGATGCATTTGAGGATATATTTTTCTGTTCGGATGGATTTCGTATATTCAATGATTTGAGATTGGGCGGCTTTCTTGCGAGCGCTGATATGTAGCGCCGTCAGCTTTTCTCGAATCTGGCTTGCTTGTTGCGGAGATTGCGCTGTGGGCGGGATTTGGAGGTCCTAAGGTTTCCAGTGGCGCATTTGAATTTCGGCTAGAACAAACGCGCAGGAAGGCCTAGCTGTAAGTACCCTCATGGGCACTCCTACTAGAGAACCCGAGAGGTCACAACAATCCACCTGACCTTGCTCCACCCCCTTTTGCAGCCTCTTCCCTACGTTTTGCCTGCACGCTGGTCCCTTACATATATTTTACCCTCTCCGCTTCACTCCTTATGGACTTAGTGGTTATGTGATTGATTCCGTCGCACAGAAGATTAACGGTTTCTAGAGTAGAATAACCTTGTAATCGTATTCAATTTGCTTCTGGAGGAAATAGATGTACACAATTTACGTAGGGAGGCTTCGATCGAGAAAGAGAATATAATGAGACCATATAGTCTCATCCTGACGTCTTGCCTTGATTCGTTGATGCCTGGACAGTCGCAATGATTCAGATGACTTGTTTCAAGGTCGACATCCTTTCGCCGAAGAATGTTGATATATTTGGCGGGCGGCTATTGCGAGGTTTTGAACTAAAACGAGAACTTGACAATCAATAACGCTTATAGTGACGGATGTACAGTTCTATAGAAAGTAATACCGATTCGTGTAGGCCTCATGCATCAATCAAGTTACCGGAGGCATGGGTCACTGCTGGTTGCAAACCACCCCCTCAGTTACTTTCGGGGTCCATATCCGTCCATATTCAGGTTCACCTCGCCATTCCTTGTCACGGTTTTCTGGTCAAACTTATAGGTTACAGTTACCGGATTATGTACGCAATATGAATATTATCAGCACGCATTGAATCTCCCGAAAATTGGAAATTCTTTCTATCACGGGTGTGGGGAATATCAAGATATCTTAGAAACCCCGTAGAGAGCCAAGAAAATGAGTCAGAATCCAATCGAGGAATGTGGTGGACTCACAACCGCCCACCCGTTGTTACGAAAAAGTTGCGAAATGCACGTTTGATTGGAGGGCCTGGGCCGGCACAAAGGTTTCACCTGAAAACGAGGAGTAAGTACTCCAAGGATAAACTGGCCGCCGGCACGCGTCACTCCTTATGCGGTGACGCACTGGCCACGCCCGTGCACTAGGTCTTTGTAGGTCTTTCCTGGAGTCGAGCAGAAGATAGACTCGGATAATGGAAACCCAGCAGCGGTGGTAGTCTGCGCGAGATGTTAGAACGGACCCGAGGGTTTATTCTTAACAATGGACAATGAACTGTTTGTGCTGCCTTGACCTCGTGTGTGTGGCCAACGTTCGAGGAAACGAAGAGAAATTCCACCCCAATCGGAGGTCGTTTTGAGGAAGTGATTGGCGAGGTCCCTTCTCATACCTTTCCTCCCCGGCGGGGATGGGGATTTGGAAATACGGATCGGAGATGGAGACCTGCTCGGTGCCCTGGAATCAGCTGTTAGGATGATAGACTCTCTTAGGTACATCTTGCTCATTGTATGTACCTGTATCCGATGAGGACCGACACAGTTGCTCTGAGGAATCACGGACGATAAGATGGCGGTATTTCCGAAGTCTCCGATAGACATCTTCCGAAACCTGGGGCTGGTGAGAATACTTATTTACGAGATGGCACGTTGGGCCAAAGGAGACCTTCGAGACGGTTGTCACTGGGACGGTCCATAGTCTATTATTGGATTTCATACTTCGGCTCTAGTTCAGTAGATTTTTTCACGCAATCTAATTTTTCTGGTTTCCCCAAACATCTGGTTTACATCTTCGCGAAGCCGGAAAAAGCTCCAACGGATGTTCTAGGGCAAATGTCTCTCTTCGTGAGCTCGACAAGCAAGGATGTCGTAAACAAAGGAAAGAAGTTACTATCAAGGTCGCAGAGATGAAGGAAACTGCGATCAGCCGTTACCGAGCCTGAAGTCAATATCCCAGTTTAACCTCCGCCGACTCCACCCCTCTTTCGGCAAAAGGTGGTGTTTGTATCCTCAAAACTGGGTAACATGACTTTCTTTTCCCAAGATCATGACAATTGTTGATGCGTCTACGAATCCCTTGCAGCACGTTCGCGGCTTTTGGCGGCTGCCCTGCTCCAAAACCTTTTGGCTTTTTGACATTTTTCTCCCATGATGGTCCTATATGGCCAATCGCTAATACATTGAGCAACATCAGATTAACATAACACGTTTACATGTATGTGATTTCGCTGATCACCTGGTTAATAGGATGGGTGTTTGCGGGAGAGACCTGGCAAATCCCGCTTAACACTTTGCCCTGCGCTGCTTAGGGTTGCCGAGGTGTTTGCCGTGAGCGGGTCACATCAGAGCGAACACCTTCGTTATGCAGCACAGCCTACAGTCAGAAACCATGGATTAATAGGCTTCAAGACTAAGGGGGTGTCATCAGGTCCTAGATTATTCATCCTCTCCAAAGATGAGGCCATTACTTTCCGAACAGCTCTCCATTAAGGTTTTCTACAAACTGGGTATAATTACAATTTCGTACTTGGCGACATTACGATGGTTATCGGGTGCTCGGAGTCTTGGAGAATTCACTATTCAATGCGCATAGGCCCATTCGAAAACACTAATTGAGCTGAAATCTCGCCGCATCGTCAAGACTATGAGGAACACATGATCCGCAAGAGACAGCATCATCATTACTGTGGCATCTCCGGGCCATTTGACAGGAGGTCATGCCCCACGCCATGGTGCCCACAAGGAGGCGGGACTATAAGTGACCTGATCCCAAGTAATCAGACTGCGGGTGGTGGATAACGACATCCATCTGAACGTGACCTGGCGGCAGACCAATGTTGTATGACACCGCCTCAGGGGTCCGAAGATTGTATTAGATCGTATTAGCACAGAACAATGGGGGCCTGATCTTTTGAAAGTGCTTAGCACACCGCATGATGCACATCCTGCTGCGGGGGGAACGACCATTTGAGGGTACCACTTCGGTTCAAATGCTGTTTGGGCGCTAGCGTGACTCACCAAGGTTCTTTGTGTATATGGCAATACCCTCTCCAAGGGATAGGAGGCGCTCCGATGCAACCAGGGTCGAACCCAGATATCCATCTCACGGTATCACAATAGCAGATAACAGTGCGAGGTGGTGATGAAAAGCAGCAGAATCATCATTAAGATGCAAGTTGGCGGGGAGACGCTGCCGTTGAACGTCGAACAACTAATGGCTTATTGTACCTGTAAAATCTTTTTAAGGCATTCACCGTCTCTATCGAGAGCACGACCCCCATTGTCCTATAATTAACCCAGAGCTTCGATTCTGATCACAGCACTTAGCAAACAATGCCCCTTTGTTCTCCGACTAGGAAAGATGAGTCTTTTGCTCCTGAACCGTTACTGCCTTGGATACCAGACGAGGGTTAGATTGTAGTCGTGGAATATCCCAAAAAAGCCCTGATAGAAGGCCGGGTGGTGTTATTGGTTCATGATGTTTACGGGAGAACCATCACAATGGAGGGCCTTGTATAGCCAGGGAGTCAACAGCTTTGAGTAAAACACGATAAGGCGATGGGACAGATAAGCACATCGCTTCGCTCATTGTTTCGTATCATTCTTCTTCGTTCTTTGCGAATTTACAGCGGAGAAGGGGGATTGTCTAGGAGATTCAAAGTCCCCATTGTGTACTAGATTCCCGAAGGCGGCGTTCAGTAATCGGATTGCCCCCACAGGTTAGGAATCTGGTCCCGTGGTAACCTTGACACGGGTATTCGGAGAATATCCAAGAATCGAAGTCGAAGGATGTGAAGTATAACACTAATAGCTCACTATATGAGAGCCATCATAAATAGAAGAGTGAGCGGTGGGTAGTAAGTATGTGATGCTCGTTGTATTATGGAAGTGCGGGATAGGTTCGGATGAGCTCCACGAGACGGCAAGCCACACGAAATAGCGGAAGCTGTCCTTGGCTCATGGTGAAGCGAGAGAAGAGGCGCGGGGACAGTAGCTTTGAGTGGATGGTGTCAGAAGGACTTTTGGTTGAAGAGGTACTCGAACTGTGACGGCGTGTAGGGTCTCGATCTGGCTGACATGGTGGCGATGACCCAGATTGAGGAAGCAGAGTTTCTAGACCAAAAGGAGTGGATGATGTGACGGTGGGGTTATGCCGCGGGGCGAGGGCGAGCGGATGAGTATTCGAATCCGGTGACGCACCACCGCACTTTGTCTTGCATCATAGCAGAACGGCTTAAGAATCCGTGTCGCCGACTGAAAGGTATTATGAGGGAGGCATGACATGGGTTCCCTGCTATGATCAGAAAAGTGGCGCGGATGGAAATACCCGTCGGAAGGGTACTCAAAGATGTACCATCAGGAAGTCCTTGGGAGGTTTTTGCATGGGAAGGCCATAATTTTAAAATTGTGACCGCGAGGACTGGAGCGGTTAACATGGTAAGTGCAAGTAGACGATCTACGTGTCAGTTATGATTCCATAGAAGTTATAGAAGGGTTCATCCCAACAGCATGGGGATGACGGTGATGGGCTCATGGGTGGAAAACGATGGACGAGTCAGGAATATGAGACGCCGAGAGTTGCGGGGTGAGATCGGCCGACATGTGTGCATCGTCCGACACGGAATGACGGGGGTTTGGGTCAATAGCTTGGGGTCTGGGGTCTGGGTGGTACGATTAAGGTGAGCTATTCCTAAGTGATGAGTCCAGAATCTGGGAAGGGTATTGCGTGCTAGATAGACTAAGGCAGTCTCTATAATGTTGTGTGTGCCGGTACGATAATCGCGAGTTTGAATTGGTATGGCAACAGAGCTCACAATCTGATTCATACATGACGTCGCTCACCGCTCAGCTTCTCACTCTGCATGCGCCGCCCTGCTACCCAAACGCGGTAGGGCGGTGTCACACTGCGTCACGAACAATTTACCAATGAAATTGCTAAAATAGGATTTAACTATTTATTTCCTGGGGAACTCTCTAGAACATGACCCTGGGCTGCCTGATCTCAGGGAGGTCGGAAAATACTGGAAAGTGTACGAATGGTGTACAAGCGGTAAGGCTAGATGTCCAGGCCGGCCAACGGGGCATCCGTGTAGGCGGCAGGGCTAAAGGTGCATCGAGACGTTTGTGATCATGAGTGCAAAGAAGGGGCAAAAGCTTGAGAAAGTAATACAGAAATTGAAAGGAGAGAAGAGAATTGAGACGAGCGAGAACGTGCACGCCACACGATTGCAGAGTTTGGTTAGCTTGCAGGAGAGGGGTGAATTGGCAAAGTAAAGCGAGTCATCTGATGCCGTTCTGAGGGGCCAATGGCTTGGTATGGACGCGGGGCAAACGTGTGATGGGGCGTGTGCTTTGGCCGAACACTGGCAGAGAGAGGACGCGGGATTCGTAGCTGGTGAGGGAAAAGACTATTGGCAAAATGAGAGTTCTATTTAGCAGGACGCCCCCTATCGGTGCGACCAAGACCGGGGTTGTGGTCTGTAGAGGAGTGGGCAGTGCAGGAATCGACAGGTGATGGGTGCACGGGGTCCTGGGGTGCCTGTGACCCGGAGTGAATAGAGGGAGTAATCTGGATATATTGGAGAGTCGGGGCCTGTGACATGTGTTACGGATGGGAGCATCACGTGTGTGACGGGAATTGTGACTTGGATCAAAGCGGTCTAAATTGGTCAAAATGGGCATTTCCAAGGCATTTCAAAAATTCGTTTTCCGTTGCGAATGTTGCGACCTCCCAGGATCTCCCTATATAAGCTTTGACTCTTTCCTTCCCATTACCCCGTCTCATCATCGCACCAGGCTCCGCCCTCCGCTGTCTCCTCCGTCCTCTATCATCTATCTCTACCTCCATCGTCCCTACATGTTCGAGGAAATATGTCTGGTGTGCGGCAAGCACCTCTTCGACTACGGGTATGCTCTCCACCTACTCTCGGCTCGACTCCCCTTCCCAATATCTCTCCCCTTCCAGGTCTGCTTATTGCAGTGACGACTGCCAAGGTCGTGATGCAACGTCCCCCTCAATCTCATCTTCCAGTAGTGCCCTCTCTTCACCCCATCTCGGCTATGCCAACGGCGGCGATGTGCCACCACTCATGCCTTCTGCTCTCGGCACTGCACTCAAGAACATTCGAGGCCGTGAAACATACCCAGGTTCCTCCGCAACCTGGTCCAGCATGGTTACCGACGACGAGGAAGAAGATGCCAGCCTCACTGTCCGGACTGAGTACACCGAAGGATCTGAGCTGGTTGAAGAAAGCATCTCCAAACAATTCGGCTTTCCATACCTCCTGAAGCCCTCAGCCCTGCAGTATGCCCGTCGCCCATCTGGTACCAATAATCACTCCACCGTTCCCCACGTCCATCGACGCATGTCCTCCTCCAACTCTTCTTTTGCACACGTGCGAGGCATCCCACGGAGCGCCCCCCATCCTTCGCATTCGTCGACCGAAGATGAAGAAGCTTTTTCTGACCTCGGCTTGTCTTCCCGAGACAATCTAGACACAGAGGAAAGTGACGCCCCCTCGGAGAAGGGATCTGATGGGGGGAAAGCTAAACTAGACGCTGACAAGACGAAGCGGAGCCGTAACCGCGCAAGTCTGCCAGCCTACTTCTCATTGTTGCAGATCACCTCGCCAGGCAAGGAGCCACCACGATCATCTCCCATCTCCACATCATCCGGCCGTACTGTAGCTCGCCCCTCTCCTCCCACTCCCAAGTTGCCGCTTGCGTCACGACCGCCACCACAGGTCATCGATAGCAACCCACCAGCTTCCGTTCATGCCACTCCGAGGGGACGCCGTCGTGTCCCTGGGGAGTCCAGCAGCAGTCACCGCTCCGATTCATCATTCTCCCGTTCTCGCTCCCGAGCTCGCAAACTGGGGCCCGAGATAATGCCGCGCTTGGTCGAGCAGGATTTGCGCCTCGGATTTGGTGGAAAGGAGGACTACGCGGATTGGTCCTCAGTGCCAGGCCAGCCCCACCGTGGCAGGACAACAGTCCGGAGGAACAGTTCACCACCTCCGAAGGTATTACTTGGAATGGAAGATCGCGGCCGCACTCTCGCCGCAGTGTGTCAGGCTGAGATTTATGACAGGTCTCAGTCTGGCAGCAGGAACCGTGAAAAACCGCGCGGGCGGACTCGTGTTGAGGATCTAGACGGTATCGGATTCTCGACAGATGCACCTGGATTTGGGAATGGACGAAGTGGCTTGGTGGGAAGGGAGCGCGACCGAGAACGTGAACGCAGTCTAGGCTTCGTTGCGCGTGTCCCCCTTTAGATTGGTTGCACTCCTCTCCGGACTTGATCTCTGGGCGGCATTTGTCGCTCACATCACAAAATTCCCCATCAAAATCGAGCCCCGCCAGGGGGGGCTGGTACATGGGACCCATTCTCACCTATAAAATATCCGACAGGACACCCCACTTTTTGTAACATTCGGAAAACCATCACTCAGCAATCGTATCTCAACAAACAGTCAGCAAGTTTCGTCTCGTCTCGTCATGCCACATTCCGTTCTAATCGCCGCTTGCATCCTCAAAATTGCTATGTTGTCGTTATCACAATTACCCCATTTAGTTTCTTCTCCTTCGTTGTCGGTCAAAACCATCTTTTGTTCCATGAAAGCGCAATTATTCTAGTATATTATGTCAAACATCAAGCAACATTTTTCTCGACCATTCTTCGCTTCGCTGCGGAGAGCACTGGCTCTTTGCACCTTTTTTTGAAAAATTTTCGCCGCATTTCGCACCATTGGGGCAATTCATCTACTAGTTTCGCAGCATCCACTCAATGACTTCGCATCTCCATATCTCTCATAGTCTGTGTCGTATAGTATCTCGCCGTCTTTGTGGTATCGTACCAATGAAGGTTGTTCATGTTAGTTGTGCCATTTGGGCTGTGAGTGTGAAATCAAAGAGCGTGGAGAATTCGTGAGTCAGAGGACAACGTGTATCGATTGTTGGAGGAAGAAGAGTTTAATTGGATTTCTAAAAGCGGGTGATTTCGTGCGAATAGAGCTGGAGGAGAAACGCAGATTGCCCTGAGGACGGCTAGAGACTGTCCATCCACAACCACCACAGTGTACTGAGCAGCTTGCAACCATTGATTCTTCTACATCCCATATCCACCCAAGGGAGGCTCAACCCTCCGTCGATCCGCCCTCTGCCCTGGAACAACACTCCATCCCCCACAGCTCCCCCGACGACCCAAGACGGGCACCGTCCACGACGCATCCGACGACCAGTCTCATCCCAGCTACTCGCCCCCGATCAGACCTCCACCAACCAGACTCCCCCTCCTTGCTTGACATCATCCACCCCCAGTCCACTGGTGAGTTTGTCCCCCATCACCCCAGTCTGGCCCTTGCCACTGCATGACTAATTCGTCTGTCCACTGTCTCGCTCCCGGCCATTTTCTCGCGCTATTCACTAACTACCCTTGTTATCATCACCCGCCTACCCGCCTCTCACCCACTCCCCGCGGCAGACCCCGAATATACCAGGGCCCGCAAGCGACAGAGAATCGACCACAACCCAACCTCAAGTCTATCTCCCTTTCCCTCTTCAACCACAATATCCGATCTCCCCTCCCCTGCTCCATACTCACTTCCCTACCACATGTCCTTCTCAGATTCTGATCAGAATTCAAACTTGTCTGTTTCACCTCACCTCGCTGGCCCGAGTTCCGTCGCGAGCGGCAGTATGGATCCTGTTGCTCCAATCAATGGCCGAACAGGTATGACCACCAATGGAAATGGCGTCGTATCTTCCTCAGGCCCTGCTACCAATGGTTCCTCGGGCGGTGCGGGGTTAGTGTTGGGTAATGGGACCGGGAACGGGGTGACGAAGCATGGCAAGGCTCCCGCGGTCGCGACTGTCAACCTGCCTGGTACTCTGCTGTATGAGGACTCTTTTGTGGACAGGGAAGAGTTTGTTCGCCTTGTGATACAGAGTCTAAGAGATGTTGGATACATGTGCGTATGCGCTCATGTTTAGGGATGCTGTGTTGGTCCCCTGTCTTTGACTCGCCTTGCTGACTTGCTTTGTTGTTACTGTTGCTCTTTCAGTGAATCTGCTGCTACACTCGAAGCCGAGTCGGGTTACTCGATGGAGTCGACCGAAGTGTCACAATTCAGGCGTTATATTCTCGATGGAATGTGGTCCAAGGCAGAAGCCACCTTGTCGCGCTTGTTCCAAGGGGACGAAGAGGGGCTATGTGTGAGTTCATGTGTGCGTTCGCGCAGCTGCGGAGTTATTCTTACTCGCGCCCTCCAGGATGCGCGATTTCTGATAAGCCAACAAAAGTATTTGGAATTGCTGGAAGCCAAGAAGACCACGGCTGCGCTCCAGGTTCTCAGAAATGAACTGGCGCCTATGAATACCGAGACTGAACAACTACACACCCTGTCAAGGTAAATACTACGCGTAGCTATTCTTGCGATAAGGCAGTTGTTTTGACAACTTCTTGTTATCAGCTTTCTCATGTGCTCTGATCCTGAAGAGTTACGGCAACGGACTGGCTGGGACGGTGCGTCTGGGTCGTCGCGGCGCCAACTACTCAACGACCTGCAGCGTGCGTCTACATTTTTTTTACGTTCTCGTATCGTTCAGGGCTGAGGTGTAACCTCGTTTCACAGACTATATCCCATCATCCATCATGATTCCCCAACGCCGCCTTGCCACCCTTCTCCATCAAGCACGCGAATACCAGCATTCACGATGTGTATATCACAATTCACCGCTAGAGTCATCAACATTTTCATTGTACACTGATCATCATTGTAATAAATCCGCGTTCCCGAACACGACGACAATCATCCTGCAGGGGCATACAGACGAGGTGTGGAATATGCAGTGGAGCCATGATGGGACGTATTTGGCGACATGTGGAAAGGACAAGACAGCCATTATATGGAAGGCAGGGGTGCGTTATTGTTTTTCTTGTTTTGGGGTTTCCCTGGTTGCTGACCTGTTGTTGTTTTGGATAGATTTCCACAGAAACTGGCGTTCCGATACAGGAATGGTCGACACACCTGATACTGCGGGATCATCAGTATCACGTCGGGTGTCTCGCATGGTCGCTGGACGATTCAATACTCCTAACGAGTGCAGAACATCATATCAAGATGTGGAACGCTCAGGTTAGTCTTCCAACTTCATGGCTAATCATTTATCTCCATGTGTTTTTCCTGACTGTTCGTTTTATCAATCGGTTTTAACAGACTGGTGTGTGTATCGAAACCCTGACCGAACACACGGAGACTGTCACTGCACTGGCGTGGCTTCCTGATGGCTCAGGCTTCATATCAGGTGCTCTGGACG
Source organism: Podaxis mareebaensis (assembly GCA_018524725.1). Lineage (NCBI taxonomy): Eukaryota > Fungi > Basidiomycota > Agaricomycetes > Agaricales > Agaricaceae > Podaxis > Podaxis mareebaensis. The sequence continues at coordinate 347,810 of JAEUWP010000562.1, read as the reverse complement.
GCAAAATCATTCACTGGGTGAGAACTCCATCATTTATTCCTCGTTCCTATGACCTGGAGGGCGGCACACAACTTCTTGGACTTCCTGGGGGACCTCCCCAGTGCCTGCCCATCTGCCTGATATTTTTGAACCGATTGACTGACACGTCTCATTATTGTTATTAATAGAATGCCGACGGGAAGTTACACGAGTCATGGGGAATGACGCCAATTCGAGTAACAGATCTCGCCATAACTCCCGACTTCACACGTCTCGTTACAATTGGGATGGACCGCAATCCTTCACCACCCGAGCCGTCAACAAGACCTGGTGTAGCGGTCCAAGCCGGCTCTGGTAGTGATCAAGCCTCTGGGACTGGACCCGGCAGCGGTGCTAGTGCTGGTGGTGCCGCCCATAGTAGTGGCGTGAGGAGTAGCAACAAGATGATCATTTATGATTTGGCGACGAAACAGCCAGAGTTGTGAGTGGGCTTATCTTTCCTTTTTTATGCAGAGAAGTTTGATTTGAGGATTGACCGACGCTTCGGCATTTGTTTCTGTTTTTGGCTTTGTTCTCCCTGCAGTACCGTTGCTCTGGAAGGCGAACTTACAAGTGTCAAGATATCGCAGAATTCGCGGTATGCTCTTATCAACCTTGCCCCCGATGTGAGGCTTTTTTCTTTTTGCTTTGTATCACCGCGGGTTGTTCATTGATTTCGCTTATGCGTTTTGCGCTATTAATTTGTTTAGGAAATCCGGCTGTGGGACTTGGATACGAATCGCGTGGCGCGAAAGTATACGGGACAAAAACAAGGTCGGCATGTCATCCGGAGCTGTTTTGGCGGAGTGGATGGGAACTTTGTCGTCAGCGGAAGTGAAGGTTCGTCCCGTTTCCCTTATCTTTGCCAATATTATTCAATTATTTGCCTATCTCCTTTCCTTTTCTTGTCGTTTTGCGGTTTCCTCCATCCATTGTTGTCCGACCGCCCCCTATTGATGCCTTCTCCCTAAAAATTCCCCTTTGAACCTAAATTTGGTTTGGTACATGGTACTGACATTCTTATCATATCCGGTTGAACGGATAACAGATAGCAAAGTGTACGTGTGGCATCGCGAATCTGGCGTGCTTTTGGAAGAGTTGGCTGGGCACGGAGAGGGGAGTGTGAATTCTGTCGCGTGGAATCCGAGGAATGAGAGGATGTTTGCATCGTGCTCGGATGATCATACGGTGCGGATATGGGAGGCACCGATGCCTGTAGGCGGTTCGGAAGGGGATAGGCTTCGGCATGGAGCAGGAGGTTCGGGACTGGGATCGGGGTCAACGGTGATGTCGAATGGGAAGGGGAAGGGGAAAAGTGTGCCGAGGCAGAGATGGGATGGGAGTGGATCGAGTAATGGTGGTGCTGGACCGAGTGAGGCGGCGACAGTTGGGGAGGCTTCGTCGGCTGGTGGCCGTGATTCGAGTGCGAGCTGACTCGAGATGGTTTTGTGGTGAGGGTTTGATAGTAACTGGTGCTGCTACTGGTTGTCGCTATTACTCTCCCCACATACCATTCCGTTTGGTTGGTGGGTCCCACACCCACCGTCATAAGTGACCCCTCCCTTTGTGGTCATACAAGATGCAACTTGGGTGCCTTCACAGTACCTTCACCCTCCTCCATTTCCCCTACCCTATGTCCCTACTTGCTCATCCTCTCACTCCTCGTCATGACAACCTACAATACACAACTCATTTTGCATCTTTTCACAACATGCTTAACGATCACCTACAATTCATTTCAAGTTGTTCTACAGTATATTTTACATTCATAACTCGTTCAACTTTTTCACCTCAACAACACTCATGACACGGCTCAAGTTTTCATTCATGATCTTTTTTTGTTCTTTTCTCTGGCTTTTAGCTCTCTAAATACGTATTACGTCGGCCTCTTGTGCCCTCCCCTCTGGTAGCTTTTATTTACATGGCCATAGTTAGGTAGTTATTGTATAAACCGTCCATGTTAGGCATGTCCGTCCATTAAATCACCTGCTCGGACGTGGCCGCCCGGAGAATGCGAGTCCCTTAAGTCCGAACTCCGGGGAAATTATCGGAATCATGGAGTTTGAGGAAGCTCAAAAGTCGAGTGTGGGGTAAGGCACCACAGTTCTGCGGTTGTTAGAAACAGGTTGAAATTTGAAACTTGGGGCTTTCTGATCGGGAACTATGTACATAGCACGCAGTGCATGCTCAACGAGTTAGTACTACATATGCACTTCGAGGGAATTGGATCCGAGGAGTTTTCTGGATTGGCTACCGGTCCGCGCTGTTTACTTGATTGGTTCCCTCTTCTACAACCTAGACTATGGCACTTACCCCACCTGCATGGCATATATTAGACCTTGTGACGGTTCGCGTTGCATACCCTTTCTGTGGTAGCGGTTGTATCCAATAAGTTAGCCGAGGGGTATGATTAGAAGCTGGCTTTGAGATACACATTTGTATGATTCGGCTGCTTGAATTGGAGCTCCTCCGTTGGCCCCCTCGGCTTCACTAACTCGACTGAGTGATCAACTCCATATCTACCGTATGCTATGGTCTCGCGACTTCTTGCGACTACGCAACTGGAGTCACGAGGACTTGGTAATTACTGATTTACTTTAGCGTTGGGCTGACATGTGGTTTGAGCATGGGATGATGAAATGGTTCTCTTCCATTTTTTTCTCCATGTGTAGTGTGCACTTGGCACGTAGTCTTTTTTTTTTTTGAGTTCTCGGGGGGCGATGGCCGTGTTGGTGGTGAATGCTGTGATTCGCTGGATTTGGGTTTTCGGGGTGGTCTAGTTCAACGGCCGTGTGCTGGTGTACTGTACTGAGTGACAGTGGCAGAGTTGAGCCCCTTGTCTGAAGTTGTTGCCGAACTTGATGAAGAGCAAACAGAATCGGTGTCATGTCAGACAGGTAATGAGAGTTTGAGTAGTCACCTGTTTAGTACGATCGTATAGTACCACCACTCGAACAAAAGACTCCAGGTGGAGAGGCGGCGGCGGCACGAGCTATGATGCATTGATGCAGGAGGTCATCGCGTAATCTATGACCTGATAATGATGACACTGCTGGCTCCATTGATATCAGTTGCGATCGCCCCCTACCAGCTACCATACCCAGTTGTGGTTGGCTGTGTTGAGGTTGCGGGCAATGGTATGTCACAGTAAGATGTTGTCATAAGCTTCCACTGCCATGCTCTAGATTAGTTCGGTCCCGCGGAATGAAGACATACAAGGTATAGTGAATAAGACTCGTTTACGGTGGTTAGCCTTTGATTACCTATGGAACCTCTACCATCTCAATTCAAATGCGGAGTTTTTAAAATCATGTTGTCGTGAACGCCACGCGCAGAGGGAGATCGACGGTCGATATTCATGGTAATACTTGAAGGTGTACCTTTGTATGTTCCGAATCGAAAATATATTAGGACGTATATGGAGAGATGAATTATTTAGAAATTCGATAATAGAATAGGAGATCTCATTTGGAGCTACGGCGCAAGACCCAACGGGACCGAGGGGGGGTCCGCGAGTACGATGGACCAGGATGGACCTGAAGTAAGCTTAATGTCCGGAGGCTGACGGCAATCACGAGTCTACCTGGATGTAGGGATCCTGTACGGACATGTCCCAGTTTTCTCCATGTGTAGATGAGAGCGCCGTCTGTGCGGTGTCGACGTGACATTGATTGACAGTCCATTGACAAAGGAGGGCAGTCTGGGAAAGTAGGGCGTTGGGAAAGAGAGGAATGAATTACGGAAGTAATTGAAGTGGGTGTGGAAATATGAACGTTAAAGCCGCGTGAGCGTGGAAGAGGATAGTAGTACAATCGATTAGCGGTTAACCAATAGAAGACTGGTTGGAGTGAAACCCAAGACCCGGTGGTACGGTTGTAGCATGAACAGTAATGCAGGGATGAAAGATGAATGGGTCACATAACCCAAGGGAAAGTAGGGGAAGGGAAGGAACTATCACAAATATGGATATGCGACGGTGCAAAAACCACTGGTAAACGATCGACTGAAAAAGCTAGTACCGATAGTATACATATCGGCGAACACTGGATATTCTATAATGGTAAATGCTGAATGGAGGAAAGACGATGAGTCCAAAGCGAGGTGAAGAGATACAACGAGAATAGGATGTTACACTGGGCGTTGAGTGACTGGACGTTGAGAGTATGCACGGTGTTTCGGCACGAAAAGAGAAGCCATGGGATCTTTCTTGATCGGCACGGCCAGTTTCGTTGGACGTGCGTCAGCTGACGCACTGGAAGGAGAAACCACTGGTGGAGTTTTTGCTGGTGGACTTCCCGACTGCCTCGGAATCGTTGTGGTCGTTGTTGTGCGGGGAAGTGCGGATCCAGGGCTAGGCCGGGAATTCGGGGAGGAACTTGCGGTTGAAGATGGGCGGCATGCTGATGAAGGGGAAGGTCCCGTGGGGGAAGTTCTTGATGGTGTGTTACCTGAGCCGGAGATTGGGCGTTTGGGAACGGTGTTGACGGAAACTCGACTTGGTATGATTGATGCGGATGTCGGCATAATGGGACATGAGGGCTGAGAAAGAACGCGATAGGATTTGCCATTGTTCATCGGAGGAATCAGGCGTGAATGATACATAGCCTTCTGAATTTTTGACGCTTCGGAGAGTGTCTTCTGAAGCAACGTCTTTGGTTGGACAGGTGCGCCCCCTGACAAAGGAAAGTTACTTCAGTGAGCCACTAACATGAACCTGAAAATTAGTGCTTACACCCTCCAGTTCTTGGGCGCTTAGGTGGCGGAACTCGGTCAGTGAGTTTGACTTCTCGTTCTTTCTTGCGTTCTTCTGCTTCCATGCGTTGTGCCTTGAGCTTTGACCCGAGTCTTTCAAAACGTCGCTCCTCCTCGTGTTTAAGGGCCTGTTGCGCGGACAATAAGCTTAGTACAAAGATAGGGGCGCAAAGCCGAGCGAAGGGGCTCACCATATAACGTTCTCTCCATGACGTTGGTTCTAATGAATCGTCATCTAGGTATTTTTCTACAGCAGTGGGGTATTTTCGAGCACATAACTGCATCCAAATCTCTGTAGGGATATTAAATCAGGTGCTCCGGAGAGTGACCGTAGCCGGATTCGTACCGGGGGTGTCATCTTGTAGATGCTGCAAATGACATCAGGGAAAGTCTTTTACCAAGAAACTTATAAGCGTACTGGGGATGTTTCTTCTAGTTTTGAAAGTTGTTCCGCCGAGCACCGTTCTAGGATTGGTTTGACCAAGGGATAACTCAAGTCGTCACCGAGGGTTGTGATGGCTGGATGCATCTTCAGCAGGGAATAGGGCTCGGAGTTGATGTTTACGCACACTCTGCACACGACGCTGCCACTGTAAGCATCGGTTAGGCGCGGTTCATTGAGGAAGGAATAAGGAATTGTGTACCTCGTTGGCAGAGCTGTACCAGCGTTGGCACCCGGCCATTTGTCGGTAACTCGGTGTCGCTCATGATATTATAGGGTCTAGGGGTGCTTGCCTGTGTCGTATATACGGATAAATGTGAGTCTGGAGGCGAGGGGAAAGGCTATGGATGTGGTGCGTGAGGTTCTGACTCCGTAGACATTCAAGATATCAATTCCACGTCTGACGATGCCGAGTTGCCTTTTTTAGGCAATTCCATCTCCATGCCTTTGATTGTTCCATTCATCTTGTTTCTCATCACACCATCTTATTAATCATTACTGGAAAGCGTTGAGTGCAGGTCTTCTGTGACCCGACCTTTCTCATGTGAGGGATGTGTACCAGAGTCCCGGAAATTTCTAGCTGACGTGTGGCATCCTCATACAATCACTAGTTCAGACCTTCTAGGCGATACGCCTGTGTTCCATACATCTCGAGAGAAGTCTCGATTATCGTTATAGCCAGCAGATGTCGAACATAATTTATACTCCGATTTACACAAAGTCCAACGAACCTTCCGGCTGCGGGTCCTCCTGGCGAATCCTATCCCATCATACATCAGCAGGAACTACGCCACATGCCATTCCACGCTTAGCAGGGTGAAGGCAGAAGGTTATCCTTACGGTAGATGCCACCATACAAATATTACGTTCCGAACGGAATAGTGGTATTGCAGGCAACCTCGAAACTGGAGCCAGAATTTTAGGTTATGGTTGTGGCTTCACACTGTCAGGGAGCTGCGCGCTTAGATGAGGTACGTTTGTCCAGAGGGCACTTGCTCCGGTTCGGAAACCAGCCTGAAAAAAAGCCTGGCCCCGGACTCGCCACATTTCATTGAAACTGTCACGATTGGGTAGGTTCCAGGAAGACAAGGGTGTCAGAGGGCAGGTCCTAGACAGGTGACATACGAAGCAAGTAATGAAGCAGTTTTAGTCGGCTTTCGGACTTCCAAGGTGTTTCTCATAACCCTCAACAGTGGCTCTACGTCGATGGTAGAAAGGAACCAGGAGTAAGGGATTGATTATTTCCGGCGCAACGCCTCTACCGCTTAAGGGAAGATTTCAGGAACCCACTGCTGAAGAACCTTATCTTTGGTGGCAGGTCGGGGAAGAAGAACATGTTGCCTGTCTGCTGGCCGAGGCCGTAGAGAGGAAACCTGATAGGAGCCTGGTGTATCATAAAGCGATCGTCGGGAGAACCGGATATAAGATCTGAGGGATTATACAACCTCATAGGAACAGTATTGTGGATTCGGACCCAACGTTTCCGAGGAGAAACTGTCAGTTGAAATTTGATTGAACGGTGATAGTAAAGGAAACAAGTCCCTATCATGATCATGAAACATGTTTTCGCAGCAGTTAAGCCGCTGAAAGGAAGCCGGAGGCGTGGCGTTATGGTCTTCCGGACCATGGTCGTTTCCTAAAAGACGTAGCAGATGCCCGGCACCGCGATTCGCTCTGGGATATCCCAATACCAGAAATAAAGCCAAGAATGCACCGCAGTATACGGTCTAGGGAATTTGGCGTGCCGAGATAGTATTTACGAACAGACCCGTAGCGATGGAGAGCGATTGATAACGACAGTCATCAGGAGGATGCCCAAAGTTCCGAGACACGTCGATTACGATCAATCACAGAAGGCGAAGTACCCTTGAAAGATCCATATAGTGTACATATTAAAGCTAAAGATACACGTAAACAAATGGGCATGGAGGAGCTCGCGAATACCTAATCTTCTTCATCGGAAAGCTGTTGCTGTTGCTGTTCTTGAGCTTTCATCGCACCGACAATATCGTCAGATTGTCCTTTTTGAGCAGCCAAGCGCTGTCCTGTGAAAACTATTAGCAAGCGACTGTGCCACGAGCACCCACGAGGCGTACGAATAAGGGTATGAATGGCCTCCTGAGTTCTTCGTTCCAGTTTTGCCAACTTTTTCTCCATTTCGCGTTTCAAATCCCAGTTCGGCCGTTTTGGGGCTATGTTGAAGACATCCTATGATCACATATCAATTAGGCGATGCAGCCGGCAGCGAAATGATCGTTTAACATACCAGCTCTTGTGCCTGCCGCACTTTGTTCTCCTGAATAATTTTCTCCGCTAGACCGGCCATGTCCTTTTCGACTGTATCCTCCATCTCAACGTCGTCATCCCTCGTACGTTTTTTGATGGTTCGTGATTCTGGATCGAAGTTTCTCGGTTTGAATAGCGGTTCTGCAATACTGAGGGTTCATGAGCTCGTTGACGGATGTACATAGCATACTTACTCACTCGTCGGTCGCTTCTCCTGCCTTTCGCTTCCTGAGCGCAATGAGACGCGCTTTACGCGCTTCTGATGCTTCAACTAATGACATGAGATAGGTATTTGTGGTGGACGGAGTACAGGACGTTCAACAACGTTCCACTGCTCGAGCCGGCTGACTAAGCCTTTGATCGCAATATTTCTGACATTGACGACCCCGATTGGACGCGTCCTCGGAGCGGAAACATAACCTTGGCTGCAGTTTCTACCCGTCTCCTACCGCAAAATTGAGGGCTATACCAGTATTGGCGCGTGACTTGTTGAACAACAAATAGGTGGTGCCTATCTTCTCGGAATACGAAGCCGGCAGGAAATGTTATGCGCATGGCATAGGACGTACCTCCAGATTCTTGACGCTCCTCAATATGGTCGCGCTCTTAGGAGTGCCCAAAGACACATCCACTCAACGGCATCAAGGAATGCTGCGCAGAAAAGGATAGCGATGGAGGAATACCCGTGCGACGTGATACGGTGTGTCTGTCCTCGGCCTCGGGCACAAGTTCCTTACTTATGGTTTCGCTTCAGGAACTTTTCCATAATTGCACATATAGGTACATATACCATTTGCGCCTTGCTTTATGTTACTAAATAATACAGAATACAGATCACGGAAAGTCGACTCTGGCAGATCGGTACGCTTTAGCATCTACTGTCCTTAGGTTATCCCTGCTGACTTCGGCTCTTTCTTCAGGCTCCTTGAGGTTTGCACCCTCCCTGGACTCTCGATTGCTTGTCTGACGTCAAACGCAGTTGACCGGCACCATTGAGAAGAAGCAGGTTGGGAGGAATCGACAAGTTTTAGATAAACTTAAAGTTGAACGAGAAAGGGGCATTACAGGTGTGTCTTCAGGTTTCTGTCGTTGAATACAATATTGACTGGTGACAAGTCAAGGCCCAGACTGCTAGGTACGAGTTTACCCTTCACTACCAGCTTCCGGTGTTAAATGCCTCTCACAGCATGCTCTACACTCATGGAGATCGACGACATCTTCTCAATCTCATTGATACCCCAGTACGGCCCTTCGATAGAACTTTCGCGATATATCTATCTAATCCGTATCATAGGGTCATGTAGATTTCGCCTGGGAAGTTTCGCGGTCGTTAGCCGCTTGTCAAGGTGCCCTTTTGCTGGTATGCCCAGTTTTCTACTTAGCAACACGCGCTATACTGAATACATTCCCCTCTTAGGTGGATGCAAGTCAAGGCGTTCAAGCGCAATCACTGTCCGTCTTCCATAGTGCGAAGGAAAGAGGTCTCAAAATTATACCGATCCTGAATAAGGTTCGACATTCTGTTTGAATATAACTCGAACTCACGGTTCAATGATAGATAGACCTTCCTGCTGCGCAACCTGACAGAATCGCGGCTCAAATAGAGTCAATATTTGGAATTGATCCTGCTGAGATTATCAAGATTTCCGCCAAGACTGGTCTAGGTGTAGAAGCAGTTCTTCAGGCAATCATTGAACGTGTTCCACCTCCGACGGGTTCAGAGAAGGAACCATTTAAAGCCTTCTTGTTCGACTCGCTGTACGACAAGTACCGAGGTGTCATTTCACTCATAAACATACAACATGGCGTATTAAAGAAAGGTTAGAGAACTTCGCCTTAACCTTCGTGTAGGACGCCCTAACGTCTGCACCAGGGGATAAGATAGCCTCATGTTATACTCGCAAGAAATATGAAATCACTGAAATCGGCATCATGCACCCAGAAGAGACTCAAGTTCAGGCCCTATACCCAGGCCAGGTTGGATATATTGCTTGCAACATGAAACAACCGTCAGAAGGTACTGCTTTGTTTGTGCCAGCTGTAGTAAAAGTGCTAATCCAATATTTCCTTGCAGCTCACATTGGAGATACCCTTCATCGGGTGGGCGTCCCTGTTGATCCGATGCCTGGGTTCAAACCCACGAAAGCCATGGTCCGTGCTGCTTTCTCACATCTGACCTCTTTGTGCTTACAGACTCCAGGTTTATGCTGGTGTGTTTCCTATTGACAACAATGATTTCCCGAAGCTAGAAGAGTCTATCAATCGTGTAAGTGCCCGTGGTTTCCGCTCGAACCACATCTCACACCCTCCTTAGCTAACCCTGACGGACAAAAGCGTTACTGTCCAAAGGGAGTCATCGACAGCTCTCGGGCAAGGTTGCCGACTTGGATTTCTCGGCACACTACACATGGACGTGTTTCGACAACGGCTAGAAGATGAGTATGATGCCAATATCATCATTACTGCTCCTACCGTCCCGTACAAAGGTAAAGATCCAAACACACGGATACCTGCTCAGTAGCTCATGGAATGGCTTTGCCCTAGTTATTTACTGGCGTGATAACAAAGAGGTCTACGTCAGCAACCCAACCGACTTTCCCGATGTAAACGATTCAACCCTCCGAGTCAAAGAAGTGCAAGAGCCGATTGTCAAGGCTTCCATCATAGTTCCCGAAGGTACGTATAGCATCAATACCTTAGGCACGGACGCGACTTATTCCCTACTCAGAATATTTTGGCGAAATGCTGGACCTGTGCTACTCCAGACGAGGCGAGGACATGGATCACAAATACCTCGACTCTGGTACCGCTTCTTCCTCTCGCATCATGCTCACATGCACCCTTCCCTTGAGCGAAATCGTCTCTGACTTCTTTGATCAACTGAAGAGTCGTAGCTCAGGCTTCGCTAGTTTCGAGTATGTCGAAATTACCTATTTTCCGTACTTCAGCTGATGACGCCACCCTCAGCTACGAAGACGCAGGATACAAGAAGAGCGATCTTGCTAAGATGACTTTCCTGTTGAACGGGAAGGCTGTTGACGCACTAGCGATTATTGTCCATAAATCGGCTCAGGAAACAGTCGGAAGACAGTGGGTCAAGAAGCTTCGTGAGTTGTTAGGTGGTCCAGCCCCGTTAGTACCTACTGACACCATCACAGACAAGGTCATTCCCAGACAGTTGTTTGAAGTTCCCATCCAAGCTGCAGTTGGAAAGAAGGTCATTGCCCGAGAAACGCTCAAAGCCCTTCGAGCAGATGTCACCGCTGGTCTATACGGGGGACATTACGAGCGTAAACTCAAGCACCTCGAGAACCAGAAAGAAGGAAAACGCTTGATGAAGAAATTGGGCAAAGTGGAGTTGCCACAAGAGGCATTCTTCGACATCCTCAGAAAGTAATCCGTACGTATTCGGACAATTCGAATCGAGACTCGCAGACTGACAGCATTCTGAGATCTATTATGTGTAGCTAATCTATAATTCGGTATCTTCGTCATCATATGCTTCCTTCAACAAACTACAAGATCAAAGGATCAGCTACGAGTGGATGAAGTGGTATCGTCAGAGACTTACCGGTATATTGACGAAGGTGGATGATCGCCGCTGGAAATGCTGTCAGTGAACAGCTTCTTGCTGACTTGGTACAACAGACTTACTCGTTCGTGATATATGCATCAATCAACTCCGGACGCACATAATCATAATAGGGATTCACAACGTCCACCTTGTCCACTAAGTGCCCCTCCTCGAATCCTAAAACCTCATCCGGATTTCCAAAATCCAACGCTCCATATTCATGGTACACGTTCCACAAAGGTGTCAGCTTGAATTGACCAGCACACACCACGACCGGCGTGCTGTGCGCTCTTGCTGCGGTAGCTGCAATTTGTGAACCAGTGATGGCGAACATGCCGCCATTGGCAAGGATAGCGTGTGCGCCAAGTATGACTTTGTTGACGCGCGACATGAGGGCAAAGATTGATGAATCGGGGACAAGGAATGTGGAGATTCCGGCGGATGAAAGTGATTGTGCCATATTGCGACCTTCATACGATGGTGCAGTTTCAGCAACGATGACGGTATAGTTGCGGTGGTGTGCGGCCGTTTTGAGGAATGCTTCAACGGTTTTTGACATCCCGAGCGTCAGGATGATCTCGCTTGGTTGAAGAGTTAGCATAGCCGTTCGCCAAGGGAAACCGAAGTACGCACTCTGAGTGGATATGGTCTTTCGCATTTTTAGACACATTGTCATACACCGTCTCGAGCTCGTCTAAAACATCCTGCAGAGCTTCCATCAAGACTGGTTTTAAACTCCTTGCAAACGAGTCTGGATCATCTGGGTCATTCTCCTTCAATGTCCCTCGATTCTCTGATTTTGGGGCGCCTGTAACTTGCTTTCGGGGTTGGCCTTGGAGCACGAATTTTGCGATCGAAAATTGAGCTTTTGGTGCAGCGACAGCTGTGCCTCGTGTTGCTGTTTGATATTCTTCTCTGATATGGTGTAGGACCTTGCGTACAGTATTTCCGACAGAATGTTCTGAAGTCAAGAGCCTGATTAAACATAACAAAGCCAACTGTGAAGGTGCATATACCGTACCTTTGGGTTGGGCCTCGACTAATCTATGCCCTACATTCTTGATAATTTCAACGAGTTGGTCGAAGTTTGCAAACCGCGCTTTCGAAACGACCTGACGCAAAACGAGGAGTGTTTCAAGGGCTGTTGTTCGCGATCCCACGATTTGCCTATATCAAGCGCATATCCGACCAATGAGATCATTGTCAAAGTAAATAACCCAGACCGTTGCAGGGAATACGACACCGCGAGACTGACCGACGCCTTAGTTTTGCAGCCAAGACTTCAACGGCTCTGTTATATGGTGCATTACGGTCTGGGGACATCGTTATCAACGATTCGAGGAGATGAAGATTATTATCTGATCGGACTATGCTTTTGGTAGATCCGGATGTTTAATTACGTGCAGGCAGGGCGAATTGGATGACTGGATGAGAGCGAAGGAGATCGAGTCAGAACTTCAGTAAGATCTAACGCATTCCCGAATTGGTATCCAACACAGCCACTCTATCTGACTTGCACTGCATATCAGGCTGACTCTTTAAGCATAAGTCGAAGTCAGGAGCTGTCAGTTCCAAGTCAGACGTGCCCAGGTAGCCAGACATAAGTAGCCAGACATTCGTCCCCCGTCCGTCGATACGTCGATACACCCGCTTTATTCCTCTCCCTAAGCCATAGCAACTCTTTAAGCTATCATGGTCCGAACAAGACAACAAACCAAACAACAGAGAAACGACAGTCCAGATGAAGACACTCGTCTGCCACCCGCAAAGCGTTTGAAATTGAACTTGTCTCCCTCAGCCACAAACGCACCGGAACCCACAGACTTGAAAAAGGATTATCTAACGGACCTTTCATTGGATATCATCCACGAGATCGTCAAGGAACTCGATCCTTTGAGCATATTGCGTCTCTCCTGGACTTGTAAAGCCTTTTCTTCAGCGATGCAACCTATCTTGGAGAATGTCTGCCTCCCTCGTTTCTTCGACATTTTGCACCCCTCACCAGAGATTTTAGGCTGCCGAAAACCAGTATTCTCTTCGCGAAGATCCGTTGCCGCGATGTCCCCCAGATATTAACATAAAGCGATACCTTCGATTCGCTTTCGATACCTCATGTATGAATGGTGTCGGTCTCAGTCCTCTCCTATTTCCACTTCATACAATCTCATTGCTGTTTCCTCAAAGAAATGTAGGGGCCAGGGGGCCACGGCACTTTGGTATTTCAGGGCGCGCTTGTGCTCGAAATGTCTGAAGAATTCACCCCGGTAATTCGTTCGCAGAGTGTGATACCTCTCTGTTTGTTAACCGTGATGCAGGTTCACGACAACATATCCCAATCAAGAAGATCTTAGATACGGATACTTCGTTCCTATGTACGAAATTCCTGGTAAAAAATAACAACACACTTTCCTTGTGTTATTAGCTCACCGCTCCTGGGTCACCCGCAGGTGAAGAGAACCTCGGAATGCTCCGCAAAGACCTCAAGGAGATAAAGACCTGGGCTATCATGCATGGGGAACGCTCTAGAAAGTGGACGGATCTCATGGTCGACAGGTTACAGTGGATGAGTGCTCAATCCAAGGTCGGCTTTGTTTTGGGTGATTTCCATCCGATACTTACTCTCGAGCAGTATGAGAATGAATTTCATCGCTGGGAAAATAGACTTGAGCGGAGGCGTTTGGAAGAGCTTCAGCATATCCGGAATTGCCGGCTCGAGAAGTAAGCTACTATGAATGTACTTTGTTCCCTTGTCCTGATAAGTTTCAGACTTTGCGATAGGCTTGCGGAAGAGGGTATGTGAGCACCTAATGTCTTGCACGTATAATGGTCTCATTCCTACGTTATTCAGGTTGGCAACAGGAGATTGACTTCTTGGATAGAGGAGGATTAAGCGAGTTGTTGGATTCGTATTTGGAAAGAGATACCATCTCCGATCTGGGTAAGTGTTACAGTAAATCTGTCGTGAAGGATGAATATTTACATATGGTTCCTAGCTTGGAAAAATATTTGCACCAAGATGAAAAGAGCCAGAACACAACGCCTGGCCTCAGAGAGAAACGCCCGCCTCATAGCGCGATACGATAAGTTCTCAAACGCTCTTTCCCACTGGACCGAAAGGCAACCCAACAAAGACATACTTCCGGACGCCGTCGATCTGGTATTCCTGGAACCCTTCAAAACGGCTATTTTTGTGGACAGTTCCGAGCCTGACCAACTACTGACGGATCAAGTCCTCTTTGACCAACACTTGAACCAAATATCTCAAGAATGGCATGAAGCACGGCGACAGCATCTCCTATCCCTCATTCCACAAAAATTCCATGAATCACCCTTGGCTCAAGTAGACAATGGATACGGTATATTTCAATTGGCAACTGTCGTCTTCTGGTGCCAAAATTGCTCGGAAACACTCTCAGCTGAAGCCGCCTTCGGTCACTACACTGGATCCTCCGCTAAATCTTCTCAAGGTGCAGGTGTATCAAGGCAGGATAAGAAGACCCTCGGGATTAGCAAATGGTATCTACCATGGACGGAGTCAGCAAATTGTCTCCATTTTAGCTCACACCACTCAGACATACTGGAATCCCTTGTCAAGATATATGGAGAAGACCCTATGACTCTTGTAAGGTCAGAGTTGACCCAGAAACAGCGTAGTGTCCGTTGCCGCCTGTGCTCTGCAGGCCGATCATCCTCCAAGGTATTTGAGACCTGGGATGAGCTAGTATGCTTTCCTTCAGGATACGTATTTATCGTTCCGGCTGAGGCGATCTTATGAACAGGTAAAACACGCCCTTCTGGATGATCACAAGATGCTGGATGCAGAGAATTGGATCATCGTTTCTGATGAGGAGAAGAAATCATGTCAAAGATGTCGTGAAATCGAGCGACACCCCGCTGCAAGGAGCCAGTGAGTGACAGTGCCCCTCCTTGAGGACACCCGTGACGTTATCTTTCCAGATGGCGTGTCCACAATCACACCCTGGAAACTCCTGGATTTCGATCTTTACCAATTGGAATGCTTAGGGGTCAGTCAGGCTCATCGTAGCCCTGCTTGTATGAGGGAAAAACACCTTCGCAAATGGACCACAGAATATCTATACAGCCTAACAGTTTAATATATACATATACATCAACCAATATACAGTGACGAATTCCTCCCCACAACTCTAGATCAGGCGGAAGAGCGCGAAGCGACATGCCAGTCAAGGATATCGGCCCATTTGGGAAGAAGTTCAGAGATCTGTTCCACATCCTTATCACCACGGCCAGACAGACACTGAAAAGGCCAACACTAAGAGCTTATTCAACTCAGTAGATTTGATGAGACTTACCACGACAATGTCTTGGTCCTTAGGAAGCGTCTTTGCAAGGCGAACGGCCTCCCAAATCGCATGCGAGGACTCCAGAGCTAACATAAACCATTAGACCGAGAAACAAGACATGGATGGATAAGCAGAACAGCGTACCGGGTATGATGCCCTCCTTTTGGGTCAACATCCTAAAGCCACGAAGAGCCTCCTCATCGGTAGCGACAACATATTCAGCGCGACCAGAATCCTTCAGCCAGGCGTGTTCAGGTCCAACACCAGGATAATCGAGACCAGCACTGATCGAGTGCGTTTCAATGATCTGACCGTCCTTGTCCTGAAGGATGTACGTCCTGACACCGTGCAATACACCTGGCTGACCGTGTGAGAGAGTCGCACTGTGCTTGATACCGTCAACGCCTATTCCGAGGAAGGCAAAATTAGATCAAGTTAAACGGGTACATCAGTCGACAGACCTTCGCCTCCTGCCTCTACTCCGATAAGGCGGACGCTCTTGTCGGGAATAAAATCGTGGAAGGTGCCAATAGCATTGCTGCCACCACCGACGCAAGCAACAACAACATCTGGGAGCTTTCCACGGACTTCCCGGAGCTGTTGCTTGATCTCCTGGCCAATGATTTTCTGGAAGTCTCGGACAATAGTCGGGAAGGGATGGGGACCGATAGCGGAGCCAACGAGATAGTGTGTGGTCGCGAGGTTAGTTACCCAATCGCGAAGGGCTTCGTTGACAGCATCTTTCAGCGTACAAGAACCCGAATGGACAGGAATAACCTATGAAACAATCTGTCAATAAGCTGTTAATGAATCTTGAGAGCATTCCTTGCCTTTCCTCCAAGCATCTCGATACGGAATACGTTGAGAGCTTGTCTCCGGACATCTTCCGCGCCCATGTAAACAATACATTCCATACCGAATTTGGCGCAAACGGTGGCAGTCGCGACCCCATGTTGCCCCGCACCAGTCTCAGCGATGATACGAGTCTTGCCGAGACGACGCGCTAGAAGAATCTGCGCATGCCCGATGAGGCTCAGCTGTGGGAACGTGAATAAGGTGTTAGCGCACCTGTCCAATGGCATTGTTAATCTTGTGCGATCCTGTATGGTTGCTAAATATGAACATCAGCTAAAAGTCCAGAAAGGAAACGCGAAAGGAGTTTACAGATCCTCCCGCTTGAGCCAGATATTTGCACCTCCGGCCTCTTTAGTGAGATTTTCGGCGAGGTATAGGTTGGAAGGTCGGTTGATGTAACCAAAATGACTACGGAACTCATTCCAGAATTCGGGATCAGCCATGGCAGTCTTGTGTGCCTCTTCAAGTTCGGCCAGACAATCTACGAGCGCCTCGGGAACATACTGGCCACCGAATTGACCGAATCGTGCCGGTAGCGTGTCGCCATCGATGACCTTGGGTTTGACGACACCATTTGATGTAGGGCTCGTAACGCGTGGTGTAGCCGCTAGGGGTGAGCGAACATAGGGCGGTTGATTTTTTCCGGAGACTTCGCGGCAATAGGCTTCGACATTTCGACCAATTTCGCCAGTTGCTGAACCACCGATGACGTTAACGAGACGACTGCCAATGACGACGCCATCAGCGCCAGCATCAGCAACATAGTTGAAATGTTCCCGAGTAGCAACACCGAAACCGACTGCGAGCGGGACAGAGGTATATTCGCGAATGCGAGCAAGGATATCCGGAAGCTGGACGTTGAGCTTGCCTGTGTCGGAGGAACCAGTGGTTCCCATCTATCTGTTGGTGAGCTTCCTTCTAAACAGGATTAGGGGCACGATGTCGCACCTTGGAAACGACATAAATGAATGTGTCCGCGATAGAAGCCAAGAATTTAATGCGATTCAAGGTTGTTGATGGGGCGATGAGCGGTACGTAGGAAAGCCTTTTAGGATGTTAGGGGGGTTATTTCATTTCATTTATTGGTCGTGAAGCAACGAACTGAGCTTTGGCGCATTTCTCGCGGAAAGCAATGGCCTCTTCGGGAGGGAGATCAACCATGATAAAACCGTTCGCTCCAGCCTCCGCTGCATCTTGAATCGCCTTATCTTCTCCATAAGCAAGTAGGGGGTTGTAATAGCCTTGAATTGAACAGGTTCGTGTGAGCGTAGGCGGTGGCAAGATTTGCATGGAACGTACCCATGAGAAGAACAGGCGCCGTAAGACCTTTGCTGCGAGCTTCCCTGAGTTGACCCAGGACAGTAGTATAGTCTATTCCATTTTTCAAAGCGATCTAGTGTATAGTTGGCCCATGAATCCTGAACGGAATCACGCGATAGACGTACAGTGTTGGTTGCCTGGATTGTAGGACCATCCGCGATAGGATCGGAAAAGGGTATACCGAGTTCAATGATATCAGCTCCTCCGGCTTGCATTGCCAATAGGATAGAGGGTGTGTCATCCTTGGTGGGGTAACCAGCAGTGACAAAAGTTACGAGGGCCGGAGTACTCTAAGGTGATATAAATCAGACATTATCGTTCGGAAGCCGACTGGAGTAAACGCACCTCAGCGTTTTTTTCCTGGAAAACCTTCTTGAGGGCTTCCATGTTGTTAGAAGGATTAGTGGGGAGAAGGGGGGAAGAGGTGGGTAAATGCTAGCAGTGACTCACGAAATTGGCTGGCTTTTCAATTATCTCGATCTAAGCGAGACCACGTGCCTGGTTATATCAATTCCTGATCTGACCTGGAGAAGCTTGATCTCCGCGAGGAGCTTCCGAGGTTCGCTCTCACCAGTATTGGCCTGGAGTAGAATTTGGCTCTCAACAGCAATAGAGACTCCCTTGGGCGCTGCACCACAACAATGGATCCTTCTCAGCTGGCTAACGAGTCTAGGGTGCTCATCATTTACACTGGCACGTCGCACCACTCAGCACCATCATCATTCTCTGACATAGCTTGCAGGCGGCACAATCGGAATGCTTGTCGGGCAACAGGGCTATGTTCCGGAGCCATACTTCTTGACAGAAACTCTAAGAAGTCAGAACCGCTTTCATGACCCGCTACAGGAATCCTTGTTTTCCAACGCTGGAACTGTACAGGGCTTCAGAGAATGGAGTTACAACAGTAGCGGCAGGTCGAGTCCGGCATCAACACAAACTGCTATTTTGCCAGAAGCACACCCAACACTACTTGTGCGATCAACGCGCCCGATTGGTGAAACGTCTCTTAATATCCCCAGCGAACGGGTCTCCAAGAACCAACCTAGATGCGTCAAGGTCGCAGAGAATCTGTATGAGGCGCATTTACCCAGCCTCGTAACCCCTCGTAGCAAAGTTCCTGGAGGCACGGCAAGCAAGTCAATTCGGTATGCTATCCTTGAAGTGAGTTGCCCGATCACTTGATCGGATTCCGCTGCTCATGTCCCACAGTGGAATCCTCTGCTGGATAGTAGCAATATGGATATTCAGGGTCTGTTGTAGCTGGAACCCTCCACCGGTAAAACTCATCCCCATCCTCGTATCTAGATTGGATTCGCCTCGCCACTGAGATCGAGTTGAACTATCATTTTGACGCTTTCGTCGTCCTACATGGCACTGACACCATGTCATACACGTCAAGTGCTTTGAGTTTCCTTCTTGAAGACCTCGGGAAGACAGTCGTATGTTCCATCACTCTGATTGTCAGGTAGAATGAAATATAACCTATTGTTCTGTAGATCATTACCGGGGCTCAGATTCCCATGTCGCAACTTCGAAATGATGCTGTAGATAATTTAATGGGTGCTCTCACGATTGCCGGGCATTACATTATTCCAGGTGCGATTTTCTCGTGTGTTCAGAGGGGTCTTCTCAATGGAGCCACCGTCAGAGTGTTGTGTCTATTTCAACCATACACTGTACAGAGGCAACAGGGTGACAAAGATGTCATCCTTCGACCTAGCGGCCTTTGAAAGTCCCAACTTTGCTCCGCTCGTGAAAGGTTTGTTCTAATTTGTAATTTGTTATCAGTCATTGGCAAAGGTTTTCAGTCGGCATCGATATTGTCGTGAACTGGAACGATGTGATCCGTCAAACAAGTCTCCGGAAGTTCAGAGCACA
Organism: Podaxis mareebaensis; assembly: GCA_018524725.1. Taxonomy (NCBI): domain Eukaryota; kingdom Fungi; phylum Basidiomycota; class Agaricomycetes; order Agaricales; family Agaricaceae; genus Podaxis; species Podaxis mareebaensis. The sequence goes on along the minus strand of JAEUWP010000562.1, from coordinate 328,363 downwards.
CAAAGGTCAGTACTAACCATATTGACCATGGCTATACCCCCGGCTGATGCGATGATTCCAGCGATGAGTCCTCACGTCGGTAAGATCGGGACCTCCTTGTTACATCGGCTTCTAATTACTTTACCGCAGCAACTCTTCGTTTGTTCCCCGGCATCACCGGCGCAACTATCAAAGCATTTTGCAACCCTCCCATTCGAGGCGTCGTCCTTGAAACCTTCGGTGCAGGCAATGCACCTCAACGTCCTGATCTCATAGAAGCATTCAAAGAAGCTTGTGACAGAGGCGTCGTCATTGTGGCTATATCTCAGTGCACCAAGGGCTCCGTTTCTGACGCATATGAGACTGCAAGGACGCTCCTTCAGGCCGGTGTCGTGCCAGGGAGTGATATGACACCAGAGGTGTGCATCTCTCCATTCCCCCATCATCGAACTGACCATTATTCCCAGTGTGCACTAACAAAACTCAGTTACCTGCTCTGCAAACCCGAATTATCACTCAAACAAGTTCGGGATCTGATCGGAATCCCACTTCGAGGTGAATTAACCCGTCCCTCTGCTACAGCCCCAAGCCACGCCACAACAACACCTTCCACTACCTCCCTTGAAGCAAACCTTGACACGATCCAACACGTCCTCTCCCAATTCGTTCGGCTCTCGCGCCCTCCGTCCCTCGTCCCCGAAATAGTCGTAACATCCGACGCACTAGCTACAGCATCCAAAGCTTCAGAGGCGGCTGCACCCTGGACGTGGACGGCAGCAGAGGCGTCTACAGCCGAGTCTGTGCTCCTTCCTTTCCTGGTACACCTCGCAGCTGCGAAGAATGATTTAGAGAGTTTGGGGTATTGTGTTGAAAGTGAACGGATGCTTGCTGATCACCATGGACATGAGCGGTCGTCTTCGGCTAGTGAGGCTGCTGGGAGATACGGGAGTATTGCAGGAGGCATCGTCAACTGTTTAGATCCCGGGTCAGGAAGATCGCCACTGCACGTCGCGGCATTGAACGGTCATGCACAGGCTGTGGCGATGTTATTGCAGTCCGGTGCTCTGGTGCATTTAAGAGATACCCTTGGACATACAGCGTTGTACTATGTATGTGTCACGATTGGGCGTTGAGGCACTTATCATGTCACTAATGTCATGCTCAGGCTGCAAGGCAAGGTCACCCAGAGGCGGTTGATGTCCTCGTTCAAGCTGGTGCTACCCTCGGAGGCTTTGACACTGGGTTTGCGGAATTGGCTGTCAAGAATGCCCTACGCACAGGTGACAGATCGGCTCTAAAGATCTGGGCTCGGACGGACGTCAAGATACCTGGATTATATGACGATCCTGAGTAGCCGGATATCAAATACCACCCTCACATGCATCTTCATACCTTAAATTTGGACCAATCCACGTAATGTCAGAATAGACCAAGTGTACATCAAGAATACTAATACACCCCCTAGATATTGAAAAGAAACCTCAGCAATAGCGTGTGTAGTGGACTATGCCAGGAATAAAGTATCAATCATAGTGCGAAGAATACAATGAATAGACATGCATCGGAAGAATGACGAAGAAAACCATCAGAGAAATCACTCCACCATCTCATCATCACCGTCATCATCGCTCTCCTGTCCCGCTTTCACAATATCCTCAACAGTGGTATACAACGTCCGCAGGAAAAGTGCCAACTGGTTCCTCTCGAATTGAAACGCGGCATTCAGGAACCCTAGCTTTTCCACAAAGTCTGGTGACTCTTTTTCGAGCGACATCGGAAGGTATTGGATCCAGTCTGTGGGCTGTCCATCTGTAATGTCTTCGTATGAACGTAAGGAAAAGCTGAGGCCTAGACAACGTGGTCAACATATTGTTCAACGATTGGGGAGGGGCAGACAGGGAGGAAGACATACTATACGTTGTAGCATTAACTGAGTCTGATTCGTTGGTGTGGGTATAACAACATGTAAAGATCCATTCATCTTTTTTTGAAGGTCCGGGTGATGATCGGATGTTCAGAACGATGATGTTTGTTAGATCTTCGTACAGCTTGATAGCTTCTCTGTGTTTTGGGTCTTCGGCTATCAGCCCAGAACGGGGTGTAGGTTGTGGGTGTCGCGGTGCTTGTTTTGCGAGGGCACTTGCTCGTTCGATCTCGGCTTTGAGTTCCACTCTCAGTTCCTTCTCTAATTATAAAGCTGAGAAATAGTCGAAAGTGATGAGGGAGATGCATCTTACCCGTTTGTCTCAACTCCTCGATAGTCTGGTCTTTTAATGATAGCTTCTTTATCGTGTCATCCAGTTCGCTTTTTAACTTCTGAACCTCCTTGTCCAGCGCCTGCCTCTCCTCTTCCGCAGCTTCACGCGTAATGAGATGTAGTATCGAGGACTTTCCGGACCCAGCTAGTGGTTGTTTCTTCGCTAGCTGTGCAGTCAACGCGTGGGCAAGTTCCTCCGAAGCTGGTCAACGCAAATACGTCAGTTTTAGGCCAAAGGCGGTGGGACAGCATTCGCACCTCGTATCTTTGCCTCATACCGTTCTTCTAGGTTGTGTAATAGCGCCTCTGCTTCTGTTTGTCGCACTCTAAACAGCTCTTCCATCTGATTTGTCAGACTTTCATTCTCTTTCTGCAGCTATCCGCACCATGAAACTATAATCAGAATCAGCGTACACAGCCGAGACATTCGCGTAACTCACTTGATTAACCTGCTCTCTCAATCTCGCCAACTCTGCATCCTTCTTAGCATCCGACTTTGAAGTTGTACCAGTATTCGCGGCAGCCGTACCAGTCCTCCCCACCCTCTCAATCAACGCAGCGACTCCGTCCTCTCCTTCATCCCACCCCACAACACTCTCCTCCTTTCCTCTCTTCCCCTGACCTCGACTCCTCCCATTCGCTGCCTTGTCTTTCTCAGTACCAGTAGCACTATTCACCCTCCCACCTCTCCCATTCCTTGCAATCTGCGTAGGCGGCACATCAATATGTACAACATCTTCTCCTCCATTCTCCTCTTCCTCACTTCCCTGCACTTCCAAAACCTTCGACGATCTCTGTTGCTGTGAAGACGACGGAGGCTTCGTTCTCTGCTGCATCCGTCTATTCGTCCGACCCTTCTCCTTCCCATTCACCTTTCTCTCCACCTCAGCTCGTCCTTCATCCTCATCACTAGTCGCAACAATATCTTCCACAACAATCCTCTCCGCCTCTCTTTCTTCCACACCCCCACCCCCATCATCATCAACATCACTGCGCACCACCACCACCACCTCTTCTTCTTGTTCCTTCCTCCGCTTCGATGCCCGGCCAACTGTATTCCCAGTCGTTCGTTTCGAAGGTCCAGGATCTCGATCACTACTCATCATTCTCGTCTGGTTCTGTTTCGTCGATTTAGCCACTACCGCATGACCTGTTCCAGTCCGAGTCTTTGGCTTTGATTTCATAATAGGATGTGCAGGCGTCGTAGGCCCAAAGCCACCTATGAATTAAATGACGCAGAACAATGTCAGCGTGCGTTACGATATAATGTGTATGGACATACCAAGCTCAACAGAATCATCGGACATTGGAAGCGAGGAGCAAATATACGGCAAATGACGCAGTTTCAGTAGAGCAAAGCAACTCCCCAAGTTGGTGCACGCGTGATGCTTCCTGACGCGAAAACACGTGACTCCGCATCTGGGTGATCCTGCAATGTCTGAGCGCGACGCGTTTATCGTCGTCATCGAGCGTCAATCATTTGTGTCATTCTGTTCGGATGTTCGAATTTCGCCTCCAGTCGGGTTCTTCCACGCAATAGAGTTAACGTTCAACTTGGTGCCCTTAATGAGTACTTATTAACAATGCAGCATGTTCAATTAATCATCGTCGAAGAACCCAGAAGAAAGAGCATGTATATTAGCGTTCCATATTACAAGATAAGTTACTCAACGCATACACATATCGCTACAATGGTTAATGCGAAAGGAATGGACGAATCCAGATGACAAGTGTAATAGTCAAGGGATAAACGAAGCTACCAAAATGGGCGGCGATTACGGTAGGCGGGATCTTTGGAAATTGAAAAGCGAGCCTAAAAGGAGTATAGCTGTACAAAAATATTACAAGGGCAGTTGATCATAAGGGGAGGTCAGGGAAAGTGGTAGTCGGTATACGACAAGGCCAAACTAGCAGCGGTGAAAAGGAATGTGTCGCAGAAACGAACGAACCAAAACGAGCGACGTAGGTGTAAAGAATGTCCTCTACACAGTGGAGGTTCCCAAAAGCGGTGCTGTCTCTTCATCCTCCGTCTCATGCTCCTCAACATACTGGGGGATACTATCGCCCTTCCTCCTCGTTTGACTTTCCTCAAGTGGAAGGTCCACTTCTATCAGAGACATTCGACGACTAGACATGGTGTCTGCGGTTTCGTTGTCGGGACTGGGAGGAGTATAGAGCGGTAGCGGTACAGAGTAGTCGACTTTTCTTTCGCCGTTTGCGTCGTATAGCTGTGAGTAGACAGGTAGAGTGGGCGCGTAAGGTTCCACAACAGGCAAACTCGGCATGTTCCAGTCCTGGGAGGCGCTCCTTCGAGAAATAGACGGAGGGAAAGCGGGTTGAGGTGGAGGAGGAGCAACCTTCCCAAATGTAATTGGAACGACAAAGTTCAGCTTTTCCCGCGCAACCTCGTCCGAGTCAGGGAATGTGTATGAACAAGTGATATCCACGGTAGCTTCGTGGCACACATCGTAAAGAGCCGTCGAAGCCGTAGGTCGGAGAACCGCGGGAATATCCCAATCATCGTCAATTGTCGCTGCCATGGCGAACGGAACGTTCAACTCCAAGTTGTACCAGCTTACTTGACCTCTGGACTGGTCGGTAGAGCCCTCGTCAGCGAAAATGCGATTTTTGTTTTCGTCAAACTTGAAGTGACCACTTTCATGCGCAGGGATCAGAGAGAACGTCCTCGTAATTGAGTCGCGACGGTCAGACAAAGGGATGATGCCAACTTCATAAATAGTAGCAATATGGGAGGATTCAAAAAGCGGGTTGTTTGGTGGCTGCTGTTCCGGAGGGGGCAGAGGATATCGGTTCTGGTAGTTTGTCGAAGGTCGATTCCTTTATCTACTGTCAACAGCAAGTCGACCTTCGAGGTACGATGTACTCACCGACATTTCTCAACTTGACGCAAGCTGAGAACAACATCCAAAACCCGGATCCTTTCACATTCCTCCCGCTCCAGCCCATTCGTCCTCATCTTCAGCGTCACCGTCATATTCTTCTCACCCATATCCACAAACTCTGGCACAGACAAAATCGCCTGAATCTTCGCAAGCACCTCCGGCGGGATCCTCCTCTTTCCATTCTCGCCATCCTTGGCTGAAATATTCGGATTATTCACCAAATAGTTGATAGTACCAATAACGGGCGGATCTGGAGAGGGTGGAGCCACAAAGCGCCGGAGCTCAACAGCATGTCGTGCTCGAACCGTCTTAGTCTTTGACCGGAAGGGTGCGCATAGCGTTAGAAGGGCCCAAGAATGACTTCTGCTTTCGTCCAAGTCCAGCAATTTGGCTGTGGCGTAGAGACTATAGCGGACTCCAAGCTCCTCTTCGCCAAACTCTGACGTCGCGGGTAACCATCCAGGGACAGTAATATTAAAGATAATATTCCAAACGCCTGGGAGTAATGATGACGGTATGAGATAAGATGGCCGCACGGCTTATGGCATAATTGACACATACAAGGTTCTTTGGAATCTTCGTGGCCTTCATTTGAGAGTTCCAGAGCGCCTTGGGAAGGGGCAAGCTCACGAGTGATTGAACATAGGCGAACGGCAGAGTAACCAACGGACGGCACGAAAATTTCAGACTGGCCCTCGAATGTCAACGAGAGGGATCGCAGCAGAAAGCGTCCTGTCCGTCGGCGGTCGAAGAACGACGAGGAAGATGAAAGGGAAATAGCGACATGGCCAGACAGCGAGTACGCAGACCTGTGTCTTTCATCAGTATTGGTAAAAAGGGGGCGTCACTCGAACCATGGTTGCTCACGTTGGGTCCGGCTCGCCGTACATGTCGAGGTGGTTAGCATAAGTGTGTATCGAGAGAGAGACAGACATTGGAAAGAAGGTGGCTGGGCTTGAAAGACGAGAAAGGAGTTATATAGCAAAGGAAGGAACCAAAAAGGAACAAAAGACTACAAGGGGCGTAAATGAGTGCTTGCAGGGGCAGACCATGACGGAATGGCGATCGTGGGCGGATCTGAGACTGTGACCTAATACGGAAGGTGTGGTCAGACCGATCTTGGATTTCCTCTTGTGACAATGCAAATGTCCATTGTTCTGTGTTTATCAGGCAAAGACCTTTGATACTGCAAGTTCGTTCTCTTCCAGCCGACGCATCTCCTTCCGCCTCTGCTGCTCTTCCTCCGCATCCTTCCGGTAGTTGTACTTCCCGCCCTTCTCCCGCCGACGCAGCGACCGCACCGCCGCAGGCGATATGAATTCTGCCGCGTAATACACTTGAGTCACTTTCCTCTAAACAGAAGGAAGCGCAAACTCACCAGGGTTGGAATACACCGTCGCACCACTGAATGCACCTTCGAATATCCGGATAGGAGTCAACACGAAGCGCGGTCCGATTTCGACAAGGGACATCTGCGGGGGTCCATTAGGCTGCAGTGGGTCTTTTTCAACGATCTATATGGTAGTTGTAGAGTCAGCACACATCATTCAATAAATTGAACAATGCAACGGGATCCTGGGACATGGGCACTACGAACCTGGAAGTTCCGGAACCAGATCCTCGAGTCAAGCAACGAGAATGTGAGAATATGATCGACAAATGGCTTCGCCTTCCTAGCCGTCGGTGGTACACCAAAGATCTAATACAACACAAGACCATCCCATTGTCGTCAGATGGAGAAATCTAGTGTGAGTAGTGGATGTCACTTACATGCGTAAAGAGTTCTTTTACCAAACGTCCCCATTCTGTCTCATCAAATGCCTTGTCAAAACTGACCAGGCCCCGGCTTCCCTTCAAACAGTTCCCCGTCATCTTCAGCTCGTCCATTGTGTGTATGTTTTGTACGTGCATCTTCACACTAGGCCCATTCGGTGTTTTCGCCGCCCATAAATACAAGTCTTCGTGTCGCCTTGCTTCAAAATACAACGTATTATTACAATTGTTGAGGTCCGCCAGTTCGGGGAGCAAGTGTAGATGATTTTTTGAATCGAGTTTTGAGTCTAGTAGTTCAGTCTGTTAGCAACAATCACTTCTCTGTGGTAACAAACTACACACCTTTCTTTACATGCGGCAATAAGGCCTCCAAGTCGTTCATGAGGTGCCTCATCCTGTGTGTGATCCCTCTCGATGACAGCAATAACACCCTCTGTTTGTTCTTCAACTTTTTAGGAGCAGGCTGTTCTTCATCCACGTCCATATCGTCAGCCTTCCTCTTTCCCTTATTCTTCGCCTCCGCTTTTGCGGCATTCGCCTTCTGTGTTTTCAACACCGAAGCCATTTTCATGTAGGAGGTATGTGCAAGGTGAATGCACTGATGGCCACCCAAAACTTTCTCAAATCATGCTTATATAATCATTCCAATTCGTGTGTCATGATTGCAGAGAACCCGACATATGAAGCTACTAGCGACAAGTGGGGCCCTCCTGGAGCAACTAACTAGATCGCCTAACACGATAAGGGAACCATGAACGAAAAACCATCAAAAAAAGAGAAGTAAAACATGCTAGAACTATGAATACATAGCAACACGCAGTCCACTTCCAAAATGTGTCGGGCGTGTTGCAGGGTACATCAATAAAACGAGCAATGACAAAGCATAGCCATGAGCGCATCCATTCTCTTTCTTCGAGCAGGGATGTTCAACAGCGGAGGCAGAGTCATTTAACTCGGAGATGAGGATGCTTGCTGCTGAGCTCGAAGCTGTTTCTGCTTTTCTTGCTCGAGCCGCTAAAAATATCGCATAAGAACGAGTCGGCGAACAAACGTGAAACCACTTACGTGGTACAGGAGTTGAACCGCCATTTGGATGTTGGCCGGTTGTCCCGTAATGACCACCAGACGCTCTCCTTCACTTCCTCCTGGCGCTCCATTTGGCCCGACGCCCGTCGCACCTGGTTCCATGATCTTAATCTGACTTGCACTCATGTGCCTAATTTCGTTGATCTTGCTTCCTCCTTTTCCAATGATGCATCCAACCAAGTCGTTAGGGATATATATCTGTTGTGTTTGCAGCTGCTGAGGGGGGTTGTGAGGTGGTCCATAAGGATGAGGGGCGTAGCCAGGGACGTAAGACGAGCCGCCTTGGGTAGGTCGACGGGAGTGGCTGGAAGGGCGGTAGGAAGAGTGAGAAGAGGATGGCATACGCTCCTGTGCTTCGATCAAAATTGTGCCGATATAATAGGTGGCGATGTGGATGGCATCAGCAACACCAGCGACACTAAGAACGCGCTATTTTCATCATTAGCAACCATCTCAGAGTGACAGGATAGTGTCTTACCTCAGTCGAGCCTGGCAACATTCCTTCACTCGCATTCAACCTTGCGCCACTAGCATCCTGAATCTCCTTGATCTTGGAACCCCCCTTTCCAATGACAGACCCCATCCGAGAGTTAGGGATCATGAATTTGATGGTGACAGCACGACTGCCCGGCACCGAGGGGACATCAAAGGGTTCGTCATTGATTCTCCGCACGATGAGACCAAAAGCCTGTCAAGATGGGACGTCTCAATACGGAACAAAGCCCCTTGTAGGAGACTCACCTTGGACACCGCGTCCAACGGCCCGCTAACATTGAGGATCCGTTCGGGGTTCCCAGGAATGCTCTCGGAAACCATCACTCGAGCGCCGCTCTTTTCCCTAATCTCATTGACATGAGAACCGCCCTTGCCAATGATGATGGAAGCATCTTGAGTCACAATCAAACAACGCATATGGATATTGGCGGAAGGTGGCACTGTCGGTGCAGCGGTCGAAGATGAAGCTTCGCCAGAGGAAGAGGCAGCATTGGTCTCCCCTAGGCCAGAGGATTTGCCACCCTCCTCTTTCTGCTTGTCTGAGCGGTTAGATCCTGGGGTGGAGGCAGCGTTGTCGTCTGCAGAGGCATTCTTTGAGGCGGCATCAGAGGTCATGTTGATGCGTTCGGCAGCTGGTTGAGTCGCAGAGCCGGTGCCGTTGGCGGAAGAGGCATCCGAGGGAGCTGCGCCCGTGTTGGCGCGCTTGTACTGCTTTTGGTCACTGTCGGAAGGAGAACGAGACCTCTTGCGATTTGTGTCAGCGTCTGGCATGGCCAATTCAGTTTATACGAAGGGTTTTAGGAACAGAGTTGGATTGGGGTTTGGGACCGGGTATGGGATGGGATTGAGGTGATTTGTGGATAGTAAAGAGTTCTGATGGACATGAATGTGGGGAATGTAAGGGGGGTGCGAGGATGGCGGGAGGGGCATAGTACGGCGAGGAGACGTACCTGGAGGAGGGCCTGAGGGGGGTGAGTGCGGGAGGAGACAGTCAAGAATGTGGTGAGAAGTGACAACCGACAAGGTCCACAGCTTATGTCGCGCTCCTATGCCTACTGCCAAACATACGTATACATTCTCACCCTACGAATCTATTCCGACTTGCGATACAATGTACTCTAAAAATGCCTTCCACTCGGCTTCCCAAACAATTCGTGCTTGTTCTTTCTGTTCCGCTTCCATGCTCGAAAACTTCACACATTAGATGGCGCTTCATAACTCGACACTTCCAGCTCACCTCTATACTATCTCGGGCTAGCGCACCAAGCGTGCTTAACCCTGTGATTTCGCTAGCAACCAGAACCTGGTTCGATTGCGCCGTAACGTGAGTCTCTGACTACTGAGACAACCACCAGACCCACCTGGAAGAAATCATACGTAAGACCCATGTTACCAAATACCGATGGGTCGTCCGAACAAAGGGCCACAGGGACCCCATTGTTCAGCAAGATTGGAAGAGGATGCATGGGCATCGACGACGTCAAGCGCTGTCAGGTGTATGACAGCATGAACACTTTACAAGGACATAGATACCGGATTCATACATACCAATATTTCATTCCTGCCGAAGAGTATGAACATGAGGCAAAGTAAATAGTCGTCTGACGACATGGATTACGCACGAGATGGGGCAGACCTCCATGGCAATATTGCGTTCCCGGCACATTTCTATGAGTTTCGGGTGCTTCACAATCGAAAACCTAATCAGTCATTCTGAGTGTCAAAAATTTTTCGCAAATAGGACGGGAATGCTTCTGACCCATGGCCAATTCGTTTGGTGCCTAGAAGTATCGCATCATACAAATTGTTATCAGCCGAGCTGCCATCACCAAGCGTCTCTCCAGCATGCAGAATGAACGGAATGTCAACGCCTTCTTCGGCCTGTCGCTTACGGAACTGGAGTAGAGGTTCCATATAGTCAATGATCGGGGGCAGCTCGTTTTCGTCGCCAACCAGGTCGAAACCTTGGGTGATGTTCAGCAAATGATGATCACCAAGCTGAACAGACTTGCCTGCAATCAAATGAGGGAACTCCTTTTTGAGGGCGATACAATCCTCGAGATACCAGTTTAGCTCATCCGGCGTAATCACTTTAACGGTTGAGTAAATGATCTACTTCGAAGTGAGCACTCAGAGTAAGTGGAGACAGAAATGTCTTACCCGGGCCCCGATAAACTTGTTTTCCTGGCCCCGTCGCCTCAACTCTTCTTTGACCTCCTGAAGCACTTCTTCAAAAATCAAAACCATCTCCCGATGCGTCACGTTTTCTTTGCCGTCTGCACCGATCATTAATCTGCAGGAGGGGAGCTTAAGATAGGGGTTGCACACATATGGATACCCGGCACCCACTTTTGAAGGAAGTTGACTCTCGGCTCTGCGTATAGAATCCCATCTTCTATCGAACTCAGGAAGAACAAACGGATATATTGTCGGAAAATCGGCATAAAGTGTGTTAGTCCCTGTTGAGAGAACATCAGACTAAGCGGGAAGCCACCAATGAAGCAACCTACAACAGCGACATGGAATGTAGATGTGAACTTGCGCCAGATCTATCAATAAGTTAGCGAAGTCGTCAAGGATCCGAAATGGACAGGGGTACCTTGTAAACCGTGTTATGAGTCCCATATGCTTCGGCAGGGCGGATCGTCAGCGAGTCAAGCACCCATTTATCGAAGCCCTTCGGACCACCCAAAGATGGATCAAACGTCTCCCGGGCTCGGGAGATATTGATCCACGTATTTGGAGCGTAAGTACTTGAAGTCAAACTCGTCCCATCCAAGTTGTAAGACTCAGGAGGCAATGCTCGGAACTCTGGCAATATGGAGCTAATGTTCCCCGCAGCAAGTGGCTCCGGGGCACGAACATGAACGGCAGGCTCCTTCAACGCGAGCTCGAGGAGAATGGAGGCATTGACGGTAGCATCGAGGTGGGCGTGAAGAAGGGCGCCCTTGGGCATCTGTAGATCACGTCGGGGGTGAGTCTCCCGCGTATTTTGAAGTCAGATCGGGTGACCTTGCTTAAAATCCCAAAGATCTGTGTCTTTTCAATAATGTTTTTGCCTGCCTCGACAGCATTAGCGATGTAGGGGTTGCAAACGCGAACACGCGCAGATTTACACGCACCAGTCAAGAATTCCATCCCCGGGAACGGGTGGAGGACCTCTGGATGATCCTCTTTCCATATAGTCGCCGCCTCCTTGGCTCGAATATTGCGCACAATTTCGTCTGCTTTAACCTCGAGCGATGAGCGAAGCTGAGCAGTCATATATTCTCGTCGCAAGCTCCTGTCCTCTTTCATCAACGCATCGCGTTGTCTCAGGTAGTCGTCCACACTCGCAAACGACGCCATCGTAATGCGTCAGGATAGTGGAGAGATGAAAAGGTGAGTTATGTACATGCGAGTCGGAACAAACAGATGGCTTCGCGGCCCCGGAGATATTCTTGGTTATGGACAGTACCATATGGAGAGTAAAACTGCGCCATGTGGGTCACCGCTAAGACGCGCCAGAAAATATTGATGATTCATGAAGACCTAGAAGAACCCTTTGGATTATGGTACCTATAATGGTGGACTATAGTGGAGGTTGCAGTGAGGGTCGGTGAGAAACAGCTTGGAAGTTGAATTAGCGCTTGCCCCTTTAGCATCATCCAACATCACCAGCCGCTAAACCCCCGCCGATGGCCTGTGCATCTTGATTCATACGCTGCTACGCCCAAAGTCGATTTAAACGCTCTCTGATTCTGGAGACGCTGCAGCAGAAGTCGGCGTCCTGTGACCATGTCTTAAAGAAGATCTTGTCGCCTCCTCGTTCTAGGGATATAGGGCGCTACTACTATCCTGTTATTCGTAGTCGATTCATCCTTACACAGGGTCCTGACTTCCTAGACTTATAAGCTTTCCCATAGGCTCTAGTCTCTGATCTCGCCGGAAGGAGACCATTGAGACCTCGTTCTTTTCACAAGTTTTGCACAAGTACTACATCCCTGTCACTATGCCTCCTCAAACGCAAGAGTATCCTAACGACAACTCTGATCTTCCAAGCACCACAACAGCTGTCCTACAGGGCCACGTGGACGAGGCGTGGAATTTACAATGGAGTCATAACGGGGCGTACTTGGCGACTTGCGGGAAAGACAGAACCGCTGTCATATGGGAAACAGGGGTATGTTATCCCCCCCGCGTTTATATGAGCTCCCATAGCATTCGTCTGGATGGCATTCGGCGGGAAATGGGGATACTATCCAAGAGTGGTCGACATTTTAGATACTGCGAGATCATCAATATCATGTCGGACACCTCGCTTGGTCACCCGACGATTCGATCCTGCTGATGGGTGCAGAATACATGATCAAGATGTGGAACGTCCAGGTCATTTACGCGTCTGTACAGTTCCTGCAAGCCGTTAACCGATCTTGACAGAATGACGTTTGTATCAAAACTTTGACCGAACATAATGAAACTGTTACTGCATTGACATGGCTCTCTGATGGTTCTGGTTTCATATCAAGCTCCCTTGATGGCAGAATCATTCACTGGATGAGACCTTAGTCAGTTCCGCCAATATCTGTGGCCTCCTTACATTGTATCCTAGACTGCCAGCGGCGACCTACACAAGCCATGGGAGAAGGGGTCATTTCGAATAGTAGATCTCACAATCACTCCTGATTGTACACGTCTTGTTGCGATTGGGCTCGAATTTACCCCACAACCACAAGGCAACAACACCATGATGGTTCACGATTCAACAACGAACCAGACTGAGCGGTGTGTGCATCCTTGACCAATATAACTCAGTGATAGGACAACCGGTAGTCGGGTCCGCTTTATGCCCAGGACCATCACGTTGGAAGACCATCCCCTTAGCATTACAAGCTCGCAAGACTCGGGGTATGTCCTGGTCAACGTTGGACCGGAAGTGAGCTGATCTTCGTTATCCTTCTATCATTGCTGAACTCAAATGAGTCTGGACTCGACGTCTGCCATTAAAGGTCTACCTTTGGGACCTACACGTGGGTCGCGTGGCTTGTGAGTACACTGGGTCTAAGCAATCGCGGCACATCATCGGAAGTTGCTCCGGTGGAAAAGGCGATAAATATGTCGTCAGTGGAAGTGAAGGTAAGCTTTGTCCAGCTTTTACTTTCCATCCTGAATGCAGGTATGATCCCTTCCGTCGAAATTTAGATGGCAAGGTGTACATTTGGGATCGGGAGACTGGCGTGCTGTTAAAGGAGTTAATAGGACGCGGTGGGGGGACTGTAAATTCCGTCGCATGGCACCCGAGGTGTGAGTGGGTGTTCGCCTCGTGCTCGGACGATAATACTGTACGAATATGGGAGGCACCAATGACTCTGGAGGACGGCGCGTAGAAGGGGTGCTCTGGAAGGCCTTGGTGTGGTCCCCACAACAGGAGAACTAGTCACGCAGTACTGAATTTCAACATGGTCGGGGCTATTGTAGCGTATTTCTGCTGCAATAAGGAACGAAGACGAGTTTTGCAACTTCGATGAGGCCACAACTATTTTGCGTTGCGCTCAGACCCGCCGGAAAGCCATACATCATCCTTCTTTTTATATGACCAGACGATACTTGGGCATCAAATGAGAACAAGACCCTGGCACGTAACGCCTCCTGAGACCTGAGCGGCTAGAACGACTTCGGTGACAGAAGTCTCCTACAAGGCTATAAAAGATTGGAATGACACGTGCTAAGGATATCTAGCGTTCTCTTGTCGAGGCCTTCAAACGTTCACAGATAGGAGAGCCCTGTCTTCTGAAATTCAATTATTTGACCTCACTATACTCCGGAATCTAGCCTCGACAGCGTCATCGGAGTCGCAGGCTTACGACGGTTAGGGGCTCATTTCTGTGTGCAAAGTCTATGTCATAACAGCATGGGTTCACACATACTTAATTTCAGGGCCATGAGTCCTCCGAGACGCCACTGAAAAGTCCCAGAGCGATAAAGATCGTAGTAAGTTCCTGGCGTTCATAAATAACCGTCTCAGGGGACCCAGCAAGGCTTCCGACGCTAGTTCTTGTCAACTCAGAGACTCCGTCTCATACGCGATGATGACATGCGCGTGCCTGGAAATGGAATCGACCGGATCAATCAGATGTAGTTCATGTAGTGGCTAACAGAGAGAGGGACACGTTCGTAGCGGCAAATGGCAAGTGGCCTACAGGTGCTACAAGCCATCCTAAGCCACACCAGACCTTGAAGACAACAACGATGCAAGGGTTTGTTTTCGGGAAATTTGTCCCAGGAATGACCGGAGAATCAATCACAACGAATTGCCGTAGGCCCTACATGAGCGCGAAGTATAATCTGTCCAGGTAACTCAGAAGTCGGAGGGGTGACAGGTGCTCGGATTAAGAGGAACTCAAAAGTCATACGAACAAGGGAAAGGGATCCCTCAGAGATGGCGTTATTAGCTATTGTCTGATGCAAGCGGTGCTTCGACCGTGTTCAATCTTCCCCGGAGTCCCTCAAGTGGGTAATTTCTCCGAGGTTCATCGAATTGAATTGACGACAATCTCTTTAGTTTTTAGACATGTGGACACTACCAACCGAAAGTATGGTTTTGAAGATACTTTACAGCAGCTGGCGTAATCCCTGAATTCTCCGATGCGGCAGTACCCCTACGCTGTCGGAAAGTCTGTCACCTGAAAGCGCGCAGTAAGCGCCTGAGGCGTCCTGCCACTTCGCCTAATCACCAATCTTTTAATAAACGAACGAGAATGATATATTTCTAGTCTGCTAAAATAAATGAAGTCAGTATTTTTCCATGTCCGAATCTAATGAAATCGGATTGGGAGTGCTGTGGTGCTGTATAGGTGTCGTTGGCTGTTTTCTCTTACCGTACGAGGGACACTTGTCAGTGCTTGCACTGCATGCGGGCCGGGATCAGATCACATGAAAGGTGCCAGAACTTAAATAGTCTCCCAGCCAGATATCCCGCCATTCATCCGGCCAACCGCCAGTCTCCGTAATAGTTATACCCGAGCCATCAAATTCCTAGGTCCGTCAAGTCCGTTTTTTTTCATGGGGAGATTGACTTCCCTGTCTCTATCGCATTCATATGCAAGTGTAGACGTTCATGACTCTGGTTCAGCATTCGCTTGCCATTCTTCCGCGTTTTACCCAGCTGACATGTTTAATCCGAATTCCGTCCGCTGGCCTTAGAGGTTGCCTTGAATATTTATACGATGAAGGCGTATTCAACGAGCTTCCGAGTGCCACCTCAGCGCCGCCCACGTAATGCGTTTCGGGAGTAGGTTCGTTAAGCTCGTTGCCTTCGCCTTGGCCGCGACCATTTCCAAGGTCGCTGCCGATGACTTGAATATCTACATCGATGATAGTCTTGCCTCGGGTTGGGAGAACTGGAGTTGGAGCAGTGATATCAACTTTGCCGCCACGGACATCGTTTCTGGGTCCTCTGGCAGCAGTATCTCGGTCACGTCGTCGGAATGGGCAGCCTTGTCGCTTTACTACAGGCCAAGCCCTTTCAAGACCTACGCAGGCCTAAAGTTTGACATCGCTGTAAGTCTTTAAAAGTTCATGGTTGGAAGCCAGTAACCAATAAAATTCCTACTACTTAGGGCGACCAACCTGACCTCAATATCCAGATCCAATCTACTGCCGATGGTACTTCATCCCCCAGCATTCCCTTGTCTGCAATCAGCAAGTCCATTACGGCCAACGAATTCACATCCGTTTTAATTGACTTCAAGAACTTGCCTGGCACCGGAGGCGCTCTTGTTAGTACCATTCTTATTTCGAACGGTGGTCCAGCTGATGAAGCGGACAATAAACGGATAATAGGGGGATGGAAACTGGGACCGTATCAATTTCCAGGCTGGTGGAAGCGGCGCGAGCGTAAGTTATCAAGATTTGCGATAATAAGATGTGCTCACATGCGACACAGTACCATATTGACAACCTTGTCCTTGTTGAGACCATTGTCATTGCGCCTGAATTCTTGAGCGCCGAGCCACTTGCGAGCAACGTCGTCGCTGTAACCACCAAGGGCGAAGTTGATCTCTCCGCGGTCTCGGTTTCTTTGAATGGATCAGTCAGTAGTCTTTTCTCTCTCTCGGTAGTTCTCGAATCTGACGCAGCCCTTCAGCCGGTTACTATTAAGGGCCATAATTCCTATGTTCCGGTTGATACTCCTGGCCGTTCAATTACTTACTTTACCCTCGCAAAGAACCTTGCTCCTGGCAAACTTGTGATCACCGCAGGCGAGAAGTCCTTCAACCATACTCTCCCTAACGTCCTCTATGGCAGGTATGTGCACAGGGATCGTTCGTGAGGCTGCGCTGACAATACGTCTCCAGCATTGTCCAGAGTGTCAAGATGCCCATCAACCCCTATATCTATGGTGTCAACTTTCCGACTAGCCCCAGTTACATTCAACACCTCGGCGTTACAATCTCTCGTTGGGGTGGTAATGCTGTCACTGCTTACAATCCGTTCGGCGATTTCACCAACGCTGGCAATGACTGGTACTTTGAAAACAGGCTCTCGGACAAGGCGGACGACTGGATCAAATGGGTCAAGAGTGCTGGCTCGGACACTCTTTTGACTGTCCCTGCGTAAGTGGCAAAAATTTTTGGTTGAGTTCTGGAGGTTGATCATTCCCGAGTCTTGACTGGGTCTCCAAGGACGCCACTTCTTACTCGTACCCGAAGACCATCTACCCCGGTAAATAAGTTTCTCCACCGCTTCATAGGACCACTTGACTGACCTTATTCCTTAGACCAGCAGAAGTTCGACCCTTATAAACCTGATGCCGGAAATGGTCTTTATTCTAATGGATCCTGGGTCACTCCCCCCGATCCTACCACTGTATACACACCTTGGAACACTACTCTCGCCAAAAAATGGCTTACTGG
This sequence comes from Podaxis mareebaensis, assembly GCA_018524725.1. Taxonomy (NCBI): domain Eukaryota; kingdom Fungi; phylum Basidiomycota; class Agaricomycetes; order Agaricales; family Agaricaceae; genus Podaxis; species Podaxis mareebaensis. Next base: position 310,976 of record JAEUWP010000562.1, on the reverse strand, counting down.
TCTTGTCAACAAGCCTGAGATTGTCGCCATCGACAACGAAATCGAGATCGCGCATAGCACTCACCAGGACATGCACCCTAAGTGGGTAATTAGGTTCCTTGTGGCCTATTCCTTGCTCACAACATTCACAGTCCCGTAAACTACGACGAAGAACTCGATCGCGTCGTGAGATTTGCCACTGCCGCCAAGGAGGCTCTTCCTGGTGTCAAGGTTGCGGCACCTTCAACTTGTTCTTGGTGGTTCTGTAAGTGAATTCACCAGTATTACCTACACTCACCTAAATCCTAAGTTTCGCAGATTGGACTAGCGCTGTTGGTTGGGACGATACTGCTGCCCACAACAACATCGACTTCCTCCCATGGTTCTTGGGTGAGATGAAGAAGGTTGAAAGCAAAACTGGCAAGCGTCTCCTCGATTACCTCGACATCCACTACTACTTCCAAGCCGACACCAGTGCCAACGATGACGCTGCTAAGGCCTTGAGACTGAGGGCTACTCGTAGTTTATGGGTAAGTAACAAGAGAATTTATAAGCAAAACCCCGTTAACAAGACCGTGTAGGACAAAAGCTACGTTGACGAGTCTTGGGTCGGCACGGATCCCCAGAACCATCAATGGGACCCTGATACCGTCCAGCTTATTCCTCGCATGAGGACTTTGATTGACATCAACTACCCTGGAACGAAGCTCTCCATCTCTGAATGGAGCTCTACCAAGGATGACGATATCACTGGTGGTCTTGTTACCGTTGATGCTCTCGGCATCTTCGGCAAATATGGCGTCGACGCCGCGACATACTGGGCGACACCTGGCGAGCAAGCTCCCGTTGGCTTAGCTTACTGGCTCTACCGAGGGTACGTTCTCGAGTTAGTGTTATGTGTCGTTTTCATTAACTGATCTCTTGCGTATAGGTATGGTACATACTTCGGAAGTTACACAGCCCAGGTCAACCTTGCTAATCCCGACCCCAACACTTGGGGTATCTACGCCGGGAGCGATGGTAACAAGCTTACCCTTGTCATCGTCAACAAGAAACCCAATGAAGCTCTTACATTCGATCTCTCCAACGTCCCCACTGGTACTTACTTTGTTCGTCACTTCGGTGGTGCTGCTGGTGTTGCCAAGTGGCAGGTGCGTGAAGGTTAGTATATTACTGATATGTTCTTCTTACTCCTTTCCTCCAGACAACGCTCACTTTGACGACCAGCAACTTCATCGTCGTTCCCGGTTATACTGCTGTCTTCTTGAAGCAACAATAATCACCCTCCAAAATTCTTATTTATTTTATATGTAACAGATAGTCTGATAGTGCTAAAGACGAAATCTCGTGTTTGACGAAGTGAATTTCGGTGGTACTAGTACATGAAGCTGAAGCTTGAAGCGGCGCGTAGGATATGAGATCACGTGCCACCACCGCGTTGAGATGGAGTTCATAATGTTGAGGGGCCCAAGCCTTACCACGAAGCTTTCACTTACCTGACGTTTCCCCTCAACCTCAGGCGTATCTATGACGTGTATATCTCTGGGATGAACACAAATACAGTTCTGGTTTCTCTGGTTGCTCGGACAACGATTGCGGTTTTCACTCGGACAGTCTTTCAACCAGATGAATACTTTCAGTCCTTAGAGCCAGCATTCCATCTTGTTTTCGGCTACGGACACCTCACTTGGGAGTGGCTGTCTGGGAATCCAATCAGGAGCATGATATACCCGGCACTAAATGTTCCAATTTATTGGTTGGTCAAGTTTACTGGTCTTGCTGATGCAGGTCCATTCGGCGACTTTCTCTTGGTGAGTTCGTCATCGTTTCCACTATTGGTGGTTCACTAAACCATTGGTCCAGATTCTACTACCAAAACTTCTTCACGGGGCTCTAGCGGCGATTACTGATACTTGGCTTTGTGAATTAGTTCGAGTGACGTTGGGCAACGATTATGTTTCGACTGCGGTATGCCATCAGTTATCTCTTTCGGTTGAGTGCTGCTCACAAATGGCAGTTCCTCTTATCACTGTCGTCATTCTTTCATGCACTCGCACTCTCGAGATCTCTTTCCAATTCGCTAGAGACGTCTTTATCTACAGTCGCTTTTGCTTATTATCCTTGGGATGCAAGTTCCAAGTTGAGTCCGCAAGTTCTTTACAATAGGTGCGCCCAAAACCCTTTTATTTTTTCCTTCTACTCATAAGACATTCATGAAACATAGACAAAGACTGCGAAAAACACTGATATTCAGCGCACTAGCATGTATGGTTCGACCTACCAACGTTGTTATCTGGATTTTCCTATACTTTAGACTCATGTGGTCACTCCGTCGATATCCCCGAATCCTTGGCAGGGTGGCAACTGAGGCATTGATTACAGTGTACGCTGCTCTCAGACCTCTCCGCGTCATCTCATCCGAAGCGTTTTCTTTTCCAGCTCCCTGGCTCTTGCGGCGCTATTTACGCTTGACTCGCTCTACTACGGACGAGTTGTCTTTACACCATATAATTTCTTCAAGACTAACTTAACTTCTGTGTCTCTATTTTATGGGTCAAGTCCATGGCACTACTACCTTACACAAGCCATTCCTATTCTCTGCACCACAGCCCTGCCCTTCACCCTACATGGAATATTCACTACTATGTCGCGTCAACAAAAAGGCGCTAGTGCAGCGCTCAAAAACATACTCGGCGTCATTGTGTGGTCAATATTGATCTACTCTCTAGCTGGGCATAAAGAATGGCGATTTATCCATCCAATATTACCTCTCCTTCACGTTTTCGCTGCCAAATCCCTTGTCGATCTCTCGCCAACCACAAAATCCCAAAAAGTGAAGTCAAAGGGGAAGGGACGCTCAATAACCCAAACCATCAGCACCAGACTTCCTCCTCTCCGCCGTTCCCACCTGGCTTTCATACTCCTCACACTTCCAGCCTCAATCTATGTCGTCCTCTTCTATTGCAGTGCTCCAATCAGCGTTCTCTCTTACCTTCGCACCCTTCCAGTCAACGCAACCACCATTGATGGGAGAGAACAACCACAAAGCGTTGGATTCCTCATGCCTTGCCACTCGACTCCTGGCCAGGCGTATTTACATCGACCAACTTGGGAAGTCTGGTCCCTTGGGTGCGAACCACCTCTACAGTGCGTGTTCCTCCAGTTTTTAAACGATTTTACTGCGACGCTCATTGTGATTGTAGGGGGCAAAACCTCTCGACGTATCGCGATCAAACGGACATATTCTTTGATTCACCATTGACCTATCTCACGACTGCCTTCCCCGGTCATGTGGATCCGATGTTCCCGCGCTCACTCTATCCAGCCTCTGTACCTGGAGGCTCGCGGGCTCCGGAAAACTTGTACCCATGGCGGCACACATGGCCGCGTCATCTTGTTTTCTTCGGCGCCCTTCTCAACAAACCAGGTGTAAGGGAGCTGCTGGAAGGGAAGGGGTATATTGAAGTTTGGCGAAGGAGTAGGAAGTGGGAGGGTGAAGGTGAAAGGAGGGGCGGTGTCCATGTTTGGAGCTGGCAGGATTAAGGACATGAGGTGTGATAATGGTGGTAAAAGGACATGTATACAAAGACTAAGTATGTCTTAGACAATTATAGTAGTTATCCACAGAATAGTAAAGCAGAAATCCGATGTTCAGAAGACTATATCCGAAGGTATGGGAAGGTATAAATCCGATGTTCAGAAGACTATATCCGAAGGTATGGGAAGGTATAAATCCGATGTTCAGAGCAAAGTATGGCATAACTAGTAGAATTGATCAGAGCCGAGACAGATCTCGTCCCCAGATTCCACTGCAGAAAGGGAACCCAGTATCAGCCTCTTCTGAAGATTAACTCATTCACTGTGCATCACTTACCGAACAATCCAATCAATCATTAAAAGGGCCCTCGTCCTCGCGCTAACTTGCTCATTCCAATACACACTCCTCCACGCATACATCGCAGCCAACCCTCCCATCAATGAGAACTTACCGAAGTCGAACACAGCAGAGTTGCCGATATAAGCCAGGCTGCCGAGATGGAAGTACTTGAATGGTTTGGAGATGGTTTCGTCTTGAAGTGCTCGAGGGATGTTAGAGGCCTCGAAAGTGCGTTGGTGTCGTGCAAGGCGGGTGAGCAGGGATCCGATGTATTTGCCCTCTTGAGATGCCACTTGGGCAGTCTGTGTATTGGGGTCGTTAATACGAGGGCTCGGAGTTTGCAGTAGGTATACGTACAGCAGGAAGAGCAGTAATTTTGTTACCGAGTTCTTGTAAGAGCTTCATCAACTCGTTTAAAGAGAGACTATCATCTGCGTCGGAATCGTACATCTCGAATAGTTCCCTAACCTGGAGGGGTGACGATTATTCCTCCCATGTTGCACCAGCCTCTGTATGAATACCTACCTGCACGAGGTGGTTCTCTGCCATCGGGATCTTCTTCTTAATTTTCTGGACTGAGGAGGATCTGAGCGCAGAGAACCAAGGGAACGCGATAGAATCATACCCATAATTTCCCACTCATTAAAATCAATTTTGCCATCTTTGTTCTTATCCGATTCATCTACTAACTCCATGAAATGGTCGACCGCAGACGTCTCAATCTGAGACGTAGAGTATTAGAAATGAGTATCGTATTGGAAAAATAGAGGCCGCTTACAGTTGCGCAATCTCCAATAGCATATATAGTCCCTTTCGGGGCACCTTTGACCCGCAAATATGCATCCGTCTCGATAGCTTTTCGGTGAACCTGATTCGGTAACAAGTCGCAGACACGCTTGGTAAAGGGATTCATAGCAATTCCGGTTGACCATAGGACGAAGTTGGTGGGTATAGTGTGCTGTTCCGTTTCTTTAGTGACTGGGTTGCGAGTTGTGTAGATGACCGAGGTGGGGGTGACCGCAACGACACGGGCAGAGGTGATGAGATCAACATGTTCACGTTCGAATTTTTTCTACCAACGATGCATGATTAGATTTTTCATCGAGTCTGACGACGACACGTACCTCAGCATATTTAGAAATATCTTCCGAGTACTATATCAGCTCGTTGATCAGTAACACTTTCAATTGTTTCTGTGTGTGACGGGAGGAACCGACTTACGGTGTTCAGTATATGTTCGCGCGACTGAATAAGATGAATAGATACTTCTTCGCGACAAATTTTCGGGAACTAGATGCTCATAAGTCGCACACTAACGGCATTTTGACGCGGTAACCATACATAGTTAAATATGTCCTCTTGACAAAAGTCGTGGATTTCCTATGGGTTAACATAAATATCGTTTCATCAGCGGTTGATGCCGCGGTCCTGTACTTACCGCTGCCGTCTCAACCCCGGTCGGACCTCCACCGCATATGACGAAGCTAAGGAGGCGCTTGCGCTCTTCTGGGGTAGTCGTTGGGAGACTGGCAAGTTCGAAGTTGTCTGTCGGGTGATAAGAGGTCAGGGACACCACATAAGAAAAAGAGAGAAGGCATACCCATCACACGACGTCTAATAGCTTGAGCATCCGAGATAGTCTTCAGCTGGAAGCAATTCTCCAAGCCAGGAACACCATGAGTGCTTGAACTAGATCCGACGGCAATAACTAATTTATCGTAACTGAGGAGTATTTAGTAGGTTACACCTGATTAGGGGCAAACATTCGCTTACGGAACGTAGATATGCTCCCGCCGGCCGTCCGCAGCAATTTCGACTTCCAGCAGTTGTTTGTCCATAACAATATCTGTGGCCTTGCCTTGAATATAGTGGCCTCTTAAGCGAGCGATAACCTTGCGAATTGGCTCGATCAAGGAGCGTACTTGGACAGTCCCGACGGCTGCGGCTGTCAGAGTGTCAATCCAGCGGGTCAACATTTATAACACATTACATACACGGCAATAAGGGTGTGAACGTGTTGAATGTCTCCGACGAAATTACGGTGACATGGTAGTCCCCAAGACGCAATTTTTGCAGCACACCCACTGCCTATCGAACAACCGTCAGTCAGAATACGTGCGACAGGTCCAAGCACTTACACCCCATCCCCCGCCAACGATTACGAGCCTCGGTTTTTGCGCGAGGCGCCTATTCTCCTCGTCTTCCTCGTCGTCCACCTGGTACCGAACAATTGGCAGGTTCTTGGGTCCACCACTCTTGGGATAGAGTGCAAGGGGCGACACTGGGACACGATCTACGTGCCTGTCCTTGTACGTAAATGCATCATGGGCAAGTATGGCCGTACCAAGGCCGACGACGCCAATGACAGAAGAACCAACGAGTAGACCCGTCCACTTGACCGCACTGCGAAGTTTGCGGAAGCGGGGCGGAGGCGGTGTGGTTGAGAACGGGCGGTAGAGTGAGGGGCGGGGTCGGAAGCCCTTGATACCGCGCGCAAATACGGTGGCCATGGTGGTGGATAGAGAAAGGCCTCGTGGACCGCGCTGGGTCTGGAGGAGTGGGGGAAGGTTGACATCATAAATGATTGATTTCCATAATTAAATATTTTTTCTGCTAAGCTGGGTGATCTGCTGACCGTCGCTCCCTTTCAGGCCGTCCTCTCACGCACTTTCTTCTCAACTTTCGTCGTCCAAGTCCTCGACGATGTCCTCCCAGAACTACCCGATTCCCCCGGTTCCTCCGTCCCCGCCTTCTTCTGGTGGTGTCCGCCGCCACCACACTATCACAGCAGCATCCCGCACAGCACGCAACGCAGCCAAGGAGAGCATCAGCGAGGAAACACCTGACCAGTCCTCTATCTGGAACGACGATGAACCCGTCGACCAGGACTGGGTCGGCGGCATTGGCGCTGTTGGCGAGAAAACTTCCCTTCATCGTCAAGCATCTCTTCCTACCCGCTACAACAGAGGTTCGTCTATCATCGATCGTGATCTTTATTACCCTCTTAATCCCTTCTGGTAGCCTTCCATGGCTCCAAATCAGGTACAATGACCCCCAAAACAGTTAACTCTCTTGCTGCTATCGCTGGTCATGAGGGAGACGAGGAGCCCTGGAACGTCACATACGGTGCTGAGGAGGTGCGACATTTCTCTCCTTCGCTTCCCACCAATGTCAGGTAACTAATCAGCCATCAGCCATCTCCAGAGGATCCCCAGGTCGAATCTCAGTCACAATCGTCCACGTCCCCCCACTCGACCTCCACTTCACCTCCTCCAGGCGCCAATGTTCGCAGACATGTATCTCTGACCGCGGCAGCTGGCGCTACTCGCAAGATCAGCACTGGCCTCAAACGTTCTGGTACACTCCAAGCAACTCTGCCAGGCTCCCATGCCCATCACCACCAATCAAATACGCCTCCGGAGTCTGTACAACAGCCGGAAGAGGAGTACATTGCGGAGAACGAATTACAGGGCGAGTATGAAAACTACCCCATCAGTCCCATTGGTCGTCAGTCCCCGTGGACACCGGGAAACAATAATGGCCAAAGCAATGAGTGGCGTACCAATGCAGGTCTCGCCCCCGTCCCTAACCAGGACAGTAATGCCGCTATCGATGATGTACAACGTGCCTTATCTGCTCTTGAAATTGCGAGTAATACCCAAGCCCAAGTTCAAGCTCAATACTACAATGCTTATGGCGGCATTGGAGCTGGCCAAAGTGTACATCCACCGCGATTCAATCCGGTCCACCCACCACCTCTCCAGCCGCCTGGAGCACCTAGGCATCAACAAAATGCTGGGAATAATAATCTCAAACTCGTGACCGAGTTCGATGGACGCAGGACTCCCCTTGGAGCCGGCTTGCCACGTGCTGGATCAGCTAGCGCCAGCGGTCCCTATTATCAGAACAATAATCAAAGGCCCGGCCAAAGCGACGAGCGTGGCCAGGCTGGAGCTTGGGAAGGCAGGGAAAGGAGTCTGAGTGCCCGAGGCAGTAATCCAAATCTCCAACATGGCTATCATAGCAAAAATGCGAGTTCATCAAGTACGGGAAGTGGAGTTGGAAATGGCAACAATGGCAACGGAGACATTCCGAGCGTACCTCCGATTCCCCCGCAGTACCTGCAGCAACAACCTCAGAGGATGATGAATAACAACAATAACAACAATAACCAGACGCTGCTCAATGCCCAACAATTGCTCACTACACCCGTTGATGTCCCAACATTGATTGCCACCAAGGGATACAATCCTCCCACCTTTGACACCAAGCCCGCATTCGCTCGCTATTTCGTGATCAAGTCATATACTGAGGATGATGTTCACAAGTCCCTCAAATATGAAATTTGGAGTTCAACGGATCCCGGCAATAAGCGCCTCGACAAGGCGTTCAAGGAGACCGCTGGTCGTGGCCCGATCTACCTGTTCTTTAGTGTCAATGCCAGGTACGTCTCACAAATATGGAATTTACGCGTTACTTAATCCATGATCAGTGGACATTTCTGTGGAATGGCGGAGATGGTCACACCGGTAAGCGATTCCTACGACCACCTGGATACGTTCCTTATCCATTATAAAGGTCGATTATACGAGGAGCAGCACCGTTTGGGCGTCCGATAAATGGAAGGGTGTGTTCAAAGTGAGATGGATCTTCGTCCGCGATATTCCCAATGCGATTTTGAGGCACATCAAATTAAAGTGAGTTGTGTGATTCCTAGACTGCTCCTAACCTCGACTCCATGCTGATCACTTACCTCAGCAACACCCAAGAGCGCAAGCCCGTCACAAACTCCAGGGACACGCAAGAGCTCCTACCCGACGCTGGCCAAGAGATGCTCAGGATCTTCCATACTCACCCATCAAGGACCTCTTTGCTGCAAGATTATGCCTTCTATGAGGTGTGTAACAAACTCCATCAACCGTCATCTTCAATAGCGCTGACGCTTACTGCCCATGACTCTAGCTCCAATCTCTGCAAAAGATGCAAGCTCAACAAGGCAATTCTAATACCAACTCTCCCCCGCAATCAACGACCCAATCTGCTGTCCATTCCCCTCAAATGCAGCCCGCAGTTGTCCCAACGGCACAGCAGCAGAGTACGTTCAGCATGCCGTACCAGATGCCCGCTATGATGATGGCTGGGTATGGTCAAGCAAGTTCTGGAATGGGATATGGTAATCCTGCAGGTCAAGCAGCGTATGGTGCAGGCGCGATGGGCGGTTATGGTGCCGCCGCCCCCGGACAAGGATATGGACAAGGTGGCCAGGGGTATGGTGCGGGACAAGCGTACGGCGTTAGCGTTGGGCAGGGAGGCGGAGGGTATGGTGGACAACAGGGGTATGGAGGACAGATGAGCAGCCAGACTCAGGCTATGCACCAGAGCGTGATGCGCCATCCGAGTCCTGGACCCAACCAGTCTGGCTTCTTCTAGGTGAACGAGGAAGAGAGGGTTGAGCGTGTTGGTAGATGACTAGCATGCTCAGTTAGAAAAGATACGCAGGACGAGGGCTTCAGCGGGACGGGGCCTCTTGGTCTCTGCGTACTCCTACTTGGGAATCCGACTTGTTTTGCTTCCTTTTTCCTTCCCTTGTTCGTATCAGGCCTACTTATGATGATCCTCTTTCCTCTCCCCTACTCACAGCCCTCGCGTTTTGTCTTATGCCTCTTTCCCATTTCCTCGAACCCGCTAATCATAATCACGGACGGATCTTGCATAATAGCTATATTATCGCCGATCCCTTGCTCCTTGACAAATGATTTCTCCATCATCTCTTCCCCTTCTCTTATTCGCTTCTCTCCCCTTCTTACCGCATCACATTCGTAATCTGAAAGCTCACCCCATACTCCCAGCCTCGCTCTTGCTTTGACATGTATTGCATTACGGACAAGGGACAGTGAATGGACAATTGTTCGCTAGGCATCTTGTACTTGTTAATGCAGCTACGTGCTCCCTGTCTGACGGATCTCTTCGCTATGTATAACATTTGTATATGACAGAATCTATATTTGCATCTGCGGTATGTAGTCGTCGTGGTGCTCATCGCCATGCTTCCATGCTGTTGGTTGTTGCTCGGCTTCTGAGGATCTCAAGGGACGAAATCAACGCGACGCGTTCTCATTAAGGAGCGATCACGTGCTTTTCGAACTACCCCTGAATACGCAACTCTTGGTAAACTCAGTCTTTCCATTCGCGAAAATGGGGAACTCAGAATGCCCTCCTGCCGCTGTCGTTCAGCTGGGAAAGAAGAACAATAGGAGCCAGGCAACCCCAGACATACATTGATTTTTAACATCACGTCAAGCGCCAAGTATCGACCCTTCAACCATCAAATCATGGGAAGATCAAGATGAACATATGTGAGTCAAAAATTATGACTCGTTTCTAGTCTCCGTGAACCCATAAAGCGGAAATATACAGCTTTCCTCCCCTTTACAGCTTGAAGAATGACATCCATTCCCATAGACAAGACCGACTACCTAGAGCAACGGGCCAAGTTGATCAATGCTGATAGGGAACTGAGAAGAGATTGGCCCAAACTGCGCACGCGTTCTGAGTTAGAGAGAAAGGCAGATGAGATTGTAAGAAGGATAAGGGCAGAAGAGGCTGCGACGGTATGGAAGGAGGAACATCTAGACGTTCCCCACCCCTTCCCTGGCATGGAATTCCTCACTGGTACGTTGTGTTGCTGTTCACCAATATCCTGAGATGATCAAATCTCCCTCCAGGCAAGAAGATTATCGAGAAGACACGCATATTTAAGATCCTTTCCCGAGTTGAGATCTCGCCTATAAATCCTTCTGTCACGCACTAAGTGTACTCTATAGATGCCCAAAGGCGCACTCTTACATGCTCACATTTCCGCCACAGTTGACGTCCGTAGCCTACTCGACCTCGCATTAAAGCAACCTGCAATTCATGTCCGCGTGCCTGAGGTCTTGACAACCACAAACATCACATCAATTCTACCCGATTTCTCACCTTTGCCCGTGGAACTATACAACCATGATGGACCTGGTATAACGTCAAGTGAATACGTTCCGAACACATGGGTCAATATTGCGAAGGCGAGGGAATTATTTGACGCCTCGCTCGGTGGTTCAAGTGGTTTTGATAAGTGGGTCATCGATGCCATGATGATCCACCCGAATGAAGCTTACGGGACGCATAATACGGTGTACAAGGTATGCTTGCTGCTGGTGATGATTTGAATTTTCAAGAGTGACGAAGCTTTCCACAGATCTGGAGGAAATTCCAAAGCACCTTCTCAGTCTCTAGGGTGAGCCTACCTTCCGACATATTTCTGCGAGTGGACGTTCTGACCCGAACTCTTATCTAGGGTCTCATACGTTTCTTACCTATCTTCAAGCAATATCTCCGTCTGTTTTTCCTGAACTCGGTGAACGATGGGATCCTTTACGTGGAACCACGGATCGATTTCTCCATCTCAAAGTCAGCCTTGCAAATTCTTACTCGGATGCCACAAACTCACCTAGCCTTCCCTTAGGGACATATTTGGAGCCGATGGGAAAGCGACTGTCACTCACCGAGACATTGTGCTCGCTTTTGAAGAGACCATACGCGAAGTCAAAGAAGAACTCGAGAAAGAAGGCCGTGGCGATAAGTTCCTCGGAGCCAAGGTAGATATCGCCATTGACATCGAGCTACCGCCATGCTGAACAAATAATTAGTTTATCTATACCACGTTTAAAGCTGTAACACCCAAGGACCTTTACTGGTACCTCGAAGACTGTATTGCTCTTAAGAAAGAGTTTCCTCACTTGATTGCCGGTAAGACCCCATCCGCGGTTGGTATCGTCCCAATACTTATATGTGCGTGGTCTTCAGGATATGATCTCGTCGGCGACGAGAACGAGCTAACACCGATCATTGACTACATTGAACCTTTACTACACTTCCGCAAACGTCAAGTTGAAGAGGGTGTAGAGATACCATTCCTGTTCCATGCAGGAGAAACACTAGGTGACGGTAACGCGGCAGATAGTAATGTATATGATGCTATCCTCCTCGGCACCAAAAGGATTGGACACGGGTCAGTTCCGCACGTAAAAAGCACTGCTTGCCATGCGACAATACTAAATACCGACAGGTTTTCTCTTGCTAAACATCCAAAGCTCATTCAAACTTGTCGAGAGCGAGGTATTCTACTCGAGGTCTGCCCCATTTCGTAGGTGTCTCTCAAGCACCTATCGATGAATTAAACTGATATATCTCGTAGAAATGAAGTTCTTGTAAGGACAGTCCCGTTCCGAAGCAGTATTCACCTCATGGCCGTTAACAGCGTCTCACATCCTCTATGCCAATGCATCCACTTCCAATTCTTTTGAACAGCGGGATACCTATTGCATTAGGGTCTGATGGCCCTTCTGCATTCGGCAACATGGGCCTGACATATGACTTCTTTCAGGTGGTTCAATCAATATCTATTGACTTCAGTTCCTTTCCACTAACCTACTTACGACTAGGTTCTCGTAGCCAGTGAAATTAGTGGCTTAAGTACGCTTGGCGTATTCGCCAGGGATAGCATTGAGGTACGATAATCTAGCTTTTAGTGTTTCTGCCAAAATTTCACTGGAACCCTTAGTTTTCGATGATGACTCCGGAGGAAAAGGGGATAGCACTGGTGATATGGGAAGGAGAATGGAGAACATTCTTGGAATACATCCTCACGACTTACGGGGAGTGAATTGTAACTTGCGCACAAATAGTCCCATACGCAAAAGTGCAATGTAATCTCGCGAGGCCTGTCCTAAGAGTGCGAATAGGCTACTGTGATTACCTATGAGCATTTTGTGCTCGATGGCACTTGTTTTCCGCGCGGTAGCTGCCTAAAGGAGCTAAAACAGGGGCCGATAACACGCGCTCAGTTTCATCTCCCCCCCTATGTCGTCGCTTCAGATGTCTACGGGTGTTCGTCGTTCCGAGAGAACCCAAAGCACACGGAAAGCATCGAGCTATATGGAAGACACGGCTCATGATGAAGACAGCAAGCCGACTGAAACTCGAAAGAAAAGGGCTAAGGCGTCAAAACGTCGCAAGGTCGCGAAGGCTCCTGTTACTCCAGGTAACAACAGGTCCGAGTCCACGGATTCTGTGCCAAAGGATCAAGTTCAATGGATCAGACCGTAGGCGGATTAAAGGCCGTCGAGGGCACCTTAAGCAAATGACTGAGACCTCCCTTGACGTCCTGCACGAAATCTTTCGTGACTCGGACCCCACTGACCTGCTGCATTTGTCCTGGGCGAGCAAGCACCAGGAGACTGTCACTCTGTCAATCGTTGAGGCCGAGTGTATGGCGTTCATCCGGGCCACTCAACAGGCGTTGTCTCCCTGCCTGGCGGATTTCTTCGCTATGTATAACGTTTGTATATGACAGAACCCATATTTGCATATGCGGTATGTAGTCGTGGCGGTGCTCATCGCCATGCTCCCATGCTTCCATGCGGTGGGTTGTTGCTTTGGCCTCTGAGGATCTCAAGGGACGAAATCGACACGAAGCGTTCTCATTAAAGGAGCGATTACGTGCTTTTCGAACTACCCTGAACTTCGAGAACAACTCTGGGTAACCCAGCCTTTCCATTCGCGAAAACAGGGAACCCAGAATATTCTTCCGCCTCTATCGCTCAGCTGGGAAAGAAAGGACAACGGAAGCTGGGTAACCCCAAATGCACATTGATTTTTAACATCACATCAAGTGTCAAGTGTCCGGCTTTCAACCATCAAATCATGGGGTCGAAATGAACGTATGTGAGTCAAAAATTATGACTCGTTTCTAGTCTCCGTGAACCCATAAAGCGGAAATATACAGCTTTCCTCCCCTTTACAGCTTGAAGAATGACATCCATTCCCATAGACAAGACCAACTACCTAGAACAACGGGCCAAGTTGATCAATGCTGATAGGGAACTGAGAAGAGATTGGCCCAAACTGCGCACGCGTTCTGAGTTAGAGAGAGAGGCAGATGAGATTGTAAGAAGGATAAGGGCAGAAGAGGCTGCGACGGTATGGAAGGAGGAACATCTAGACGTTCCCCACCCCTTCCCTGGCATGGAGTTCCTGACTGGTACGTTGTGTTGTTGTTCACCAATATCCTGAGATGATCAAATCTCCATTCAGGCAAGAAGATTATAGAGAAGACACGCATATTTAAGATCCTTTCCCGAGTTGAGATCTCGCCTATAAATCCTTCTGTCACGCACTAAGTGTACTCTATAGATGCCCAAAGGCGCACTCTTACATGCTCACATTGCTGCCACAGTTGACGTCCGAAGTCTACTCGACCTCGCATTAAAGCAACCTGCAATTCATGTCCGCGTGCCTGAGGTCTTGACAACCACAAACATCACATCAATTCTACCCGATTTCTCACCTTTACCTGTGGGACTATACAACCATGATGGACCTGGTATAACGTCAAGTGAATACGTTCCGAACACATGGGTCAATATTGCGAAGGCGAGGGAGTTATTTGACGCCTCGCTCGGTGGTCCAAGTGGTTTTGATAAATGGGTCATCGACGCCATGATGATCCACCCGAATGAAGCTTACGGGACGCATAATACGGTGTACAAGGTATGCTTGCTGCTGGTGATGATTTGAATTTTCAAGAGTGACGAAGCTTTCCACAGATCTGGAGGAAATTCCAAAGCACCTTCTCGGTCTCTAGTGTGAGTCTGCCTCTGACATATTTCTACGAGTGAACGTTCTGACCCGAACTCTTATCTAGGGTCTCATACGTTTCTTCCCTATCTTCAAGCAATATCTCCGTCTGTTTTTCCTGAGCTCAGTGAACGATGGGATCCTTTATGTGGAACCACGGATCGATTTCTTCGTCGCAAAGTTAGCCTTGCGAATTCCTGCTCGGATGCCACAAACTCATCGAGCCTTCCCTCAGGGGCATATCTGGAGCCGATGGAAAAGCGACTGTCACTCATCGAGAAATTGTGGTCGTTCTTGAAGAGACCATACGCGAAGTCAAAGAAGAACTCGAGAAAGAAGGCCGTGGTGATAAGTTCCTTGGAGCCAAGGTAGGCATCGCCATTGACATCGAGCTACCGTCATGCTGAACAAATAATTAGTTTATCTATACCACGTTCAAAGCTGTAGCACCCAAGGACCTTTACTGGTACCTCGATGACTGCATTGCTCTGAAGAAAGAGTTTCCCCACTTGATTGCCGGTAAGACCCCATCCATGATTGGCATCGTCCCAATACTTATATGCACGTGGTCTTCAGGATATGATCTTGTCGGTGACGAGAATGAGCTAAGACCAATCGTTGACTACGTCGAACCCCTATTATACTTCCGCAAACGTCAAGTTGAAGAGGGTGTAGAGATACCATTCTTGTTTCATGCAGGAGAAACACTAGGTGATGGTAACGCGGCAGATAGTAATGTATATGATGCTATCCTCCTCGGCACCAAAAGGATTGGACACGGGTCAGTTCCACACGTAAAAGCACTGGTTGTTGTGCAACAATATTAAATACCGACAGGTTTTCTCTTGTTAAACACCCAAAGCTTATCCAGGTTTGTCGAGAACGAGGTATTCTACTCGAAGTCTGCCCCATTTCGTAGGTGTCTCTCAAGCACTTATCGACGAATCAACTGATATATCATTGCAGAAATGAAGTTCTTGTAAGGATAGTCCCGTTCCGAAGTAGCATTCACCCCATGGCCGTTAACAGCGTCTCACATCCTCTATGCCAATGCACCCGCTTCCAATTCTTCTGAACAGCGGAATACCCATTGCATTGGGCTCGGATGACCCTTCTGCATTCGGCAACATGGGCCTGACATATGACTTCTTCCAGGTGATTCAATCAGATTTCAGTTCCTTTCCACTAACTTACCTACGACTAGGTCCTCGTAGCCAGTGAAGTTAGTGGCTTAAGTACGCTTGGCGTACTTGCCAGGGATAGTATTGAGGTATGATAAACCAGCTTTTAATGTTTCCGCCAAGGTCACTGAAAACCCTTAGTTTTCCATGATGACTCCGGAAGAGAAGGAGATAGCACTGGTGGTATGGGAAGGAGAATGGAGAACATTCTTGGAATACATCGTCACAGCTTACGGGGAGTGAATTGTAACCTGCGTACAAATGACCCCGGATACGAATAAGTGCAATGAAATCTTGCAAGACCTGTCCCAATAGCGCGAATCGACTGTTTGTGATTACTTACGGGCGTTCTGTGTTGCCTGTTTTCCACGCGGTGGCCGCGTAAAGGAGCCAAAACAGGGGCCAATAACACACACTACAGCTTCATCTCCTCTACTATGTCGTCGTTTCAGACGTCTACGGGCGTTCGTCGTTCCGAGAGAACTCAAAGCAAACGGAAAGCACAAAGCTATATGGAAGACACGACTCATGATGAAGACAGCGAGCCGACTGAAACTCGAAAGAAAAGGGTTAGGGCGTCAAAACGTCGCAAGGTCGCAAAGGCTCCTGTTACTCCAGGTAACAACAAGTCCGAGCCCACGGATTCTGTGCCAAAGGATCAAGTTGCGAGAACGGATGATAGACGGGTTAAAGGCCGTCGAGGGCACCTCAAGCAAATGACTGAGATTCCCCTTGACATCTTGCATGAAATCTTTCGTGACTTGGATCTCACTGACCTTCTGCATCTGTCCTGGGCGAGCAAGAGTTTGCGTGCCATCGTCATGGCGAAGGAGGCTAGATATATATGGGAAGAGGTGAGAATCCTTTTGCTTTGACTATTTGTAGATGCCGTTCAACGTGGTAGGCCTTCGAAAGAGTGCGCGCGACGGAGAACCCTCCTCCACCCTGTCCTTGTGATCTTAATCTTGCTCAGTACTCTCGATTCCCGTTTGCGAGGAAGTGCATGGTATGAAAACAAACTTATTAATAGCGCCCGCTGAAGTGTGCCTAAGGAATGTGGAACCAACGCTGGGCATTGGAGCTCCTGGGCTATGAGGTTACGGGTTTGCTGGAAATGCCTTTTGTCTACGCGGTGCATCGACCTTTGTCTCTCTTTATGTGTGACATGCTGAAGGTACCGCAGCTTCGTCCTTCGCAGATCGCTTAAATACGAATATCAACGCCGACTTCCTTGTCTGTGTGCCAGTCAGTTCGGTTCATCTTACCAAGACTTGCACATCAACAAAAAAACTCTGACAGAGAGACGTTATTTCTGTTTGATGAGCGACTATTTGGAATTGGAGAAAGCGGCAGACCCAAACGGGAGAACAGACACAGAGACTTTCTGCAACAAGGCTAAACAATTGGATAACAGGTCAAAGGTCAGTGAATCTCCAGTATAATTGAACGCTCGGCTAGACAGAAGGTGTCCTTCACAGGATTCCAGTCTTTTCGAAAGATGGGAACAGCAGCGAATGGAGAACAGGAAAGAAGAGTTAGACCGAATAAGGCACGAAAGACAAGCCGCGTATGTCTCTACATCCCTTATCGCCCTACCGAGTTTAATGTAAGAGGTCCCTTAGTATCCTGAAGAAGCTAGCTGAGATAGGTAAGTGCTAGTACCTTACACGAGGCTGAATCGCGGATAACCGGCTTTTATCGCAGGTTGGGCGGAATCAGAAATTCTGGCTATCACTGGAGGTGACATAGACGAGCTACCTGGTTTCGCGAAAGCAAAGAAACTTACGGAAGGAGGTACATTAGCTTCACTTCTTGAAGTGCTTCGAATAACATGACGGTTCCTCCTTATCAGACTGGGAAGCTCTCCGTCGCGAATTGGTGAAACGTCTACGAGAGATCAAAGCCGTTTATGTTGAGGAAAGGAAGGCGATAAAGCTGCGCGACCGTTGGAGGTCATTCAAAGAGAAGTATGGAACTTGGGCCGAGCAACAAACGATGGACCCGAGCATGAAGCCATGTCCTGTTGACCTGGCTGTCTACGAACCGTTCAAATCTGCCATTTTTACACCAAGTGAAGAAGATGCAGAATTCTGCTTGGGCGACATCGACCGCATCGGGAAGGAGTGGGTCGAATCAAGAGACCAGTTCATCCTCTCGCTGCTCCCTAAAAGCGGTCTCCTCAGCGCCATCATAGTAGACAGCTCCCAGTTGCGACCTCTTGCGATCCCTTTGTTCCGTGGAGTTAACCCTGACTCATGCAGCACCCTCGATGAAGTATGTCAATGGCGTTGTACGGCTAACGAGGAAGTTCCAGAGCACTTAGAGTCCTCCGTGGACCTATCCCTATTGCCATCGCTTAAAGCTTTGACATGTGAAAGACCATGTGAAAGACCCTGGCTTTGGGACTGTAAAAGAATCGAGCTTGACGTACAAGTCTGCCAAGTTGTGAAGAAGACCGTGAGCTTGTTCGGATTGGATCCTTCGACCGCCACCGTCCCTCAGGTGCGGGGATGTAGGCAAAGGTATAACTGCATTCGATGCCAGAATCCTGCATGGGGTCTGGGTGGGCGTGACATGGATTGGCATGCAGTTGTGCGTTTCCCTTTCCCCCACACCTCTCCTCTTCAACCTAAGCTGACTACTCGATTAATGCTCAGGTACATCATGAATTAAAATATCATAAAGATCAACTTCAGGAGATCGTTCCGGCAGAAAAGAAGTGGAGTTCGATGGACGTTACAGTCTGAAAGTTAGGCTGTAGTACCCAACTGTTCACCGTTTGCATCTATCTACACGATATAATCTTCTAGTCCGGCTACGTGTCCCCCAATCCCTGAGCTCCATGGTATTTAATGAAAATGTAGTTGTCTGTTTCCAACCTAAGTTCCCCAGTTGTTGCAGATGCGAAGGGATTATGCCAGCAAAGCCGTCGAGAAGGGGTGTATCAAGCAAATATTCCGTCTCAGGGCGGTGCGTTGAGCCTTATCCTTGCCGTGTTTCGCTCCTCCGTGAAAGCTGGAAGTGTCTCGGATGTCGAACGGAAGGTCATACCTCATACGGTCAATATCCACAGGCAAAGAACTCTTCTGGAAGTTTAAATCGAGGCAATGCACAGTAGTCACCGAGGATGAGACGACGTAGGTCGCAAAAAGCCTCTCAATGTCCTGGTTCACTTCTGAGTAATGTAACGTGCAAGTGAGAGAGCGGCATGGGGAGTGGTAAAGGTGACGAAAGAGGATCTAGATCCCAATAGTCCATTAAGGTATTTTCAGGAACAATGGCGAATGGGTCATCCCCAGGTCATCCTCGACCCTCGATACTTAAGAACCTCACTAATTGAGTCGCAGTTGCTCGCGCGTGAAAACATATTTTGGTCGCTGACTCAGCTGTTTGCTATTGGCCCAATTTGAGCGCTGTCTGACTTGTAGAGTGACTTCTACGTACAGCTACAGTCCAGACGTCCCACTTTGGTCAAATCACATTTTATTGATTTGAATATTCTCTTGCTCCGTTCAATGCACGCGGATACACACCAGATTCTTCAAGAAGTGTCTGCTTCGGAGACAAACCCGTCCAGCATCGTGACTTCAGACCAAAGCCCAAGCCCAAGTTCGTCAAATGTGGTATCAAACCTGATGACCGAGATGCCTCTCGACACACTATTGGAGATCTTTGACCAACTAGAGCCTCTTGACTTGTTGCACCTTTCTTGGTCGAGCAAAAGTCTGAATGCCATTATCATGGGCAAGGCTGCTCGATTTCTTTGGGATACAGGTTCTTTTTCAGACCATATCGTGCTCATGAAGAATTCTGACATAGGTTTTCACAAGATTATATGCTTCGGAAAATCCACCTCCGCCCTGTCCTGCAGATCTTAACCTTTGCGCAATGCACGAGATTCTTATTTGGTAAAAAGTGTATGGTGTGTGATGTTCTCGCCTCGTCATTATAGTGTTGTTTTTTTATGCAGAGCTCTGCTTTATTCGGGAATGCGAAGCAGCTCTGGGCCTTCATGATTCTTGGATGATGAGACTCCGAGCTTGCCGTAAATGTCTGATGTCTCAAAAGTGTGTTCTGTCAATACAATCAATTCTTTTTTGATGTAGCATTGAAGTTTCGTTTTAGGTTTGTATCACCCTCCTGGCTTTGCTGTGATTTTCATGAGGGGTTGGAGCTCAGTACTATAATGTTAGGTGAGTCTGCCAGAAATTTGCTTGCCAGGTATCTAAAATTTCCCAGGAAATCAGGTGTTATATAAGAAGTCGGAGCATGATCAGTTGGAAGCCAAGATGGAGGAGCTTCAATGGCGTACAGTCACCAGAGTTAAGGACGAATGGAACTTGCCCTTTCGGAATAGGGAAAACGTAGGCACAGTACCACTTCCGAAGATGGCCAGATGCTAATATCATTCATATAGGGCCAAGTGGCTTATGAAACCTGGAAATCGAAAAAGAAAGAGGAACGCAAGGATGAATTGGATTCTGCACGGAGTGAGAGGCGAAACAAGTATGTCATTAACGCCTTCAACCTCCCAAGTTGCGCTCAAACCTATATTTCTGTAGCATTCTTGAAAGGCTCAAGGAAATAGGTTCGAGTCGTGAACTCATCCTTTTGGCATATACCTTGATACCTTTGGACAGGCTGGGACGAGCCAGAGATCAGAAAGACAATCATAACAGGGTGTCTACTCTTCCTGGGGTCCTGAAGCCAAAGCTGCTGACTGATCGAGGTAAATCTTCTTATCGTCTGTTGGAGGTCTTGTAACATGCGTCGCTTCGGCAGAGTGGAAGAATCTTCGGCCAAAACTTCTTACACATCTGCAGCAACTCGGGGCGATTTACATCTCAGAACGACGCTCAAAATTTATGGGTCACTTGCAAATCCTGAAACAGCAGATAGACAAACTTCGATCATCTCTTCCAGTTGAATTACTGCCTTTGCCTGAGGATCTCGCCATACTAGAGCCTTATAGGTCAAGTATCTTCTTCATGGCCAGTCCGGAACCTGAAACTGCACCCAGTGACGAAGAGCTGGCCCAATCGATTACGGAATGGAACGAAGTGCGCAGACGCTGTTTGTTATCCTTGTTGCCCAGAGATTTGGCAGATATTCAAGGACCGGATCCTCTCGAGTTGGCCTCTGTATTTTTCTTCGTTGAGGGCTACCCAATCGCAAGCAAGGGCCAGGTACGATTCCGGATGACGCCCCGAAGGAGTTGTCTCAGATGGGAGGATCATTCACGCGGCCATGGTTTTGGGATAGCAAGTTCTGTTTCAATCATAGGGCCCACGAAATTGCCAAATCCATCATCACACATGTTGGACAAGACCCCCTGACAGCAACGGCCTCAGGAATGGGAAATACGTTATTATTTCGATGCCTTCGATGTCCAGGATATCGCGCAACATGCCGGTGGAGTGATGTGGTATGTGAACCCCCCTCCTTTGCGCCTAATGAGAGATTGATCGGCACCTACAGATCAATCATGAAACAAATTTTCACGATGATGAGGTAGACTTGTCTCCTAAGGACAGGTGGTCTCCCGAGGACAAGTGGGAAATAGCGCGCAAGATTCAGCACTGACCTATAACCCCACGCATAATTTACGCTTCTCTCCATCGTACTATAGTTTTGGAGTTCTCTAATCCAATTCAAACCTCGTGCCGTTGATCTAATCCCTGGTTGAGTCAGCGTCTGTCAAGGCATCGCGTATGAGTCACAGCCCGTCAGTGAGTAGTCAGCGACGGCCGCCAGGGTTGGGCGGGAGGCGGGAGCAACGTCTAAATTAGGAAGAGTGCGGGCCACATGCTGCCACATGGTTCCTTGGCAGGTCTTCCCATATAAATATTACGCTTTGCTCTCCCTCCCCCATCCCTTCCTGAGGTTCTTTGTCTGGGCTCACTCTCCGGTCTCGATAATGAATACACCTATCTGTCGTTTCTCGGCAAGGCTTCGCGAGAAGGAACTAGCCGCTCGGAAACCGGCGAATACCCAGAGCAAGGAGCGGCCGGCCCAAGCACCTTCAACCGTCTCCACAAGCAGGCCCAGTTCTGCGAAACGACGAAAGACTGACCACGAAGCAACGGAACAAAATAGCTCCAAGGCCTCGTCCATATCGAGGCCAGACGTTCGGGTTAAAGGAAGAAGAGGGCGTCTTAAGCTCATGACTGAGATGCCGATGGACGTTCTATACGAGATCTTCAATTCCTTGGAACCTATAGACCTCCTTCACCTTTCGTGGGCAAACAAATCTCTTCATTCTATCATAATGGGTAAATCGGCGAGATTTCTATGGGAGAACGTATGTTCTTCGACTTATGTGAACAATCTCAGTATCCTTGAGCAGTCTTATAGGCATTTGAGGCATTATATACGTCCGGACACCCACCACCTCAATGTCCCTCCGATCTCAACTTCGCACAATACACAAAATTATTGTTTAACAAGCGGTGCACCGTCAGTCGTTTCTCCTTAACCCACTTATGCTGTCTTCTCAATCCTCATTACCACGGCCCTATTTTTATGTCTGATGTCTTCAGGAGTGTAACTCTCCTCATGGCTCACACGTTGTTTGGCCTCATAGGTTACGGGTATGTGGCAATTGTTTGGAGGGGAATCGGTATGTGTGCCGGACATTTCCCTACATGGCGTGGTCTTACATGGGACAGATTCACGGTACTATCGATTACCCACCAATACTGGCTAGTCATACCGATGATCCGAACATTTGTTCGCGGAAGTGAGCTGCTTTTTATATTTCGCCGACTTGTCGTGCTGATCTTTTCTGCTAAGGATATCAAACATATGTTCTGAGAAGTGAACTTGATGAAGTCAAGGCCAAAATGGAGTCTATGCGCCCAGAAAGTGATGAGTGGAATGAATATATGAAGCAGAGAGAAGAGTGGATGAAGAATAGGCGAAAGGTAGGAATGACCTTCATAATTCACCTTCATACGATTGACATACATATTGCCCGTGTAGGAGGAATGGGAATTCACACAGTGGCAGAGGGAGCAGAAGCGGGATCGGAAGAATGAGCTTGAGGAGATCAGGATAAAAAGGCGAAATATGTAGGTTTCTCCTCAATCAATGCCTCAGGCCGGCTTGCTCACTCTGCACATAGGATCGTTGCAAGGCTTAGCGAACTTGGTGCGTTACCCGTCAAGGATTTTTGAAAGATATTTCAATGACCAGGGTTCTAAAGGTTGGAAAGAAGAACTTGAGCGTCTCAATAACCATCAGCTGTGGACTCTTCCAGGAATGAGAATCGCGAAACCTCTCACAGACAAAGGCGCGCCACATGAATATAATAATTAACCACTCAGGCTGATATATGTTACAGCTTGGGAGACCCTTTGTCCGGAGCTAATTGATCACCTCGAAGCCGTCAGAGAACTTCGGCTCGAGCGGGAAAAGCAAACCCGAATCATACGACGCTGCGACAACCTCGCTAGGAAGATCTCCACTTGGTCAAGAAAACAATCCAATTACAATTTGATGCCCCAAATCCTCGACGTTGCACTGACGGAACCCTTCAAATCCTACGTCCTTGGCGAATTGGACGAAGAGCCGATATTCATGACAGATAATGACGAATTTGCGAAATCACTGGAGCACTTCACAGAAGACTGGAACGAGTCTCGGAACCAATTCCTTGCTTCCCTCCTACCCAAGTCTCAGAATGGGCCCGGAAGAGCGAGCGCTAAAGGCAAAGACAAAGCCGGCTCCAGCGCCAAAGCCCTCAACCTCGCAACAACCTTCTTCCAATGCCCCTCCTGCGTTGAACCAATCTCCTATCCCCGTGTTCTCGCTCACGAATGCCAACGCCAACCTTCCACCCAGGTTAATCGCCGCGACGCGGACCCCGAAGACCTCTTAGTAGTTTCCGCCGCGATTTATCACAGACCATGGCTGTGTGACTGCCGTGATCTGACTTTTGACCAAGAGGCGTCGAATGTTGCAAGGGCTATTATACACGAGTGTGGCGAGAATCCGGATGAGATTACCGCGGAGCAGATGGATGAGAAGGAATGTAGATTCGAGTGTGTGAGATGCTCGGAGCCTAGGAAAGGACGGTGGGTTATGAAGTGGCGCATGGCAGTATGTACCCCCTCCCCCTCTTTGCACCCCCTAGTCCGCCGATCTAAATTTATCATCTAGGTCTTACACGAACTCAAGAAACACTCAGCACACTCCAACGAGTCCTCATCGACGTCCCCGCCCAAGGGGAAAAAGAAAGTCAAACAGCCAGTCGAAAATAGGAAGTGGCGCCTTGTCACAGATCCAGAAGACCTCGCCTTAATACGTTTCAGAGAAGAGAACGGAGGTGCAGGGAAACCATTCCTTGAGTGCAAACGGTGCCGAAGTGCTATTTCGCCTGAGCTGCAAGTTATGCAAACGCATTGGAACTAGTGAGTTAGCATCCCTTCGCAGACGCATTTCTAATCAACCATCAATCAATAGTTACCACTCCTTCCCCGAGATGGAAGATGATCACATGATCGACCATATTTACGGTGTGCCTTCGCCGACTACGAAGCTGCCTATGCCAGAGGAGAAGGAACTGAGGGCCATGTTCGAGGTCCCGCTGGATCGGTCAATCAGAGATACCCATTTCCCTGTGAAAATCCCTATGCGGAAAAAGGCGGATGAAGATGTGAAAATGGAGTGAACGCTGCGATTTATCCCTTCATTGGTTGCATTTGTTGGGTAATTTATGGTTTATTGTGGGGTGTTTAGTGACCCAGTTGGTGCCTTCGCGTCCAATCGGACGAGTATACCCAGCACCTGCATACTTACATGTATAATGATGCAATGTTCGATGGACTATACTTGATACACGAGCAATATATACATGAACGTTGTAATTGTACAGGATATAAAGTTTCAAACTTACAAATGTCAGTTTACCTCGAAAGTAACCATATTAAGCACTATACCAGTCTGGATCTGGCGGTTCTGGTATATCGTCATCATCATCCCCACCTCCACCACCATCTCCACCGTCTGGGACCTTGAAATCACCAAATTCCCACTTGAAACAGTCCTAAGGAGGGGCATGTAAGAGAGCCGTTTCACCAGGCGCGGGATTCCGTCACTTACCACGCAGTCTTCCTCAATTGTGGCTGCTGGCACCTCCCTCCTCTTCCTCTCCCCCCCAAGGCCTTCTATGCCACTCTTCTTCTTTCCTCCGAACCTCAGCTTGCGCTTGATCCAGTTCCACCAATCCTCGTCCTCATCATCATCGCTATTATCATCATCCTCACTTGGCTCACCCCAGTCAACTTCCTCATCCTCCAATAACCTCGTAATCACCGCCTTGATCACATGTGTTCTCACATCGACATGCCATCCTAGCTTGCCAACCGTATCAAATACAATGCTTTTACCTAAATGACATCTAGTCTCAAGCGCATAACCGGCTTGCTCACAAGGCGAGAAAATGCCTGTGCATGCGCCTTGCGGGATTGGGTCCGAGGTGTGGTAGACGTGGGTTATAGGAAGGTGTGGATGAGCAGGATGGGGGTCTTCGTCACTAGATGAGACCGAGATTAACGGAGAAATTGACGGGGAGGGTGGGAGTGGGAGATGGAGACGTGATGCCGCAAGACGTTCGCCTGGAGCTTCGAACGCGACGACTGGGAAACCGTATGTTGCGCCTAGAAGAGAAGCGAGAGCGCCACCAAGGGAATGGCCTGTAAGCCATATGTTGGCATGGGGGTAAGCTTCAATTAAGTCGTCCACTAATCGCTGTGATTAGTCGAGATGGTGAGCAAACAAAGCCACTCAGGCGCATATATCCACTCACGACGCCGATGGAGTAGAATAGACTGTCGTCAATGAGGGCTTTGGAGAGGCATGTGTTATCACATCGCCAATGCCTTGCATAACAGTTACAGACGGTACGGATCATCCAGGGAGGGCTGACGTGGGCGCAGCAGCACGAAAACAATCTTGATACGGGTCGCATCAGCAAGTTGCGGTGCCACCTGGTAGGAAATGGGCATACAAGTTATCGTTGAACCTGTCCTTCCTTGAACTTGGGCCTGAGAGTGTCGTCCCCTTGATGGATAGGATAACAGTTGAATTATCGTTGGAGAGGAAGACGTGCCCTCTGAAGCCATCCGCTTCGTCTTCCCAACCAAATGGAAAGCTCTATAAGAATCATGAGACAATGTGTGGGTGAACAGAGAGGCTGCATACCTGATTCCATGTTTGGTCAATCTCGTACCAATTGGGCCGTCCAGGCATAGCGTAGGCATTACCCGACATCCTGGCTAGTTGCGCTAGCGTGTGCCGATCTTCGACGTCGGGCCCCGGTACTTCCTTCACGTCCCACTCAAGTGGTTCCGTAGGACTCTCTGCATATCTCAGCGAGCGCGTTCGTGTGTTGTGCAACGCATCTAGTGACCGCGGGCGATAGATCGTCGTTGGTCTGCTCTTGAGCGTTGCACCGATGCGGGGAAGTCGATCTACGTCGCTTGGGAAGAATCTGAGGTTTCTTTGTTGATCTATGGCCTTATTAGGAGCGAATCCTATGTGCGAGCTGAATGTTATCTGCTGTGAAACGAGTGCATCTGCGCAGAGGATGATATGAGCGAGGTAGAGCAGACCAAAGAGCATCAACAGCACTTCCGCTTTGGTCAAGGCCATTTATCACACCTTGCCTTTTTTGGTCTCCTTCCCCTTCTGCCAACTAGCTTGCACAGGTAACGGCACTTTTCAGAGTGCCCTCACAAGGACACGAAAGGCCAGATATGCTATCCCAGCCTTGGCCTCGACACTCGCTATACTCGGGATCGTCCTAGCAATTACTGTAGACATTCCCGAGAATACCAATGCATCCCATAACTCGTTATATACGGCACACTTTCGATCATTTTCGGCATATTACATTACACTATCTGGCGCTCAGCGATTGCTGAATTCCGCTGAGCTGCTGTTTATGCTTGTGCATTGCCGGACCTATATGGGGCTGCGAGGCTTGTTCACTGATGCCAGCGTCGCTGCAAATAGGTTTTCTGCGGATAGATGGGTTTCTCGTCCCATTGTTAATGGACGGGATGCCTGTTCGTGGAGGTAGTACAAGTGTGACCTTGGTCGTCTCTTAAAATAAATGTCGACGAAGACATGTCCAAATTATCGAATTGTCTCGACATAAGTAATTGCACTGTTTTACACGTTGTAGGTATATAGTATACAAATCGCATCGGTGACAACCAATAAGCGAAGGGCCCCCGACATGTTTTACATATTTCCGCTACGAAACGACCCGCCATTTCAGCTCTCCGGGAAACATGATGTTATCTCTGTGGTGATCTAACTCATGTTTCATCTGGCAGCGAAAACTATCAAATTGCGCCATCGGCATAAGCGTCAAGACACATACCGCTGACCAGCAGTTATGCAGGAGAATCTCACTACTGTCGCATTGAATGCAATGCAATCTGACCACATCACAATCGATTAAAAAGCTTATTGGCGTAGTCGTTCTGGGGTCCATTCCGAGAAACACTAACATGGTCGTCGTTACCGTATACCTTTCGAAGTCGAAGGACCACCTGTCTCGGTCCCATTGCCAAGGTCTACGAAACTCTCCCTTGTAGAGGAGGGAAAACTCCTTTGGCGCATCGCTAGGTATCTCGCCTGAAGTCTGTCTGGATCGACAAAGAGTGTGATAGTAATATTGGACTGTGTCGTCGCCGCCTCCGCAGAAGTACACGGCTTCCAGGTGAAGAGGATCACGAACTTCGTTGTCATCAACATCCTTGATTAAATCTGCGGGTAGTAAGGACAAGATGAACTGTTTCCGTTCGTGATGCCAATCCACCATGACTTGTCTGAACGTTGAATCATCCATGGATAAACATTTAGGGTCCTCATCGGTATCCTGAAAGATCATGGATCTGAAGGGCTCAAGAACAGAAATATCCTCCGCGAATGGACGCTCGTCGTCACCTAGAACGCTGTTTCCGTCTCCGCATATACGGTCAATCTGCTCCTGCATGACCTTGAAACGCCTGAGAATCTTGTTTCTATGTCTTCGCTTTTGATAGACCACCTTCGCTTCTTCCAAACGTTCCATGAGGGTTGGATACAGAGCATTCCACTCTATAGCGATAGTCAGATTGATGGATCCCACCATAAGAGTTCCCAATACAAGAACTACCTCGATCGGTTAACGCCTTGGGTTTTGAACAATCAGAAAGGGTAGCGACTGCGTGGAGACAGACTTCGGAGTCTTTCCAGCCTATGATACACTTTCAGGACTAAAACCGGAGCGTTAATCCAGATTTAGAACAAACCAATATCATCAAGCCTCTTTAGAATCCTGTAAGGTTCACGTTAGGTGTTATTCTGTGTGGCGACCAAGAGTTAACGTACGCCTTTTGTCTCTCAGCTCTCAGGGAAGAGAGTTCAGCTCTCCTTTCCCATTTTCTTTTGATCAGCCAAGTCATGTAAGAACCCGCACCCTGAAGAAAATTTAAGGGTTGTCGTCGCTTGGACTCCAGATACGTCATACCTCTCTTCGATCTTCCATGTGCTGTCTGCGTTCATTCCGATATTGAGTCAGAAGTTCACCGCTCAGAGTCCGAGCCTTTTCTTGGACTTGTTCATATTCCGCTTTTAGGTAAAACTTTCCCTTCCCTATCGCCGAAAGTCAGTGAGAATGATAGCTCCCATCACCCAGAACTGACGTGCGTAAATTGTGGCTAGACCCCACCATGGAGCGGGGGCAGAACCCGGTCCCGAAGCCGACACAAACCTATAATATGAGACGATTTCTCGTTGCAAATTTTGCAATTCATGGAACTTACCTTTCAGAGTGCAGGCATTGACGACAAACGCGCAATCTCATTGCCCAAGATCGATTGTGCCCGACATTTGTTTCGCACTCCTAAGAACATATCAGGTTCTCAGAATAACTTATCGGTCAGTGAGAGAGGGACGCCGTACCATGCACCGTTTACCAAAGAGAAAAAGGGTATATTGGGCGAGGTTGAGATCCGAAGGGCATTCCGGAGGCGGATTGTCTGATGCATATAGCCTCGAGAACGCCTGTTATTAGTCGTAAGTACCAAAAGGCGCGATTACGACGACAAGTCATAGTACATTCTTCCAGAGAATACGTCCACTTTTGCTCATAATAATGTCTCGCAGGGTCTTTGTCGACCAAGAGAGGTGCAAGAGGTCTATGGGATCCAGCTGACCGAAGATCTCGAGCAAAATGTCGAAGGGCATCTCCGTCATCAGCTTTAGATGGCCTCTCCGTCCTCGGACCCGGGCACGATCTCCCCGAGGAATTTGCTCTGCATCACCAGTTTCATCTGGGACAGGTCCTTCAGGGAACCTACGTCGCTTAGAACGCCAGCCTGAGCTTCCGTCAGCCTCGTGGTGTTCTTGTTCGACCATTTCGAAGCTATAGGCCTGTGGACAACTTTCCTAGTCGGTTGGCAACCCCGGAAGAGGGCCGAAGGCTGTCGCGTTAGAAGGTATCGATGCGTGTGGCGCAGGAGAGGGGTTGGATTAGTATCGAGGCCAGGCCCGTGGGGGCTGTTATAAGGACTTGTCGCCGGTGACAGACCCTCTGTCACATTGCTGATATCGATGATATAAGTCGCTTCGAATACTTACCATCTTACCGCCTACATTTACACACTGGGGGCCTGATCTCCGGCTTGACTGGGCGGCCCACATTTCTAAGACATCTACACAGAGAATTCTTGCCTTTTTCACCTCACGAATTCGGGATGACGGATAGATTGTCGTCCCAGAGTGTCTCGTGTCGTGGGCGGCTGATCGTCCACCTTTGTCAAAGGATTAACGTAATGGGCGGCAATATTTCCAGCTTCAAGCCTTAAAGGGAGCACCTAATACTCCAATGTCTCTTTGGATCACATCATGGGTTACGTTCAAGAACCACTCCAGCGCATCTGGTCTAGAATACTTTTCGGATACGCTGGAGTCGGGATCAACCTCCAACACCTTCAAAGCCTCATCTTTCTTAGCCGGTCGTCCGAATATGAACAAGCATGCAACTTGGTATATCTCATCCAATTCTGGAATTCTCGGCTGTTTGGCAATTCCAATTAGCGGGTCTCGGGGATTTATGTGCTCGGGAAGGTCTCTCACTTTCCCTCCGACGAATTCAGATCCCATTGAGCATATACTTGTCCAAATGTCTTCCATCCTCTCTGGAACCATATTTTAGCGGTCAAATATTTCGTACCAAGGCACCAAATAGGATCTCAGTTATTTGTTTTAGATTTTGACACCCTAGGTCGTAGGTCCCGTCACTTATGGTTCAGGAGTTTGATAGAAGTTTCGTCATCTTCAGTTGGGGTGACGCCTTCCAAGTCTTCAGCTCGCGCAGGCAATGAGTCCAACGAGTCCGCTGACGAGAGACCATATCCCTGCTTGCTACCAGTTTTGCCGGAGTGACAGGGGTCATGGTCATTGAGGAATATCAGGCTTCGTGAGGTGGTTTTTTTAAAAAAAAATCGGAGACAAGACACACTAATAAGAACGGAATTATAATCGACTGAGTCACTCTGAGTCGTTTAATCATTACCCTGGATGCTCTCTCACTTGGCTTGATCTACCCGCATGCGGAATAAGTGCTATTAATCTAAAGTATATGTAAACTCAAAGCTGCGGTCGAAGAGTATGCCATGGAAGCCCAAGAGACGAGAAGCCTGGAGCTCCAAGGTTCGTTACAACAACGGCCCCTAAGGATAAGAGTTCCACGCATAACTTACTCATAGTCTGGTTACTTCTGGAAGGCCTTGCCTCCCACGAAACGACCCTGAACCCAGACTTTGAGAATGTTCCTGTCATCTCCGCAGAATAAAAACCTCTCCAAGTTCTCTTCCAATTTCCTCTTCTCCGCGTCCAGATCACCATCCAACTTTGCCTCCTTCCCCCACACTCCTATCGCACCGGTATCATCCAAGACGCCGACCAAAAGGGCGTCAAAACTCTTCCCTAGGGAGAAGGAGCCAATTCTGCTAGAGAGACTGCAGACGTTTGCTCCTCCTAGCGTGGCTAGATAGAAGAGTGTTTGGATGGGGAGCTGACGACCGGCAAAACGTGGGGTAGAAGGGTTGGATATAAGGGCAGGTCCAGATGGCGGGGTAAATTGAGGCGAAGGAATTGGTTTGTCGCGTAGTGTCGAGGACATTGTATTCATTGCGATGACTTTAGATGCTATGGATGCATTTTGGATTGCATTTAGCATGGATACTGAATAACCACCAGACACGTCGGTCCCAAGGCCAAGCTGAGATGAAGAAAATCAATGAGATAGTAAAAAATCAAATCAACGCCACACACTTTCATTCCCTCATCCAGGTATCTCCCGATTGGTGCAACACCACTCCTCAAGTTGAAGTTACTCGTTGGACAATGACTGATCCCTACGTTCTTCTTCTTAATTAACTCGATTTCACTGTCCGTCAAATGGATTGCATGTGCCAAAATTGTGGTATCTCTGAGCAAGCCGTGGCAATCGTAAACATCGGCATAAGACTTGGCTTCGGGGAATAATTTGAGGGTATATTCTATTTCCGAAAGATTCTCCGAGATATGCGTCTGAATCCGCATACGGGGTCGGTCGGGGTATTGTGCGTCGTGCTGGTTCGCGAGGTCACGAATGCCATAAAGGAGTTCGCCCGTACACGAGATTGCGAAGCGAGGAGTCAAGATCGGCTGTACGAGGGGTTCTGGCATGGTGCCAATACTCGAGTCACAGGGTATAGAAGGAAGAGAATGGATATAAGATATGAGAGCCGAAGTGTCATCAAGGGAGGCGCGCGCGCTCTTCTCTATGTAGTAGTCCGGGCTCGCTCCATTCCGGTCCATGTTGCATTTCTAACAAGGATTATTAGCATTCATATCGTGAAACTTGAGGCAAGGAATACCCCGATAAACGCCCGTTGCCCTGAAGAGTTAGGATTTAATAAGGTTATGGTAATCGAGTTCTGATGTACAAGACTTGCCTAGTTTATGCGCGGTATCTGCGAGAATCTTGGTGGCTTCGAGATGGAGCGTGGCATAATAGCAGGATGTTGTCGTCTAGAAGCCGGACGTTAATGAGACGCAAGAAAAGAATGAATGCTGACGCACGCCGCAATCGAGTGATCTACGGACAACATCACGATAACCCTCCCGCGCAAACTCTACATCCGCAAACTGAGCCTCCTTGGGGAACGTGACGTTGTTCAGCCAGTCCAGAAGCTCATACTGGCCACCACTGCAATCATTGTCAGCACTTCTAAGGAGTGGTAAATATGAGTCAAGACTAACGATCCAAGGTTTGGGAACTGCGCCGCATGCTTCGAGGTAAGACTTCCTTTAGTGACGATCGTGATTGTGTTCAGTAAGATTGGCGCACCGTGTGGGTGTCTATAAAACCTGGAATGAGGAATTCCCCCTTCTGCAGAGTTACTACTTCGGCAGTCGAATGGCCCTTTTGACCCAGCACCTCTGTTAACCTGTCTTCTTCTATGTGTTCAAATAGCCACTCGATATCACCCGTTGGGCCTACGGCGAGTAAACACCTAGGCATTGCCTTCCAGGTTGAGGCATCGACTGGCGTAACAGCAGCGCCGTACAAGATAGAAACAGAACCAGACATAGAGGTTGATGAGGAAGATGCGGTTAACGGCGTATAGCCGATAAGAGAGAGAGCAGCTAAGCATGCATTTTCTACGTCGGTCTACCCTGTTGAACCGGACCATAGACTTCGAGCGCCATCATTGGTCGGTTTTCACTTACATAATGTGAGTGGGAGATAAAGGCTCCTTGGCGTTGGCTTGGTCGTCTTGTGCAAGCCCAGTGCAAGCCCTCACATCCTCCTGCGGTCCCGAGGTCACTCTTCCAGATTCAGTACGAGGCTTTGAGCGAGAATATAAGAGCGGGCTTTCCAAATCAAGGTATCCAAAGAGAAGCTGATTTCTCTTCCTTGTGCCTGTCAGCGCCCCAGTTTGGCCTCCGGCGATCAGTGTCCAGCATTCAACTTGAACGCATCATCGGACTATCGACCCCGCAGTTATCTATCACCAGTATCACAAGAATCCTCATGGCACAGGGATGCTGGAAGCCTTCATCCAATTTTGGACTTCGAAAGCACAGGCGACAATGAACTCGACCGTCCACAACACTAGAATCTGTGAAAACAACTGGATTGATAAGGCCAGAGAAAATCGGGGGCTTTAAAAAGGATCTCCACAAGAGGCGTGTAGGAGGTACCACTATCCTTGGCCGGGCTATTCTCGATGAGCGCAATATCCCAATCCCGACTGGTACTAACCTTAAGACTACACTGAGTCTTAGACGATATTCTGAGAATAGCTCCATCATCACACAGCTTGTGCCCCATGATCACGCTGCATCCAATCCCTTCGTCGCCAACACCTCATCCATGCGCAACACGCTCCACGCGGTTCAACCCCCACATTCCCTTATTCACGGACTGTTGGTTCCTCAAAATTCTCGCGGCAACCGAAAAAGACAAGAATTCGCACCATCTTCACCTGCAGGAAGTGCCAACGGTGTGAAGGAATCGAAACAGAAGAACGGAAGTAAAGAAGCGGGGGTGTACCTGTTTCCCATAACCATCAGCATCGTCATGTAGCTGTGTTTGTTATACTCCGAGGACAACCTGTGGTCTCCGGAGACATCGCCAAGCCCACTAGAAGCTGGCGTTGCGTTATGGTTCGATGTACACTCTTGCTGCTAGTGTGGTGCGATACTTATACGACATAGCGGACTTCCAAGCAAGAACTTAGGTGCCTGAAGCCACACACGAGTTCACAATGCAAACTTCTGGTACAAATATTCGCTCCTGGGCTTTCCAACGCAAACGAGCAAGATCAGAATAGGGAATGCAGACCAGAATCTTGGTCTTTTATATGTATAAGCACTTCTCTCACCCTGTCGCTTTTACATTTTATGGTTGCTGGGGCGAATAATCCATGTAATCCATGTAATCCGTACACACGACACTAATGAATTCACGTCCACTGAGACACACGTGTTTGATGGCGATCGTTATGTGGAACTCGGCCATACTTACACCCTCGAACTTGTCCTTGGGAAACGTTCCGATGAGAGTAGCGCTTACATTTGACAGATCTTCGTTATTCTACTTCTTTCCTTCCTTTCAAAGGGAGGGAAGTGTTTAACATCGATAGCTGCAAAGTTTCCGGGCGACACACGGGAACTAGCCATCCCATATTTAGCTCCTTCGAGTGGGACCCAGGTCGGCCGAAGAGTCCTAACATATGAAGTTGAAGATGAGGTTATCCGGGAAACCATCACTCCATTCCAAGAGGAGGGCGCTGTTTTCAATACAAAAACAATGTTCAGATCCCAAGAAAGAGGGATGCATCTAGCAATTGTTGCTTGACAGTCATGACAGATGCTTAACTCCAATCTATGTATCAGTAATGCATAAGTACTCTCCGAAAATAGTGCGCCAACAGCGCGCTGTGATATATAGTTTATATAGTCCCAAGAGAAGTTTCGGATTAGAAGAGAACTTGCAGTCCGCAGCCCACAGAGCTCAGTTCCGACCGCGCCGTGCCGATAGATTTTACATAGTTGCAATGCCGACATGACCCCGGACTTCTCGAAGTCACGATCCTCAGTAACCTGATGACAAAAAGTCGCGAGTTCAGACGTTCACAAAGTTGCACATGATGGTGGCTAGTTGGCATGAGAGGATGGATGCACATTGGTATTGGTGTGTTTCTTATTATATCCCCCTCTAGAACTATTCAACCAGTGCTATAAGTACGTATTCGTTTCCAGCCGCACGAACATGAAGAGGGAGAAGGGGAGAAGATCAACGCCTGATCGAAGGCTTACAATGAGCCCCTCTTTCATATGAATTTCGGCTGCGAGGGTTATTCATGGGATCTCTGTGACTGATTGCACATTAGATCTACTCCTTATCACCTCTTATAAAGGGCACGACGTTCACAATGTGAGTTGGAGAAGATGCGGTAGCGCCGTCTTGTCATCAATGGCATGATGCTGTTGTGGAGCCGGCACGAAGTCAGTGGTCAAAAGACCCAGTGACTCCAGCCTCGATGTATTTGACTCTTGATGGATGACGAGAGACGGGATGATGGTGGAGGTGTTAGACCGTCCTAGCAGTCAAAATAAGCCGAGCCGAGGAACTGTTAACTCCCACCTAAGCCAGTTTGATCGAACGGTTGAGCCCCTTGACCGGGATCCCAGTGGTTGATGAAGGTATTGGTAATCAAGAAAGGTAGCTTACTTCCCTCGTATAGACTTTGAAGACATCCATGGCATCTAGGGATCGGTGAAATAGAATCGTGTGCGAACTCGCATCCTTTATCTTCCACTGGGCCAGTGGGAACATGCGGAACCGATATCAATCAGAGCAACTAACATGGCATACTTCAAGCTACTGTCCAATGATAAGTAAACTGTTGAAGAAGCGGAGCTTAATAGACTGGTTATGATCGCCTGAAGAGTATGAACAACTGTAGGTTAATGGGCGCGGACTTTGGCATGACTCGACACGTTAATTGGCATGGTCTCGACGCGTTTTTACGCGTTTTTACGAGTCATATGGAAGCTACTAGTGTTAGCGCACTAAGAAACGCGTCCAGGTGGCAAATAAAATATAGGTGGAGGGGCGTGAACCCTCGTCAGGCATAACCACCCAAAAACCAAATGGAGTGATCCGTGGATTCCTCATGAGGTTTTCAAATCGGAAGCACATTATTCGGTATGTTAGCGGACTTCAAGCCGTAACAAGAAGAAAGAGAACTCGAATGGAGGATAATGCGTATCTCACAACATCATGGGGAAGGAAGAAAGTGGAATAGATCCGGGGAACTAGCGAGGAGTTATGGCTGTTGTGGGCCGTGGGTGAGGCCGTGTCACCGGTCTTGCCAGACTCCCGCAATCGGAAACCAGGGTCACCAATCACATTGGCAGGCGAATCGTCATCGTGGCAAGAAGGGGATGCATTGGGATTAATAACCTTACCAAGGTCGAATAAAATGAGGGGGATCCAGAAATCGAGAGCTCAAGATGGTACTGTCGCCATGTCCCAGCGAGGACTACGGTATCGTTGAGGATGCGAAAGGGAGTACTTGATATCGGGAATGAATCGAAGCTTGTCAACCAGGTGACACAGAGCAACCTTGTGCAGAGTTGGCAACTGAAAATGGAATGACCCTGTGAACGCTGATAGGGAAAAAGACATGACGACCTTGTAGCTGGTCGTGGCCAGAAAACAATACATGGTTTGTTAGTACCTAACGAGTTGTCTAATGTCTATCGCAAGTCGCGGAGGTACGGGGTGTTGCCACGATGGAGGATTGGGCAGGGATGATGGAGGATCTGGTGGCGAGAGTGACGGGAACGGGATGTCGAGTGTGACGTTTTGCCAGAAATATATAAAGAAAATTGGCGGATTCTCATCTCTCTGGTGTCCACCCTCCAAACGCTCAAGGCACTGCGTCAGGCAGCTGTTCTCGCAGTCTCCTCCACCTCCCCCGTGTCGTCCGCCATGCCGTCCCTCCGTCGGACAGCGTCCTCTCCTGCCGTACGCTCCTCCCCCTACTCCTACTCCAGTTCACTCTCCTCCACTGCTGTCCGCGCCCGCAACAACAGGCGCTCTTCAGCCTCGGAGACATCTGGAAGACGTGTTCTCGCTGACATCGATTGGTGGAGGGTCACCGAGGGACAGTGCGATCCTAATGCCGGCGACGCCGACGATGCCCCTTTCGAGGGCAACCGGGAACTTATCGGGAGCATTCCTGCCAGCAACGATGTGGGTGTTGAACACCCATCGAGCCTTTCGCCTTTGCCTTGGGTCCCACACGCCGTAGAAGATATTCCTGAGGTACCACCAATAGAATCTACCTCATAATCCACACTCACACTTACACACCTCTTACCTAATGCAGAATCTTCCCATTCTGCCCACCGCGCAATTTGCAGCTCTTTCGATCTCTCCGAGCACCCCCACCCGCCACGGACGTGATTCTTCGTCATCTTCTGTTGAATCTAGTCCGGAGTTCGCGGAGAACCAGCTCGAAGACGCCCCTTCAGAGTTGGACATGGGCTTTCTTGACTCTCCCTTACCTCCCTTACCCCGCTTCAGACGTGTTCCTCGCCACACGTTGGCCCCTTCCCTCGTTCGTTCCTTCACCTTTGCGGATACGCACTCCCTGCGCGTTGATGCACCCAGTCACTATGCTGACTTCGCCATCTCACCCCTTTCCTCTGCACCCGACTTCTTGAACTGAAGTTCGTCGGTGTCCAAAAACCAAAAACCATCGCCCAACTGCGCAACCCCTTTGCCTTGGACCTTGAGTTCCATGGCTCCCACGCACACGTATCCACCATCGCACATTTGCAAAAGCACCTTGATCACAAAAGTTTTCATCTTCCGCATCTCTTCACATTTTCCCTCATCTTCATACAATCTCTTTGCCATTTCTTTTCATATTCTTGTTTATCATCTCATCTGCATCATCGTCACGATTTATGTTCACGACCTGTTTATATTGCTTGAACTTTCTCCTCTGTTCTCAGTTATGGTTAGCTGTGGTTGTTCTCCATCTTAAATGCGTTCAGACGGAGACGCGACAGTACGGTAGCGACGATCCGCGATGACAGCGTTAGTTGCAGTTATTCTTTATCTTTTTTACTCCACGCGTTTTGCATCTATTCAATCAACTGAAAAGTTTCATCGTCCCGTGTCTTTAGCTTTCCACCATTCTTCC
The DNA here is from genome assembly GCA_018524725.1 of Podaxis mareebaensis. Classification (NCBI taxonomy): domain Eukaryota; kingdom Fungi; phylum Basidiomycota; class Agaricomycetes; order Agaricales; family Agaricaceae; genus Podaxis; species Podaxis mareebaensis. Next base: position 273,489 of record JAEUWP010000562.1, on the reverse strand, counting down.
TCGTTCCATTTGTCCCCTCATTTGTAACGATTAGATATGCATTCCATTCCCCCTCGTACTCACTTGTTCCCTTTTGTTATCCGCCGCTCTTGAAATATCTGTCTGTCAATGTTAACGAAACTTGTCACGATTTCTCCTCATTCTTTCCATATCCGAATAGAAGAAAAAACCTATTTCCTGTTAGTCTCATCTATCAAGTCTCAAGCCGACGAGGCTCAATTACATACATTCTGCAGCGAGCTGCCCTTTGTATCAAGAGTCCTGCTTGACAGGCTTCGTGATATCCCCTCGATCCGCATACCTGGAACTCTTGACAGCCTATCCAGTGTCTGGCGCATACGGGAGCTATTCAAGTCATTCCTCAGCAGCACGCTAGGAGAGCCATCATGACGCTAAGAATGCTGTCCATTCCATAACATGAGCCCCGATGGAGATCCGCGCATCCCTGGGCTGCAGCTCCTATGAGCGCCACATTGTTATCACCGACCACCGCAATTAGCTCGGGGCAAGACAATTACGGTTGTCATCAAAAGATGCGGTTCCTCAGTAAATAGGGTTCTATGTGCCTGGGAGGCGCAGGAAGCCTGGCGAAGGCTGTTGTAGTAGTCCATCGTGGTTGCGAGGTATGAAGGTGTTCCAGAGATAGTAAACTGCAAGGGGAAGCGAGAAGTCGGTTAGATGCGGTTGCTATATCGTGAACAGGATGGATATCAATGCGGGGGTGTGAACTGTAAGAGAAGCACAGCGCCTGCAAGTGGAAGATCATCAAGATTCAGACGGTGATGGCGACTGATGATATGTGGGTCTAAGGAACATATCTTTGGGAGGCTCAAGTTTCACGCGAGTCGGCACCCGATTCCCTGAATGAAGCTCGACAAAAACTACCCGGGAGGCGTTTGGAGAAGCGAGGAACCCGGAGAAGCGAAAGGTTCGACAATCAACGTCAACGCTGTATTTCGGCAAAAGCAGGCAGTCCAGAAACTTTGCTCGAGGGACTTGTAGCGAAGGATATGGTCTCGCCACGGACTTCGAGGCGGCAAGTAGTCCGTCCCCTCTTACCTCATTTCCATGGATATAAGCCAGCAACTAGTTCCTTCTCTGCTACTCCATCCCTGACTCCTAAGACGTTTGGACGCGATCCGCAGCGCCTAGAAAGGACATCAAGGACAATCACCTTCTGCGCCGCGATAACAGTTACAAATCACCCTGCCACTTTTAACACCATCTGCGATGCTTTGGATGACGTTCTCCACGACGCTGACATTTTCAATGGGTTAATCGTCTCGGATTCAGAATCCCGATACACTTCAACAACTCATTTATCAACTCGTTCACTGCTTTGCTTAACCTTGGTTCAAAAGCATGAATATATACACGTTTGAGAATAATGGTGCAGGGAGACACACTCCCTTCCTATTTGTGATAACTGAGGTACACTTCGTCATATTGCTTATACTTTGCCTGAGCTCGCTCGCTTCCACATCAGACATGCAACAGAACAAGCGCTTTGCGCAAAGAGCCCGGCTTGGTTGGATCATTTCTGAGGGGCGGAAAACGGAGCATGAGCTTGAAATCTACTGAGTCTTCCGAAGGTGGCTTTCATTTCAATCTTCTGCACAATTGAGCCATGAGAAGAAAGCGTAGGAGAGTTGTACACGTTGTGGCCTGTCCCAGGAGCAAGGCGTGCTGACACAAGTATAGATGAGGCCATCGTTGTCGTGTTGAAGGGACGGAATAACAATGGCAGGCAGGGACAAGGAATATATGTCACTGAACGGGTTGCCTAATCTCGCATAGAAGCTACACTTGAGGATGCAGACATATACTCCCACATGAGGGCCTGCGCGGCGCACAAGAACATTGAAAATTACACACAACAAAAATCGCGCAGATATTCGGTGGAAGGTGATGATTATGACAAGAACACAATGGGTAAAAGAAAAAAGTATGCATTGTCGGTGCACTCAGTCCTCGGCCCCGGCCTGATAACGATAATGGGTGTAATAAGTGTCATAGTGCGACGCCGAGATAGCATGCAGCTCACATTCTCCCTGATCTGCGCCTGTAGAGAGGTGGTTTCCCGTTAGCAAATCTTCAAGATAAATTTATAAATGGACTCACCGCCTGTTTAGGCATGGAATCACTCTCAATCTTGAAGAGTTTCTGGATCTCCTTGGGCGTCTTGCCCTGCATCATCTTAGCCACAGCCTTGCAACAAACATCTCTGTCATGGACAATTAGTGCCAGGAGGTCAAGAAAATCCCAGGAAAACGTACATGAGAGACTTAATATCGAGATAGTTCGCAGCACGGGTAATCTCGGAGAGCATCTCCTGATTGACGGTGACAAACTGTTGATCCCACTCGCCAATATCAATGGTGCCCGAGTGTGCCTGATTTTGGGCGGACTCGGATTCTGCAGAAGGGAGGGGTTCACCGCGGTGGTGTTCACAGTATTCAAGAACCTGAGTGGTAGCAGGCATCAAGGATCAAAGCTGGCAATACAGCAATGATAACTTGCCTTCTCGAGCACAGTGGATGATACATTGGGAAGTGGGATAGGTTGGACAGGTTCATCAACGTCTACATGGAAGAGTGTAAGGGGACGAGAATGAGACTATGGTAGTGCTAAAAGTGCGGGTTGAGTCACCCTCAAGGAAGCTCCCAATGAAGGCACTGCGCTCAGCAACTTCTTTGTCAACATGGAATTGTTGGTTGTCAGAAGAGACAAGGAGGACCATTGTCAGGTTGAATGAGCCCGGTGTGGATGTTTGGAAGGGGTGTTAAGTGAGAGATTGGGATATGAGTAATGAGTCACTGGAGGCGGACCAAGATGAATCAATGAAGAGCCCTGTGATGGATTTCAAACAGATGATAACTGAATTGTGAGTCCAGTATAATTCTCACGCATTCAAATCCTATGCTACCCTCAGCAAGAGGCTTTCATTCAAATTTGCCTCTGGTGAGTGTTATATATGGGTTTATTGTTGGTCACCTGGCTATCCCGTTCCGAGATAAGGAACTTTGCCACACAGCATAGGATATGACAGCATAGTGGTGACTGCGCGGAAAATGTAAATAATGTGACCTAGTTCTTCCATGTGCACTGTCTCGTTGTACACCTCTGTAGATTCTTCTAAGACCCTTTTTAATTTGTGCTCTAACTTTTCTTCAGTTTCTATGGCTGTGATCCACTACCTTCACATCAAGCCTCTCCTGTAGGGTTTGCTCAGACCTAATTAGGCATTAGATGTCTATGACTGAGATTGTTGCAAGACTCTGTCTGGAATGGGCAAGGAGCCCAAGAGGATCTGGAAATTCTTCAAGATTGTGATCCACTTTACACCTGGAGGGGCAGGTTGATTCATAATACCTCTAAGGTTTCCTATCCCAGAAAGTAACTGTACAGGTACGGATCAAGGAGAATGTAAGGTGCCTACTACAATCTTCCATTGCCATTGTTTGGCCCTTGTGACACTCGTCATCTCAATCAGAAATGGGCTGAGGACCATTGAGGCCTGAGATCTCACCCTACATCTGTTTCATTTACTTGTATCTGTATCATTGTCATATAGCACATCTGAGTATGAAAGAAATACAATATCAAGATATTCATTAAATACATGCATAGAAAACCAATTTGAGACATAATGTTCATCAGGTCAAATGCATATCGGAAGGCCCTGAGAGCAAGGCTTGCCTCGTACGAGCCCAACTCTGACCATGCCACCGAAGTGCTAGCGGAAGGGTCAGCTAGTGAAATTGCGAGCACTCTGAGTGGCAGGGCGCTATCTTAAACGTCCTAACCCTTCTTGTTCGGATTGCCTCGGTTCCAAAACTTTTCTCTTTTGGTTTGGCTTTTGATCCACCCGACCAAGAGATGTGGTCCGCGGATGTATAGGGTTCTGGTGTCCCTAGGAGATTTAGGAAGTCCGACGAAGGGGTGCAGTAATAATCCATGGAGGTAGTGAGGCATGAAGATGTTCCAAGGCAAGAACTCGATTAGATATAGTTGTTAGGGCGTGGATAGGATATTAACGCGGGGGTGTAACCCATAAGTTAGGTGGACGGGAAATCAAAGACAACTCTAGAGCCTGCGAGTGCGAGATCATCAAGATTCAAGTAGCGATGATGACTGGTAACATGTTAAGGAACATATCGTTAGGAGACTTGAGTTTCGAGCGAGTCGGCACCTGGTTCCCTGAACGAGACTGCGGCGGAGGCTACCGGAAGACGTTGAAGAAGCGAGGCACCCGGAGAAATGGTCCGATAATCGACGTCAACGGTGCATCCCGGCAAAAATAGGTGGTCCAGAAACTTTGCTCCAAATCGACGCCGCGAGGGGACCATAACGAAGTTCTAAGGGTGGCATAGCGGCTGTACGTGGCTTCGCCATGGATGACGCGGGTGGTGCCATCGATCTTGAAGGCGGAGGCATTTGTGATTGCTGTTGCGGCGCAGAGGGTAGCTGTCCTTGACGTGCCTTCCAGGCGTTACGAATCGCGTCCGAACGTTTTAGAAGCTGGGTAATGGAGTAGGAGATAAGGAATTAGTTATGTGAAAATGAGGTAAAGAGGAGGCGGATCACTTACTGCCTCTTTCTCAACACCTTCCGCGATGCTTTGAATGATGTTCTCCACGACACTGATGTGATTTCCATTGGGCTTGTCGTCTCGAAATCGCATCATACGCCAGCGAGAGATTTCAGGATCCCAATGCACTTCGACAATTCGATCATCAACTTGTTCGCCACTTTGTTTTAGCCTTGGTTCAAAAGCATGAATATACATGTGTGTGAGGATAGTAGAGGAAAACACGTACCTTTCCCATTCGTCATCATCAACATGCATCTCATCATATTGCTCATACTTTGCCTGACCTCGCTCACTCCCACACCAGGCATGTAACAGGAACAGGGGCTTTGCATGGAAGTCCGGCTTGTTTGGGTCATTTCTGTGAGGTGGAAAACGGAGCACGAGCTTGAAATCTATGGAGTTCTCCGAAGGAGGCTTCCATTTCAATCTTCCGCACGAATTGAGCCATGAGAAGAAATCATAAGAAAGGTGTACATACATGTTATTGTCTGTCCCAGGAGTGTAAGGCGTATTGACGCAAGTATAAATGAGGCCATCGTTGCCGTGTTGGAGCGACGGAATGCCATCAAAAACGGCCTTGACGTGGTATGAGAACAAGATCTGCTTCACTGCGATACTGGGTGATCGATGAGTTGCACCCTTTCCTGGTGTACAGGAGAAGACGTACCTGAAAGGCTGATGCTCAGCCATATGTGGATGGTCCACCATCATTTTCGAATATGGCTTGTAGAACCAAGCGTTTAGACGCTATTCGATTTGGATTGGTGATCGAAACACTGACACGGATAGAGGAGACATACCCCATAGCGTTTGTCAAGAGGCCTGGACATGACATTCTGGTTGTCTGCGACCAAGCAGTCAAACGCTAGATACCTCAGGGTTTCCTACGCGGGGGGTCAGCTTTGGCCAGGCAGCCGGCAGCGACCAAAGAGACAAGTTAACGAACTTGCTTGGTAATGGGATCTACATCAATAACCAGTTCGCCATCCACGAGCGTGTCCAAAAGCGGTTTCACAGGGTTTTCGTGGTGAGGAAAGTAAAGCCCGCTAAGTTGACGGTAGGTGTTATGGCGGTCAATCTGTGAGAAAGAGCGGTTATTCGTGGACACGAGAGTAGTACGGAGACTTACAATGAAAGTCGTCTGCTCACCAGTGGCAGCATCTGTCAAAACTAGCAAGAGCACTCGAACACCGTCCGACTTTTCGCATACCCAGAAACTAGGTGGTGAAAGACCGTCAACCGGAAGCCTGCAGGATTGTAAAGGAAAACTTGCTCTTGTGTTTCCAGCCTGGCGAGATCCTTCACACCGAAACTAACAGGCTGACTTCCTGGAAATCTACGAGCAGCCGAATATAAGCCGGTTTGTAACAATTTAATCATGTACCACGTAGCTGTAAACTCACCGATCGTGATCAACCTGGCACAACCTGGCAACATGGTTTTTGAGCCAGCGTTCCTGCTCGGAATTACGTGGAACGGGGTCCCCAGGAAGATCGGGGATGGGCATAGGACAAAAGACTGTTTGTGGGCACAGGTGAACAGCTACAGCAATTTCGACGCCGAAAGGGCTACTTAATATGGCTTACGTAAGGCACCGCACTTGGCGGTGGAGACGCGTACTCTCAACGAGGGCCCGTGCGGCATACGTAGAACGTCGAAAATCGTACAGACAATGCAAATTCAGTGCAAGGTGGTGATTATGACAATGATACAACGACGAGTAAATGAAATGAAAGTACGATAAGTGTGGGAGCTCAGCGATCCTCAGCCCATTCCTGATTACGATAATGAGTGTCACAATGGCAATGAAGGATCGTAGGCAACTCACGTTCTCCTTCTTGATCTGCGCCTGTACAGAGTTGGTTGTTGCGTTAGCAAACCTTCAAGATAGATTTATAAATCAACTCACCTCCTCTTCGGGTGTGAAATCGTTCACGATGTTGAAGAGTTTCCGGATCTCCTCGGGCGTCTTGCCCTTGATCATGTTAGCCACAGTCTTGCAACCCACATCTCTGTGATAGTGATTTAATACCAGAAAGTTGCAAGTGAGTCCAAACAAAACTTACAGGAGAGACTTGATATCGAGGTAGTTTGCAGCAAGGATAATCTCGAAGAGCATCTCCTGATCGACGGTGATGAACTTTTGATCCCACTCGCTGATGTCAGTTGTACGTTTGCGCGTCTCATCTTGGTTAGACTCGGATTCTGCAGAAGGGAGGGGCTCGCCACGGTGGTGCTCACAGTACTCAAGAACCTAAGTGACCGGCGTCAATGATCGAAATTTCGGATAATGTGAGAATCATAACTCACCTTCTTGAGCACGCTGGAGGATACATTGGGGAGTGGGATAGGTTGATCAGATTCGCCAACATCTATGCAAAAAGGAGTAAAGAAATGTGAATGAGACCAGTGTAACGCTGGAAATGTGGGTCGATATATACCTTCAAGCATATTCTTAATGAGGACGCTGCGCTCAACGACCTCCTTGTCGGCGTGGAATTGCTCGTTGTCGGAAGTGACTAGGAGAACCATTTCAAGTTATAGTGAGGGAGTGAGTGTTTGAAAAAGCTGTTATGCGGGAGATGGTGATGGAGGAGTAATGAGTGGCGAGGCCATATATGATTGCGCAGGAGCTCTGTTCGGTGATTGCCGATGACGGGCCCGTGCCACTTGGAACAATACACTGCAGACCATTGACTTGGGCAGTGTACCGCGCAACCGCCCTCGACATGTCTTTCTTGACTCGTTGTGCAGATGCTGCTCGATCCCCATTTTCTCTACTAGGTCCGCCAAATACCTGACTCATTTCAACTTCTCTAATGACAGTTCACAGGCTCAATCAGAACCGCCACAAAACGTGCAGGAGGCACGGTGCACAACCACGGAGGCTCTCCGGGTAAGCGCCTAGGTATCAAAAAATTCTCAGGTATGTCGCAATTGTTCTTGTTTCATTCACAATTACTTATGTCCTTTGTTAGACCAACATGTAATCCCTGGCAACATTATTGTGCGCCAGCGTGGTACTCTATTCCATCCCGGACAACACGTACGTGCCCTTGTACTATGCATTGTTCTTCCACCGACATAATTGCACTCAGGTTAAGATGGGACGCGACCACACAATATACGCCACAGCCCCCGGCTTTGTTCGCTTCTACAAGGAAAAGTGGATGCGCGGGACGCGTCGGTTCGTGGGTGTCGTGCTAGAGCGTGGAGAGGTTCTTCCCCGTGACGAAGCCGGACGCGGACGCAGTCGTTACTTCGGTCTAGTCAACCTCAATGAAAATCTTCGACAACCCGTGACCGCACAGGTAAACTAAACTCATTGTGCGTAAGCATCTTAGAGCGATACTCCAGACATCCAGAAGTGTAGACTAAATAATAATTAATTTTCATCGGTCACTGACTTCCTCGGCGGATGATCGTTCCACACCGTGGGTTAAAAATAGGAACCCTAGCTACCCACAGAGGCTTTACCCCCACCCCTCCTCTCACTGCGAAGCATGGCAGACTCGAAACCCCTCCTGACCATAAGGCCGCTAAAACTTTCAGGTATATCTGCTTTCTTCGCTTAAGAAGCCTTTCGCCTGCTCATTTGACCAGAGATTCCGTCCGAGGAGTCAATTATCGCAGCCGGTCGTGAACTCATCGAGTCGACCGAGTCATGGAAGACGGGTAAAACATATTTCACAGTTGTCAAGACTCTGTCTCGTCCGGCAAGCCCTCCCGATATCAGCAACTGGTATTGTCGCGTTAGTGAGCATCCATCTGAACAAATTACGTTCGACCAGCTTTGGGACAAAATGGCTAAGGACAAGGCGGTGAATGAGAAAGAGTGCGTCAATCAGACATTACTCTCACCGCCAAGTGCATTGAGCGTTCATTTCTTACAGATTTATACCAGTCTTGAACAAGGTCACAAAAGTAAAGGAACTTTCTCCCACCGCGCAGATTTGGACCCTACTCTACAAGTTCCCCTTCCCTGTATCCAATCGTGTGTTCACCGTTCTCCAAGTGGTACACAGGGAGGATACAAACCCGCCGTCGGGGTGAGTCCCTTTCATTTCAACAAGATTTTGTAGTAATAAACAAATCACAGACTTATCGTCTCCATTCCCATTGATCTCTCCGAAGACAAAGAGCTCCAGAAACTCGAAGAAAGGGGTGTCCGGGCCTATTATGTCAGTGTAGAGCAGATAAAGCAACTTGAGGATGGGCGCGTGGAATGGCGCATGGCAACTTCAAGCGATACCGGTGGACTTATCCCGAAGTTTATTGCTGAACTTCAGATGCCAAAGGCCATATCAGAGGTAAACACCCAAGCAACACCTTTTCATATTAACCTCATGCTAACCATGGAGAATGCAATCTGTCAGGACGTGCCTCACTTCTTCCACTGGTTCGAAAAGCTGCCGAAGTCGACGTGATCCCCAAGGTGGATTTGGAGCTGAGTTTGCCGGGTGGTGTTCCCCAGTCTCGTTATCCATGGTGAATGTTCTGTGTCATATGCTGTATTAAATTCTTCGATCTCCGACTCTATACACAGTGAATGATCCGATCGAGGCCAATGAATCATCTAAGCAAGCTCCAGATACCGCTCAACTGGATCACAATGAGCCACGAAGTGAAGGATCCCGAACTTAAGCCACTAACCTTCCCAGTTCGTGACTGCCGCGTTCCAAACCTTCACCTCATGCAACCTCGTCCCTCCAAAGTGCTCCACAAATTCATTCCCGAATACACCAGGCTCCCGCGCGATGCTGTCAGGACGCATCATCCGCAATGTGGCCTCCTCCAGGGTTCTGGGCAGCATCTTAATCTACGAACACCACAAAGTATCAACCACGGCCCACTCTAGAACCAACAATAGAATCCAAATATATCGACGCACCTTGTTTTGAAGCTTATCCGAGGGTGATAGACGGCTGATCGGAGGTTCTTTCAGCTCGATTCCTTTCTTTATACCCCTGATCCCTAACAAGAATATGGCACCCAAAGCGTAGTAGGGATTCATATCTGCGCCTGGAACGCGGATTTCAAAACGCGTGGCCTCGGGCGCTACGGATGGTGGAGAGATAATCCTTATCGATGCTTGGCGTGAGTCGTACCCATAGGTAACAGCATTGGGTGCCCAGAAAGCCTCCCCACCCACGAGGCGTTTATACCCGTTAATCGTAGGAACCAACTGCCAAACATCTGCATTAGCTGGGTGTCTTTTGGGCAACTCGGTGCTTTACCATTGGCATGACTGCCCTTAGATCTCAGTAACGTGTTTCAGTACCTAATAGTCACGCTCACCGTCAGGAAGACCCTCTAGGACTCCAGCAAGAAATAATTCTGCTTCACGGCTGATAAACTTGGTATCTTCATTCGCAGCATCCACTCTTCCGTATTCTAAATCCTCTTTGGGTATGGCAAAGATATTTCTCCCAGACTTGTCGCGCAAGGAAACGTGGGTATGCCTGCATGCTCAGTCAGAAGATAGGCTCGATCAAGAACCCGATGAAACCACCAACCCGCTGCACCCTGGGAGCTGGAGTAGCCGTAAATGAAACCACGCAGCGCGAAATTACTTGGCACGTACATCTCCCCATGGCTTGGCCATGAAACTAGGCATTATGTCGTACTTCATGCCAATGCTCTTCGCAAGATACTTGAATAAAACCGCATTATCAGCCATCCTTAAAGCGTTAGTGTACGCCAGGGCGGTCTCATAGACACCGGGCCCTGTTTCAGTGTCTGAGAGATTGTAGATCAGGAGGCGATAATCCCATCCAGTTTCACGTTAACGTCGACGTACGATGTCCCTCAACATTCACTTCAAAGTCTAAGGCCCTGTCCATGATATCTCGGAAATAGTCATTATTAAGTTGAGTCCTAAGCATCGAATAGCCGTGCACTGTTCTACCTTTAGGCACTGATCACTGATCAATATCGATTGGAACTCACTGCCGGGTGTAAGGGGGTTGAGTTTAACAAAACCCTTCTCGGCAGCGGAATGGGGCGTCTCTATGAAGCCCTCAGAAGTCGAGATCCAAACTGATGCGACTGGAGCACACCTTTAAAGTTGAAGTACTAGGGGATCGTGTCAGGGTTATACATGTGGGGACCAACGAGCCTTTCGCTCACCTCGTATTCAACGCCAGCATACGGGACATATCCCAACTCCTGAACAGCACGTTTCTCCGTGCGAGCCACAACACCTCGAGGATCAACAGCCAGAGCCTCCTTCGAATCCGGATCCCTGAATGTTAACAGGAAGAACGGAACGTTGTTTTCCCAAGGAATGCGCCTAAAAGTCGTCAGGTCTATCCAGGCGAGTAGATCGCGGTAGCCGTTGCGTTTGTTGGATATCAGGAGCTCTTGAGAATACACCTGATCATGCATGTCCCAGCCGCTGCAAATGGCCAGATTGAGTCGCAAGAGCGATTAGTAGTGAGGCCAGATGAAGCTCACAATACGACACTGCAAAAGCCAAAGCCATCGGTCTTGGCTGCACTGAGGAACTTCTCCTTGGACTAGCAGATTTCTTGATATCAGATGTGAGGTAAGGTACTGGAAGAAGCGGACTGTACTGACAAGCAACTTTCCGCGTAGGATACCATCGACTAGAAGAGCGCGGAGAAGTTATCATCCAAGCGAGTTGTAATCTGAAGATAATGCACATACCGTCAATTCCTGTGATGTATAGCACTTTAGCCTACCAGTAACGTGAAGGAATTTTTGGCGACGGACCTGCCACCTTGACTTTCGTATCATATTGTAATAGGTCTACCAGGTCTTGGTGTGTCTTCGGAGAGCGGGATGTTGAGGCCATCGTAACCGACAGATGTTGGGATAAGGACAGGTGACAAGAATTTCCTCATGCTCCGGGTATGTAGCCCGGTAAGAGCTTAGATTACGACGTCTGGGGAAAGCTGTGACATGTCCACCTAGGAGTATTGCAGGGGTCCAACTGATTCCCATAAATGATATCAGGCTTCGACACCTCGAGTAAAACGATAAAGGATCCTTGGACATCAAGTCGAATGTGTGAAATACTCCAATGACCCCGTACGCTATCCTTCAAGCCATAGACAAAGTGCCAATGCAACTAACAAATGCGGGATGAGAAGGTAGACCTGAGTATTACCAAATACAGTGGGCACAAGAATACTGGGGTCCGTTGTCACTACATTTAGCGTTGAACTCACCATAGTTGTTCTATGAAATAGATAGAACTATATCGTATACATACCTGAAAAGATGCTACCAGTCACTATCGTCGTCGTGTCCTTCAGATCGTTTGAGAATCCTATTCAAGCTTGCTTGGAAATCTCCATCATCAGAATCGGGGTGATTTGTATCAAGGAGGTAGTCTTCCTGCGAAAAAATGTTTGGCTGGATGATATGGTGACTACGAACGAAACTAAGCAATGCCTCGGAGAAGAGTCGAGCCAACAAACTCACTTGCGTAGTAACTCCTCCACATCCCCCTCTCCTGCTACCCAGTCAACACGGACCCAATTGTGCACTAGCTCTCCATCGCGGTAAACCAATAGAGTCGGTAGCATCTCGAGGTCGATATCGTCGTCATCAACCCGTGAGCCACCCCGTTGGTCGTCATCGTCGTCTTCATCTCGCTCATCGCTGAAGAACTCGTCGTCGTCTTCCCTGTACGTCCGAAGCTGGCGTTGTACCGGCCGAGGTTTTGACCGAGGCTGCTTGAGCAATGCGAACTCCAGAGCAGTCGCCCTTGCGCGAAGAAATTTCGTCGTTGGATTATCTTTAGCAAGTTGTGCGAGTAAGTCATCAAGAACATAGCACCGATCCAAAGACTGTTCCAAAGGTGAGCAAGGTTGCAACAAACAAAAAGAGGACATACAGGGTCATATATATGCACCACCACCCACACTCCTCTCCCCTCCTGCTCGACGGCTTTCACAAACTGTTTCACTCCAACTTCGCGCAGGTACCCAAACCGTGCCCTCGGTGCACCAAACACATCGCGTTTCGACACCTCTCTCTCCAACTCCTTGAGGATAAGGTCATCAAACCGATCCTCTCCTCTTGCAGCCTTCTCCCTCTCCTCCTCCAAATACGTCTTCCCACCAAGGTTCCCCGCTTCCATCCTCATCCTCAAACTCTCCATCTCCTTCGCCTTCTTTTCCCGTTCCAACTCAGCCGCCTCGTCGCGATCCCGAATCACACCCTTGACGCCCGTCCGGCCAGGCCCCATACCTATCGACTCTTGCTGTGCATTAACATCTTCATGAGCCTTATGCGCATACTTCCGCGCCGTATCCGAATCATAGCCCATATCTTTGTATTTTTGTTCCTCCGGACTTAGCTCCAGTTCGTCATCGTGCCACCCAGCATCATCCGACGATTCTGATCGAGCCGGTGACGAGGAGCGTTCTTTACCGTTGAATAGTTCACCAGACAGGACAAGCGCCTCAATATCTGCTTGCTATTTTGGATCAAATCAGCATCCAGACAAGAGTGGCTGCCAGCGAACACGAACCATGCTTACGGATGAGAAGACCCAAAAATATGATGCTCCAAGATAATCAAAGAGCTTGTTGGAAGGCTTTGACGTCGGGCTCGGTCGAAAGAAGTTCTGGTACGAGGTCTAGTGAAAGGATTACGAAGCAACAGCAGAATTTACAGAGGATTGAAATGTAAGCTGTTTACGAGAAATCGATGCTTGATGGCTTAAGTGCAACCCTGAGCTGTCTATAATTAGTCACAACCTGGGTTTGACAAATGAATTGCCAGGACTGTACACTATCTTGTCAGTTTCCGAGTGCAATGTATACTCTGAACTTTGTCAATCACGTTTCATCGTTCTTAATCTGAGATAGGGATCTACGAACAAAGAAGCTCCTAGTCTCGAAACCGAACGATGATTAAGTACTATTATACCATAAAGCTGATCTAGGGGTCCATCCGGTCCAAATAGTCCAAAGACAAATAATAAAAGGTGACAGGAAAGATCACGTATAGGAAACAAGCACCAGGCGAGTCCATGCGTTAGGATCCAAGATCCATCACAGAATGTGCAGGGATAGAAACGTCAGAAGCAAACCGAATAGTCCACTTCCAACAATCCGTGGGAGAGACACCGTGAAACAAGGTACCGACGATGACGAAGACGATGGGCGCGCATTGGGATTGACAGTCGCAGGCGCCACATAAGGGGTATTATCCAAAAACGTCGTCTGCCGGAAATTATCCGTGTACGTCGTGCCTCCAACGTCAACATGAAGATCCAAAGTTGTCTGGAAACCGATATCTTCTACGGTTCCAGAATAGAACTCATATCCACCGACGGAGGGTATAGATGTATTCCGTACAAATTCCACTGTGGCGTTCAAGGGGTTTGTGAAGTTGCGGATGGCATTATCATAAGCCGAAGCGTATACTCGAGACGGGTTGCTGCCTTCTCGGACCTAAGGGCGAAGGGTTTAGTATTCAATACAGGATATTGATTTCCAGGCCGACATACCGCAGCAGTCAGATTATAGACTTTGGTAAAGGACTCCCCATTCCGGTTGGTATATGTCTTGGTGTAAGTCCCGTTGGACTTGAACAATGCTGTACTCATCGTCGGAACGAAAATAACCTGATCTTGAGGTACGACATAGAAATCGCCTTCATTATTGTAAACCGTCGCACTTGTGCCATTGTGTTCATCAACTTCAAACCAGAACCTCGAAATCGAAGCCGCAGCCTGAATTGGCACAACGAATTTGTAATGTACGAAATAGAGCCCCATACGTTGGGTAATGGGTGAGTTGTTCGGATCATCCTGCACGACGTCGACAGATGGGGCCGACTTTGTACTTCCTTTGCAGTCCGCCGAATCGCCGTACTTGTCGCACCAGAACATTGTGACTGTCCTATTCATGTTGAGTTTATCGCTTATGGGTTGCGTAAGCTGGATTCATGCATCAGCACTCGTTCCACAACATGATAGTTGGCATACATACACGGAGATTGGCCTTGAACACCAGTTGGTCACGTTCAATCGTCAACTGCACTCCCCAGACTTTTCCGGGCAGCAGCTTGATTTCTTCCGTCAACGACACCCCATGAGGGACAGTGTTGAGCATGCGCTCGAGCAGAGTTTGACACTGGTTGTTAAATTGGTCGGCATCTGATAGACTAAAGGAGACTAACATGAGTTAATCATCCTACATCAAAGGCTGGATAAATGCTTACCCGCGCATTGTTTGGTTACCGTCGCTCGTGAACACGCGGAGATCCGATGCCATGGTGGTGTTCGGTGTGACCACAAGCACATTCTGGGTCGTTCCGTCGAGAAACTCTGTGACACTAAAAAAAAGAGTTAACGACAGCCACAGAGACACTAGAAAATAAACATACACTTTATTGTCGTATTGGGTAGTGGAGTCAAAGTCGACAATGTGCGGCTTCGTCGGGTCGGTACCCGCTGAGACAAGCGTAGGGAAATCGGCATCACGAACGCCACCGATGGTATGGCCACAAGCTGTCAGAGCGATCATTTCTGTGGTCGAGAAACCCTGCTTCCTGAAGCTCTCCTTCAATGTGTCGAGGTCGTGTTGGGGTTCGGGCGTTCCAAAACCACCAGGCGTCCAGGTATCGACTCGCCCGCCACGGAACGGGATGATTGGCCCTCCACAGGTGGCGACAGAAAATACAGCACCGAGAGCGATGACATCGGCTCCTGTGATAATCGTTACAAGAGGATCGGCTGGTGAAAGGAATAGAACTGACTGGAAACATATTTGTTGGGAAAAGTTTCAAAGTCGGTGAGGGTTTGATTGAAACCAAGGCCGAAGTTCTAATATGCTGTTTACGATTTCAGTGGCATACCACGAGGTGAGAACACGTACTTCGGATCTTCCGAGCTCATACACGATAGAGCCATCCAGCCCTCCTGATCCATCATCAACATTGTGGGTAGCCATGTCATGAAAGGCCTGGAGCACACACACGCAAATTAGCGTATACCAAAACGCAATACGAGCCAAACTCACGAAACGTAGCCATTCTGCAGCAACAGCTGCTCCCGTCCCTGTCCGCTTGCGACAAGGGTGGACTAGCGAAGCCAGATTAGATTCGTCCCCTCGCTGACCCTCATATAAGAAAGTCTCTAGGGCATCATACTGCGGTGAGGGCCAACGGTAGGCGAAGGAAAACTGCACGTGGAACAACCAGCCGAGCAATAAAGAAGTCTTGAAGGTACGCATGGTGTATCTGGGCGGAAATAAACGTAGATAATTTGGCGTATGGGGCAGAGAAGTTATGACAAATGCATATAAACGAGTGAACGAGGTCGACTGCAGTTAGTGATGGTGGTAAACGAGACGAAAATGGGATCGGGCTTGGCCTCGTCTCGCCGTCTCTGCTAGCCTAACATGGCGTGGGAAGAAATTGATTGCCGCCACCGGCCCATCAAATCAACATACTTAGCTAAGTAAGTACAATCCGCTTCATCATTGAACCCCATTAGCCACGATCCATTGGCGTATGAATGTGCTGCTAAGCTTCGCGTTCTTCAGCCACGCTACGTCTTGATGATCCAAATTGGCGGATGTTGCAGAAATAACATCAATCACAAACACCTCGAGGGCTGGAAGGCCTTTGCTCTCTCTGTGTTTCGCGACTGCATGATGGCCGTTAGCCTTGTCAGCAAGAACAAGAAGAGAACACACTTTCTGCTGCCCCACTAAGAGTTTCCTTGCTCACGACGAGCGCCTGGATATTTGGGTCCCAGGCAGTTGGGCCGTACACATCATTGATTGGCACAATGTCATATGCGAGACCCGGTTTGAAGAATTCCAGGAATTCCCGCACTCTTTTGCTGCGCTGTGCGAGATCTTCCATCACATGCTTATTGGCTTTGTTCTGTAGCAGAGTATCATCTACCCGACAAATTCATTGGCAGATCTTCAGTTAGGATGAATAATATACCTGTCATTCCAACGATAAGCTTCTCGCCGGTAATCCAAGCAGCCATTGACAACAATATTTTATGTCCAGCGTGTAGGTGGTCGAAGGTGCCACCAAGCGCAGTGACTGGGTAAATCCTGGGTCGGTTATCGACGGTACGTGGAGTCGAAGCTTCCGACCCGACGCCCAAGTCAACTACGGGGTCCCGCTCTCCCCCCGGAATATACGAGGACCGTAGGAGGCCAATAGTCTCCGGTAGTGGCACGGGGATGGCATCTGGATGTTAAACGAGATTAGATCATCATATGTTGAACAAATATGTCGGGACGCACCTCCGCTCACACGAAAGACCATCTCCATCCCATCCCCTAGATTCTCGTGTACAACTTCGTTCATTCCTTTCAATAAGACGTCGACCTCCATCAATACCTTCCCCATGTCCTGTGCGACCTTCGTTGCCTGAACATAGACATAAGTTAGAATCTCCTGGACCACCCGCCACTTTGCCGTGTGTGAGATGGCCTGCGAGGCTAGATAGCCTTGGTCAAGATGACTGTTAGGAGTCTCTTTGTTGAAGAACCGAGAGAACAGAACGATGATTAACCGTTTCCGAGTTGTTGAGATTGCGTGTGTGATGACAGGCGCGAGGAATTGGGGCGTGGAAAGACGAGGTAATGTGGCAAGTAGGAGAGCCCTATCCACAAGTTCGGATGACGTTGGGAAGCCTTGGGATATGTTCATATGTGTTATCCAGGAGGATGGACAGAGGGTCAGACACGGCTGATGAGAGCTAGAGAAGACGAGATAACGTCATCGGCGGGCCAAATAGCCGGAGATTTCATCATCTGGGATGGCTCCTGTTTTGGTGATTATTAGTACGCTCAAATAAACACATTTGACGGACAAGAAGCAGAGCCACAATCCCCACAACTTGGTTAGTACTGATCCAACGCTGAGGGGGGCTGAAGCTAATGCCTTTCCGCGGAGTCATCGAAGGATTGTCCGGATGTATTAAGTATGATCTTCTAGTATATCTGATAGGCCGTCGCACTACAAATATTGATGTATGCGACTTCTGCGTGACTCACGTACGCCCTCGGTGAGCGTTGCCAATAACGATCCTGTATTCTTGAAGATCGTTCTGTACTTATCACATCCGGACCGAGATATTCCGTACGATTGGAACTAAACACCCTTAATCAATCAGCTGGGAGCTCAGTGGGACGTCTACTTCATGAAAATTTCGTCCGACCTGGCCGGAAGTCAGGACATATCGGCAGTAATGGGGGTGAACCATATGCTAAAGAAGTTCTGGGGATAGAAGAACACTTGGATGGTATATTGTGTGCTTATATTTTGACGTGTACAACATGTCATCTGTGCGCAGATCCTTGGTGTCACGGTACATGCACCAACGCTAATTTTGTCCCGGCGGGCTAACAAAACCTTCTTTTCTCAGCCAAACGTGTGGATGTGAGGACATCTGGACCTTAACGTGGAGGTCGGAGAATCAATAACCTTCAGGTTGCTCGGCCTTGGTGCAACAATCCAGGACCACTATGCACGCGAAAGGCATGTGATGCTGGAGCTCACTAGTTGTCGAGGATGGTCCTCGTATTGCCCAAGAGACATTGCTTTGCGTTATAGCCAAGTTCCTGCCCCGGCTGGGGGGGTGTATCTGTGGTCTGAGGCTTGAGGGTCAAGGTAAATGCAACTAATGAGAAACTCAGTGCGAAATCCGCTGAATGTGCCACTCGAGAGGGAGTTCACATCCTTTGAGGCTGGTTAGCTTGACTTTGTTTTCGCAAGAATTGTAAGTCATCGGACCTAGTAGTCGCTGTAGGGTGCGGTTGGTATTGTGGAGCAAGGAGACAGAAAGGGGACCACCGATGCATAAGACAGGTGAAGATACATTTTGAGCGACGTATGCCTCTCCGGGACAGGAGATCACAGCGGTAATTGTGTTCGAATGGGAAGCGAGCGTGGGGGCCTTATGCCATATTAGGGAAGTAGTGATTCGCAGTTGTGACAGCGGTCGAGTGCTTTTTCTCTTGCGCGCTCAACACGCACAGTCGCTTGCGCTGTATCTCTTGCTTTTGATCTACGTCTTCACCTTCCGACCTTGTGTCTACTAGTGCCGGTATTCTACGCCCGTACATCCTCTTTATGTTGCCAACAAGAACATAATTCAGCAAGCCATACGCAGTTCTCACAGCTTTCTCGGCCCACTCGTTTTCCTTTTGCATTCGTACATATCTCACTATGGCATCCTCGCAACACTCACCACTCTCTTCTGTGGTCTCTCCTTCCAACCCCTCCACTCCCCGGCGAAATTCCCAAAGCCAGCAACTTCCTCTACCCACTACACTCAACACATCCATAACTCAACGACCTCAAGGCGGTATGACAGTCAGCACCCTGACTACTACAAACTCTCCGCCGTCCTCTCGTCCTTTGCCACATGTAATTAATCGACCGCATGGAGATACCCAAGGCCCTACTTCACCAACTATGTCTAATTTCACACCTATTCATTCCACTACCCATGCTGGCGGCATCCAACCCTCGATGTCTTTTTTCCGCCCTTCGAGGCCGAACAATCAACCGGAATATTCTCGCCCTAGTTCTGTTGCTTCCGCCAAGGAAGTTGCTGGTAGCGCCCGAGACCCCGAGTTCTTTCAGCTCAGTGACGTGAATCACCGGCGTTCCGAGAGCTTTGATGACCAGTTGGAGGGTTCGAGGGGACCCGACCAAATATACACCAACGTACTGGATACCCCGACTTCCAAGCGCCTGAAACAGAGTCGGGAGCCCCTACTTCCCACTACCAACCGTTCTAACAATCCGGCGGGGCGGCCATCCGTCGCGCGGGATCGTAGTGGCACGACTTCCAGTTTCTCCGCAAAGAACATTGTGCGGACGAGTTTTGACAGAGTGATGGGTTTGAGCAGGGGGCTTAGCTTCGAGTCTATCAGGAAGACACCCAGCGCTCGCCCTACACATATTGAAGGACGTGGGACCTTCGAAGGCAAGCGGGGAGACGAGCTCAATGGATACGATTCCAGTTTGCCTACGTCACCTACCCATTACAAGCGAACGTCATCTCCTGCCGTGTACGGTGACACCCTGGGAGTCGAGCACCGTCATTCCGGTCTTCGTACTTCGATCTCACATTCCCCAGATCCCTCATTTATTCCCAGACCTCCTGATCGCCGGCCACCTTTGTCCGCTGTTCCAATTCTGAATCCTGACACGGGGAAACCTTACCGCAATTATGAACTACACCCATCGAACAACAAGTTCTTCCTTAGAGGCCATGTTCTGACTGGAGGTGACTCACCTTGGGCGTTTGTGACTTCTTTCCTTCTGGTACTCGGTATCGCTGGTGTCTGGTTTGGGACAACATGTGTATGGTGGTGGCATAATGAGAGCCCTGCTGTGGCGGCTGTCGGGATCTATATGGCACTATTGGTTATATCAACCATGCTGGCAACGGTATGTTACGATCCCAAGCACCTAGCTCGCCGAGGTTTTGAATCATCTCGACGTACACACAGGCGATGACTGATCCCGGAATTTTACCTCGAGAACTGGACCCTGACCCCCCTTATTCAAGTGAAACACCTTCGGATGGAGGGTCCCGAGCGCCAATGCCTCGAGACTTGAAGGTTCGGAACGACGTGTGAGTGGAAGAGATTTGGTAATTCCCGAGAAACGCAGTCTTACTTTATTCTTCCACAGCGTTAGGACCAAATATTGCCCGACCTGTAGGACTTACCGACCACCACGGTCGAGTCATTGCAAAATGGTATGTATATGCTTGAATTTATCGGTTGAATAGATGACCCAATGACACATTATCCGCAGTGCGACAATTGTGTTGATGGATGCGACCATCACTGCCAATGGGTCAATAACTGTGTGGGTCGTCGTAACTACACAACATTTTTCGTGTTGCTGCTTTCAGCCGTAAGTCAGGAATGTAAACTCTCTTTGCCAGAAACAACTTTAACTTTATCATTCCTTGTCATAGACCTTGACATTGATTCTCATCATCTGTACATCGGCTCTACATCTGTACTTGCTCACGACTCGAGAAAATCTGAATTTCCGGCGTGCATTACGACGGGGAGCTGGAAGCGCTGTTGCCTTTTGTTTGTCAATCCTGATTATTTGGCCCGTTGCTGCGCTTCTATTTTACCATATGAGAGTAAGTGACTTGATTTCTTCAATTTTCCACCCCCAAGTAGGGCTTCCCTTGCTCGGCGTTGTCTCGTGGCATTCGACCAATGACCGAGTTAGGTTCGAATTAGAACATCATTCACTGATTGGTTCCCCTTTCGCAGCTTCTACTTCTTAATATAACAACAATCGAACAGGTGTGTTCCAGTTCGCCGCCGTGTTACCCTTGCTGTCATCCACAAATGGGCGACCGAGGGCTAAGCGACAACCATCTTCTCCGGTTCATACGCTTCTTTCTGACCCTTTCCGTTAACCTGTACATAGATTCGGAACCAAGCACACAAAAGTCTGATCCCAGATGCACCACCCCCGAATCCATTCTCTCACGGCAGTTGGAGGAGGAATCTTGTGAATGTATTGTGCAGGCCTCCAGGTTATTCGTGGCTTGGCGCATCCGCGATTGCTACGGAGGACAAGCGAGAGGTAAACCCGGCTTTCACAGAGGGTGGCGGGGGTATTTGGGATGGTCCGCATAATTGACCTACTGGGCTTCTTAACGTCCTAGTGGGGGTTCTCGAGGGCAAATATTGACTTATTTGTTGCCTAACATACCACCTAACATACCACATTAACCACATCTGGATACCCCCATAATACCGTTTATTTATTCCAATTCGCAGGGTGTGATTGGTCAACAGGAGGTTATTTCCACGATGAGCGCGAGATATCTTCGACGGTCTAGGTCCGCCAACGAGGATGTAAGAAAATGTTTCAAAATTGAATTGATTGGGTTGATGAGACATCGGCTCCACATCCATAAGGTTGCACCAGAACATGCGTGTTGGGAGAAATGGGGGTCTTTCATTGGATGGTGATTTAGAAGTGTGGTAACGCTAACTCGCAGAAGCTGACAAAGCAGTCGATTCCTCCGATGATCTTGCCCCGTTCCGCTCAACCCAGAAAGGTCGAAAGGGCTCAGGTGCTTCTCCAGAGTATTGGGGTACTTGGGACCCTGCGTATCGGATGACGCAGGAGGAGATATCAACGCAAAAATAATCCAGGACGAGGAGGAGCGGCGTCCTCGAGGGAGCGTTGGTTAGGTACCGGGCTCATGGATTTGCCGCCGGAGCGCAGAGAAGTGGGAATGGTTTGAGAATCGTTCCTGTGACGCATTCACGTTGAGTCGTGTGCATCCGCTAGGCTAGATCAACCCTGATGACATCGCGATGGAAGCTTTTCGCCTGCCATACAGACTTTCTGAATGTAATCTGGAACCTGAGTCTTGTCAGGCCTTGTCCTCGTAATACGAATTGGGTCAAATACGGTCAACGCGGGCTGAGGACGTTAAGAGATCTACCCTTGTTTGACAGAGTGTTTAATGTTCATTAGGGTTGAACCAACATCTCACATTTTAGGAACATCGAACAAGGTGAATGATCGCGATTCGAAGGGATCGATGGGAGGTTTGAAAATTTGTAATTCGGTAGGGGACCTAGATCGTACTGAGATTGTGTTATTTGGTTTGTCGTGGGTTCTGGAAATAGAAAAATTCAAGCGGAGCTTACAGCTGTGACTCGGCATCACTTGTGATTGTTGTTGGCCTGTTCGGCAACACCATTCATCGAGGCCAGCCGCAGGTCGACGAACTAGGGGATTCTCTCATTGTCTTGGCTACAGTTTACGTCTAGTACTAAGGCACAGGCGATCCAGGAGGCTTGTGTACAGACCCGGAACTGAAGGGACCAGCAAAAGAACTCGAGTCCGAAGAGGCTTTAGCTAAGCAGATTTACAGGTTCGGAAGGAGGAGCTTGGTCACATCGGCGGCCCAACGATTGCCCATTGGAAAGTCTTATAACCCCGGAGAACTCCAGGAGGAAGATGACAACTCCTCCCGGTGAACCAAGCTCTGCTGCCAATCCCTCGCAGCCGTTGCCGCACCAGCCGCTGCCGCCGACTCCGACGCAAAGTGCATCTCAGCCGACACAGGCCTCTCCCAAGCCGACCACCCGCAAGCCGCGGCATAGAAGGCCGTCAGAGTCTACCTCCAGACTATCCCACAGATCGAGAGACCAAAAATCAGGCGAACGCCAGGAAAGTGCGTCTAGTCTGCGTGAATACCCATATCCACCACGTAAGTTGGAATTATTCCTTCCCGATTCCAGTAACCCGACACTGAGCACCTCACTTTTACTTATACTCGACAGCCAGCTACCCGCTATACCCTTCTCGTGGATCCTATTATCATCCGTATCCTCCCCCTGCGTTCATCATGAATCCCTCATACCCGATCAACGGCTCACCTTACTCTCAGCAACACCAACATCAGACCTATCAACAGCAACACCCGCAACAAATGCACGGGCAGCCTCCCCACGTTGGTGCACCTCCCCATCATCCGCAATATGCGTACCCAATGCACCCGCAGCCACACCATTATGCGCCACCTGGTTATCCCTCATATGCAGCCTATCCGCAGCCGATGGTAATGTATCCTCCGCCGCGTTCAGGCGCACACCCTGAGCATGCCCAGGCTGTTCCATCACCCATTATGTCCACTGGTGCTGGTAAACGCAAGCGAGGGAAGTCTTTGCCGGGCGACTCTCTTGGGAAGCCTGGAGAGAAGGGTTCCGATGAGGAAACAGGCGCTTCGGGAAGTGACATCCCTCGTGCCCCTTCCGCTCAGCAGCCACAGGCACCACAAGGTATCGTTGATCTCAAGAAGCGTACGAAGACGGTCAGCCATCCACGTTGTTCGCCAATTGACGCGCCACTCATTCATACCTGCTTTATAGCAACGTGCTTGCGACTCGTGTCGATCTCGCAAAATACGCTGCGACATTCTTCCTGACGTGGTAAGCGTGACGAGCTTAATGGGAGTGTTCCGCCCTGACAGTCTGCTTTAGGACCCACCCATCTGCCAGCATTGCAAACAATTTTCTTTTGAATGCACCTTTTTCCTGCCTATCACAGAAACTAGGTTCAAGAAGAAGAAGTTGGAGGAGGAGGCGGCCGCAGCTGCGTCTGTTAATCAAAAGGATAAGGCTGAAGCTAACAACCGTGCCGTTTCTTCGCCTAGTAATGAGTCTGCTCCTCGACGCGATGTTGGTGTTTTCGGTAAGTATTACAATACACAAATTCCGAATTCTTTTCCTCGTGTCTCGAACGGACTCACATAACGCTTTAGGACCGACCTCACCTGCTCACTTAATACATTCTCAAGCTACTATCAATTCTCGTATATATGAAAACTACGACCTTCGATACCAGCATAAATTCGAGGTCAGTAAAAACGGGGATGGGCTCATCACCGTCCAAAAACCCGCCACGGAAGAGCAGCAACTAGTCCATCCAAAACAGATAGACCTACACATCGAGAAAGATGTGATTGAAAAACTTGTCAACTCATACTTTACTGATGTCGCGCCCATACTTCCAGTGGTGACCCAAGCCGAATTTCTAGCGAATCCCAACCCTCCCCCCATTCTACTCTATTCGATGTGTCTCGTCGCAGCCGCTCGACGCGAGGTGCCTTCCAAAATCTTCGACTCAATACGATATGCCGTCAACAATGTCATCAAGGCTGATGATGTTCTTTCTATGGCCTCGATTGCAAATGTGCAGGCGCTTCTCATTCTGTCCATGACCGGTGACAGCCACTCGCAATTCGTTCCTAATGCTCTTTCGGCTCTGTGGGTCCGCCTCGGGACTGCCATCAGGATGGTGAGTCAAGGAGTCACGAAATGTTACCCTCGTTTATTGATCGGCGCTCAGGCGCAGGATCTTGGTCTGCACCGAGCCGAATCAGTGAAGCAAAACCTTGA
Organism: Podaxis mareebaensis; assembly: GCA_018524725.1. Classification (NCBI taxonomy): domain Eukaryota; kingdom Fungi; phylum Basidiomycota; class Agaricomycetes; order Agaricales; family Agaricaceae; genus Podaxis; species Podaxis mareebaensis. Next base: position 248,973 of record JAEUWP010000562.1, on the reverse strand, counting down.
GCTTAGGCGCCGTCTCTGGGGAGCATGTCTAATTTCCGACCGATGGTAAAGCCGCACCCTCTGCACTCCAAACAAGGCTTAATTTTATATACGCAGGACGAGTCTAGCATATGGACACCCCTATATGATTGACGTCCAGGACTGTGACGCCCGTCTGCCTTCTTCAAACGATGACAATGGCCCTTACATGGACGAGCTTGTGCGGCTAAGCGTCTTACTTGGCCGCGTGCTCAAGGCTATCTACAGGCAAGTATCACCCTTTCTTGTTGATCCACATGGCTGACGTCTCTTTAGTCCCTCGGGTCTCACGTTCACAACCGACGAAGTTCTCAATCAACTGCTCCAGGATATTGAGGACTGGCACCGATTGCTTCCAGAGAGCCTCAAGTTCCATGGTCGAGAGACGCCACGCCATGCGGGTGAGTAATAGCATTCTTTGTTTAACCCTGAAATCAAATCAAACAATCTCCAGGTATACTACATTTGCTATATGCTTGTTTATGCATGATGTTCTGGCGTGTTTTCATGCGCATCAGCTACTCCTGTCCCGCTCATCTCAAGTTTGGGTTGACGGTTGAACAATGGACAAAACTGGTCTCTCTTACCGGTGAAGCCATTGATTGGTTGGACGCTCACGAGGACGTTTACGATGTGTGGTTATTGGTGGCTTATGCGGCGACGTCATGTGCACTAGTTCAGGTGGGTGTTCCTTAAAAGGTCTAATAGCTATAATATGTTGATGGTTGTCTCCATAGTACCACACCTGGGTACGCAGGAAAGATCAGGAAGCAGCTGACAAGCTGCGTAAATTACGAGACTGTATCCGCAGATGGGAGAAAGCTATCAGCCCCGAACACATGTCAGCAAGACGAAAGGTCAGCTATTTTTTCTGTTTCATGTGACAAGCTATTTCGTTAACGAATTGATTGTACCACGCACTTCTCTTCCCTCCCCTGGTATATGCATGGAACCCGTTAGACGGCGGAGATTATTGCCCTTTTGTATGAAGCAACGCAAGGACCTCCGCTCCCTATGGAAACTCCTGCACTAAACCCGACCGGTGGCGTCACGCCAAAACCTCCATTAAGTCTAGAATACCAAAAAGACCCAACAAGGCCAGGAGGAGGCGTTTTTGTCGCTCAAACGCGTACCAGGGAAGAGGATATTAAAGATCTCCCCGCAGGCACCATCATTACGCCCAATGAGAGCAATGAAGGTAAGTCACTACCTTCCCTCTGAATTATTCTATGCCGTGCTTATCAATTATTCTGCCAGTAGGCACGGAAAGTGAAACGTCGTCTACAGCCCAACCACGACAAACCCCCCAGCAGCCCACAGCCTCAATGGTAAACTTCACACCATTGAATAAGCCGGGTGATAGCTACGGTAACTTGAACCCTGCTATGAATGTACAAGGCCAGGGAAACGTTCAAGTCATGAATGTTCTTGACGGTAGTCAGGGCGTTAACCTTGCGGAATATGAAATGAGCGATAACGGCTTCCTTGAAGGACTACCCGGTTCAATGTTTGATTGGCGTAAGTGACATGATCTTATGCAGGAGAGTTTGATTCTGAGGCCTTTTTAGATCAATGGGACAACTTCTTCTCCAACCGCTTCTCCCAGTCAGGATCTGGTCAGCCACCTTTCCCCCAAGGTCCACAGCAGCCTCAGGCGTCACAACAGCAAGGCCCTGCACAAACAACTGGCTCTGCCCAACCCAGTCCAATCACTCCTGCCCCACAGGGCGAATCCCAGAAAGGCTTACCTCATGGATATGCATCATAGGCTAATGAAAGCTATCCTCCGTATTCTGGACCCCGTTATCGCGTTATGTAGCTATCGTTGCTTGCTTTTCCTCTATTGCTTGTAGCTATACTAGAGGTTTACAGTATGTTAATAATATGTGGACAATATGTGTATTAGTTTGGTTGTGCATATTTGTATTGGTGATGTCATGGTTTACGGACGCCTGATGTCCGAAATCACGCCTTTGTGCTCGCTTAGCCTGCTGCGCCGTGGCCCACATTCTACAACACTATTGCTCGCCTTGACCTTGGTCGTAAGTAGGTACGGCTCTGCCCCGGAGCCATGAAGCGTTTCTTCGCAAAGGCGTCCAAACCCCTTGCCTCGCCCAACAAGCCGCTACCCGAGGCCGTTGCTGATGGTACTAGTCACACGCATACGAGTTCCCCAGCCCTTGCGCCGCTACACACTCCGGGATTACCACCAAAATACGTCGTTCCACCAGTACCACACCCATATCCCCATGATCACCTCGCAATTTTGGCCACCAAAGATGGACTGTTGATACGCCCCCACATACCTGGTCAGGGTAGGATAGCTGGCCCTAGATCCTATATTCGTATCTCGTGGGGAAAAGTATTCCAAGTTGAAGAGATTCCGAGTGGAGGAGAAGAGTTTGACTGGGGTGAGAGTGCAGTCATCTATGGTATCGTTGGTGTGCTGGAGTTGTATTCGAGTGGGTTTCGCTTGTCGATCGACAGGTATCATAATGTGTTGATCGGTTCTGTAAGGCTCGTATCTCCTCGTGATTACGTCCAGATCTGAGGTCGGAAGCGGTGCGCTTTATTCGTGTTACTGGCCTGCGACAAAGTATGTTGACAAGCTTTAGTTCTGGACGTTGGTCACAAGGTCTATATGATCAAGAGCGTCGTTGCGATTCCCCTCCTGGAGGAACGTGCACTCTCAGTGGTTAAGACGATATCTTCCCGCAATGCGGCCCTCTCAAGACCATCACTCCTCCCGAAAAGTTCCACCACTGACTCCGTAGCCGATGACACTGGCCAAGAATTAAATGAACAACTTGCAGAATCGCCTTCTTCCCCCCATGTACAATTCTCGCCTGACCCTCACATCAAACTTGTTACCCCTATCCGTGAAGGGTTCAAAGAAGACGAACTGCGTCCCGACTCACCCCAATCTACGGCTTCGAGCATATCAACGCCTTCCTCAGAGCAGTCGATCGCGACATCTCCGATTTTCAAGACTGTGGCCGCGCGATTGTCCTTCTGGAACAGGCTCTCAAAACGCAACGGTGACAGCATACAAGACACCTCATTGCCTACCACACCACCTCCACAGTCAGCGGCACAAGAACAGGAAGTTTTGGATAAAATCATTCAGGAAGCGAAGGAAGAACCGGGAGAAGTGATCGAGACAATCCTTGCTACAACAGCCCCAGCCCCAGCCACCGCCGAAGAGCAACATTCTGAACTAGAAAACAAGGTTATTCGGGAATGTATAAGGGAGTTCACCAAAGGTGGCATGTATTTTTCCTACGCATTTGGTACACTGTTCGAAGCCTATGTCATTTACCAAACAGTATTAACAATGAGACAGATGTTACGCGATCATTACAGCACAAGCAAGGGCAACTAGCAAAGTGTCAGAAACAACATGAGCTCCTCGCAGGCCTTGGAGCCCTACCTTCCCCCGAGATGGATCGTTCGCTTTCAGGGCCGAAGCCCGGGACCAAGGTTTCCGCCATTGCAGAACCGTATCCCGTACTACCGCTCTGGCGTCGCGTGGACAAACAATTCTGGTGGAATGAATGGATGTCGAAGCATCTCGTCGATGCGGGGGTAAGTCTCGGACTATTTCTCTTCCCGTCAGATGATTGAGCTTTTTATTGTAGCTCCATTCGTATGTCCTTCCCGTAATGCAAGGTTATTTTCAGTTGGCACAATTTATGGTACCCTCCGAGCTCGGAGAGGATGAGGAGGAGTGTCATGTGGAATATGTCATTATTTCACGCCGCTCAAGAGACCGTGCAGGCTTGCGGTATCAGCGGCGGGGGGTTGATGAAGAAGCACATGTCGCTAATTTCGTTGAGACCGAAACCATCATGCGAGTTCAGGTACCTCATTGCACCTTACTCCACAGTCCAAGGAGCTGACAAACACTCATCCAAACAGCGCGAAGACAAGGAGAATATCTTTAGCTACGTCCAGATTCGGGGTTCAAGTGAGTGGTGAACAATTTGAGTTGGACGCTTCTGATTCGGCCCAGTCCCTTTGTTCTGGACACAAACCGGATATGGACTAAAACCACCGCCCGTCCTTGCGCCAGATCGCACGCATGAGCAGAACCTCGATGCACTACGGCGTCACCTGAAGAGAACGATACCTTCATATGGGCCTCATGTAAGTCATCCTATCACAACCTATTTCCATAGTTAAATGAATCTTTCCCAGACCATTGTCAACCTCGCAGAGCAGCAGGGAAAAGAAGGTGCAATCACTCAAGCATATCGTGATTATATGAAGGAACTAGGTTTCGAAGGTGCACAGTGAGTAAGGTTACAAACCCAGTGACTACTTCTTATGGAACAATCTAGATACCATGAGTACGATTTCCATACTGAGACGAAGGGGATGAAGTGGGTTCATACACCCTTATCTTCGAGCACAGGCCTGATCCTGATCAAGGTATGAAAATATATCCAAACTCGTTGATGCCATGGAACGCGTGTTCGAGACCCAAGGGTGAGTTCTATAGAAGATATGCTCTTGGAGCTTCCCTTCCAACTTTCCCGCTCCAGATACCTGTGGATATGTGATAACACGATTTTGTCACAGCAAAAGGGCGTTTTTCGCGTCAATTGCATTGACTGCCTTGATAGAACTAATGTTGTGCAAGTACGAAAACCATCCTTTCTGTGCATTCGAGCAACTTGAGGACTGACCAATCATAACGAAGTCGGCATTTGCCCGACATGTCATGCATCGCCAACTTGGGGCTCTCGCCCTCCTCAACCAGTCTACAACTAAGCGGTCAGAGATAGACTTCGTTTTCAATGATGGTAAGTCAAAGCTCTTCAAGGCGGGCAACGCTCTATATTTCATGCTATTTTAAGTCTGGGCAAACAACGGCGATGCCATAAGTCGCGCATAGTGGGTCATTCATAGATACTCTGAACCTCGGGTTTCAAATTAACGAGCTTCTTTTCAGTGCTGGGACATCTGCGTTGAAAGTTAGTCGGTGGTAATTAGATTCCCATATCAGCTTGTCATTGACCTTCTTTTCATATTAGGGGGATTTCACAAGGTTTTATTACACTATCTTCACGCTGTTTTACGAGGATTTCTAAGACTGTGACAGGACAGGCAGGCGTGATCTGAGTGGACTCCTGAACGATGGCGTGAATTCTCTGGCGAGGTGGGAGAAGGTGTCACGCTGGAGCTAGGAAGGCTCACATCACTCTTTTAGAATGTACACCTCCACCTTTAGTGATTGGTTTTGCCAGGCGGTGATTGATTTCATGTTGGGAAACCGGACCATTTCCGTATTCTCAGAGTTCCTCCTGAAGCTCCAGTCTTCTGATCCACGGGACCTTATCAGGCTCTCCAAAATTCGTACGGAGGCGATAGCAACTTGTGTCGCTCGCGTACTACCAGAGGGCGAAAGGCTACTATCTGGATGGACCTTGTTTGCACCGGAAGAGCTGAATACGAAAATCGGCCTAAAGTTCGAGGAAAAGGTTCTTCTTTTAGTGGGTAGCAAACCTCACGGTCTCATTCGGTGTCACTCATATTGTTCACAGACCACGAAGGCTCTCTACGTTGTGGTAAGGATCCTCCTTTCAATTGATGAAATCTATGTATCTCACTACCATCCCAGAGCTACGACTATACCCTGGAAAAGGTAAAACTGTATACCAGAGTACCCCTTGGAGATATAACGGGCATCAGTAAAGGTTGGTGTAAAGGGTTAAACTGCTCGGCGTAAGAAGCCCGCACTGATGGATGTTAGGCGCATACATCTTGTCACCGCTTGAAGAAGCAAGTCGAGACCCACGACAAAACGCTGGTTTCATCATAACCTGGATCAACTCAAATCAAGAGTCTCGCGTCACCAGCTATTCCGTAAGGAATAGTGTCCACTCAGCCTCTACCGAGCCCCCTTCCCCCACTACGCTTCCAAGAAAGCCTAGTTTGCCTCCACAGATACAGACATGGAGTGTCCCTCGCAAGAATACGGCTACTTTATCGCGACTGTTGATCAACCCTTCGCTTGCATCCTCAGGGACAGGAGAGAAGACATTTGCTGCCTTTAAGGCTCTTCCCATTGACCCTGCTAGGATTCGACGGGGTTCGAGCACGGGGAGCGGTCCGTATTCAGAAACGTCGGAGGAAGTAGCAGGTGCTTCGAACTGTCGAGATGTAGTGGATCGCATCGTTGATTCTATTCATCGAGCCTGCCAGGAAGTTGGGGGAGGGCGAGGCAATTTCGTCACTAATGAAGATGTCGTTAGGCAAGTACACTTACCACCGTGGATCTGGGCAGCTGCTCATTGCTATTGATAGCCTCGCTGAAGCTCAGAGAACCACGTCCATGTATGCTAAAATGGAGTATGGTGTGAAACGATTGCTCTGGTTAGGTGGTTGAGGATGTCAGGGTCTTCTGACTGCGATCAAGGGATATGAAGCTAACCGACGTACGTTTCCCAGTACTGAGACCTCTTTGTTGCTCTCATTCAGGTTTATCGTATAGTGACTACGTGTGTATTTACTTGTTGGAAATCTACTTATTAAATTCCACAAATGATGGTTGCAATGTAACGGCATGGAAGAAATCATCAGACAGTGCCCCCCAGCGATTCCTTCAGCCTACCAAAACCCTTAGCTCACCTCGAAGTCCCGGTACAATTCGTACCTCCTAATCTCTAGACCCTCTCCTGCTGCTAACATCCTTCTCGTCCAGGGAGTAGGCTGTTTTTGTTCGATGTACTCCCAGTAATCGCCATTATCCCAATCAAACATGATCAGGTAGTTATAGACAGGAGGACCTGGCCTTGAGGCAATATCCTGGCTCCCAATGAGCTTGTACCGCCTTCCTCTGATCCACCCAGGCGTTTGCGCTACCTCAGCCATGTGTTCCTCGTCATACCATTTGTTATACTCCTCATCAAGGTGAGCCGGGACGGACCAGACGACGAGGAGTATGTATTTGGCTGGGAGGGCGTAGTGCTTCGCTACGCTTTCCCTGATGAGGGTATAAGTGCGGCGTTGCAGGACGGGAAGACGCGACACAGTGGCACTGTCGATCTCGTATGCGCTATCACGCATCTGTGCGTATTCTGTTGACTTGATGACTTCTGCCGAAGCCGCATCATAGACTGTGAGCCACTCTGGCGTTTGACCGTCTGTGGCTTTGAATTGCATAGCAGTCTGTGCTTGAGAGAGTATCGATAACGTCCTTTCGTTCTGCTTATCGCACCAGTCTGGATACGGTGTGTAACTTCCAGCCACTTTGTGAGTGAAGGCTCCTACCGTTGAACTCGCTGGTCGAAACATCGGACTCGCATTGTGAGAGAAAGAGGACCAGTCCTTGAGATTGTCCCGTAGGAGGAATAATAGACATAGAGGATAGTTTAGATAGTTATGTTTAAGAGATTTTTGTGATAGTTGTTTATGAATTTAATAGTGGTGTAGCAGAAAGAGGCAAAGTTTGGCGAGGAAGAACTGCTACTGTATACGGAATAAGGGCATCCCCGTGTTCAATCGACTCCTTCGCATTTCACCTCGGTGCCCGATTTCTATATGTAGATACGGTTTGTCGAGGAGCGTAGACACTACATTATTCGTGGTATACGCCAACCAGGTCTTGGCAGTAGAGTTTGCTTGTAGCGACATAGAAATACAGAGTACAATAACAAGAATAATACCCCATGTGATCCCCATATCAAGAGGCTATAATGCCAAGTTGAACTAAGGTTACACATGTTAAAGAATTCGTACAACATGAAGGACACGGAAACGTCACGGGAATAAAAACCTTTTCGGATATGCGTGTAATTAATATGAATCAGAAATTCTTGTGAAGCTCGAATTGCCTCAGGACAACACCCTTCACGCTGCCCATGATTTTCTCAGACCATGGGGTCTGAATCGCGGCAATGAACTCTGGAAGATCCCTGTAATCACCCCTTTCCCAATCATGGATTACGAGGTGATTCCAGCCTTCAATCGGAGGTCCCAACCTGCGCTCCACGAGATCAGCACCATCAACTAATTTGTATCGTCTTCCCCTTAACCACCCCGGCACTTTGGAAATCTCCTCCATATGTTCCTCGTCGTACCATCTATTGAATTCCACTTCTTGGTCTTCCGAGATGGACCAAAGAACAACTAGAACATATTTTCCAGGTAGAGCATGTGGTGAAAGGTTTGGTTTGGTGGATTGAGTGATCAAGGAATAGGTGCGACGTTGAAGAACGGGAAGGCGAGGAATGATAGCCTTTTCGTTCTCGGATGCTTTGTTGCGTAATTCGAGGTATTCGGGACTTTTGGTTGTTTCAGGTGTAGCTAAGTCGTAGATGGCAAGCCAGTCTGGTTTGTCTTTGTCTGCTGCTTTGTATCTGGTCGCGGAGGTGATGCCGGGGACCGTTAACCTGGACGGCGCGTGTTCACCGTCGTACCAATCTGTTAGGGTTGTAAGGTGGAGGGGAATTGTAAGAAGGCTGATCTTTACCGTTGAAGTCCTTCGTAGAGATGTCAGGTTCGCATTGGCCAAAGACAAACAAGAGCCCTTGAGGTGTGTTTGTCATCGTGGTTTAAGGGGCAGTTATGAGAGGCACTTCTACCGGCGATGATTGCTTTATCTATGACGACGTTCATCATCACATTGGCCGAATCTTTTCGTCGGCTTGGCCAATAAGAATTTGTCTATTCGGAATGTTTCTCACATTGTGGATTGGGAACTGACTACAACTCCCTGTTTGTATGGAGCCAATGCGAGAGCGCGAGAAGGGAGAGTTGTGTTAGACCTGGTCATCGAAATTAATTAATTAATTAACAGGGTCACCCTCCATATTTTTGGAGGCCCACTCGGCTCCGATTGGACGGCTACGAGCACATCGCTTGTCCCAAGTTCGATGTAGCGCTGTCGTACTGGAAGAAAAGAGGTTCTATGATACTATCCCTGCGGATTTTTCGAATAACGAGCGTTGTCGGCAAACAATTATTGAAGGTGACGAACGTGATGGATCTATTCTTGATAATAAATCCTCGGTTGCGGCAAGGCAACAGACATTGATGCTAGAAGTTCCTCCTAGTTGCAATCTGAAGCTATGAGGTGTCTCCAACTCAAACTAAACAGGCTCTTGGCCTGTGCGCTATAGCAAAAAAATACGTCAACGGGGTCATCCTAAGCATTGGAGATGCTTGCAGCAAGTCGATCGGAACCGAAAGACCATCCTTTCCAATTGAATCCCCTTGACAAAAAGGGTTAGCTTACAAAAGGGATAAGAATCTTGAACTAGTGTGCTCAACAATCAATGGGATGAAGATTGTTAGTGTGGTGCATATTTACGAAGACGTGAAATGCGGAGCCGGGAAGCAAGGTTACTCAAGCAAGTGGCAAATTGGAGGGCAATCCAAGCAGAAAGCCAATGGGTGAAGCGCATAAAATCCGCTTCGAGATTAATGTTTTGGCACATATGCAGTACTCTCAGTGTTGGGTGGTGGTTCAGGCCACCAGACGGTTGAGATAGAGTTGCGTTTTGGCTGGACTTGGCGTCCGATTGCCATTACTCTAGATTGCACGACTCTGACGCCAAGGCGGCTGTATGATGGCGGAAATACATTTTTTGAAATTTGAGGAGGGGGTAGTGTCAAGAGGTGTCAAGTGATGATCATCCGGTGGTTCATTTCTGATTGGACGTCGAAGCATGAGGGCAAACGTTCCCATCACGTACTACTTATGTGTGTACTAAACTTAGCACATGTTGTCTTCTGGAGTCTGGACAAGGTTGTCATCAACTGTTGTCAGTTTACGGCAGTCGCGAGCCTCGAGACGTCCCGGAAATGATGTTCTTGATGTTCGCAGAAGACATGAGACTCATAAGAACGTTGTGGCGGCTCTAAAAGCATGAACCAGTGATATGAAAATGGTACGCGTAAATATCGGATAGGCGAGTGGAGCTCCACAGTTGATCGATGCTGGTCGGGCGCCAAGGCGTTGATGAGAGTGCAAGTAATGGGGGCAGGTCTGCACTTGTGGCTGTTAAGAGCTGTAGAATAGAGCGTAGCAATGACGGCGTAGATGGTAGTCATGAGTGGAGGGCAGATGACACTGTCGACAGAGAGATGGAGAGTGAGGAAGAGAGAATGTTTGTTGTTACGGTGATTAACCCAATTGGGGTATGGTCATTGGTCAACACACCTTCCCTCTTCTTGTCCTCCCCCATGGTATCCACCCTTCCCGCTGCTGGGAATACTTATCATATCTTCTGATTAATTCCTGCCTGCTACTTTCTACTACTTACCCAACTACCCCACCCCTCGTCATTCCTTGACCCTGCACCAACTTACATCCCGGTCGTTTGACAAAATCTGACCTGACCTCACTCTTTTTCAGCGTTACAATGGCTTCTCTACTCGTTCCATCGTCTGCGAACCAGCCTACACGAATCTCGCAGGTCCTCCCGACGGTCAAGTGCTCGAGCTGCAACCAGCCTGTCCCTCTTTCCGAGTTAGGAGACCACACTTGTGCAGAGCCTCCCCCGGTTCCCACAATCCCAAGGCCTTCACCCGAACTGGTCTCGCCTGTCAACACTGCGAAGCCGTTTCCTGCTCGTGTTGCTTCGCCCGGTCTGCCCACCCCAGGACCTCCGCCTCAGAGACTCGGTACTCCTCCTATTCGGCCCCCACGCTCTCCCCAGCCACCCTTACGCGTTGCCTCACCCTTGCACGACCGACCACGTATCAGCACGGGAGCTGGAGGGCAGTTCCCTCAACGATCTAGCCCACTTGCGCAACATGTTCGAACCGACACGTCAACATCTTTCCAACGCCCCCGAGATTATGTTCCTCAAGCCACTTCCTCACTCAGGCCGGGTCTGCCAATGAGCCCCCAGCCAACCGACGGTCGTGCTCGTTCGACTTCTAACGCTTCTGTTCGATCTCCTATCTCCTCTACCCACTCTGGGACGCCATATTCTGCCGTGAATTCCTCCCCTTCAGGGTCGTCACCTCTGCCTCCTCCACCCCCAATGCCCGCTGCCGGGACTGGTGAACGCGCTGTTTCCCTAGTGCCCGATAGTGAGGTGAACATTGATACCAAGTCCGGAGGGGAAGCTGGGATGGCAGGCGTTGGCCGACGCGGATTCGCAGCTGCAGCACGTGCGGCAATGTTCGCCTTACCCCCAGGGTTTCCCATGAACCAATGTCCAAATCCCCCAAGATTCCTCGATATTGATGCCGCTTCGCGCTGTAAGTAGTTGTCTTCCTTATATATTTTATACCCATTAAAACTCATTAAATTTAGCTACTGATACGCCACCCCTTTCAGCTGGCTCTGGTTATTCTTCCCATTCTCCGGGACCTCTTTCCCCTGTTACTCAAACGGAATTGATTCCCGAGCCTGTGCCAAGACCGCCACCTTCTCCCTCTCCCACTCAATCTTTTATAACTTCCAATCTGGAGCAACTCCCTCTTCCGGCGAAATCCCCCGCCGATGAGATCGCCAACGGAAATGGGCTATCTCCTTTGGACCGTCTGCCTTTCTTTGGAAAGTACAAAGACAAAATACCTGGCCTTAGCGCTAGCCCGGAGCCAATACCCACGTCCAGACAATCCACCTCTCAAGAATCTACACGAAACACGGTTCGAGACACCATGAGTTCTAGGTACTCAGGTGACAGTCCCTTATTGCGTAACCTCAGTGTCAGCACCGCCGCGTCCCGGAGATCCAGGCGGGACGCAGACCTCCCGCCGCCTCCGGCTGATTCCAACAGCGACTTCGAATGTGGACTGGCCTATGCTGACTCAACAGACGATGAGAGTGCATTCGATCGTAACCCAGAGCTATCTCCAGTACTTCGTGCTGCTTCGGCCACGAGGAATTCTAGTGGTCGTGCGTATGTTCTATCCTCGGGTGAGAAAAAGAGACCGTCTCATTCACGCAATGACTCGAGGTCTTCATCTTACTCTTCGACCAGCGGGTCTAGTAAAAGCAGAAGCAGTGGAATTGCTCAGGCTCTGGGCATTACACAGTCTCCTCCCAGTAAACTTGGAGGTCCATACCGCCAGAGGAGCGATAGTGACAGCAGTAGTGACAGCAGGAGTACCTACTCGCGAGTTACCAGCATGGGTAATATGGCTGGTCCCATTGGTCGAGGTCTTCTCGGGCAAACTATGGAAACTTTGCTCGAGGACGTGGCTATGGGAGAGTCTCCCGAAGAGACACCGGAAACGCGCACGTCGACGGGGCAGCAACGTTCTGTTGGAGGAGGCAAATATCTCAATGGAGGATGCCAGGACAAAGGCATCGGCTTCGTCACCATGAGCACTGGCGGTCAGCCTCAGCGAAGCAATACTGTTCAAGTTCCGCCGCATTCCCCTGAGAATAAACCACCGAAACTTCCTGCGCGAGCGAAGACCACCAATGATCGCGACAAACTGCTTGAGCCACTTGCGGCTCGTAAGGAGAAAGTACGGAAGCCCAGGATATGTTTGCGATGCGAGAAGAAGATCGAGGATGGGCGGTGGGTTAAGGTTGATACTGGAGGTGCCTTGTGCGAAAGATGCTGGAAGAACATGTATCTGCCTAAGGTGCGTAGTTAAATTGTAGCCGAGTGAACTTTTGACTTAGGGAGGGATCTAGTGTCGCCGTTGTCAACTACCGATAGAAAAGCAAGCCGTCTCATCGGCCGATGGACAACTCAAGGGCAAATATCATAAAGAGTGCTTCAACTGCCATGTCTGCCATGTAAGTACCATTTTCTATGTCCTCAATGTCCACCGTGCGATGTCTGACGTTAACGATTACAGCAACCGTTCCCTGACAAAACGTTCTACGTTTACGATGGCAAACCCCTATGCGCTTATCATTACCATGAAGCCAATCGGTCTTTGTGTGCCGCCGCTCATTGCGGTCAACCCATTGAAGGACCTTGTGCCGTCTCGCATACGGGTGACAAATATCATCCAGAACATATGACGTGCGAGTACCTGGGCAACCCTCCGTGCAACGAACGGTTGAAAGAGTACTGGGAGATCGATGGAAGGATGTTGTGCGAGAAACATGCTGCAAAGGCTAGTGGGGATGAGAATGAGGAGGAAGAGTGGGTGCAGACTTCGAAGGCTAAGAAACGTGTGACGAGGTTCATGAATCTTGCGGGAGGGAACAACGGGGCTGGGGGTGGGCTGAACGATTTGTTGTGATGCGCGGGTGACTTTGACTCCACGGACCTTTCCGATACCGTGGTGAGACTTAATAATGCCCTTTTGATTTTAGGTAATTTGTTTCGGTTTGGAAGTTTCGTTTTCTGCTTTTCTAACAAGACATTCACCGATTTTTTCCCATCTACCCCTCCCTTTCAATATTTGTACGCATTTTTGATACCTCCCACTTCGTACATCTTGCGATTACTTGTTCTACATCAATTAGTGATAACTCCCCACTCTTTTGCGCTTTTTGCAATGGACTTTGGTCGTACGGATGGGACACTCGTTATATAGTATTGGGTTTTTGTTGGACTTAAAATCTCCTCCCTATGTGATTGCGTTCCCCGGCTGTGTAAACTGTAGTGTCCAATGGTTTTACTACGTTTTATTCTCCCGTTCTCTTATGGGGTGATCCGAGCAACTATGAATGAGATATCTGTGGCATGCAGAAGAATGGAGCCAGAGGGATTAATGGACAACGAGTGAAAGCATCCGGTTTGGGGGAGTCGCACTGGCATTGGACGCCACTGCCCTGACGCCCATATAGCCATTGGGTTCTCCCTCTTCACCATCATCATTGCATTGACTACCCGCATGGTGGTATGCCTTTCCCCCTACTTAACCCCTTCTTTGAGCCGCACATGCTCAATCTACTCCTGGCAGAACCTAATGCCTCAGCGGGAAGCCTCCCGGGCGTATTATCAAGAACCTTGTTAGGCGCATCTAAAGTGTACGGAGGTCGAATAGCCATGCCTAATCCTGTGGTAATTGTTCTCCCTTCCGACCTCCATTCAATTGGGAAGGTTCAAAGGTGCCGCGTTGGAGGATAAAAGAACGCAAAGATGGGCACTTAGGCGAAGCCAGAACACCACCAAGATGAAGTGGATTGGCTTTGCCAGAGTTTTTCTCAGTGCGGTGCGCTTGATTCCAGGTTTGTATCCCTGCGGGTGAGACTGAATATATGCGCTATTTTGCAGGTGCTCGGGGCTTCCGCGCAGTCGACTGTGATGTCCTATAAGAACTGGACCTATATGGGATGTTACAAGTACGTTTAACATGCTGCGTCGCCGGGTTTGGTAACTATACGACATATTTCTGTAGAGATAACGTGCCCCGAAACCTTGGTTATTTTGTCGGGGGCTTCCAGTTTTTGACGGTACAAAAATGTCTCGACCAATGCAATAGCCTCGGGTTTGGATTTGCCGGACTAGAGTATTACCATGAATGTTGTACGTGCAACTCACGCCCCTCGCGCTCTGCATGCTCAGTGGCGCATCTTAGTCTGCGGAAATGCACTCCTTTACAACGCTGAATACGGAACCTCTGATAACTGCTATACCCCGTGTTCCGGCAACTCGACTCAAATCTGCGGAGGTCCCAACGCGTTGTCTATTTATGAAAATGGGAAGTTTCCTTTTACTTATGGTCCCGCGAAGATCGTGTCAAAGTACAAGAACTGGACTTTCACTCGGTGCTGGCAGTAAGTTTCTGTGTTATGTGTCGTCTGATTTGTCTAACGTTGATACAACAGAGATGATGCCTGGCCGTAAGGAGTCTGCAACACTTTATCTCATGCGGTGGCTGACAATGCTGGGCAGATCTGGCGGAAGGCGCTTGCTTCCCAACTGGCCCAATACGCCCATCCCTAGCGTACATATGACAGTTGAGAGGTGTATTGATGCCTGTGACGCCTCAGGTTACACCAGTGCTGGCCTGGAATATGGACAGTGCGTACATACCTTCTCATGTCCCTCTCTGGCCCTGACTGACGCATGCTGTCTTTCCTGTGTTATTGCCAGAGAATGTTGTGAGTATTTCTAGATCTAGTAACACTGTGATGAATTATTCATTCCCTTGTTATAGGGTGCGGGAATGTTACTTATCCTCCTGGAAGATCAACCGACCCTTCCAAGTGCAATATGCCCTGTCTTATGAATGCTGGACAAATTTGTGGAGGCCCCGACTGTATTGTTGTGTACACGACTATCACTCCGCCGTAGGTCGAATATTTGTCCACAATCAGATTCAAATGAAAGTTAAAAATACATCTCAATGACTTTGCCAAGTCGATCGCACTATTTTTGCTTCTAGAGATGCACTAGTTATTGCGAATTGGTCCAATGCTTAGGTTAGGGGGTCCTAACTTAAAAGTTCTTCAGAGTCTCACACACCCTGTGGCATCGCTGATGTATGAGGAATACAGCGATCAACTTGAGTCATTACAGGGAGCATGAGAACGAGCATGAATATCGCAATCGAAACCGCGCACCCGCCCAGAGATCACATACCGCACAAAGGAACATCTGGGGAGTGCGCAACTCCATGAAGCTGGTTCAGCCTTCCGCGCCAACGCGAGCCCCAGCGATGTGTTCGCCATCACGAGCCCGTCAACAATACACTAGAACACAAACCTCATGACACCTGGATACGGTATATCCTTGTACACTAATCCCAATGTTTCCTTTCTGTCCACCGGCGAAGATTTCTGATATGCTGGTCTTCTCCGATGTGGGCCTTGCCGCCCCCAGGTCGTTGGTTTATGAGACATGAGCTCCGTCGGCCGAAACATCGCTTGAGTAGTGAAGACGAGCGGCTGATATGGTCTCGCCGATATCTCGCTTGGGATGCATGATATTGAAAGAGATAAAAGATCCTGGGCCTTGGTTCTGTCCAACATCGCTTCGTGTGCGCTCGGTTGGCCGTCGTTAAGGTAGTTTACCACAGCTTCGAGAGGTGGCTCATAACCGCCGCGATTTTTGACTCGGAGCTTGGTGACGCCACAAGCATTGCGGATGAAGAAGACAAGATCATTGCGGTTGATAAGAAGGCCCAGGGCTGAAGTGAGATCGGGACGAGCGCTGAGGAGGTAAGCGGGATAGCTGGCAGCTTGGGTAGTACGTTGCTCTCCGGTTTTTCCGGAAGAGCAACATTCAATCGCGATCTCAAGTGAAAACCAGTGAAGTCGAGCTGATGGTTGGAATCAACGAGGGAAATGGGACAGATCATAGGCGACAACGTCTGACTTGGCATGCATGCTGGGGTGATCTGCTGGATACCTTTTTCACCGTGTTCCTTGAACGCGATATCTGATGACGGCGCGTTGACACTGAGCAGGCCAACAGACGTTTGGCTTACTCCGTTTATGTTTAGGTAGGTGATCCAGAACCTCCTCTACAACTGCAATGAAGGTTCTTTGAGACCCAAACATTGGCGGAAGTACCTTATCCTTTCCCCTTTGGATGTGCCCGTTAAACCGGGGCTTTCCTCTTGGCGCAGAGGAACTCGTAACAAGCATCTAGGTCACCGTCCTGAATAGAAGCATGATAGGAGACAGCCATATGTTGTCATAAGACCGTCACGATCATGCAAAGGGTGATTTGTGCTGAATCTGTCAGCAGGAGTCTGGGCTTCAAGCTTCAGTTACGGCGAGAAGGGAAAGCAGCGAGCAGGCATTCTTATTCAGGCAGAGCGTGGACAATTGGCTTTAGGTACCATGACATCACAGAGTCAGGGGGAAGTAAAGGACCCTTTTCTCACCATCATTCAATCCTCACAAAATCACTGGCTACCGCACAGTGAAATAGTCCTTCTTCCGGCTTAACCCCTGCTTTGAGCCGCACTTACCCCTGGAGTAACGTATGTCTCCCTCATTGTGGCAACGGGATGTTTCTCAGGAGGTCTAATATATCAAGAACACGACAGAACTCTGCTGGACAAGAGGCACACGAACATTGAAAAGCGGTGGCTTTTCCTAACATAAGCGCCTAGGACCTCGACCCCCGTTTAATGTCGGGTTCAGAGGGGTCGCGCTGGAGGGGATAAAAGGGTGCGGAGATGGCACTTTGAAGGAGAAAGGCTGCATACTATCAGGATGAAGTGGACTGGACTCGCCGGAGTTGTTCTCAGTACGGTGCGTAGATTTCTCTGTATCATACAGATGACACGGAACATAGGCACTCTTTTGTAGATTTTAGGGGCGTCTGCCCAATCAACCGTGACGTCCTATAAAAACTGGAACTATAGGGGTTGTTATGGGTGAGTTCGATGCACCGTGTTGTCGAGGCATGGTGCCTACAAACCCTATGTCTACAGAGATGACCCTGTGCTCCGAAACCTTCATCATTTTGTCGGAGGCTTTCCCTTTTTGACTGTACAAGACTGCCTCGACCAGTGCGATAACCTCGGATTCGGGTTTGCGGGACTGGAATACAACCATGAGTGCTGTGCGTACCTCCTGATTCTCGTAAATTTCCCGTGCTGAGTGAAGCATCCCAGTTTGCGGAAACGCGCTTCTATATAACGCTGAATATGGAACCTCTACGAACTGCTACGCAGCGTGTTCTGGTGATTCGACTCAAATCTGCGGAGGTCCCAACGCGTTGTCTACTTACGAGAACGGGAAGGTTCCCTTTACTTATGGCCCTGCAAAGATCGTGCCGAAGTATAAGAATTGGGCTTTCACCCAGTGTTGGAAGTAAGCTTTGCTGCTCCCTTGTTATCGAGTGTTCGCCAAACTCGTCTCACCTTGGTGCAACAGGGATGATGTATGGCCGTAAGGCGATCCGCAAGACTCCGACGTGTGGGGGTGGCTGATGATTCCTTCTCAGCTTCGGCGGGCGGCGCTTGCTTCCTAACTGGCCTGCGACGCCCATTCCTCCCGAACAGATGACTGTCGGGAGGTGTATTGACGCTTGTAAGGCTTCAGGCTATACCAGTGCTGGTATGGAATATGGACAGTGCGTATATACTTGGCATTTCTTTCTGGCTCTGGCTCATGCGTTGCGTTTTCATTAGAGAATGCTGTGAGTGCTCTCCAATTTCGTAATGCCACGATGAATGGTTCATTCAGCCACCACTCGTAGGGTGTGGGAACGTTACTTATCCTCCAGGGCAATCGACGAGCGCATTCGAGTGCAACATGCCTTGTCTCATGAATGCTGGGCAAATTTGTGGAGGTCCTAACCGCATTGTTGTGTACACGATTGACAACCATCGTAGGATGACCGCCTTCGGATTCGAATGAATCTATAAATAGGCTCAATATTCTTGCCAAGCCCTAGCACGCTATCTTTGCTCTAAGAGACCCACCACCAATTATTCTGATGTTATTCTGATGTCCGGATTAGGACAGTCCGACTCCCAAGTTGCCCTGGAATTTCGCACGACGTATATAATGAATCCTAATGAATCTGATGACCGTGTGGTTTCAGCTCGTCATTCGGTTTATTTTTGTCTGCGAGACAGCAATGTGACGGTTCATCCAACTAGGCTTCTTCCGTTGGCCTTGGAGTTTACTAATGGGTGGCTCCAAAGTTTCGACATTGAGCGCCGTCGAAGGTAGTTAAATATCACCTTCAGTCGTGACAAAGTGGGATTTCCACACCCATTTTTGATTTGTCTACCCACTCACGAGAATGGATAGGGTCTTTCAAGATGAAGCTGACCGGATTAAGAAGGACATCCCAAGCTCCACTCACAGCGTCAAGTCGCTGACTACAACGGACGATCCAACCGTACAGCTTGCTGATGAAACTAAGCGGAGTCTCGAAGTACGAAGCTTCCTTCTGCAAATCTATGTGTAGCCTGACTATTTCTCGTAGAGCCGACATATATCCCTCCTCGCAATCGGAGGTATGTTGTAACGTTGCCGGGACTGATCGATAGAGCCTCACTGTAATGGACAGGATCCATTGGCACCCTCCTGTTCGTGCAAATTGGAACCCCCCTGACGCAAGGAGGGCCGGGAGGCTTGCTCATTGCGTTTTGCGTGTGGTCAACCGTCATACTCGCTTTCAATAATTGCCTAGGTACGAAACTTGCTCGCCGCTTCTTTGTGGAAATTAGTTCACCCAAGTCCTAGCTGAAATGGTGGTTTGGATACCCATCTCGTCACCGTTTGTTCGTATCAGTCATGAGAGATTATAGCCTCCTCTCACAGTCCCTCGTAGATTCGTTTCATAGATCACTTTGTTGATCCCGCCCTTGGCTTTTGCGCCGGCTGGGTTTACTTCCTCACGCAAGCCACTGCACTCCCATTTGAAATCGTTGCTTTCAACCTTATTCTTCGGTACTGGACGGACAAGATTCCGGTTGAAGCAATGAGTTCGGCTCTTATCGTTATTTACATGTGAGTCCTGTTTTGGTGCCAGCCGTAGCGGGCGACCGACTCCCCACCGCAGTCTCCTTAACTTTTTTGCTGTCCGCTTCTATGGAGGTGAACAACATCCCTCTACCTCCTTCGGTGTTTGACTGAACGACGCCTTTGAAAGAATCGGAATTCTGGTTGTCCATGGGCAAGGTGCTTCTGATGATGGGTCTCATTGCATTCACGTTCTTCGCAATGCTTGGTGTGAACCCTCTCCACGATCGGTTCGGCTTTCGTTACTGGCAGCGTAAGGTCACCGGTTGTTTGTCTTGGAACTGCACTGAATATGATCCTCAGCCAACAATGTCCCTGGCGCACCATTTGCGGAATACATCAGCACTGGCCCGTTGGGGCGATTCCACGGTTTTGCGGCCTGCATGATACAAGCAGCGCTGATCATTGTCGGCATGTTCTCCATGCTTGGTCAGTTTGTTCGAGGATGGCTCACTGGTGTCGAGTTTCTAGGGCCGGATTATGTAGCCATCGCAGCAGGCGAAGCCAAGGAACCACGCAAAACAATGCCTCGGGCTTTTCGTACCACCTTTCATCGTCTAGCTACATTCTTTATCCTGGGCGCATTTTGTGTTGGGACGCTCCTACCTTACTCCGATCCGGACCTTGTCAAGTCGGTGACTGATCCTGAGCCAGGAGTTGGCGCATCTCCCTTCGTTATCGCAATGAAGCGGCTTAATATCAAGGTTCTGCCTCATATCGTTAACGTCCTGGTTCTTAGCTCCGTTTTTTCCGCGGGGAATACTTATTTTTATATCGGAAGTCGGATTCTTTTCGGGCTTGCACTGGAAGGAAAAGCTCCTAAAATACTAGCTAAATGCAGCAAGCGAGGGGTGCCAATATACAGCATCTGCGTTATGGTCCTGTTCTCCCTACTTGGTAGGTCCCTGCATAGACCCTTTCCAGAAGAACACTTACCAGTGAATAAGCATTTATGCAAGTTTCTGAGAAAGGAACTGTCGTACTTAACTGGTGGGTAACATCTCCCCTGTAGGAAGGCAGTCATTCACAGATTTTGGGCGTAGGTTGTTGAACTTGCTCTCCTCCGCTGGCATCCTGACTCGCGCTTTTATCTCCCTTGCCTATATACGTTTTCACAAGGTGAGACCTCCGATGCGATGTATGTGACCTGGATGTGACTTGGTGTTTATGCGTAATTCAGGCGATGAAAGTTCAAGGGATATCCAGGGAACAACTTCCCCACCGTACTTATCTTCAACCATTTTGCGGGTGGGTTTTCTCTTGCTTTAAATACTCAGATATCTGAATTCGGTACAGATACTATTCAATGATCGCCCTGGTCTTCATTGTGTTTGTATATCAGTACCCCCTCTTTTTGACAGGGCGCTGGAATACGATCACATTCATCTTCTCTTATGGTATACTGGTAATTGTGCCAGTCCTCTATTTCGGCTGGAAGGTGTGGAAGAAGACCAAAGTACGTATTTCACATGTTTCTTCGCAAGTACGCACACCTAGACTTGGCATTGCCCAGATCGTGCCCCTGGATGAGATTCGCTTCTTCGATGAGGAACGCAAGGACCTGGACAGAAACTCATGACTATCATGACGGCATTAAGTCATGAAATCTATACCTGTTAGCTATGTGAAATCAGAATAAATATATATAAATCGCGCCTCCGTGGTTGTGCTTTAGATAGTCAGTGGAGTTCCACGCGCCGAGTGCATCAAAATGGCGCTATTTGTGCCCGGCTAACGCAATGGCCGAGCAAATCGCTTAAATCTTTTGCGTGCTCAACTTCACTACAGTTATGCAGGCAGCAGGTCTCTCCTTCCCCTCATCAAGCTATGGAACATGCCAGTCCTGTCAAGAACCGCTATCCTTCGAAACGCGAACCATGCGAGAGCGGTCCAGAGCCCTTGAATTGGGAAAAGAGCGACGATTTACTCGTTCAGCCTGAGTCTGGAGACCAGACCCATAGGAAATTGAAAGTATGTCTTCTGTGGTGTTGGGTTGACGAGCAATATTTGAAGATTGTTTACATAGAACCGTCATATACAACTCATTGGTATTGGGGGTACGTGACCTGCAAGCCTTTGATCTCGTTCTTGTTAAGACACGACTTCACAGGAACCATCGGGACCGCACTCTTCGTGCAAATTGGATCGTCATTAACGAAGGGAGGTCCAGGTGAGTGCTCTGAACTTATCGCCATGATGGAACACTGAGCAAAACTGTAGCGAGTCTTTTTATCGCATTTACAATATGGTCGACTTTCATTATGGCGATCAACAACTGCCTCTGTGCGACATTTCTCACCCTTGCAATCCTGCTTGTTGCTTATCTCCGCAGCTGAAATGGTTTCCTGGATGCCCATATCGTCACCCTTCGTGAGATAATTTTATATTTATCTTGTGGCTCATGACTTGCTGACATCTCCACTAGGTCCGCTATGCAGACCACTTCGTGGATCCTGCTCTGGGCTTTTGCGCCGGAGTTAACTTCTTCGTTTTCGAAGCAGCGCTGATACCCTTTGAAATCGTTGCATTTAACGTTGTACTCAAGTTCTGGACGGACGAGATACCCTTAATCGCAGTCATATGCTTTGTGATTGTAACCTATGCGTGGGTCAACTCCAACCTCATCCTTACCACAATCGATTCATTGACCTGACTTGACATCATAGACTCCTGAATCTATTCGCTGTCAAATATTATGGAGGTAGATTTCTATCCGATCTTCTCACTCCAAATTTACTCATGAGTGTTAATAGAAGCTGAATTCTGGTTGGCTCTCGGCAAGGTCCTCCTGGCCGTCGGTTTAATTTGCTTCACCTTCATCACTATGGTGGGTGGGAACCCCCATAGGGATGTGTACGGCTTCCGCTACTGGAAATGTCAGTCTTTCACTGCATTCAGACATTCCAAAGCTTATACCTGGACCAGCATCGAACGTCCCAGGAGCGCCATTTGCAGAATACACCAAAGATGGCCACCTCGGACAGTTCCTCGGCTTCCTAGCGTGTCTCATCCAAGCCTCCTTCACAATCGCGGGGCCAGATTATGTCGCAATGACCGCTGGTGAGGCCCGAAAGCCCCGACAAGTCCTTCCCAAAGCGTTCAACAGCGTTTTCTATCGCCTCACGACCTTCTTTGTTCTCGGTTCCCTCTGCGTCGGAATAGTCATTCCATATGACGATCCCGACTTGCTCAGCGCCATCTCGAACGCTCACCCCGGTGCAGGAGCATCGCCGTATGTTATCGCGATGCAACACATGGGGATCAAGGTTCTCCCACACATTGTCAATGCGCTTATTTTGACTGCCGTATATTCTGCTGGGAACAGTTACGTGTATTGTGCCAGCCGGACGTTGTATGGTCTGGCTTTAGAGGGAAAGATGCCGCGTTTCTTGACCCGGTGTACAGGGCGTGGTGTGCCCATTTACTGCGTGGCAATCACCCTTGCCATCTCAGCGTCAGCTTTCTTGCAGGTCTCGAATAATGCTGCAGTTGTCCTGAATTGGTGGGTCAGGCATCTGATATGCCTCTGAAACGACGGACTGACAGCTTACTAGGTTTGTCAACCTTGTGACTGCTTCACAACTGCTTAACTATGCAACTATTGCGTTTACTTACACTCGTTTCTACGCTGTACGATATCTTCGTTGTCGGCCAACCGTCTCCATTGGCTGACTTGCTCTCTCAAGGCCTTAAAAAGGCAGGGAATTTCGCGCGATTCGCTGCCTCACAAGAGCTTCTGGCAACCGTTCTCTGCGTACGTCACTGACCTGAATCAGCGTTGAATATATGCGCTAAAGGTGGCGACAAAAAGGTATTACGCACTAGCTGGAACCTTCACCATGGCTTTTGTCGGAGGCTACACGGTTTTCTTACCTGGAAACTGGAACGTCCCATCGTTTCTGTTTTCCTACACTATGATTGGAGTCGTTCCAGTCTTATTTGTAGCCTGGAAGATTATCCACCGGACTAAGGTATGGATGATACCCAGTTCCTGAGTTCGATGTCTGACTACAATCCCAGTGGCGAGACTTGGAGAAGGTTGACTTCTTCGAGAGTGAACGGACAGACGTTGATCGTTATGAACGCGATTTTGCGGAATAATCGAGTTATTTCGAGATTGACTTATATTCAACTTCGATTATGATTATGAACTGGATTCAAGGAACGGCGAATGAATACTGTACAAATGTATTATAACGCGGGAAATCAAGCAGATTCCGGAGGATTGGCTGCTCTGCGACCTTCTGTGCGAATGGAATATCCGTATCCACCTCCAGGTGCTCCTGGAACGTCACCAGGTCCTTCATAATAGAGTTTCGAGACATCGTAGTTGCCTGAAGAAAAGAGTAAGATGGCAAGAACGTAAGATCTTATAATGATGTCATACCAATGAACTTCCAACCATCTTCCTTCACGTGGTACAGGTTACATGTATTACCGGAGAAGGCGTCACGATGACCAGCAGCGAAGATGCTACGCCTGCCGAGTTCTTGTGCTTCTTCATCCGTGAGATCCCAACGATAGCCCTGGTCCAGCACACCATAGGCGAAGGTACTACCAGACCCTACTGAGAAGAGATCGCCTTTCAGACGCGTACCATCGGAGTCGACGTAGAAAACTGCAGGTCCTGTTTTATCCCAGCCACAAATCATCGTTCCCTGAAAATATGAAGTGAGGATGAAGATCCCGAGTAAGCTTGAAGATGACCCACCATGCTTAGGCCCATTCCCTTGTAGCTATACACGAGATTGCTGAGGTATTTGCTAGCGGCGGACACGGAAATCCGTTCGCGATTACGAAGTTCATGTAGACGGCAGTGCATGCCCAGATAGGTTTCCCAGAACTGACAGTCAGCTGTAAAGGAGAAGAATTCAACTTGGGTATCGGGCATGCACTTAAGTTCAGGGTACATACCAGCGCCACCGGCCATGGTCCCAAGTAGATATGGGTTAATCTCGATGACCTTCTTGACGGTACCGGAAGCTGGTGGGGTCCAATCAGTAACAGGGCTTTGGGGCGAGAGTTTGGAATATACCAATGTAGCTTCCTGCTGTCGCTCGCGAATCTACAGCTACAATAACACCGCCCTGGAATCTAAAGGCCAATGTTGTTGTACCGTGTTGGATCTTGATTCTGCAATTGGGATCGGCATGGTCGTCGGTGTGTAATCGGAGAAAGGCAGCTGGCTTTATTAAACACAAGACATTAGGCGCTGACTGCAGAAGCCAGGAGAGCAGAAACGCACGTCTGGGACGGCAGGAACGGTGAAAGTGGGGATGCCCTTAATCATGTTGCCGAAACCGCCCTGGGAACCCCATGCAGCGTCGGAGGGGTCATCTTCCTCGGCAGCAATAAGCTTTTGAGCCCGTTTGAGCTGTGAAACGGCACTGTGTGTTGAGAACTGGGTGACGAAGGTGTTCATGAGTGGATAAAATGTGGTGAGGTGACGCGGCCGCGTTTAGATGAGTACGCGTACGACTGATCGGCTGTTTGGCTATGCTGTCTGCAGCAAACACTGATCCCATATTAGGCGCCTTTAATTACAGAGTGCTATCTACAGCTTTGGAATGAATGGGCGCAAGTACTTGTCAATATAATCCCCCGGTACGCCCTCCTTTATGGCGTCTGCAATTGCCATGTTCATCCGATAAACGTACTCCGTCTTCGGAGGACTCTCTGTCGTTCTCTTGACATCAATATAAATCAGAGTCTCCATCTCAACCTCCACAGGCGAGTCCTTCGTGCCAAGAAACGTCACAGAATAGTACTTTTTGAGGTAGTTTTCGGGCACGTTCTCGTATCTATCGAGGGTTTGTTCGTCGGATTCGGATATATCATAGACAAGGCCATAGACCTTGTCGCCTGGCGACTGGACGATTGTAGCGTATCCTTTCTCGTTGATGATCCACTTCCTGTAGGACAAAATAAGCGACCTCCTCATCGATGGATACAATCAACATATTAACCAGTCCACGAGGTATGCAATACCCAAGTAGTTGTTTTGAGGACACCGACGGTTCATCTGGTCCTGCCACATATTGCTACCATAGCCAAAATAAATGGTGCGGGGTCTGCTTTTGACCATCTCGTTGGCAAGCTTGGGTTCGGTGTTAAGGTGTAGGAATGGCTTCAATCAACGACATGGCATTCATAACGCTCATTTAAATGCCAGCCCTCCTGACAGTTGCAGTGATCAGTGAACACGATCATTATCATGATCGCAGCATACCATAAATTCGTGAGTGATCACAGTGGCGGTGCAAGTTACATAAGCATTCTAAAATCTGCCTTGCACAACATTGGTTCTTGACTTTTCCAAACCATACGACCAAGGATCACCATACGTGAGGTCACCAATCCGTATCGAAATCATTAGAAGATGGCAGACAAGACAGAAAGAAAGGCATGGCCTCTCGCTGACGCCACTTTGACGAACTCGGTATGTAAAATCATAGCTCGTTCTGAGATATGTGCGTTGATTCCACGCGTCACCTCGCGGCGCCAGATCCTCGATCTTGTCCAGCAGGCTACCGCATACAAGCAGATTAAGAAGGGTGCCAACGAAGGTGGGCGCGAGTGGTTCTCGAAACTTGGGATGTTACTGACTTGGCCATTCATAGCCACCAAAACTCTAAACCGTGGTATCGCGGAAATTATCGTCTTGACTGCCGATACCGAACCCCTTGAGATCTTGCTCCACCTCCCCCTTCTTTGCGAGGAAAAGGTACAGTGCTCAATCTTTGATCTCCTATTTCGTCAGCTCACCTAAAAATACAGAACGTTCCTTACGTTTTCGTCCCCTCAAAAGCTGCCCTCGGCCGTGCTTGCAACGTCACCCGCCCCGTCATTGCTGCCAGCATCACCTCTGGCGACTCCCAATTGACAAGCCAGATCACCACCATCAAGAACGCAATTGAGAAGCTCATTTTCTGAGCGGGAGGTTCTTTGTGCTTCATCTTTAGTCGTAGATGCTGTGTATCCCTAGCTTATCGACATAATTTGTTGTCTGCATCTCGAGAACTGTAATAACGACTAACTTCCCGAAATGATGCTAAGGTATAGCAGAATGTTTGCAGAGTAAACCAATACCAAAGGATCACAGACAATCGTGATAGAGAGGAACTATCGTACTAATATGATTGTAATAGTGGGCAGATTAATCAACCGACAACTGATACACTCAAGTTGCAACCGGAACGAGGGAAAATGCACATTATTTGGGTATATTCTCTCTCGCTTGCTGTCGAACTCTCCGCCTGGAAGGTAAGTCAATGAAAATCGGCGACGCAGCCCGCAGTGTTGGAACACTCACTCATAAGCAGTCTTATCGTTTCTGAGAGCGAGGTAGTTGGTTGGATCAGTTTGTCTCTGCGGTGTCGAGTAACAAAAGGTCAACTCACTTGAACATCGTATACGCGTCACTTTGTGCTGGGTCGCTCACGTTGGGGTCGTCAAGAAGGTCTTGAATACCCAGCAAAATCTATTCATAGTTGAGTTAAGGTCACACGATGTCAGGTCAAGCGCCTTACCTGCTTGATCGTAATCGCAGGCTTCCATGATTTCTCTTCATCGAGAATGGATAAGCAGACTGTCCCTGATGGATAGACGTTGGGGTGGAATAGTGGTGGCGTGAATTTGCCTAAGTCAAGATTGGTCAAGACTGATCACACCCTACGGCATTACCGTACGCACACTTCGGGGGTTTAGAAGGGTAGTCTACATATTGGAAAGACGGCTTCGGCAGCTGGTTCTGCAGCAAATAAGGGGGAGACGTACCTTCGGGGAACGTCATGGTGAGCTTATACAGCCCACCTTCCCAAGGGGTCTACCCAAGGAGAAATTCAGCATCAAGCGCTCCAAAAACGACGCGTTTCACCTGAGCTTGAACCGCGTCAATGAACCAGACATACTCACACCTGCTTTGCCCGGGATGCCGACTTCCCATTCCATCAAGTTCATCGATCCATCCTGCGCCTTGGTCGGTTTCGCATAAAATCCCTAGAATCAAAGAGGCGGGATGATTAATTATACAGGTCCGAAGAAAGACTCGAGGCCAGTTCGGCAGGGGTACGACTTCAAGTACACCAGGGCGTCAAGCGTGCATACGACGCGTGATCTATGTGCCACCAAGCACTAGAGTCACAAAGTCGAAGATCAAACGGGCGAGGCCTCGGATAGTCCGTTAATGATATCGTAAACTTGGTGTGCACTCACAAAGGGATGGTCCTTCCGCCATTGCTTGCGCTCCTCCGCAAGTCGCATTCTGCATATTCCTGACATTGTCGTGAGCTTGAGAGCGATAAACCGGTGGAGTGTAGTACAATATAAGTAGAGTGGTTAGCGAGATGTAATGGATGCTTCTTTGTATCTTCGCATCAATTACTGTTGCTGAATCAGCAGCTTGTAGATTCAATATCCACAAATAGAGGCTATCTTAGGGTTGTTTAGATGCTCAGCGGCAAGCGCTTAGCGCTTAGGCCCCAATATTCTGTTGAAGGAACTAAATAACACTGTAATTGGGGGCAAAAGAACGAGGTACATAGGCTAGTATGGTGCTCTATTCAAGTGTCATTATCATGTCAATGCACGGCCAATGCACAGTATGTTTGTGCCTCTACGTGCTTCGACATTTTCAAGATTGTCCGAAAAGAGGAATTACATAATGTGTTGATTCCAACATATTGAATATTCAATGGCCATACAATAGGTACATATTTCTACCGTGCTGGCCATTCCGAGTGGTTCTCCGGAACAATATTTCCGGGTCCCATCTTGTCTCTATATTATTATGGTTGGCCTTATCGAACATGTTCAGAACCGTCACTATGCACCCTCTGCAGCTGAAGTCGACATGACTGGCCCAACTGCTTTAAGTACAGTAATCTCTGCCTAGCATTCACCATACCGTCAGCGCGCTTATGGCACAGGCTCACATCTTCACGTATCGAACGAAGGTAGGGCTTCCCTTGTACAGCTTCTTCCGCTGTTGAGAAACGTGCCTGGATCCGAAGAGGAAAGCCCGATTTGTAGACGTAGCAGTTGTCCAGAAGTATCTCGCTCTCGCTTTCCTTGGAGCTCTCTTTCCATGATCCTTGCATTCCCAGTCCTGCGATCATTTATTTCGAAGCATAGGGGTGGCCATTTGCTTCCAGCCGCAGGTAAAGAGCTGCACTGCCTGGTCCAGGTTGAGCGCCCGATACCGATGGTCACCTGACCTCCACAGGAAGTGACAAGCAGAATGACGAAAGTTGCCTAACTCTCCATCATGTCCCCCTCGTATACCGCATTTTCTAACCTATGGAACACCTCACCTGGTGCTCAATCTAGTCGTTCAACCCGACCTCGGAGTGAATTTGATGAAGAAGACCAATCAACTTCGTCTTCCCACCGACATAAACGCAGCAAGAAACAGCATAGTACCAGTACAAGTGAGCCTCAGCTGTATGATGCGACAGATAGTCCTGAGTTGAACCGAATCCTAGATTCTGAGGAACCAGAGGACTTGGACTCGCAGTCTTCTAGTTACTTCAGCCATTCACACCATATACTTTTCAACCACCCAACCATGATCGCAGCTGTTAACATGATTTCCTCAGGAAAGACAGGTGAGTATTTATCCGACAAACAACGAGTTGAATTCGACTAAGGGCAACTCACCCCAGTATTGGAACACCTTGCACCACATACCATGCCAGACGCTGCAATGGACTCTAGCGCTCGGTACCCACCTCCCCAGTGTCACCCAAGAACTCGCGTACGAATTAGGAACAAGCTGGAGAACTGGTTAAATGACCGCGAACGACAATTTAACATGATTTGGCTTCACGGCCCCGCTGGTACAGGAAAATCTGCCATCGCTCAAACCCTTGCTGGGTACTGCTCGGACAACAATCGCCTTGGCGCTGCCTTTTTCTTTTCCAGACCAAGCAACCGAAATAAACCCGATTTCGTCGTTCCCACCCTCGCATACCAGCTCGCCGTCCACTCCCCCAAATACAAGTCTGTTTTAACCGATCGACTTGCCAATGACCCTCAACTGTTGAAAAAGGCGCAACACGTACAGCTCAAGAGGCTCATTGTTGAACCTTTCTTGGACTTGCAGACCCAAGAGCGCCAGCGCACCAGAGAACCTTTCCTAATTGTTCTCGATGGCCTCGACGAGTGTGAAGGTGAAAGGGCCCAGTGCGAGATGGTCAGAACGATTAGCGAGGTCGCGCAACTGAAGAACCTCCCCCTCCTTTGGCTGATCTGCAGCCGACCGGAGGCGCACCTCAAGCACGTATTCTCAAGGACACGCTCCTGCGGCCGCGAGGAGCTCCTCATTGATGCGGAGTGCCGGGATGATGTCGATCGATATCTCCGGGATGGGTTTGCGACAATAAAGGCCGAATATGAGGATATTGCACCTTCATCGTGGCCGTCTGAGGACCAGTTCAGGGAACTTTCGGCGGCCGTCTCTGGTCTTTTTGTCCTAGCCTCGACTGGTCTCAAATATATCGGTAATTCTTCATATGCAAACCCTGTTGATCGGCTTAACATCCTCCTGTCATTCCTCAAACGTGCGGGAGGAGTTGGCTTGCAAAATCCTCTAGCCACCCTCGATCTGCTCTATAGACTGATCATTGCGGATGTCCCGGATGAAATCTTCCCAACGACTCGGCGTATCTTATCAAATTATATTTATATGCCTGATACTTGTGGCGGGCTGCATTCTGCTCAGGCACTTTGTAGCTTTCTACGCATTGACAAGAGCACATTCTACAGTGCACTTTGGAAGCTCCATTCCGTGATTGATGTCCCCGTACCTGAAAACGCCTCCGAAACACATCTACGCTTTTACCATGCATCATTCCCCGACTTCCTTTCGGACGTCAATCGCTCAGGAAAATTCGTCATTGAGGAGAAAAAGGCAAAGGTTGACATTGCAAAATCATGCCTCTTCTGGCATGCCACGGACCTACTGCATTTCCACACCACTGATGGTGAGTCCACAACAACACCTGATTGTGATGACATTCTTAATAGACCCTAGGGTGGAACTTCAACCACAGCCATGATCATGGGTGTTTACCTGGTTTAGGATGGGTCTTACTGGGTGATCAAGGGAGGATCTCTCGGAGAATCACCAACATTGCTGATTACACCTGGGAGGTCTGCTCTCAATTATCTGATGAAAAAGACAGTGATCTCCTCTCCCAAATTCACAACTTTGACTTCAGATATGTTCTCAGACCAGATTATGTTGACTTTCCAAAATTTGTAAATTGGCTTCACAAACAGGTGATGTTTCATCAAATGATACCTGGCTCTGTCCTAATCCTGTTTTGGTTTCCAGGACCCATCAAGCACTATCCTACGCACAGAACCATCTAATGAAGTGGACTTTCGACTCCTACAGCACCTAAGAATTGTGCTTGGGCAGGAACCTATAAGGCCTGCAATGTTTCCTCTTGACTGGGTAAGCTAACATATTCATGCCTTGGGATGATGGCTTCAATAATTTTTCTAAGGGCAATCACCATGCCAAATACAGAGAATATTTCTTTATTGGTTGTGGCCGAAAGTCTATTGTTGTTTGGACTACTGAGTGCAATGGTATTGGATTGATCCACACCCTAAACTCTGATATGCAACCCTCTGAACATCAGATATCCATGTATCAAAATGTTCTCTATGCACTTGGATGGCATGCGAGATGATCTAGGAGATGAAATGGAAAACAGAGGGCCGGAAAGCTTGGATAAAGAGAAGAAGGAAGGAGATTGTAGGTAGTAGAATGTAATTGCTCCTTCAGAAAACTTATACATAGTAACAAACCCAAGCAAAGTGCCCAAACTCCAAGAATACCATATTTCACTCTCTTAAAGACATTCACTTCGTCTTCATCCATTCATAAAACACAAGTAAACATTCAAAGGTGTGTAGGTGTGGAACATTTATGGAAGTCAACCGACCAATGACACCCACTTGCAATACTTGTATCCAAGACAAGCCTATTTGGAATGCGGCAGCCCTTCTAGCCACTCCTTGCCAACAGAACCCTCTGTGGCCTGAACCGCCTCGCGAACAGAACGCAGCCGAACATGTATACACATCCGTTTCGGATCACTTTCGGCCTCCTTACCCGCGGAAGTTGTATCAGCATAGAAATTCATGCGGAATATCATCAAGCGGAGTAGGAATCGGCAGCTATGCACTCTCAAGCCCAAGGAAGAGTCAGTGTGGCGACACCAAGCTCTAGCAAAATGAGTGACCAGGGCATGTGGGAGAGGAAAGGAACCCGAAAGTCACACCACTCAAAGGTGGATGAATATGTGACGCCTCGGAGCAAGTTGTTGAAGGTTGTGAACAGAAACCTGAAACAAGGTGGCGTATGACAAGCATCGGCAGGCTTTGTGTAATGTGCTTCGCCTTTATCCTGGTGTTTGGGTATCTGGACCCCGAATTGGACCATTAGGTTGAAATCTCATCAACTTCGGAAATCCATGCAATACCATTCGTTTAACGTCCAAGTACAACCAAGACAGAGATCGTTCATCCTCAAGTTGATTATCAGCTCCTGTGCTTGGCGAGCATCTTCAAGAAACCTAAATGGTTAAGCCCTCGGGGCGTCAGCCACGGAATTCAGGTCACATGTGTGAGGTGTGGTACAGAATCGGACAATTCGGTCTTGCGGCGTACCAGATTACGTCTGCTGGCTCTACCTTGGCGCGATCGGTGTAAGAGTGGGCTTCATGGAAGTATGCAGGGGAGGCAAGACAATTTTTGGCCCATGCCGCGAGCAGTGGACAAAGAAGTCGATAAGTTCACGGGCGGCGGAAGAAATCCATTGTGACATGAAGTATGGTTATGGCCGTCTGTACATATACAAGTATGAGTATAGGACTAAATAAAGAAAATGATGCCAGCCTTCGTAATTGTGGTGGCCGTGACAGACGGGTTCCTTGTCAGGCTGACACTGCTCGTTGCCCGGAGACTCGAGTTTCAAAGGCCGAGGATCAAATTTAAACCAACGAAAAAAGAAAAAGATAATCCGACGTCAAGATCTCAGCGCCGAGATGAAAGATATTAATAAGAAATCGAGATAGGCTGGAGACTGCGAAAGTTCAGTAACTTCAATCAGAAAATGCACTGAGAATGCACTCACCTGGGAAATTGCCTCCCAGAATACCTTCTTCCACCATGGTGTCCGCATTCCCGTACTCAGGAGGTGGGGGTGTTTTCCGGAATGACAAGTCTCCGGGTTCTCGAGGTTGTCTGTCGGCGGGTCAGGCGCACAAGGCATGGGACGCGAATTGTTGTAGAACGGCTTCAGTAGCGACGTCTCCAACGCGTACTCCGTCCTATACATCTCGTAGACCTCCTCCATGCCGCTTATCCTGGGCCGTCGAATCTCGTCACGCGCCCAACATAACAGGACCTCTGATCCCGCTACTGACCCATTGAAATACGCGCGCTCAAAGTGCGGCAGCATTTCGAACCATTGTGCGGACAACATCCGCTGAGCATGTTCATGGAATTGCATCTGCGACGGCTCAACGCGCAAGACAAACACCCGCAACTTGGTCAATTTGTGGACATGTTCCACGATCTTCTGACCGCTGCGTATCTTTCAACCGTGTTAGTCCACGTCAAAATCCGATGATGATTTCATAGATCATACCTGGGGATAGCTTTGAATAGTCATCCTCGTGTCCTCGAGTGACAAATGAAGTACTTCCAAAGAGGTTAAGTGCGATGCTAGGACGGCAAGGTCTAGCTCCTTGGGGAAACCCTCGTGTAACACGAGTACTCGTAATCTCGAGAGTGCTGAGGACGTCGAGTCGAGTGTAGAGGAAGGAACGGGAGAGACGCCATTCCAAACGAAATTCACGATTGGACGGGTCGCTGCAAGCAGTTGGAAATATTGGAAGTTCCCTGATAGCGTTTCGAGGTCGGGAAAGGCGGTGGAGGCGATGGTGTAGGCGGAAGGCGTGGCATCAGGTCCAGTAACCATCTCCAGGGTTCTGATGCGGGACTGAAAAGCCAAGATTTTGTCAAGCCGCGATTCGAAACGGACATACCAACGGAAATCCCTCCAATAAAACTCCTCCAACTGAAAATTATGTCCTAGCAGGGTAGGCTCTGCAAGGAAATCCTCGTCAAGTTTGTCGGGAAGGATGAAGCGCAACTTTTTGAGCCTCGTCATGGAATCGAGCGTTTGGCGTAAGTCGCTAAAGAGGGTTGATGCATGTGATTCCGGGTTGCGAAGATAGCATTCAACGTCAAGAGTGAACTCCCGCACGTAGGACGCAAGCTGGGAGTCAGATGAGATGATGCTGAAGAGAACATTCCCCGACGCCAGTACTTTGGGATCCCGGGACGAAACTAATTCGACCTTCCTATATAGGAGGGGTCTGGCTGCGTAGAAGCATGCCCGAGATACGAGACACAAGGCGACCAAAGTTCGTAGGTCACCCTCTGAGTACTCGATAACCAGGTTGATCAGCTCTTGAGGGAAGTTCATGATGGTGAGAGGGAAAGGAGAGTTGGGAAAGCCTTAGGAGAGGGGAATGGCCGTGACCCGACATGATGATTGTGACGAACCCCTTTTCTGGCATTGTTTTCGCTTCTAATCTAGTCGTCGAGGGAATATACATAAGGGTATAAGTAGCGAGAAGAGGAATCCAAACAAAGGCAAAACTCGGTGGGTCAGGCTTGCCCCACTCGGCTACCGGCATGTGTTCCGACTCCGGAATCCGGGGAATTATTTGGACATTGGGGTCTATGGACACAAGTATATATGATGTCACGAAAATCTCGAGTAGAAACCAGAAATGGCTGCATATACATCTCAAGATCTGTATGAACCCACAAAGTACGCGCTATCATAAATATGGGGGCTGGAATCACAGTCCACGAAGCTTACACTGCATAGTCATTACACAAGTCGTCAGCACAACCCAGTCATTATCAAGCCAATTGCGAGAATACCTAGTAGGGAGAGGGAGAGGGTTTGGGATATGAACCTCCATCTCCGTCAAGGCCTCCATGATATCCACGCGTCTTACGCATCCGTGCCATGTTGGCAGCTCTGCGAGGGTTATATTGCTTCAGTGGTCTACCAACTCGCTCCTCGACCTTTGGAACGTCGAGAGAGTTCCGTTCGTGTCTCACTAGGGCTTGCACGTTAGGGTGACCGTTTCGAGATGCCCCCGCTGCTGGTACGGGAATGCTAAGCATAATGAGGAGGCCAGAAAAGGCAAGGATGTGCGTGATTCCCGACAACGAGACTGAGACCATGACTATCTATGTCAAAACCGAGAGAAAGAGGTGTGTATACGTGGGTGGTGGGCGCGATGTGGGGTGGTAGCAGTGGCAGGATGTGAAATAGATGTGGACTACTAGAGGGTGTAGGTAAGCATGAGGGTAAATGTATATAAAGAGCCGGACAGCAGTGGCAGTACTTTGAGCGAAAAAGGGCGAAGCGAGGGACTAGCGAGGTTGTGAGGCTTATGTCGGGAGCGTTGTCGTGATCAAAGTTGGTGATGATGGAGTTTCAGGTTTCAGCAGGTCCTTTATTCTCAACTGCGACTCCACAGGCTCAACAACAATGGAGCCATGAAGCCTTCTGCGAACAGTTGCACTAGAACAAAATTGGAACAAATATTCTTGAACGAAGGTCGGGACACGACACGAGGTTGAAGGTTGCTCACCACCGACGAGCCGCATGTGGAGGAGAACCTGATAAGAGAGCCCTTGCCTTTCTCGACACCAACAGGCCCCTCTAATACTCTTTCGACCGCTGGGCAATTGGCTCTAAGTCTTTTTCATCGTCCTTGGTCCATGAAGGATGTTGTGCCAAAAATAGAACCCATAATAAACAGGAGTATTTATGTAATACACCTAGTTACTCTCCATCTTAGCGCTCGCCATTCACTGGTTCTCTTCGAACCACGACAACAACAGCAACGAGATACCTCCGCGAGTACCACCTCTCTGCTTCTACCCCATTCTCTTGAAGATCTGTGCCGTACTGTCATCGGCTCGTTACACAGCCTCCTGGGAAACCCCCAAATATTTATCTCGGCTTCGGAATTTGTCAACTCGCCACCGTCGGCATCATTCATCATCTTTGGCTCATACCGGATCACTCGCACTGCTTATTGGGAACAGCCGAGGTAGCTGCACTGCTGGTACTCTACTTCTCAGCATCTCGCGACTTGTTCTCTGCACCCCACGTGTCCTACATACCCCAGTCTAAATTCAAATAACTCCGTAACAATTCTTTCGTGGTATTCTCGAACAAGCACCCACACGAATGGCACAACCGTCGATTCTCAACGTACACACGCCAACGTCGTCCTTTGCAATTCTCCACTCATGTACGTCTGGAACTCTACAATTCACATTTGTACGAGTTGGCTGACGGTGGGTTGGACCTCCTATATAGTGAACCAGGAATCCCTGACGACGTTGTTTAGCAAGCTCAGCAAGAAAGCGCATACGGATTATCAAGGCAAACGTGTTGGGCCCGGGTGGCTGAAATATGAATACAACGGCTCTGTATGGGATTTGGATGACGGTGAGTAACCTCGTCTGTCTTGAGCCATACATGCATCCTCACGTCTGTTTTTAGATTCAGACTATGCAATATTCTCATGGAGACAACAAGAATATCAATTTGATTCCCCAAATGTGTCGACAACTGTTTCGAATGTAGCAATAGGCGAACCTGGACCGAGCCGACTTCCGGCATCCTCCTCCAGCCCAGCAACAAGGCCGACACCCACCTTGCACTTGCACGATCCAGCACAACCGCTCCCCGTTCCTCCAGCATACAGGAATCCCTCGTACTACGTTTTTCATATTGAACCTACTCGGAAGGGATCGCCTGCCCCGTCATCGGCTGGTAGGTCAAGCAAGCGGAGTAACCGAAAGAAAGAGAAGAAAGAGGATGATGATGAGAGGGATGGCGTGCCCAAGTTGATGAAACAGTTCGAGAAGTTCCACAATGAGAACGGGGTTAGGACTGTAATGGGAAGTATTGGTCCAGTACAGAATGGTGAGGACTCCTTCGCTTAAGCATCAGACGACGCGTTGGCTGACACCTATGGATAGTTAGGATGCTTCTGAAAGCCGGATATCGCCATGTTTACATATCCCGGAAATTCGCGCAGAAGCATGGTTTTATTCCACGAGATGCCACGCCAGGCAACTACGGCTACGGTGGCCTAGTAAACATTGGGACATGGCCAATTACTCTGGTGACCTCGTCTTCGGCTGGCCATGGAGAAGCTTCAAATTCTGCTCACGACCGTCACGACAACGGTGATAACTGGATTGGCGAAGGAGAAAGTTTGCTGAGACCACCTGCAAGAGCAGGAGCAATTGGGGTGGGAATCGGTGGAATAGGGCAAGGGCATGGACATCGGCAGGGCAGATGGTCGCCTGCGCCCAGCCATCAATCGACTTCGAACCCTGCACCGAGTATCATTGTTCGCTCATCTTCAAGGTCTTCGACTGGCACTTTGCCTCAGATTAATGGGACCAATGGCATTAATGCTAATCGGGTACAACATCATCACCACCATCATGCCCGCCACCAGCATCCTGACCAAGACCAACAGCAGAACGAGGTCAGAGCAAAACCAACGGTGACAAATATCCAGGTTTATCTTTCGGAGGAGCCGCATTTTGATGTTGTGCTTGGTCGGTCGTTTTTTGAGAAGAGGCAGATAAAGACAAGCTCTATTGACCCGACGGATGTTGTTTGCTTGGACACGGGGGAGAAGATTGAGTGCGAAGTTGTTATATTGAAGGACGGTAAAGGGGAGATAGTTACTGTTACATGATTGTGCACGGGCAATAGTCAGATAGGTTGTTTATCGGGGAGAAAGCAGGGAGCAGCTGATTGTCAGCAACTGGTCAGGATGATGGATACTGAGCAAGTGGCAGGTGCATGTCCCTTGGTGTAAGCAATCAGCATGTCACGTGACGAGCGTGGGTGCTGTATTTTTTGGATGGTTCTCGTTTTGTCCAAGTCCAGCTCCGACACGATACAGCACACACATTCGAGGTAGCAGGGCGACCATGTCCGCCCTCGCCCGTCTCTTCCATCATATACCGGCGGCACGCCGCTCATACTCCTCCTTCGGTGGCGGACGTTACTTTAACTCCTCCAAATCTTCCAAGTCACCAGTCGCTACAGCAAAGAGCAAGTCTGACTCCTCGGATAGAAACCCCAAGGATTCCTCAACTAAAGCCTCGTCCGCTTCCACGAAGACTGCACCCAGCAATAATACTTCTTCCACACCTAATGCTAAACCTACCTCGAGCTCTGCGTCCCCGGAACCAAGCCACGATGCAGCAGCTCAGCCATTCCGGAACCGCACGTCTTCGTCATACCTGCAAGGGTACCCCCCAAATCCGTATCATAACTACCTAAACCAGCATCCCATCGTCAATTCAAAGGACTTCAAGATTCACCAATTCTTCTCCCTGCACCGGCCGCTTCTGCTCATATCCAACCCTCAGTCTATTTTTTCGTCGGCGCCTGCGGACACACCTCTGCTCCGTTCATCTGTACTTGAACAAGCACAAGAGGGTAATAATAGTGCAGCTGATATGGATAAGTTACCGCCGTCGCCGTTCACGACTTTGAATTTGGATGGGTCGTTTGCGCCTGTTGCGGGTGTGGACGGTGATACGGAGGCTGCGCGACAGTTGCATCATACGATGACTATGAATCGGGTTGGTGCTGTTGTTTCGTGGGAGGAGACGTTGAGGACTTTGGGGCTTGATGTGAGTAAGGATGCGGAGAGGGTTCAGTTGCAAGAGCAGTGGGATAGGGAGTGGGAAGAGGTTATGTTGGATAGTGTGAAGAGGAAGAGGAGAAAGAAGATGAAGAAACATAAGTAAGTGGCTTTACTTCATGCATAGAGGTTGTTGTTTCTAATGGTGGGTCCCTTTGTGTGTGTAGGCTGAAGAAGCGCAGAAGGGTGAGTCGATATTTCACTAGACGATAAGGCTGCGACTGATCCCCGTATCTCCCTAGGCTACTCGTGCTCAGCGGATGAGGATTGGTCGGTGATCTGGTGCTCGTCTAGCTGCTTTGGTACTTTTAGTATTATCAGGTACTGTCAGCAACATAATCCAATTTAATTTGTCATACAATTTGCCCAGGTCACTGTTGGACAAAGCCAACTTGAATTAATCGGGGATTACAAGAGACTTGCCAGACCGATATCATACGACATAATGCCCAAGTCACTATTGCTTCTCCACTCTTAGGTTTAGGGAGTCGACTTTGGGCTGAAACGCAATGTAGATAACTCGTGCTACACCTGATCTTCTCGTCCGTTCTGTTCTGAGCCTTACGAATCAGAACGAGATTAAATGTGATTGCAATCACATTCTTATTTTGTACGGGGTAGGACACGGACATACTTGGCTGTTCCAGCAAATCTTGGAGGGGGCACGTTCTCCAAGATTCTTGGGTCGATATAATGCCAATGTGAGATATGGCGGGGGGGGAGCATGTATTTTTTGAGTCACACGAGAAGAAACGGAGGGAGTACATGATTCAGCGCCAGCAGTCAAGTCATAGTAGGTTTTAGCGTGTTTGGGGGAGAGTGGGCAACGGCCGAGACCGGGGAAGCAAGGCAGATGCAGACGAGACGTTGAAAGAGGGATTACGAGTTAGTGATGAAAGGCGAGGATATCCGTTGAGGAGGTGGATGGCCCCCCCCCGGAGTGCAGAAGGTAAGGTGAATCCTAAGCAGAGGCAGGCGTCTATCAACTGCGCGCACACATGCCCATCACAAAATGTCACGCTCAGGCGAGGGTTCTATAGGACAAAGATCAAACATTTGCGCCAAACGTGTTGAACGCATTCGGTGCCCTACAGCCATGTGGCAGAGGACTTGCGAGACGATGAATAGACTGCAAAATGACGTCATTTATCCTCCTGAATTGATAGTTCATTGACCATATCCACTGCTAAAACCCAAGTTGCACGGAAGATTGTCAGCTTCAGTAATATAGTATCTAACGGTGTATTGAGCTGGTACGGGGTAAACGAGAAGGAAAGGTTGGAAGGGATGTGAGATGATGGTTAGGTAAGACAGTGGGTGTCATGATTGTTAGTGGAGATGAGGTCTGCCGGGCATTCGTCGCTCGCCGTTCTCGCCATGGACGACCTCCCGTCCTTGCACAATATCTCTTTCGGCCTCAATCTCACCTCCATCCTCGACTATCTCCCGAGCAAGCTACTGGCCCGGTTCATGTTCAGGTCAAAGCCAGCAGCCAGTCCCACAGAGCTTGATTTAGGTACCTTACCACCATCGACCATCTCTGATTTTATGGCAACAAACGACTGGGAGACTCCCCTCGCGCTCGCAGCGAAACCCCAGACGGGTGGTTCAAAGACAAAGTTTACTGCGTCCCATGCAGATGAGCGGTCGTTGCTGTTGGGTCCTCTCGGGTTCTTCACTTCTGGTTACATGCTCGGCCTGTTCCTCATGGTGAGCCTAACCTTGGTTTGTGCGCTTCTTGTTACTCACTGCCTCGTGTTATCACGACACATAGGCTTTCGTCCTCCACCGCCTACATCATACCGTAATACCGTCTCGGTTACCACGAAGAAGCTTGCTGAGGCGTGGAAGACATTCTGGCCGCGCCATTGTATTCATCCGTATCTATCGCTCAATATTTCCAATCGACCTCTCTCGCACGCATACAAGATTCATGTTGCAATTTCCGACGTTATGCCTCTTGTTGAGGATGTGCCTCCTATGGGGTTTGATTATCTTGCAGACGTCTGGAATTTATCCCGAAACATTTCCGGCGTGGACTCCGGAGCGGGTAGTTGCAGTGATGCAGAGGTTAGGTCATTGGGCTTCGCATAAACCCATGGACGAGGTCTGCTGGATCAGCTTTTGTTCATTGGGTTTAGCGTATTTCGTGGAGAGTTTTGTGCGTAAGCTGGATGAACTGGCGAACGGGACCACGGAGGAGATACATCTTGGCAGGCAGATGTCTCCATATAATCTTGTATGTGGTGAACCTTCACATCTATTTCTTACGTGCTCATTTTACGCCACATAGGTTGCCCACTCCTTTGTTCTCTATTTGTTCTCCCTATCAGCTTCTCATGTACACAAACCTGACGGACTACCTGCCAGACCAGATACACACGCCCTCATCACAATGGGCATACCCCTTCTCCAGTCCACCATCTTCCATATTCTCTGCATCTCCAAGAAATACTCCAATCACCGACTAATTCCAACCGCACTTACA
This sequence comes from Podaxis mareebaensis, assembly GCA_018524725.1. Lineage (NCBI taxonomy): Eukaryota > Fungi > Basidiomycota > Agaricomycetes > Agaricales > Agaricaceae > Podaxis > Podaxis mareebaensis. Next base: position 208,361 of record JAEUWP010000562.1, on the reverse strand, counting down.
TCATTCCTCGGTCTCCTCCATTTCCACGCTACACTCTTCATTCGCGGCTATCCTGCGGTTTTTCTTCCCCTCATCTCGGACAGGACAAAAGACCCCAACAGCAACGTGTATTCCGGAACAGGATTTCGATCAAGCTACCCTTTAATGAACTATTTTTCCTGCCTCATCGAATCGACTCTCATCGCCATCATACTCCTCACTGTTCTCCTCAACGCAGTTGTACAACTCCTTGTCAACGGCCGAGTGGACAGAGTGTTCACAACACTTGGCATCGCAGCTACTGGTGGCCCTGCCGACAGCCCGGAATCTGACTCCACACAATTCTCATGGTCGAATCTACCGTTTGAAGAAGAGTGGGGTGTTGTTTTGATGAGGATCGGAACGGCGAGTTTGGAAGCTACGGGATTGAAGGGGTGGGGTAATGAAGTCGCGCCTATATCTGCGCCCGTGCGAGCGCCACCACAACTTGTCCGGAGACGCGGCAGAATGCCCCCTCCACCGGGGCCAGTGACTACGTTCGGAAGTGTGCGAATGGGAAGGTCTGGTGTTGGGGGGGTGTTGCCCGGGTATACAGTTGTGGACCCGAGGTTGAGTTCGAGTGGTCGTGTACAGACATCTGGACGGCAAATGGCTAGACCAGTACCGCTGAGAGGGTGGAATAACGAAGTTCGGTCGGTTGAGACGAATGCGGGTGGGTCTGCAAGGAGGGGTGCGGAGCGGCAGAGATGGGTGTGGTTACGCGAGCTGGTGAGGTTCTCGAAAGCGGCAAGTGCGGTGCTTTGGGGGTTGACGAGGTTTATGTGGTGGTGGGCATGTCGGTGGAGGAGTAGGAAAGGATATGTTGATGCGGAGGCCGAGGAGAGATTGAGGCATAGACCGCATATTACGGATGTGGATGGGATGAGGTTGAGTCATGCAGTGGAGGTGGAAAAGCAGAGGGGGGAGAGGGAGTTGTATGAGCGGTTCCTCAGGGGAGAGGAGATCAGTGATGATGAGGATGATGCAGTTGTGGATGGTGATGTGGATTCTGAGGATGAAGATGGGAGTGGGGGTTCAAGTGACGTTGGGGATGAGGATGTTGCAGAGGATCGTCGTTCAATGGATCCGGAACGGGATGCTTCCGTAATGTTGGAGGAGGAACAACAAGAGCGGGAACAAGAGGCTATTGCGCTTTTCACAGACTTCGTGAGGACTCAAGGAGTTGATGAGGGCAGTAGACTGGTGTTGAGTCATCTAGTCCACGGTTCGGCGAGGACGACAGGAAGAGAGAATGCCCCTGCACCACCGTTGACACGACGGAGGTGGGGTGAGATGGGTAGGAGGTGGGGATTGGAGATCACAGAGGAACCGGATGTGGATGCTTGGGATTTCGGATTTTATTCCACAAGACGAGATGGGGACACGGATGGGGGGCGGGACGCGGAGGTGGATTGGTCGGAGCGAGCGATGTGTATCATTTGTACGAGTAGACCGAGGGATATTGTTAGCTGGCCGTGTCGGTGAGTTTGTTGATTTCCGAGTCTGGGCTCGTATTCTGTTTGCTCATTCTGCACGATCACGCTCAGGTGTTTGGTGATGTGTGATCAATGTAGAGAAATACTAGCTGCGAGAGGATCCCCAGGAAAGCACTGCTGCCCTTGTTGCCGTCAGCCGTACGTTCTGGTCTACTTATCTACTGCACCTGAATTCGACCTGACGGTTGTCTGTTCATTGTACAGGATCGATGGCTACTCGAGGATCTTTATTCCTTAGACCTTGGGGAATTCCCGTCGCTTTCCTCTTCATATGCATGCTTGTTTTATTAATTCTGGATATTTTCGTGGTGTTGTAGTGTTGTTTTCATATCAGGATGTAATACTCGCAATCTAGTACGCGTAGTTTGGGGTGGCAACCGAGCTGACGATTTATTGAATGAAGGGGGATTATCTGCCTCGACGAAGCTCGGAGAACGTTGAAAGTTAGTGCCACTTTTTCGAGCATGGTCGAAGCAAACGCTGGAGCTCGGTCAGACCCGACTAGGCTCGTCTAGTTTTCATTGGACCTGAACCTTGATGTTCAATTGTCATTACGGCCTCTCATACTGCCAGTTATTAGCACCAATGGCCGCCACAAGGTCATATTCGCTAGAACTCATGTCACTATTGATTAAATATCCTCTAATAAGTAATAATAGTTAAACATGATCCTTCGCACCTCTTCTTCCAAATGCGCCAACGCACTATACATTAATCTAACAAGGGGCAAAAACGTCTCCGTTGAGGTCGAATTTACCAGAAATGCCAAAGCTTCTCTCATTGTCGTTCCCTTTCCAGAGCTGGTCGTCGTATTCGAAGGCAAACACCGAGATGGAGCGGTCATCACGGCAAGCGCAGTTGAGGTTCAACAATGCAGAGCGCTCATTGGCAGAGGAAGCGACAGCAACGCCGTTCGAGCCTCCCTGGGATGGCCAGCCAGATCTGATGGGATGTCTTGATCAGCAAGTGTGCTCGGAAAATTCAAAGTTGATGCGTACTCCGTGATAATGATTTTCTTGCTGCCACATGCACCTCGGAGAGCGGGCACGACAGTACGGAAGACAAAGTCACCTGTGTGTTCCGCAGTGGTATTGGGATCATAGAAAGCACTACAGGCTCACTGGTCAGAGTTAATTAAAACATTTGGGAGGGACAGCTTACTGGGCGTTGGCGCCGACGAAATCGCCATTGCAGAACACGGGATTATCGCGGATGCTTACCCAGTTGTGTACGGTCGAGACAGGGGTGCTGATCCCTGCGGCTCTGAGGGTATCTGTAGGGCAAATCGAGTTGAGAGCGTTGCTTGTCCAAAATTAAATGACGACTTACTTCGTACTTGGCCGACCTTGTTCATGATGTTGTCCGGACTGTCCGAGTTCTGCGGTTAACATTAGTAGTTGCAAAGTCTGGATGGGATTTTAAGATGACCCGACCTCATTGCCGATGGTCAACCCAATATAGCGGCCTGCACCAAACCTCTGGACAGCGGCCTGGAACTGTCGGACTTGATCACTGCATTCCACAGGAACCCATCAGAGCGCCGAGACATTACCACATCCCCGCAACATAAGGAACTCACTCAATAGCACCGTTGGCGGATGCGATGCTCCCCTACATGAGTACAAGCGCAACGTGCCGTAAGCATGTTTCCGCATGCGTGACAACCAATAAGAATAAAAATTCCAGGCTCACGTCAAAGTAAATCCCGGCAAGAACTTGCAATCCTGTAGCAGCAGCAGCTGAAGATGCCCCGTTGAGCGCGTCGCAATCAAATCCAAGAATCCTGATCGATTTGAACCCATTGGACTTGGCAAAGTTGGCCAGGTCATTCCACTATTGTTTGAATTATGCACCAATGGTCAGAGTCGAGCTCATCAGCTAACATTCAACGACTCGTAGAGAAGGAGCGATCAACCTGTGCTTGGGTACGGCAGGTATATGTGCCTGTGTTGCCAATGGCGTTGGATGCTGTGATACCTACAAAGTTGGTGACAGCAAGAGTGCCAGAGAGGAATGCGAGAGAAGAGACGAAGTAATTGAAAGGCCTCATTGTAGATGCTTCTGTCTTCAAGAGGACTGAAGTTGGGAAGTGCAGGTATGAGATTCGCCTTTATACCCATTGCTCCGATAGACGCCTTCGAGTTCCTCTGTTTTTCTGTATTACAGGATGCCACGGATGTCAACAGCTGGCTGCCGGTCCATTTTCATGGGGCAATGTGGCAAAGTCCTGGACAAAAAGTGACAGAAACATGTTGGCGGGTTGCTCCGTGGCAACCTGATTCGTGCCCGCGTGGTGGTAGAGAAGAAATGCGATGATGGTATCGAAGCAATATGGTGAGCCGGAGTGGAAAGCTCAAAAATCTTTGATCCCGCTGTCGGTTACAACCGAAGGCGTCTCAGGACCCCAGCTACATTTGTATTAAGATTTAGCCCCATAAATATACATTATATCTACTTTTTGGCGTGTCTCATAAACCTGAGGCCTGAGTCATCTGCCAGAAAGTCTCAGAAATTCAACGAGCCGATCCTGAGATCGGGACTTGTCGATTTTGACTGTCCGCGACTGTAGTCGCACCCACTTGTCTTCTTTCACCCAGCTTCATCCAGCGCTTGAGCATGGCAAACGAACGACCATCTAAAAAGCGCAAAACTTGGTCCAGCTGTAATGCTATAGAGCTTGCCGCGGCCCTTCATGCCCTTCAAAACTTTAGAAACACAATCAAGACCTATGAGGTCGCCGAGCCCGACGATGGCCAGCTTGGAGCCAACGACGACTCGAGTCCGGAAATTGATGTTGGTAAGGATGTACTTGCGGAGCTCGATAGTTTCACGCAATGGATGGACTCCAAGATGAGAACCTCACTAAAGGTATGTCATTGACTGCGACTTGCATGCCAACGAGAAGCAATTTCATCTACTGCTAGAGCTATGCATTCTCGTCCGCCAACTCTGACATTGTAAGCGACCTCCAAATCCGCGCGGGGCCACCTCTTCGCATCAAAACAGATGCGGCTGATCGCACTAAAGTTGCGGCATTGGCAGGCGCAGATAGTTTTATGAACTCTGGCAATATGCATAAATTTTTGGACATGCTTCTTCATCTTGTTGCGAAACCCGTGTGCACAGCTTCACGTTGCTCATCGTGGCCTTGTTCTCACCAAAATCCAATGCTAGTCCGAAGCTTGTATTCGCACCTGGGTCGATGCCTTCCTCTACCGTGCATCAACGATGCTGCCATCTAACAAAAAGATGGTGTTCAATGTTGAACGTAACCTCTCTCCTGTGACGGTACCGACAGCTACCGGATCTGAGGTCCTGCTGGTCGGCTTCCTTGATTACACCGTTGTTGTTGCTGATCACGCAATCGCTGGTGGGTCGCCCAATATGTTTTTGTCTTCGTCCAGGTCTCATGTCTGGTAAACCACAGAACACTTTTTGGACCACCCAAGCATCCGTGACCTCGCAGAGCACATTGAATCAGTGTTGGGGTTTTTTGTTGTCGAAGCGAAGGAACGGGGCTTGACGCTTGATGATCATCGTCCCCAAGTTATTACGCAGCTTTATGCAGCGGCAAAGGAGCTCAAGTGTGGTGTCACTTCCGCTTAGTAGCATTCAGAGCTAACGATGGTGCAGGAAAACTCATATACGGGGCGTATTGACAAATGGTTATGAATGGCAGTTTGTTCTACTGGCTGCCGAATCGGATGGGAAAGGAGCTTCCTGCAGGATCACGAACACGTTTTCAGTTAACTTTGCGTGTCAGTTGGACAAGAAGGTTGTTAACAGGGAGGATTCCGACATGATAGCTGGAATACTTGCATCCTGGGTATGTTGGTGGTTGTGTCGGGTACCCATCTTGGTTCTCATGTTTTACAAGATTGAGCATAGTTGCGAGGATATTGGGGTGAATGATTGGTTTGTGTAAGTCATGTACTGGACTGAAAGTACGAGGTGTGGCTTGGAGGTTCTGCAACAGTGACATGGAATATACATATGATGACTCTGAGAATGAATGGATAGTGGGACTAAATCTCAGGGCTCGGCGCAAACGATGGGGCTTTTGCCACCTGAGTTTGACCTACAACTGCCGCCTCTGTATTCTCCGGAAGATACCTTTGCTCATGCAAAACTTGCTGCAAAGCCCCAAGCTACTCTTGGTACCGCCGATTCTGCTACTACGGGAAAGAAGCGCAAGTGCGCCATTTGATTACTAGGGACCTTGCGCTGCCAGTAACGAAAACAAACCGAACCGATCGTGGAGAGGGTTCACACCAAGCATCGCAGAGAACGTGAATGCAATGGGACCCATCATGAGAAGCACTTTGCCCATGGACAATCAGAATTCCGATTTTTCCCAAGGCGTGATTCAGTCAAGTACCGAAGGGGGTAGAGGGAAATTTTTCACCTCCGTAGAAGGGTACAGCGGAAAAGTTAAGGAAACTGCGGTGGGGAGTTGGTCGCCTGCTACGGCTGGCAGCAGAACAGGACTCACATGTAAATAACGATAAGAGTCGAGCTCATTGCTTCAACCGGAATCTTGTCCATCCGGTACCGAGGAATAAGGTCGAAAGCAATGATTTCGAATGGAGGCGCGGTGGCCGGCACAAAAACCAAGGGCGGGATCAACAAAGTGACCTATGAAACGAATCTACGGGGATTGTGAGAGGAAGCTTTATTTCTTGAGACTGATATGAACAAATGATGAAGAGATAGGCATCCAAACCACCATTTCAGCTGGAACTTTGGTGAACCAGTTTCTACGAAGAAGCGGCGAGCAAATTTTCGTACCTGAGCAATTATAGAAAGCGAGGATGACGGTTGACCGCACGCAAAATGCAATGAACAAGCCTCCCGGCCCTATGGCGCACCAACATTGACAAAAATAAAGCCTCACGCGAAAATTAGCTTCTACACTAAATATATATATTTTACTGTAGTTTTGGCTTATGGATGAGTATTGTACGTCCGCGCCTGAAAAAATCTGCGCGCGAAAAAAAAAGACCGCACGCGGAAATTGAATTTGTGCACACGTGGAAACTAGACTTACATGTGGAAAAAAATTGCATTGGAAACTAGTTCTGTGTGTAAAATTGAGGGCCCTCATCAGTACAAGTCTTGGAAATATACCTCAATTGTTGTGTCAGGGTTGTCATCCTGATATGGATATGTTGGGAATGATGCCATTGGATTTCATATTCCCACGGCCTTCCCCAGGGCTGTGCTCGAAAATGAGCATAAATATTCGAACTGTACCCATAGCTCGGATGTTCATGCTATTCCAAAGCATGAGTAGACACTACATACTCCGAAAGCTATGGGTACAGCTCAGTTATTTTCGAGCATAGTCCTGGGAAAGGTCATGGGAATATGAAATCCAATGGCATCATTTCCGACATATCCATATCAGGACAACAATCTCGACACAACGATTGAGGCTATCTCCAAGAGACGAGGGCCCTCAATTTCACAAACAGAACATCCGCTTAGTAGCATTCAGAGCTAACGGTGATGCAGGAAAACTCATACACGGGGCGTATTGACAAATGGTTATGAATGGCAGTTCGTTCTACTGACTGCCCGAACCGGATGGGAAAGATAAAAATAGAAACAGGTCATTCAAACATAGCATGAGGCTATGATGGTTCCAAAAATTATGTCACCCGTTCATGACAGAGCATAAATGTGAGAATTCAGCATGTTCAAGTCAATGACTGGTATGCTGAATAGCTCCTCAACACCCATTCCACCAGATAATCTCGCTACTATGCTGTCTCATTCGATTGAACATTTTCCAGTAATCAGTAATCACTACAAAAGTCCTGTAATCACTTCCTGCTCATAAATACACCACGATACCCACACATTGCTTCAACACGGTGCCAAAACATCTCCGTTGAGGTTGAGTTTGCCAAAGATACCAAAGCTTCTCTCATTGTCGTTCCCTTTCCAAGTCTGATCGTCATACTCGAAAGCGAACACCGAGATGGAGCGGTCGTCGCGGCAGGCACAGTTAAGATTCAACAATGCGGAGCGCTCATTAGGAAGGGAAGCGACAGCAGCCCCATTCGAGCCTCCACGAGATGGCCAGCCAGATCTAAATTAGCGTCGGAATCAGCGCGTGCATGTTTGGGGAATTCAGAAGAGACCGAGTGCATACTCAGTGATGATGATTTTCTTGTTATTGCCACATGCACTTCGAAGGGCGGGCACCACGGTACGGAAGACAAAATCACCTGTGCGTTCCGCCGGGGTGTTGGGATCGAAGAAGGCACTACGGGTTTACCCATCAGAGAAATGTGTAATGTCTGGTGGGAACGCCACTCACTGGGCATTAGCGCCCACGAAATCACCATTGCAGAATGCATGGTTATCCCGGATGTTTACCCAAATGTGTACGGTCGAGACAGGGGTATTGATCCCTGCAGCTCTGAGGGTGTCTATTGAGCAAGATGAGTCGAAGGGTCGCTTGTCTAAAATTGAAATACGACTCACTGCGTACTTGGCCGACTTTGTTCATAATGTTGTTCGGACTGTCCGAGTTCTGCGGTCAAGATTAGTGGCTGCAAGGTCTGGGTGGGGATGCCAAGATAACCCGACCTCATTGCCAATGGTCAACCCAATATAGCGGCCTGCACCAAACCTCTGGACAGCGGCCTGGAACTGTCGGACTTGATCACTGCATCCAACAGACACCCATCAGCAACTGCCGAGCCATCAACGCAACCTCGCAACATAGGGAACTCACTCGATAGCACCGTTGGCAGATGCGACACTTCCCTACACAAGTACAAGCATGAGCATCTTCCATATAACAGCAACCAGAAAGGAGCAAGATCTAAGTCTCACATCAAAGAAAATCCCTGCAAGGACTTGCAATCCCGCAGCAGCGGCAGCTGAAGAAGCCCTATTGAGCGCGTCGCAATCAAATCCAAGGATCCTGATCGCCTTGAACCCAGAGGCCTTCGCATTATTGGCCAGATCGTTCCACTATTGTTTGAATTATGCACCAAGGGTCAACGTCGAGCTTGTCAGCTAGCATTCAAAACGACCCGTAAAGAAGGAGCGACTGACCTGCGCTTGGGTACGGCAGGTGTAGGCACCCGCACCGCCAATGGCGTTTGACGCTGTGATACCTGCAAAGTTATTCACAGCGAGAGTACCAGAGAGGAATGTGAGGGAAGAGACGAAATAGCTCAAAAGCTTCATTGTCGAATTTTTCTTGCCTTTAGGTGAGTTAGAGTTGATGCTCTGCCTGAAATGCGAGCATGAGGTTTGTCTTTTATACCACTTCCTCCAGTAAATGCCCTCCAAGATCCTTGATTCTTCTGCATCACCAGATGCCACGGATATCCAAAAAGCTAGTTGCCGATCGGGGGCTAGAAGGCATCCTTGTGCGGTAGTATGGAAAGATCTTGGGCAAAACACGACAGGAATATATTGGCGGGTTATTCGGGTTGTGACCTTCTCCACATCTATACAGTGTCAGAGCAGAAAGCCGATGATGACGTCGAACATATATCCGAGACTTATGATGATTGCGTTCAGTAGAGCAATCAACTCGAGCTGAATGCGGGAATGCGGAATTGCCGAAGTGCCGATGTAAGCTACCGTAGTGCATGCTAACCAACTTTTTGGTAGACATGAGAATATCGTCAACGGCCGGAGGACACAAACGGGGTTCTGAAGCATCCCAAGTCAGACCAGGAACAGATCAGGTTATAAAAATAACTCATCGCCGTCTTCGTCGCAAATGTTGTAAATTTTGGGATCAAAGCTAGAAAAGAAGTACCTAGGAAGTGGAGTGGTCTCTGGCACGAGCGGTGTGCTAGGATTAGTAGAGAAAGCAAACCGCTCCATCACTTTTGATATAGTTATATCAAGGAGCTACCTAGCCGGTGGGCCGTGATAAAGACAATTACACAACACGATCGCGTAGTTCCGAACAAAGTATAGATTACGTCAATCAAGCTAGAACGGGCAGACCGCGACATACTAAAATACCAATTTCTCCAATTCTAGATCACGCCCCTGCCTCGACTTCAACTAGCGTTCCCTCTCTGCTTCTGGAATCTACTGCAGGAAAATTGATATTCGACTCTTCGAGGTCCTCTTCGGCACTAACAGCCATAGCGTGTGGTGGGTAGCTCTCTTTAGGGAGGCGGACACAGGAGAGGAGTATTGAGGAAACGATGACTGTGCCCACTGAGACAAAGAATATGGCTCGGGGGTATGTTGCGACGGTTTTTACATAGATGAAGCCATAGATTGCTGGTCCGAGTATCTGGGACCTAGAACAAGAGTCATTGGGAATATGACTGTCAGCGACCGGGAAGATACGCACCCTAGAGCTTGCAGGACACTCAATGCCCCGAAAAGCCGCCCAGACTCGGTGCCCCCACGCTTGGTATAAAGTGCCAATGTCACCGTTTGAGTCGCGGGAGAAAAGGCCGTTCCCATGGACCCCAACATCCCAAACAACGTAAATGCCAGAGGGGTAGGAGCAAGCCCCATAAAGGTATAAGCTATGGTTTCAATGAATAGCGAGGCCCGGGCTAGGCCAAGATCAAAAGCCGGGGAGTGAATTTCCTTTTTCTTCGGGGGACTCCGCACGCCATCGGAGGACGCCAGCAAAGGCGAGGATTCCGAAGAAGTTTGTGGTACCTCTAGGATCATTGGCTTCGGCTTGAAAAGTTTGATTGCCACTTTTCATTATCGTCACTATATACTAGATTTTGAGAGTCACAGTTCGCTCACCAGGTAGAATAGCTGTCAAGAAGAAAGCCCGAGCAGCACCAACCAAACTGAGCCAATATCCCAACTGGGAGGATTCAGATATGCTTCGCGGCGAAAGGACAAGAACGGCTTACATCTTCCGATGTCCAACCAAAGGTAAGTGCGGCGTATTGGAACTTATATGGATAAGAGCCCTGTATGCTTATCAGAAGACTAATAAAAAATCTTCACGAGAAAACACACACCATGATCGAAACTGTGACCCCATATGCAAGGGCCATAAGGGTCAGGTTCCAGTCCCTTCTCTCCCCTTTGAGGGGGTTCGTGTTGACCTCTTGGACTTTGGGGTTGAACACAGCAAGGGGGGTGAGGAAAGCGAACACCTTCTTGAACATGAGCAGTATCCTGGCGCCAAAGCGGCTACTACGTTCAGAAGCGCCTGCCCGTAACTCTTCTGCGTATCGTGCACGAGCACGAAGCCTGTAGGACATGCTCAATGATTCAGGCAAAACAAACCAGACCAAAAACGCATATAGGAGGTGTGCCCCTGCGGCTGCATAGTACACGGATAAGACTTGTCCAGTCGATCGGATGAGGAGTGAACCGAAGGTAGGGCCGATAGCCATTCCGGTGAAAAGCAACCCCAAACCAAGTGAGAAGATACGCGACCTGTAGTACACGTCAGGATAACTTGGGAGGCAGCACAAAAATGTCAAGCGCACCTATTGTGATCGTTGGTGGTATCGGCCTGATACGCGTGAATAGCAGCGACGGCACTCGTGAAGCCTGGGGAAACATGAATATACGCATTTCAGAGTCGACACGAAGATACACGAATACCTCCAAGGGAGCCTTCTACGAGAGGACCGAGCAGCAAGAACCAATAGCCTCCGGGTACCACATCAGGGAACAGGGAGACGAAGATAAAGTTGCAGTCTGTTAATAGCAGACCAAGAACGGATATCCCCAATACACGTGCGCGGCCATATCTATCTGAGAACTGGCTCCCAGATTAGGATGAAAACGAGGCAAGAAGTGTGGAGAGTGTGCACTCACGGCACCCCACCAGCCAGTCGTCAAACAGCTGAGCACGCCCATGCAAGTGGTCATCGCTGTGTTGAAGGAGAGTCATGGCCAGTATGGAGTAGGAAAGGTTGACGTCAGAGATGATTTACGCGCGCGGACAAAAATAGAGAAATAGGGTGATGTCAGTGAAAGTCAAATATCATACCAGCTGCAAGTTTCGCGACGGCGGCTTGAACGACCGGGTCTCTGGCACATAGTTGGTACCGCGTTGGCGCAAGAGTGGGGGATAGAAAGGTGTTGAGCTGCGATTCATCATAGTAAATGTCAGGCTTGATCACGCGGCATGCAAGGATCGTATAGATCTCAATGCGTGGTGCGAGCGTTGCTGACATGGCCAACGCCGTGAAAGGCAATGCGCATAGTATCCTGGGAGAAGAAAAGCGCGTTAAGACGTAACTATATGTGCAGAACTGGCGGCGCCACGTACCACCATGGTGAAGGCCGCTTCCACCAAGGAAGAGGTTTCTGTGCCTTTCCCAATACTTCCTCCTCAGACCCTTCTTCGACGAACGTATCGTCTGTCGCGTGGGCATGATGATGAGAGCGCGCAAACTCCCGAAACAGCTCCGTAGCTTGCTCGCCACCTCCTTCTGGTAGTATGAATTCTTCGGCTTGCCCTACGAGTGGTTGGCCAACAGGGGTCTCACGCCCTGATGATCGACCTCGTGAGCGGGAACTGGGTTCGCGGGACGGGTTCGAAGCGGAAGGCATTGAAGGGAAAGACACCCGCAGGAAGGAGTGAAAGGGGAGGAGGGATGATTGGACGGTGTCCCATGAGGCATGGTGAGTTTGGGTGGATTACTCATTCACAGTATATACTGGGGTTACTGATATCACCACACCGCTTAGTCGCCGGAGGCCCGTAATCACGCTTATCTTATCTCTACCAACCACCAATGGTTAGTCCATCCCTAACATTGAGCCCACCACCAACCTTGATGAGTTGCTCCCCAGTCGCAAACCGTTGATATACCCCAGGACGTCAAAGATGCCCTCCGCAAATTCAGGTTCGCAAAGCGCAGCGAAGGAAGTGCTGCAATCGTCATCAAGATCAACAAGGCCAAGCTTATCATGGAGGAAGTCGAGCAATTCGACAATATCAGCATCGAAGAACTAGCTGAAGGTACTGAGATCAACGACGCACCGTTCAAAGACTTGATTAACTGTTGGAATAGAACTCCCCGAGAATTCACCTCGCTACGTCGTGCTCTCACACGAGCTTAATCATCCAGACGGACGCAAGTCATACCCTCTCGTTCTCATCAACTGGGCGCCAACGTCTTCCGAGACCGGCCTATTGACATTACACGCTAGTGCCTATCTTGACTTCCAGAAGACGGTAAGTTCAGCCCGTTGACTCACAGCAAAGAGCAGCAATTAACAGAGTCGGATAGGCTGACGTATCCAAGGTCATTGAGATTCGTGATGGTCCAGAATCTCTGACGGAAGACGCGATCAATGCGCAGCTGTTACACAAGTAGAGCCGCATTCATTATACCGGACACGAAGGTTTTCTGCACCCCTCGCAGATTATGTATTTCGTGTTCCTCTCTAAGATCGAGTATGACCTCATCTTGCAAAACATTCAGCTTGCTCTCCGCCAAATGAACGTTCACAAAACCAAAGAACATGAAACCAAGATGAGACTTGCAAAGAGACATAAAGTACTACGTAAACTAGGGTGGGCACAATGTCCCCAATAATGGAATATGTAGCAACGAAGGTCTATTATGGGCTACTCAGCGGACGTCACACTTAGATCTAGAAGATGCGTCAGTGACCCCCATAAGAAGACAAAATAGTGCGATTAGTACTTACATATTGAGAGAGCCAACGGAAACCTAACCAAAGCGAGGAAGAGGGTAAGCGCTCATGCTATCCCAAAATAACCGGACGAACATACCTTCACCATACCCTTGTCTCTGCACAACGGAACACATGAAGATCTCAATTGGTCGAATGTCAGTGAGGGGAACCTTGCCCTATTGACAGCAGATGTTACCCAGCGTTCCGGAACATACAACACAAATGCTCAAGAGCGAACCTTGCCAGTCGTTTGATACAATCCCAAATGATGCCTCAACTCCTCTTCGCTGACAGCTCCAGGGGCATCAATCTTGTTTCCGAGCACCAAGAATGGCACCTTTGAGAGCTCTTCAATGGCGAGCAAGGCGTCAAGCTCAGCCTTGCTCTCAGCAAAGCGCTCAAAGTCAGCGCTGTCAACCAGGAAAATGATTCCGTCGACTTCGGGGAAGTAGTCCCTCCAGAGGCGACGTGCTACACGCACAAAACAATGAAAATCAGACCATGTTTGGAGTATGGCGCAAGAATAAAATGAAGACACACCCTGTTGGTGACCACCCAAATCGTATGTAGTGAACTTCACATTGCCAATGGCAAGTTCCTCAGAAGCTGTGGAAAGGAAAGTACCTGAGTAATACCCGTGTAGCAGGAGATAAACTAGACGCACTTGGGTGAAGGGTAGGTTGCAAGGTAGCCAGCCGGTCATTCTTCAACATGTGCAACAGCGTCTAAAATCCAGAACCCAATCAGCCTTCCGGAACATGCACTGCACGAGAAGACACACGGAGCACGCACCGTCTTTCCGGCATTATCCAGGCCAAGGAATAGAATCTTCGCATTCTTGTGCAACAGGCCTATTTCAAGCACGAGGCTGGAGGTAAGAAATCGCAAGAGTCTGCCTAGGTTGATGAAGTACTACCCACCGAGTGATGCAAGAACGTCCCAGAACCAGTTGAGAATGAACATGATAGCGGCGAGACAAGACCCAAGTTGTAGAAAGGAATTAAAAAGGGAGGGGGGACGACGTGGAACTATGTGGAACGAAACAGTGAGGACGAGGGCTCATGCAGTCACACGGTGACACGTCATTTGGAAGCTGTCACGCGTCTATTTCTTACATTTTCGCTAATTGGGCGTCTAGGCAACGTCCACACCAGCGAATGACGGAACTCTCACAGAAGACGAAACGATAGGCGAACTGTTGTTTTTGGAGGAGCAATCATTAATCATCGATCACCTTCGGCCGATGAATGACATCCCATCTTCAAAGCTTCAACCGCATGCAGTACTTTACCTTAAAAATAAAATCGCCTTTGCTACGCGAAAAAGGATTCAACGAACGTAGTCATCTATTCAATTCAAGAACAACGAAGCAGGATTACATGCGGGTGTAGGAAAGGTCTGACACTTATTCCACCAGAGATCAGGTGGGTAAGCTCTTAATCCCGTCCAGGCATCCCTCTGCGCTAAACCTGAATCGCCTCGCCCCAAGTGAAGTACAGGATGGGTCGGGCACTGTCTAAAAGGCTGCGACAAAAAGATCAAGAAAGATGGCAAGCAAAATATATAACCAAGTCTGTTTGTCGATATTTGGTGGTATTTGGTGCTCCTCCCACATTCTTCAGAGATTCAATTGGTATCGCTCGATGCATACCAAGAGGAAGGCATTGTGCTGAATCTATGTCAAGCCGAGAGAAGGCCTGACTGGGAACGAATCTATAACCCACAACTGGTACCCTCGAGACCCTCCTATCATTGAGCGGGATGACTTGAAGTCCATAGGTTGTATGCGGGTTTCTATTCTTGCGCTGAATGATGCCGTACAACAGGTTGATAACCACTGGTCATATTACAGCTTGCCACTGACCAGGACGATTCATGTTGCTCGACTGGCTTGGACGTTTCAGGCTCCCTCAAACGAAAGCCGGAAGCTCTGGCAGACCCAAACGTAGGCAACTCAAGACTTCGCATGGTGATCAGTACCATCGGGCCACAACAGGTGGGTAATTCGTGCATGAAAGAAACATCCAAATCTCACGCTCTCGCGTTCAGAGGTGGCAGGGGAATATCACAATATTCAATCATCATCAGGTTTCTTTGCAAATACTACCGGCAACGTCCTCAATCAACCCACAATGATCGATATGAGTCGGACTCACATCATGCAGCATATCACAGGCGGGACCACAGGTACGACCCGTACACTTAGGGGCCTCATGCACCCAGTCAACTGAACTTGACCAGTGTTGGACCGTCTTCTCCCTTGTATTGACGCCAATGCCGCCGTCGATTCAAGCGCTCGAGATCCCCCCCCTCTATGCCACCCGGGAACTCGCCTTCAAATTAACGATAAGCTGCAAACTTGGCTCGAGGGTCCAGAGCGTCAATGGAAGATGATGTGGCTTAACGGGCCTGCTGGGACCGGCAAATCAGCCGTTGCCCAAACATTCGCAGAACGTTGTGTCGAGCAACGACGCCTTGGTGCAGCCTTTTTCTTCTCTGGATCCAATGATCGAGACGATCCTAAGCGTGTCATCCCAACCCTCGCGTACCAGTTGGCTGTCTGCTCTGCGGAGTACAAAGCCTTGCTCACGGAGCGAATCGTCAACGATCCTACCATTCTCCAGAAAGCAGCTCGCGTACAACTGAGGAGTCTCATCGTCGAACCGTTCTCTATTTTGCAAATGCAAGGTCATCAAGTCGCTCGGGAACCGCTCCTCATCCTCCTAGATGGGCTGGATGAATGTGATGGAATAGACGCTCAATGCGGGATCGTTGAGATGATCGGGGAAGTTGTTCGGTTGAAAAAGGACCTACCCCTGCTCTGGCTCATCTGCAGCCGGCCAGAGGCCCACCTGAAGTCCGTGTTCTCTGGACCAGATTTCAGTATCGAATGCGGGCGGGAGGAACTCATTATAGACGACCAATGCCGAGACGATGTTGACCGATACTTGCGGGATGAACTCGCAACAATCAAAGCCAGGTTTCGGGAAGTCACAACCTCATCATGGCCTTCCGGGGAACAATTCAGTGAACTTTCGGATGGTGCCTCTGGCCTGTTTGCGTTAGCTTCAACTTCCCTCAAGTTCATTAGCGATCCTATAGCTGCAAATCCGGTCGAGCAGTTGGACATCCTTGTGTCTTTTCTGAAACGTATGGGAAAAGTTGGTAGCAGGAACCCTTTGGTGGCTCTTGATTTACTCTATGTCCGGATTCTCTCCGGTATACCCGAGGAAGTGTTTCCAACGACATGGCGGATTTTATCACACCTTATTCACGCTAACGTCATAACTGCTCAATCTCTCTGTAACTTTTTGAACCTCAATCGAAACGCCTTTTATGGTGCCTTGCACAAACTCCATTCTGTAATCGACGTCCCGACACCTGAAGAAGCCTCGGAAAGGTGTTTGCGTTTCTACCACACATCATTCCAGGACTTTCTCCTAGATGCCAATCGCTCAGGAAGATTCGCTATCGAGAAGGAAAGGGCGTGGGTGGATGTTGCAAGGTCGTGTTTATTTTGGTGCAAAATTGATGTAGCCCTCTTCCACACCACTGACGGTGAGTGCACAGCAATGGGAGGCTCTGATGGTAGCAACTTTTTTTATTCAACTTTAGATTGGCCCAGTCGGAATCAACATGAGCATGGAAACTTGCCTGGCCTGAAGTGGGTTTCGCCAGACGACGCACAGGCTATTTCTCGGTCGGTTGCAACATCTTCTGGTGCTGGTCTTTGGCGGAGCTGGTCCCACATAACCGAGGCAGAACCAGACCTTCTTGGCCACTTACGTGACTACGATTTCCGATGGATCCCAGGCGCTGAATGGTTCCTCGGTTTCGCAGATTGGCTACATCGACAGGTGGGCCTTAGCGTCATACTCTCATATTGTTTTCCGGTATTCATTTCGCTTTGGTCATGTAGGGCTCCTCAGCCTACCTCCTGCGCACAGAACCGCACAACGAAGTAGATTTCAAACTACTCGAATATCTGAAAGTCATAGTGAACCGGGAGCCTCTGAAGCCTGTTGCATTCCCTATCTGGGATTGGGTAAGCCCACCTTGTTCATCTTTTGTCTACTTTTCTCATTCATTTGAAGTTCTGCTCAGATCAGGGACCTTTTAGGGGGTATTTTCTCGTTGGACACGGCTCGAAAACCAGCATTACCTGTGTTTCTTCGTTTAGACAACGTGGCTATACTCTCACGTTGAATTGCAACAGGGAGCCCAGTGAACAGGATATTACTAGCTATCGCAAGTGGTTAGATGGAGTAGGATGGCACAGAGCTAGCGACGCAAATGGGGCACAAGATGAGTTGCGAGGTGAGCCATAGGATAACGATGTTGGCACCGACGGAGGGTGTATATAGGGAGATAGCAGATTTGCAGATCATTTGTTTCGATATTCGCCTGTACTAGGAGGTGGCTCCGCGTAGGAACTTAATAGGGATAATTTTGTACGCATACTTGCTAAGATTAGTCTTAGGGAGAGGTCGTTTTCGTCCTGGCTCCCTCAGGAACGCCGGAAGCAGCAAGCATTCCCTAAGATTGGCTCCCTGTTGAAGGATGTGGCGAGTAAACAATCGTGAGTTGATCGAAGAGTTGAGCAAAGTTTGGTCAGGCGAATTTGTCCGCGAATAAGCCGGGTATTTTGGATGCATAAGAACCTGACCTAACTTCCCGCAGTCGTTGATGGCACCCCCAACGCAATAGGAGACTCATCTGATACGATCTGTATGAGTTCACTGAGCTGGTAGATGACAGCAGTCTCGACAATCTAGCAATCGGCCTGAACAATTGAATGAGCCCCTGAGAGTGCAAACGGGACAGCCATTGAAACACGGGTGGATTCATCAGCGGAAGCCTTAGGGTACAACAGCCTCCTGGGTTCCCTATCTTCGGAAAGGCGCCGAGGTGGCACGCCACTGGGCTTCTAGATGCGATTTTGAACGACGGGGAAGTCATTATCAAGATTATTCCACAAGGAGACTGTTGCGTAAGCACCGATCATTGCAGGGGCGGATGGGGGACCTTGGCGGATAAGTGAGGGGTGGATGACTGTCCTTGCAGAAAGCCACCTTGGTTTCGGAGTGGGGGAAACAAGAACGATCATTGGATGCGTAGTGCGACTCGGCAGCAACAAGGGTCGGTAAGTTAGCTTTCGGGGGTGTGTAGGAGTGAGACTTCGCGCTATACTGTTGTAGCATGCCCCTGTAGTGTGTTTAATGTGCGAACAGACCAGGTGATAAATATTCTGAACAATGACTTAGAAAGCTAGAGCTCAGAGAGGCTACATGATGTTGGGATTAATAGCAAGCAGAAAACATACACATTACATATTATCTTCCAACCAGTTCCGTAAATCCGATAGTCCATCGTCATTGCCACTCTTTTCATCATCGCTTGAAGCCTTTCCTGGACGAACGTAGGTACTGACGAACGACACCTCGCCGCCTTCCCAATCGTCGAACTTGAAGACGCCTGTTCCATCCCCACATTCTAGTCCACCCATCTCGGTCTTTTCATCCTCTGCGCCCAATCCCTCGACACCAACGCCTCCGGTCTGAGAAGCTCTCCGCTTTTCGAGTTCGCGTTCAAGGATAGTCTTCACTCGGTTGATGGCGAGTGACTCATGCTGGGTTGTTGACGATCCTGTCCTCAGGAGGTCGGCTTTGTGCGCTACGATCAATAGTGAGGGTAATGTTTGCGAAGGAGGGAGGGACGTTATTGCGTGAAGAACATGATGTAGATATCTACAGAAAAGGGGGTCAGTCAGTCATCCCCAGGATACACCAAGCGACGTACTCAGCTACAGCTGCTCCATTGCGCGAAATAGTGCTTGCGTCAACGACGAACGCGACGGCCTTCGCGTTGGGTAGATGTTCTTGGAATTGATCCCTGATGCGGGGATGACCAGGAACATCAATTACACGGAAAGCTTTATTCGGCGAGAGGGTATAAACAGCCGAGTTTGTCTGAATTGATGTATGCGTTGGCAAACTTTGGTCATAGACAAGCTGCGGAAGAGGTTATTCTCCGGTTCTGTGAAGACTGGTAAAGGAACGCACAGCGGTCACGAGTGACGTTTTTCCAGCGTCGGGGGCGCCAAGTAGTAAGAGGTCAGTGCCTTTCGAACGCAAGTTTCTCCTGCTGAGGAAGAATATAACTGTATTTGGACTCAGTTCAATGCTGGAGGAATGTATGTGTGGAACGTACTTGCTATGCCAAAGATTGCTACCACAAGCGAGGCCAGGAGCAACGTCTGAGGCGTGAAGGTAGATGCTGGTGAGAGGACCTCAGGAGTTTCGTGGGGGATCTTGTCATTCATTGTGTGTACTGCCTGCCGACGACGACGGGTTGTAGCAAGAGCTTGAGGGGCTGAGATGGCTATGACGAAGTGGGGCTGCTGAAAATAACCCTAACCCTACGCATCACTCCAAACTGAGCCAATGCAGTCAGCCGCCATCTACTTTCTCGTAGTCTGCAGTGGCTGCTTTTCACTCTCTAGTGACGATCATCCTGTAGCTATCAGCATGGATTTGCCTATTATCGCTCAAATGCTTGGTGCCGTGATTTCCTTACGATTATTTTATCTACGACAAGGGCACGAGAAATGTCACCAGACTCCACTCCATTGCGGTACCAACTCCTCAAGGCCTCCAAGGCCTCCAGAACCAATCTATTTTTGTCGCATATATCACAAAAGGGCGCTGATGCTGTTTTCCTTACATCTCGGCTCCGACATCTAAACTGCGCCGTGGAGAGCAATCAACATAGGCTTATGATTAAACACCTGGAAACGGCAATTACCTCCCGTTATAAATTTTGACTCCCATACAGGCCGAAACGTCTACCTACTTAGCTTGAACTCTCCCAGCGGGCCATCTAGGACCCTACAGTATGCTGCATCTTCTCGCTTTGTTTTTTCTCCCCTCGGCCATGAGCTTCGAACGCAACATCACAATTGACGACCAGGAAGGGGATGGGGACACGGGACAGGTACCAGTATTTTCTCCTCAAATCGCGTGGGCAACACAGACATGCTCTGGATGCGCCATTAAACCGGACATTACCCAAATGCACGATGAAACGTTCACCGCCGCTACCTTCATGCCAGACAAGGATATTCCTTTCAACTCAATAGATTTCACATTCAATGGTGTGTCGAGTCCCCATTACTCTCAGTGTTGCTGACTGGTTGCCTCTTAGGGACGGCTGTGTATATCTTCTTCACTCTCTTCAACTTTGAGGGGGAAGGGGTTACGGTCAACACAGAATGCAACTTTACGATCGATGGCCAGCATGTTGGCTACTTCAACCACACGGGCGACCGAAGTCGACCATTCCAACGGGACTACCAGGTCCCTGTGTTCAGTAAAACGGGCCTCGAACAAGCTCCACATCACATGAACATATCTATGTCCGATGTCAAATACCATGTCTTCCTAAGCTTCGATTATGCAGTTTATACACAGTGTGTGGACTTTCTCTTCTGATTTTAGTTCAGGAATCTAATTCTGGATGATAGAACAGAACCTGACAGGACTCTACCCCCACCAGAACCGCAATCTTCTCACACTGGAAGAGCCCATTCTGGGGCCATCATAGGTGGTGCAATAGGCGGCCTGTGTGTTCTGCTGGGTTTGTCTATCTTCCTCTGGCTCTACCGCCGTTCCCAGCGAAACCATGTGCCAGTGATCGTCCCCGAACCCTTCTCAGCTCCCGCCCTCGATCCTGGTCCTCCTAGTTCCCCACATCAACCAACCAATCAATCATCAGCCAAACGACTACTTTCATCGGTACCACCTCCACGGTTTATTCAGGGAGACTCCACGGTTGCCACCACTCCCGAAAAATCCTCTTCCCTGCCATCACCCATGACATCTTCTGGGGGCTATCAACCGCAAGGTACGACGAAGAGCGTACGGGGAGCACTTGCTTCCATCTGCAGGAACCAAACTAGAGTTTCTTCTTCCCATTCCTCCAGCCCATCTGATGAAAGAAGGGGCCATCCTAGGACGGCACCTACGGGTTTGACGGAGGAGATCAGGAGATTGAGAGCGGAACTCACGACTTTAAGACAGGATGTGACTCGCAGACAGCTGGTGTCACCAGGAGATAGTGAACCGCCTCCGACGTACACCGTTTCAGGTTCAAGTTCTTATCCATGACTTCATGAAATATCATGCTTCGTCTAGATCAGATGCGTATGTATTATTGAGTGTATTCGGAACTTTCACTTTTGTGACATATGCTACCGAGCCACTGCACTAGATCGACTCATGCTGGACAAACCCTACATTAGGACAAGAGGAACGCACGCATTCCATTTGCATCGTCTAACATAATCTACTATACCAATAAACGATCCGAGTCCGACGATCTAACTCTCCGTTTATTTCCTTCGTCCATTAGGGTCATTAACATTACCCGAAATGTCGCTGGGCTGGGAGACAGTAGGAGCAGGAGGAACACCGTCGAATGCAGTTGAGCTGGCAGCGGTATCAGTGACACTGGCGTCCAAAGAGGCAGGATCGGTGGGAGCTGGAGCATTTGTTGCTGCACTGTCGCTGGGGGTTGAGTCGTCACCCGAGGTGGGGGCGTCAGTGGCAGTCGCATCGCCAGCAGAGGCGGTTGCAGATGGGTCGGCAACTGTTGAGTTATCGACAGAGCTGGTGGCAGATGGGTCAGCAACTGTTGAGTTGTCGACCGAACCAGTTGCAGATGGGTCGGTAATACTGGAACCGTCGACACCACCATTGGTCGGGGTGTTGACGTCAGTACCGTTGATAGAGTCTGGCACGCAGGTGCAAGAACTGATATCAGGCGTTGTACCAAAGGGGCAGGTCCCGTCTACGTGACCGGTTAATCAGGAGAACAACAACTTGAAAAGATTACTTACTAGCACCGAAAGGCACAATTGGAAGATTCGGGGAACCAAAGAGGCCTGGGTTGACTCCATTTATCTGACCATTGGAGACACCAATCAGCTCAGGATTGACAGGTGCTCTCTGACAGTACAAGGTGGAAGGAACGACACCCAGGATATTGATCGCGTTCCTGGGGTGGCGCCTATACCTGAGCGCGAAGGCAATCAATGCGTCCCTGTTCACAATCCCTGGAGACTTCGCAAACGAGATCATAGCATCAGCAATGTCCTGTTGGGCGCAAGGATCGGCGTCCGCGAGGAGGGCGTTGATACCGCCGATACCAGCGAGCTCGACACAAGGAGAGTGCTCAATGAAGATGTTTCCCCCGCTGGCGAGGCAGAGTGTTTGCCACTCAATAGCGAGGTCAGGGAGGTCCAACTGGGCAAAGCTTGCGGCAAGGCGACGACGGCGGGGAGTATTGGTATCCGTGGAGTTGGAAGTATCCGTTGCGGTTGAATTGTCAGCGGATACGTCGCCAGAAGTATCGGTGTTGGAGGTGTCGGTAGAGTTGCCAGTGGTGCCAGCGTTGGAAGTGTCAGTCGAGTTGCCGGTGGTGTCACTGTTGGATGCGTCGGTGGTGTCACTGTTGGCGACAGAGCCATCGTCCGTGGTGTTTGTAGGGATGTCAGTCGCTGTAGGGTCGGCAACGATAGAGCTAGAAGGGACCGGAAGATCGGTCGAGCTTGCGGATGCTTTGGCGATGCAAGCTGGGGGTGCATCCATACGGCTATGGGTTCGTGAGTGCCAGGTACTTAACGCCATATGAGGTAATCTAATTACCTTTGAAGAATGTAGCGTCGTGCATTGTTCGCGGGAACACCGCTGTGCCTCCTAAAGACGGCACGGTCCCCGAGAGGTGTCGCAATAGCAGTCAAGGTCAACGAGAGGGTGAAGAAGGTCGTAGTGAGTTTCATGTTGAGTGCAATTAGACTATAGGAAGGAGGGAAAGTAAATTAAGCGAAGAAAATAAATGAGCACCCGGCTCGATAAAGAAAAAAGCGACAACGAAGGAAGGATTGGCCCTTGGAACTGCAAGATTTATACACTGGGAGGGGCGCCCAGTCATGACAGACGTACATTTCTAATGAGTCGGAGGCTAATTTTGGCACATCCAGGAGACGTTGGGCGCAATGCATGTCCATGTACAGCCCAGTGCCTTCCAAATTGGGATCATCGGGCACAGTGACTGTGATATAAATCGGCACCAAGGCGGTTGTTGGAGACAAATGGCAAGATATCTCGCGGTAAGGAGCTTCAGGACGCCTAGCCAGTCGCGATGTAAAGTAAAAGGGGTCGGGTGTAAGGATAGCATATGGTCAAGTAAATCCACGAGGACCGAGCCGGAACGCATTCAGTGTCGCATCCGTAGAAGGAGAGATCTGTCAACGCCAGGTGGAGTCGCCACAGAATCAAGACTATTCATTCACCGTGTTTCGCTATTTGAGTTATTTCGAATGTAACAGCCACCACAAGCTTAGCCATCCAATGGTATAAGTAGATACCCCTACCAAGGATGACAGTAAATCTTCGGGGCCAGCGCCAATGGTTTTGGTGATTGACGGTTTCCATGCCAAGATGGTAGTCCATGCATGGAAAGATTGACATCTACAAAGGATCAGACAGATTGGCAGCGGGTTGGCTATGCGCTCAGAACTTCAGAGCAGACCTCGGTGACATCACGTGATCTCTAAAATTGGATTTTGATAAGTCGAAAAAGTTATGAAGGACGCAAAGGTTCTGGTCGACGGTAGCACCCTGGAACACCTAGCCTTGCAATCCAGGCCACAAAAATGACGCACGAACCTATGAATGTCGACAGTACAAGTCCACCACCTCGCAAGCGTCAACGGCAAGACAACCCCTCGACTACTCCTTGCAAAGTCCAGGAACCGCGACTCTTTGCACCTTTCCGGGCTCTGGGACTCATTACGAACCATGTACCTTTCGTTCTACAAACAAGGTCTTACAAAGGCGCGACTGATGGACCAAGAATCCATATCTTGACGTGTCTGGGCAAGGCGTGGGCCTTGTGGGAAGGAGGGAAGATGGGCTTGCTTTTTGTCGGTGAGAAACTCGTTCCAATCTATTTGAGGTCATATTCAGAACCTTTTCGTCCAGGTCCTGATGTGCCGGAACAAATAACAAGCCTAGCTCTCGACGGCGATGCGGTTTGGGCTGCTTCTGGACCCCATGCGATCAAGTACTTGCGGGGTAAACCAGTAAGTCCTTCGCCCGGCTTGATTCTGTACTACAAGGTTCACAATATCTAGGTTTCTACACTTACGAATCCCCTGGATACCCCAATCTCCTATATCCTCATATTTGGGACTTCTCTCCTCGCGTTAACTGAAGATGGAGAACGAATGTTGATCTGGAATACTACGGACGGCGGTACGAAATTCCTTTTCGTCATTGCGCCTCCGTCATACTAACATGAACCAGAGCTTGAATCTACCATCCAATTCGATCAGGATTTCACAGCGACCTCCATTCTTCATCCTGCGACATATGTCAACAAGGTCCTTGTTGCGAGTAGCCAAGGTACTCTCCAACTTTGGAACATCAAAACCAAGTGAGTGGTGCCCTATCTCACCGCGTTTTCAGGAATAACCCGTATTTATTTAGAACCTGCATATACAAATTTTCACTATCAAAGCTCACGTCGTCGCCAGAGTTATCTGACACGACACCTGTTCTGGGCAGCGCCATCACAGCTCTTGTTCAGTCGCCAGCAATTGATGTAGTTGGCATTGGATTTACTTCTGGAGAGATCTCGGTGTATGACGTCCGGCTTGACGAGCGGTTGATGAGGATGTTTATGGATGGCGGAATTCGGGCTCTTGGGTTCAGAAATGGTGTGTTCACATCGATGCTCTGAGCTTTACTTAGGCTTATCGTCCGACTTTGCTAGATGGCCATCCCATTCTTGCATCTGCCTCGTCTGCGGGCCACATAGCGTTGTGGGACCTCAACAATGGTGGCAGACTGTTGCACATGATACGTGGGGCACACGATGGTGCGGTCACAGCGGTAGAGTGGATTCCCGGCCAACCTGTGTTGGTAACATCAGGGGAGGATAACAGCGTGAAGGTTGATATCTCAGTTGAACATCTGGGTTGCACTGCTGACCACCTTGATCATCCTATAGCAATGGCTGTTTGATTCACCAACGTCTGCTCCTAGACTCCTCAAATTCCGCTCCGGTCATCATGCACCACCACATCTCATTCGTTATTATGGCGATGACGGGAAGCAGCTGTTGACGGCGTCGAGGGATCGTAGTCTGAGGTGTACTTCCGTTGTGAGAGACTCGAGGTCTTTTGAACTTTCACAAGGCAAGCTCATTACACGGTTGCGACGCTTCGTTGTGCTAATGTGATGGTCAGGTTCTCTGGCTAAGAAGGCAACCTCCCTGTCGATACCGATTGCCTCGCTCAAATTCCCCCCGATTAATGCCATTTCATATTCAACTACGCGATCTAAGGATTGGGATGATATCCTTACTGCACATACAGACGAGACGTTCGCTCGTTCATGGACGATGCTCAATAAAAGACTCGGCAAATATACCCTTGGTTTCGCAGAGCCAGGAAAGGGGAAAGGTAAAGAGCGCAGTCCTCTCGGTTCTGTCAAGGTAGGTGTCGTCACTCTGTCGCAAGGACACGATATATTTACTGCATTTGATAGGATGTCTGTGTCACAGCCTGCGGCAATTTCGGCCTAGCGGGTGCCTCGACTGGTCAAATAAACATGTGGAACATGCAATCAGGGATTAAACGCAAGTCCTACGATGTTGGTCCATGTCCTCCAGAGGCAACTGCAAGGCTACGAAACGGAACTAAAAAGCGGGATCGTACCATCACTGGTCTCGCAACGGACCCCTTGAATCGGGTGGTTATTGCCAGCACCCTTGACGGGACACTCAATGTCAGTACCGCACCGCATCCCCCTTACACTTAGTTTTCTTGGTTTCGGCTAACACTGGTTTTGTTATCAAATTTAGTTCTTCGACTTTCAGACGACAAAATTGGAATATACGCTAATATTACCCTCGGCGGCAGTCTCGTTACAGCTACATCGCGATAGCGGCCTGTTGGCGGTCATTTGCGATGATATGGTCGTTCGGATAGTAGATATTGAAACGAGGAGGATTGTAAGAGAATTGGGTGGTTTCCGGGGTCGGGTTTTGGATATGGTGAGTGCGATAACCTGCGTTGACTTTTGTCTGGGCTTCATATTGACATTAAATAGACTTTCTCTGCTGACGCAAGGTGGTTAATCACGACTTCATTGGACTCGATTATTCGGACGTTTGATCTTCCGACTGGGCGGCTGATTGATGCGTTTAAAACGTCGAGCGTCGCGACAAGCATTTCATTTTCTCCGACTGGGGACTTTCTGGCGACGGCTCACGTTGATAGTGTCGGCGTTTTCCTATGGTATGTATTGACTCCTCAGAAAGTTGCATTCAAACTAATATGGCCGACACAGGGCAAATCGCGCTCAGTATACGAATGTGTCATTCCAAGGTATTACCGAGGACGATGTCCAGAACGTCTCTTTGCCATCAATGCAAGGCACTGCAGAAGATAACGGTAAGCATCAATCGGAAGATACCTTTACTGAGTACACTTAACTGTTGTTTCAGCTCTGGAGGCTCTTTCAGCCCTAACAGTACAGGATACGCCACCTGACATCTTTTCAACGCCGCCACAACTTGATGGAGAGCTCATCACATTGACACTACTTCCTCGATCTCGATGGCAAACCCTCCTGAACCTGGAGGTGATCCAACAACGCAATAAACCAAAAGAACCACCGAAACCTCTGGAGAAGGCACCGTTCTTCCTTCCAACATTACCGGGTGTGGAGACACGGTTTGCGCCCACAGAAAAGCAGGCAAAGGAAACCAAAAAGCCGACGCGGAGGCTGGATAAAGCTGCTGCCAACGCTGAGAGCGCATTCCAGAAAGGGCTGATGGAGGAGGATCCTAACGGAGATTGTGAGTGTGTTGTACAGTTCCAGAACGACGACAAGCGTTGATTTTGTGCCCAGACGAAGGATTCTTCCACCAGGCCAAAACGCTGCAGCCAGCAGCGCTAGAACTCGAGCTACGATCCCTCACATCGTTGCGGAGCTTGAGCACGTTTATGCATGCACTCAGACGCCGGCTTGCAACACATCGAGACTTCGAGGCTGTAGAAGCGATAATGAATGCATTTTTACGTCTGCATGCGGATATATTGATTACGAATGAGGAGCTGAAAGGAGGGCTGGAGGAACTAGAGGCAGTGCAGAAGAGGGAGAGCCAGAGGGTGTTAGAGTTGATCGCATCGTCGTTAGGAACGCTAGGGTTCGTTCGGGATGCTCTATAGTAGTTAATGCCTGCAAGTATTGATTTGAACGTGGGCTTGGAGCGTCCATATTGGCATTTTAGCCCCCAGTCACCTGAGATGAGCGCCAAGCAAAAATTTGTGATCTGTTCTTCCATCACCAACCATGTCCTCCGATCTTGACCAGACGGCATCAGTCGCGCCACATCCAGAGGCTTCATTCACCTTGCTCCATTCCCTGACTACACCTAATACTTGGCAGATTACCGCACTCGCTTTCGGTCACGCCGGTCATCTTTACGCCGGATCAGGTACAGTCGGCTCCCATAATTTTGCCTCTCGATGGTCGTTTGCTGAATGATGTTGGCACAGATAATGGCGACCTGCGTGTTTATGACCTGTCTTCGTTCAAAGTACTCAGAGCGGTGAAAGGCAACGGAAAGATGGTTTCCTCGATTGTTTGTGTCAAGCGGTCGGGCTCTGAGTTTAGAGACGCGTGGATCGCTTCCGGCAAGCAGGTATATAGAGCATCCTCAGGCGTTGGGAGTTCGAGCTGAGTCGACGCGATTCCTTCTATAGATTCTGAAATTCCAACTGGACACACCAAAGCTGATTCAAACGTATGATGATGCGCTCGAAACTATTGACGCAATCCCAGGTGATGATAGTGAAGATGAAGTGCAAGACGTGCGTCCACTTCCCTGTGTTATGCAGAAAAAACTGAGATGTATCAGTTAGCTCGCTCTCAACTGGGACAAAAGTCATCTTGCTTTTGGGACGGACTCGGGTTCCGTAGGGATCGTGGACCTCGCTACCAAGACAGTATCGAAACTCAAGAATAAGCATGACATTGTGTGTAACCATCGAGTCTCCTAGGATTCAGCGGGGTGACTGATATCGTGTTGTCGCAGATGTGCGGCTCAGTTGAATGGATACCTGAACGCCCCAGGGAACTCGTTAGTGGAGGCTGCGATGCCATACTTTTGCACATGGACATTTCACGCGACGAAGTACTCTTCAGACAAAATCTCGGTGCATCATGTATTCCTCTTACCATGGCGATTTGGACGATTAACCTCGTTTCTATCAGCTAGTTTGTCAACCCAAGACGACAAAATCTCCATGTCTCCTCCGTTCATTATGTCGCTTTCTGTCGCGCCCAATGGCATCGTAGCAGCAGGGACTGCAGATGGGAAGCTCTGGCTCGGCTTCGGCGGTGAAAAGACGCCCTCGACGTCCAAAAGCAAGAAAAAGGCCAAGTGGGGAGGGCTTGACCTGGATCTCGCATCCATTGTCTCGGTAGCAGAAGCACCTATCGTTGCTGTGTGGGTACACTCTGGGGTGCATGCCCAATCACATCCCGACGCTGATTATACCCTTGTACAGCGCTTTTCACAGCCCTACGCGATTGACCGTTTCGACGCTCAAAGGTGCAATTACGCATTACAACTTGATCTACGGCAATGATTCCAACGCGGTCATATATCAAGCCATCTGGCATCGTCAATGTGAAAATATGATCAAGGTGAATGCTCTGGTTGTCGATGAGAAACGGATTGTTGTTGGAGGGTTTGACAAGACGGGTAAAGGTGTCGTCGATATTTGGAAGTTAGGTTGACGTCACGGAGGTCGTTCAAGAACTCAGTTGATAAGTATGAGCGAGTGGTGTATCGGTTAACATGTCGAATATATTCGCAACCAATTTGACTAAAGAATGTCAAGTGTGTAGACTATATCCAAGATGACATGGAGGTATACATTGAGCTCTATTCCACATTCTCCTTCGCCTTTTTCTCCTCCTCCAGCTTCCGCTCAAGCTCCCTTATCCGCATCAGATGGCTGTCCCTCTGCAGCTTCAATCTCTCCAGATATTCTTCCTCCGACATCCTCCTTACACCCATAAGCGAAAGTATCTTCGCTTTCCACGACAATGGCTGTTCAGCAGAAGCAGATTCTAAAGCTTTCGTGTTAACCCCTGTTTGTGGTATAGCATTTAGGTGTGAACCAGCTTCCGGCGCATGCTGCCTGGAGATATATTGGAGGCGCTGAACCCCGAATTCATTGTAGCCCAATTGCAGAAGCGTGCAAATAGCACCGACGGTGATCGCGCCTGGGAGCGCAGCCTTAGGACCAGCTATACAGCGGGATTCAGCCTTCAGCCCAACAAATAGGGACATAGGGATGCACGTACACTTCCAACCACGTAGAAGTCCACCGGTCGCTGCTCCGCTCACGGCACTGTCCAGCACCTTATGACTCCGCATGGACGAGAACTGCGAGTGGGAGGTCGTAGGTGTGCTTGTTGTTTCCGGTGAAGGCTGGCCGATTCCCAGTTCGCGCCGTCGTCTTTCGTATTGTTCCGTTGGAAGTGTGTGGACGAGAATGGGACTGACAATGTATTCGCGTAGGCCTGGAACATTGCTTAATTGTTAATGTGGGATAAATTATCATGGACCTCACTGAAGAATGCAGCAGCAGTAATGCCACTGTTCAGTCCGGCAGCACCAGCAAGGAAACCATAGTGTTCTTGACCTTTTAAGATGCCCAACACTCCAGTTGTGGTTGCACTAATAGCAGCTGTGGAAAGGTCAGTTTGAGTCCAACGGTATAACACTCAGAAACACGGACT
The DNA here is from genome assembly GCA_018524725.1 of Podaxis mareebaensis. NCBI lineage: Eukaryota > Fungi > Basidiomycota > Agaricomycetes > Agaricales > Agaricaceae > Podaxis > Podaxis mareebaensis. The sequence continues at coordinate 178,336 of JAEUWP010000562.1, read as the reverse complement.
TGCATATTGCGAGAGTGCCTTTGAGAACTGTCCATGGTGCAGACTTATCCATGCGGAAGGGATCGAGTCCAAAATTTGGATTTCTGTTCCTGAATATTGAATTCTGTTCCGACGCCTCCGCTAAACAGGGACAAAGAAACAATGGCTGCAAATCTATATATAATGTTTGAGGGTAGGGTCGACTCTACACTGGCATGGTGCATAAAAGCTGGTGTTACAGCGTGTATAAAATGCAAGAAAATTCACTAGCGTCTGTGAACAGCCGAGAGTGCATGTTCGAGTGGGTGGCAGCGAAAGGCAACAGAAGCAGTTACGACGAGCGCTCAATTGGCCGCTTATTTGGTCTTGCTTGGCGGGCATATAGAGTCCCTTCGTTCCTCACTCTTCCTCATTCTACGGTCATGGCGCCAATGTGTTGAGTCTCTCAACTTCGATCATGAATGTGTGCTGACTGACACGTTTAGACGTGATAAATTCACCATTCACTCCAAAGCCGTCGTTTGCCAGGATGTTGAGCTCAAAGGGGACATTACCATTGGCTCAGGTCAGTCCGACGTGTCTTGTCCACCTGAGGATTGAGTATTCACGCCTATACGCTTTTGGATGGAACTAGGTACCATAATCCATCCAAAAGCGACAATTTTCGCCATTGCCGGACCTATCATTATCGGGTCAGGTTGCATTATTGAAGAAGGGGCTATCATTGTCAATAGGTAAGTTAGGGCGACTCGTATCACCGCTCAGAATCGAAATCGATTTTGGATATCAGGAAGAAAGAGACAATGCGCATAGGCGACGACAATCTCTTTGAAATTGGCTCTCGTGAGTCCCTGCAGTGTATATTAACATCTGAACGTCTTAGTGATGCACAACAGGAATCGAATGCCCCTCGATTGGTAACTTCAACACGGTTTCTACTCGCGCACGTGTCCACCACACGGTCAGCATCGGCTCGTACTGCGTCATTGGTGCAGCCTGCCTCCTTGTACCGACCGAAGATGAGATTCTTCCCGACTACACTGTTGTTTATGGACCCTCTGCGGAGCGACGTACGTGGAGCGGAAGGGGGAAGGTCCAGGAGGCGGACCTACGGAGGAAGCATGCTGATTATCTGAAGGAGACATTGCCCAAGTTCAACCGGCTGAGGCGGGGTGATGGAACATAGACTTCCAGTTCGAGTACGGATCTTAGTCCTGTTCTACATCGGGTCCACATTTCTGAATCGTAGGGTTACTCGCCTGTAAAGATGACAAACCCAGTATAACGAAGACATGGTCAAGGTTTCAACTCGGGGTGCTATTCCCCAGATTCATCGAGATACTATGATCTATGCTGATTGGCGTTGCGCCTGCCGTGCTATCACTGGCGTAATGGAGGCCGTCTACTTCTCACCATCAAGTATGCACTTCGAGTCCTTGTTTAGTCATTTCTGGCGTTCCGCACGACGAAAAGTTCGAATGGACAAAGGCGAGTGTACTGGGAACACAAGTGTGCGTTACTCACATAATTCGAGTCACCACACTGAATCGACTCCTAGGCTCAAGAAAAGTGGACAGCGAGCAATGCCAACCGGGACCTTCAAAACGCAAATTGCCTCATTGTCAATCAGCCAACGATGATCGGAAACCTGTCCCAGATTGTTAGCCCGCTTCTATGGGAAAGACGGGTACGTTCTTGACGTTACTGTCGCAGGCGAAAGCCTCGCCTCATATCCGCATTAGAGCACCTGGCGCCGTACACCATGCCCGACGCCGCAATGGACATTAGTACTTGATACCCATCTGCCTCAGGTCACCCAGGAATCCATTGCCAGCAGCAGACTACAAGCTACTTGTTCTTAATCGGTCAATTAGCCGAGTAGCATGAGCGCTCCAATCGTTCCAGAGAAGGGATCAACGCTCTAAAACCTCTAGCCCTCAACAGCCGGTGAGTAGTTCATGCACGACCAATGCCCTCTTTTACGTGGACAAAGTGAGGGGAACGTATATGGACCCGCCGGCACTGACAAATTAGTGGTTGTTCAATAATCATTCAGAGCGTTCAAGTGTAACAAAAGCAAGCGACATCCCAATTCGGCCTATTTTCACCCCACATAAGATAACCGAGGTGACGCCGGCCGTGCCGTATCAACCCTATGTATCACTCGGCTGCCTGTTGGATGCAAGGCCCTGCTTAAGGAGAGAGTTGTCGACCTCCAGAAAACACCTCGCGTAAAATTGCAATGTCCCATTGCCGGGTTACTCTCGTTTTCGCCAATGTAAGCCTTCCAAGGACCTTTCTTGGTTCTCCTGGATGCTGTTGTATAAGTGACGGCAAATCAGTACCAAGGCGCGCTATGCCCATCCCTACATTACCGATTACTGGGCAGTGAAATTTCTTAACCAGCTGAGAATTGGAGAACGTGATCAACCAAATCAGCCAAGCATAGTCCGAGCGCTAAATTTAAAACATCTTGATCTTAAGCCTCATCTCCAATGCTGCTCGACTTTATCGGGCGCTTCAGGCGTCCTCGCAAAAAGACTGAACGCTCCGACAGACTTGGTCATGGTCACAATCGCATCTCTCATGACACCCAAACCCGACAGGATATGTCTACTGCAGGTGGGCATTTGACATATAGCAAAGAACGGTGCCAGGCTTATAGCTCACGTTCAGATGTGGCGGAAACACATCGCGGGGTCCACGCATCATCTGGTTTCTTCTCAAATGCAAGTGGCATCGTCCTGAATCAACCAACGATGATCGATGTGACCTTGAGTGAAGCCCATAACACCGTAGTTCAAAACATTGTAAACGGAACAACAGGTACGGTGTGAGATTCGAAAATAGGGCACATCCACTGACCGAACCTGACTAGTGCTGGATCGCCTTCTCCCCTACATTGATCCCAGTGCCGCTGTTGATTCAAGTGCACGCCATCCACCCCCTCTATGTCACCCAGGGACTCGCATCCAAATCGGAAACAGACTCGAAACTTGGCTTGACAATCAGAAGCGGCAGTGGAACATAATATGGCTTCATGGTCCTGCTGGGACTGGCAAATCAGCGGTCGTCCAAACATTTGCAGAACGCTGCGTTGAGAAAGGCCGTCTCGGTGCAGCCTTCTTCTTCTCTCGACTAAACCGCCGAGACGATCCCGACCGTGTCATTCCAACGCTCGCTTACCAGCTGGCTGTCTACTCGGAAGAATACAAGGATCTTCTCACAAAACAAATCGCTAGTGACCCCACCATTCTCCAGAAAGCGCCTCGCGTGCAGTTGATGAGGCTTATCGTGGAGCCACTCTCGACTCTGCAAATGCGGGGTCGCCCAGGTGTTCAAAGGCCATTCCTCATCGCCCTAGACGGGTTGGACGAGTGTGACGGAGTGGATGCGCAGTGCGAAATTATCGAGATGATTGGTGAAGTTGTTCGCCTGAAGAAGTACCTTCCCCTGCTCTGGCTGATCTCGAGTCGGCCAGAGGCACATCTGAAGTCTGTGTTCTCTGGACCGGACTTCAGCATCGAGTGTGGCCGAGAAGAGCTCATTATAGACGCTCAATGCCGAGATGATGTTGACCTATATCTACGGGATGGGTTCGAGAGAATCAGGGCCAAGTTTCGGGATGTTACAAGTTCATCCTGGCCTTCCGAGGAACAGTTCAACAAAGTGTCTCGTGGTGCCTCTGGCCTCTTTGCGCTTGCTTGGACTGCGCTCAATTACATTGGCGACCCGGCGATGGCGAACCCAGTGGAGCAGCTGGATATGCTTATCTCTTTCCTGGAGCATGCGGAGGGAATCGGTGCCAAAAACCCTTTGGCAGCTCTTGATTTGCTCTATACTCGGATCCTTGCCGGTGTACCCGACGAAGTCTTCCAGACAACCTGGCGAATCTTGTCGCATCTCATTTACACATCTCGGTCATACTGGCACCTATTATCTACTCAATGTCTCTGCAACTTCTTGCACCTCAATCGAAGCGCATTTTATGCTGCCCTACACAAGCTCCATTCTGTCGTTGACATCCCGCCACCCGAAGAAGCTGCCAAAAGGCCTTTGCGTTTCTATCATGCATCGTTTCAGGACTTCCTCCTAGATGGCAACCGTTCTGGAAGATTTGTTGTTGAAGAACAAAGGGCATGGTGTGACGTTGCCAAATCGTGTTTGTTCTGGTACAAACTTGACTTGACACTCTTTCATACTAACGATGGTGAGTCTTCATCTGAAAGTGAATTCTGATAATGTGATTCTCATAGATCTAGGATGGAACTTTGACCATGAACATGTGCATATAAGTCTGCCAGATTTGAAGTGGGTTTCAGCCGATAATCGAGAGAATATCTCACGGGAGATTGCCAGCTTCGTTGCTGAGAATTGTTGGGATGCATGTTCTCGAATACCCGGCAGTGGAGACCAGGAACTTCTGTCTCGGATTCATGAATTTGATTTCAGATACACTGGCCACCTTACTGGGCTTGTTCAGCTTGCGAACTGGCTTTACAAGCGGGTGAAATTTGTTTGTGTTTTAACAATTTCCCATGACTGAATGTGGTTTGGCTGCATAGGACTGCTCAAGTACTATCCTGCGCACAAAGCCATCCGAGGAAGTGGACTTTCGACTCCTGGAGCACTTGAGGACAGTGGTCAAACAGGAGCCTGTAGAGCCTACCACATTTCCTCTCGACTGGCTGGCAAGTTAATATGTTCATGCACTGAGAGATTTTGACCTCAAATCCATTTTAAGGACAAGTTCACCAGATGCATGGAATACTTCTTCATTGGCTATGGTCCAAGGTCCGTTCTTGTCTGGATCGCTAGAGCCGGCAATAGAAGTGGGCTCTTCACCCTGAACTCTGACAAGGAACCCTCCGACGAACAGGTTTCTGAGTGTGCTGATTTCCTTGTTAGGATTGGATGGCATGATGATGACACAGAACGCGAAATGGAACAGGGGAAAGGAGAGGCAGAGAGTAGAAAGACGGACGAGGATTTAGAAGAGACTAGGGAGTTGTAATTTATATGAAGTAGAATGCCAAACCAACTCTTAGGGAATATGATGTGTTGTGGCTTGTCGGGGGCTCTCGAGTCTGACGGGAATAATATGCTTGTTATTTTCCCTCATTTCCTCCCCTGATTACTAAATTTCAGATGAGTGGTTCAACTTGACATTGACAACGGCGGCGGCGCTATAGCCAAGACTCTGACGGAATACAAGTTTATTACACAGTACATAGTAAATAAATGTACATCGAAAATGCCAGCAAACAATAGGTATAACGTGCAATGTACAAGTCTGAGGGCAAGGACAAAGTTGTTAGCGGGAACGGGGATATCACAAGTCACGTCTGTGTCCCTGGGAGTGTCTCGCTTGAGCGTAGGTCCTTAACGTTGAGGAACGCCCCGACGGCGAACGCAACACACAGCAGGTACAAGCTGAAGATACGTCGTAGGCATCACACCTGCAGCCGTTGTCAATCAGGGCAGATATAACACAGGAAGAAGGGCAAGAGCCCACCATCCATCAAATCTACCACTCGGTCACCCCTTCTCTATCAGCACAAATACGAATGCTGCACCCCAAACCACAACGCCTAATATATCCACCATCGCAACCCTCTTCGCCTACGACCTCGCGCTTTTTAATTCCGCTTCCGTCGCGGATCCCCGCGTTTCCTCTGGCATTTCCATCTCCAACGCCATAGTACCTCGGTATACCACCACCATTCTGTACATCAATACCCTCGTCATCACTGTCCTTGTCATCTCCTCTATCGGAAAACACATGCAGATCAACGATGAGATTCACTTGAACATCATCACTTATAGCTGCCAGTCCCTCGCCACCTTTCTTGGGTTTCTCGCACTTTTCTTCTTTTCCTCAATGTTTGGAACAGGAAGGACCATCATTTCGCCTGCGCGGGGGTTATCCATGAGGCTTTCGGTTAAGGGAACGGAAGTGCCCAACATGTCCTGGCTTGTGTAGTCATATTCGTCTATGTAGTTTCTATTAGTTAGAGAGCTTAATGGAGGAAATTGAGCATATGGATCCGGAGACCGTGGATGCGGCTGATGATGGACGAGTGTTCGAGAAAGCAGTGGAGGATCAAATCGTGAAGATGAAAACATTGCCGTTACAGGTCGTCAGAGATCGTCAAAAGTCGTCAGAGAATCGTTAGCAGAAGGACGGTAGTAGAAAGCGAAGGCGGTACAGGGATATGTTCTTAAGTGTACCATTGTCGTCATCGATGGCAGCAACGAGCGATAGAGTGATGTTACTGAGGGTGAGACCCCTGACAAGGCAGTGCCGCCAAATGGGCTCAAACAAGTGCCAGTATGAGAGAGCGAGTCCAAAAGAACAGTGTTCAGTGTCTATAACATATACGCGGCTATAACAATGATACTGTCGTAGGGAAGTCACCCAGCTTCCCGAGGAGGTGACTGGGTGTGTGCGCAGTGACATCGGCAGTGGTGTTCATGCTTTTCTTCTCCAAGGCTCGGCTCGGCTTTTGACACCGGCAATCGTCTGTTCCAACTTTGCAGGCACTTCGTTCAGCATTTCGAGAACTGATTAACCATAGGGGTGAGCACAGAGCAGAGACAACCTAGAGACATGAGAAGTAACAAGTTACCAAGCTCGCCCGTGGGATTTTGAGGGCTGACCCCAGAGTTGTCCGCAGTGAACATATTCTTCTTCTTGTTGTCCAAGAAGTTCGGTGATACGGGTCTAGTCCTGGATGAGCTCTGGTTGATGGAAGTCACACACTCTGTGTTCGGCCTGGGTCTTCTGCATGATTTTGGCACTGGAACCAACCAATACTTACATCCATTCTCTTGCAAGCATCATCGAAATAAGGAGCCCAGTGCTGAACGGGACATCGGCACTCCGATCAATAGAAGCGCAGACCCCTGCCAAGCAAGGGCAAAGACGAGTGCTTGATTGGCACTTGTTTGGTCTTGCTTGGCAGGTATATGGCCTTCGTTCCTCACTCTTCCCCGTTTCTATCGTAATGGCACCAATGTGTTGAGTCTCTTGATTTTCAATCAAGAATGTGTATTGACTGACCCATTTAGACACGATCGGTTCATCATTCGCTTCAAAGCTGTGGTTTGCCAGGATGTTGAGCTCAGGGGGGACATTACCATTGGCTCAGGTCAGTCCAACGTGTCTCATCCGCCTCAAGATTGAGTATTCACGCTTATATACTTTTGAATGAGACCAGGTACCACAATCCGTCCAAAAGTGACCAATTTTTACTGTTTCTGAGCCCATCATCATCGGATCAGGCTGCATTATTGAAGAGGGGGCTATCATTGTGAATAGGTAAGTTGGCGTGACTTGTGTCATTACCCAGGGTTGAAAACTGAACTCGAGAAACAATGTGTATAGGTGACGACAGTCTCTTTGAAACTGGCTGTCGTGGGTCCCTGCAGCGTGTATCAACACCTGAACATCTTAGTGACCCACAGCAGGAACCGAATGTCCCTCAATAGGGAACTTCAACACCACTTCCACTCGCACACGCGTTCATCGCACAGTCAGCATCCACTCATATTGCGTTCCTTGTAACAACTGAAGATGACACTCCACGACTACACCGTTGTTCATGGACCCCTCTGTGGAGCGACGTACGTTGAGCAGAAGGGGGAAGGTCCAGGAGGTGGGCCTACAGAGGGGGGCATGCCGATGATCTGAAGGAAACATTACCCGAATTTAGCCAGCAGAGGTGAGGTGATGGAACATAAAGTTCTGGTTCGAGTATGGCCCTTAGTTCTGTTATACATCATATTCTCATTTCTCGATCGCAAGATTACTTGACTGTAAAGATGACAAGCCAGAAATGAAGACGTGGTCAGGGTATTTCATCCAATATACTATTCCTGAGATTCATGAAAGAGATGCTACGACCTATGCTGGTTGGCATTGCATCTGTTGCGCTACCACGGACGTAATGGATGCCGTCTGCTTCCCACCATTAAGGACGCTCCTCGAATCACTGCCTAGCCCTCTCGGGCATTCCACGCGATGAAAGGTCGAATCAGGCAAACACAGTCATCGACAATCGTCTCAAGACTACAAACGAGTGTACTGTGAACACAAGTGAGTGCTGGTCACACAACTTGAGCCACCACACTAAACGACTTCTGAGCTCGAGAAAACTGGACAGTGACCTACCCTAACAAGGTTCTTCAAAAATGCAAATCATCTCGTTGCCAATCTTCCAACAATGATCGAGAGTCCCATCCCAGATTGTAAACGTGTTTTCTATGGGAGACACAGGTAACGTTCTGAATGCTATGGTCGCAATTGAAAGCCTCATCTGATGTCAGTATTAGAGCACCTTGCGCTATACACCGTACCCGATGCCATGATGGACTCTAGTGTTCAATATTCACCCCTGACATGTCACCTAGGAATCTGTTTGCTACTCAGCAGACTAGAAGCTACCAGCTCTGAATCGCTCAATTAACTGATTGGCATGGGTGCTCCCAGGACTTTCGGAGGAAGGATCAACACTCTAAGACATCCAGCCCGGTCCCTCAAGCCCTTCCGTAGCCGGTGAGTAGTTCATGGACAACCAATGTCCTCTTTTGCGTGGACAAAGCCAGGGAACACGTTCACGGATCCGCTGGCACCAGTAAATTATTGGTTGTTCATGAATCATTCAGAGCATTCAAGCATGACTAAGACGAAGGAAATCCCAGTTCAGCCTATTTTCACCCAGACCAGGCAACCAGGGCGACACACACCGCCGGCTGTGTCATACCAGCCTCCATGTATCACTTGGCCGCCTGCTGGATGCAAGGTCCTGCTTAATGAACGAGTTATCAACCTCAGGAAAGCACCTTGTGTACATTCGCGATGTCGCATCACTGGGTTTCTCTCAATTTTGCCAATGCAGGCCTTCCAAGGCTCGTTCTTCAATCTCCCGGATGCCGTTTGTGCTGGCGATGACAGACTAGTACCAGGGCACGCTATTGCCATTCCTAACATACCAATTGTTTAGTTGTGAGGTTTCTCAAGCAGCTAAGAATTGGAGAACGTGGTCAATCAAGCCAGCCAAGTATAGTTTGAGCGCCCATCCATGCCTCAGGCCTCAAGGCCTTCTCATGCTGTGTCTGGAGCGCTAATCATACCAACATCTTGACCTCCATCTCTCATGTTGCTCGACTTGTTCGGCCGCTTCAGGCGTCCTCCCAAAAAAGCTGAACACTCCGACAGACTTCAGCATGGTCGTAATCAAATCTCTCATGGCACCCACAACCGTCAGGATATATCTATTGCAGGTGGGCATTTCGCTAACAGCAACGACTGTGTCAGGCTTACAGCTCACATTCGGATGTAGGGGGAGCCCATCGCGGGGCCCGCGCACCATCTAGTTTCTTCCCGAATGCGGTTGGCAGCGTCTTCGATCGACCAACAATGATCGATATGTCTGGAGCCCATAACCCCGTGGTTCACTGGCAGAACATTATAAACGGAACAACAGGTATGGTGTGAACAGTGAGAGTCGAAATTAGGGTGCATCTGCTGACTAGATCTGATCAGTGCTGGATCGTCTTCTCCCCTACATTGACCCCAACGCTGCTGTTGATTCAAGTGCGCGCCGTCCGCCCCCTCTATGCCATCCAGGTACTCGTATCAAAATTGGAAATAGGCTTGAAACTTGGCTTGACAATCAAAAGCGGCAGTGGAACATAATATGGCTTCATGGCCCTGCCGGCACTGGCAAATCGGCAGTTGCTCAAACATTTGCAGAGCGCTGTGTTAAGAAAGGCCGTCTCGGTGCGGCTTTCTTCTTCTCTCGACTAAATCGTCGAGACGATCCCGACCGTGTCATCCCGACACTCGCTTACCAGTTGGCTGTCCACTCAGCGGAATACAAGGCCCTGCTCACAGAACAAGTCGCGAGCGACCCTACCATTCTCCAGAAGACACCTCGCGTACAGTTGATGAGGCTTATTGTGGAGCCGCTCTCAACTCTGCAAATCCAGGGCCATCCAAGCGTTCGAAAGCCATTCCTCATCGCCCTAGATGGGCTAGACGAGTGTGACGGAGTGGATGCGCAGTGCGAAATTATCGAGATGATCGGTGAAGTTGTTCGGCTGAAGAAGGATCTTCCCTTACTTTGGCTGATCTCGAGTCGGCCAGAGGCACACCTGAAGTCAGTGTTCTCTGGACCAGATTTCAGCATCGAATGTGGTCGGGAGGAGCTCATTATAGATGCCCAATGCCGAGACGACGTTGATCGATACCTACGGGACGGGTTCGAGAAGATCAAAGCCAGGTTCCCGGACGTTATGGGCTCATCATGGCCTTCCAAGAAACAATTCAAGAAAGTGTCCCGTGGCGCCTCTGGCCTCTTTGCGCTTGCTTCAACTGCACTCAATTACATTGGTGACCCGACGATGGCGAACCCGGTGGAGCAACTGGATATGCTTATCTCTTTCCTGGAGCGTGCGGAGGGAATGGGTGCCAAAAACCCTTTGGCAGCCCTTGACTTGCTCTATTCCCGGATCCTCGCTGATGTATCCGGTGAAGTCTTTCCGACGACTTGGCGAATTTTATCATATGTTATCTACACATCCAAGTTTCTTTATTCCGACGACGACGCACTATCTACTCAGGCTCTCTGCAACTTCTTGCGCCTCAGCCGAAGTGCATTCTGTAGTGCCTTGCACAAACTCCATTCTGTCGTTGACGTCCCGCCACCTGAAGAGGCTGCCAAAAGGCCTCTGCGTTTCTATCATGCATCGTTTGAGGATTTCCTCCTAGACGGCAACCGTTCCGGAAGATTTGTTGTCGAAGAGCAAAAGGCACAGTGTGACATTGCCAAAACGTGTTTATTCTGGCACAACCTTGACTTGACGCTCTTCCATGCTAATGACGGTGAGTCCTCAACTGAAAGCGAATTCTGATAATGTGGTTCTTATGGATTTAGGATGGCACTTTGACTACGAGCATGCACATGGAAATTTGCCCAATCTGAAGTGGGTTTCAGCTGACAATCAAACGAAGATCTCACGAGAGATTGTGGACTTCGTTGATGAACATTGCTGGGATGCCTGCTCTCGGATACATGGCAGCGGAGACCAGGAACTTCTATCTCGAATTCATGGATTTGATTTTAGGTACATTGGCCCAAGATATAAGTTTGTTCTGTTCGTGAATTGGCTTTACGAACAGGTGAAATTTGTTAGTGTTTTAATAAGCTCCCATGACTGATTGTGTTTCGATTGCATAGGGCCACTCCAGTGTTATCCTGCGCACGGAACCGTCCGGTGAAGTGGACTCCCGACTCCTGGAGTACTTGAGGACTGTGGTCAAGCAGGAGCACGTAGAGCCTGCCACATTTCCTCTTGGCTGGCAGGTAAGCTGATGTATTCGTGTATTGCGAGATTGTGACCTCAGACCCATTTCAAATATGAGGACACCAGACGCATGGAATACTTCTTGATTGGCTGTGGGCCAAAGTCCCTTATTTTCTGGCTCACTGAGAACAAAAATAATGGAAAGTTCTACACCCTGAACTCTGATAAGGAACCCTCTGACCAACAGATTTCTGAGCATCATGATTACCTTGTTGAGATTGGATGGTACAATAGTGACTCAGAAGATGAAATGAAACAGGAGGAACCATAGGAGAACGGAACAGAGGACGAGGATTTAGAAGGGAGTTGAGAGTTGTAACTTCCATCAAAGAGAACGCGAAACCAATTGTTATAGAGTATGATGTATTGCAACTTGTATAGAGCTCTCGAGTGTCCGACAGGAATGTATACGGTTGTCATTTCCCCTTTTTTCTGATCCTGATTACCGAATCTCAGTTGAGCGGTTCAACCAACTTGGCATTGACATCAATGACATAGTGCACAGCACTAAAGCCGATATGATTTTATTACACAATACATAGTAAATAAACGTACATCGAGAATGCCAGCAGATATAGGTATAATGTACTTCGTACAGGTCCAAGGGTAAGAACAAGCGGATGATAATATCACAAATCACGTCCGTGTCCGTGGGGACGTCTTGCTCGAGTGCAGATCTTTAACATCAAAGAACACACTGACGGCGAACGCAACACACAGCAAGCAGGCACAGGCCGAAGATACATTATAGGCATTACACCTGCAGCCATTGTCAATTAGGCCGGATATAATGCAGGAATAAAAGAAAACACTCACCACCCGTCAAATCCACCGCTCGGACACCTCTTCCCTATCAACACAAATACGAACGCCGCACCCCAAACCACAACGCCAAACATATCCACCATCGCAACCTTCTTCGCCCACGACCTCGCACGTTTCCATTCCGCTTCCATCGCGAGTCCAGCAAACACACTCCGTCTCTTGTTCTTCCTCCCTTTCGCTTTCCCTCTGGCGTTTCCACCTCCAGTGCCATAGTATCCACCTGGCATCCCAACACCACCACCGCTCTGTACGTCACTACCCTCGTCGTCACTGTCCTCATCATCCCGTCCACCAGAAAACACATGCGGGTCGACAATGAGATTCACTTGAACGTCACCATCGCCTCTACCTGCCAGTCCTCCGCCACCTTTCTTGGGTTTCTTTCCTTTTTTCTTCTTCTTCCCGGTATTTGGGACGGGGAGGACCATCATTCCACCTGTAAGGGGATTATCCATGAGGCTTTTGTTCTTGCGTCGGGGGTTACAGCAACATGGACGGAAGAGGAATAGGTAAAGAAGGATAAGCGAGGTAATGATGGAGAGGACGTAGAGGACGAATGCTGGTGGATTGCCGGCTGGGGGTGCCGGAGGATTCGGTTTGATCACCTGAATACTTGTTAGGACGTCAAAAATAAGAGGCAAATGTATATGCTTACCACAGCGGCGTAGATCGCCGGCACACCAGCCCCTAAAGCAAACAAGATCTGTAAAACCCTCATTGCAACACGTTTCTTCGGTCCTTGAGTGACGAGGTTCCCTTTCGCATCCACAGTCCCAATCAACGGCTTTCCATTCTCATCAACAAAATCTCCTTGAGCCTTTCCTTTTCCTTTACTACTATTCGGCCCAAACTCACGTTCAAGCATCCTCACCCTCTCCTCCTTCGTCAACGGATCTACAGTCGCCGATCCATCAGAATGACTCCACGGTAGCAACCCCCGCGTAGATTCATGTCCGACAGAAGAAGGGGGAGCAAACACTGGATCGGACAACGACGACGGGTCAGTGCCAGGGTAATAATCCTGGTCATAGTGTACGTAATCCGGGTCAAAGAAGTTCTTTGGCTTCTTGTTTGCAGAGGGAAAGTTGGAAGGTGGGATAGCGGTGTAGAGGTCATCAATGGGTGGTGGAGAGCGGTTGTTGACTTGATTGGTGGATTGGTACCAAGAGCGAGACCATGCTGGGAATTGAGAGATGTCAATTTCGGAGGGATCACCGCCTGTAGGAAGAGGCGGAGGGTCGGCGATGCGAGGTTGAGGGTGGTATTGTCTGGGTGAAGAGTATAATGCGTGATTAGATGAATTGGGTGTTGGGAGAGAGAATGGTCTTCGGCCGCCTCTTGATGTTGAGTGGGTGGCACTGGAGGATAGTGTAGGGCCTCGAGAGACGAGAGATGGGGGTGATAATGAATCCCGAGAGCCACGCGCTTCGGGTATGAAAGAGCCTGGTGGGTATGATGGAAAATGGTCTTGGAAGTGTGAAGGTTGTGCTGCTGGGCCTTGGAAAGACGGGTACGGATCTTCTGTCTGTCTAGCGCGAAGCGTGCGTGCATAATCTGCAAGGTCGAGTGCTTCGATGGATGCTTCGGATGCTTCTCGTCTTTGCCGAGTTAAGGGAACAGAAGCGCCCAACAGGTCTTGGTTTGTGTAGCCATGTTCGCCGACGTAGTTTCTATTAGCTAGAGAGCTTAATGGAGGAAGTGGATCGTATGGATCCGGAGACCATGGACGCGGCCGATGATAGGGGAGTGTTCGAGAAGGTGGTGGAGAATCAAGTCGTGAAGATGAAAACATTGTCGTTACAGGTCGTCAGAAATCGTCAAAAGTCGTCAGAAAATCGTTAGCAGAAGGACAGTAGTAGAGACCGAAGGTGATACGGGGATATGTTCTTGGGCGCACCGATGTCGTCGTCGACGGCGGTGGCGAGTGATAGAGTAGTGACGTTAATGGGGGTGAGATGCCTGACAAGACGGCACGGCCAAATAGTCTCAAACAGGTGCCAGTGTGGGAGAGTGAGCCCAAAAGAACAGTATTCTGTGTCTATAGCATATACATGGATATAGCAATAATACTATCGTAGGCGAGTCAGCCAAGCTTGCTGAGGAGGTCCTTGAGTGTCTGTGCGGTGGCATCGGCTGTGGCACTCGCACTTTCCTTCTCCAAAGCTCGGCTCTGCTTTTCGATACTGGCAATCTTCCGTTCCAACTTTGCAGGCGCTTCGTTCAACATTTCGAGAACCGGATTGACTGTACATGTATCGGGAAGGGGTGAGCACAAAGCGGAGGAAACCCAGAGACACGAGAAGCAAGAAGATACCAAGCTCGTCCATGGCTTTTTGAAAGTCGACCCAGAGTTGCTCGCGGTGAGCATATTCCCCTTCTAGTTGTCCAAGAAGTTCGGTGATACGAGTCTAGTTCCTGGATGAGCTCTAGTTGATAAAGAACAGAAAGTCACGCACTCGGTGTTCAGCCTGGGTCTTTTGCAAGACTTCGGCGTTGGAACCAATCGATACCTCCATTTCCTTGCAAGCATCATTGAAACAAAGGAGCCCAGCGCCAAACGGGATGTCGACAGTCCGATCAATAGAAGCGTAGATACCCTTGATCTTGTTTACCAGCGGTACAAAGGCTTTAGCAATTTCTTTCTTGAGCTGCCGAGACTCTTCATCGAAAGGCTTTTGGAGAGATTCCGCCAGAGCAACAAGTTCGGCATCACCAGTCTCTGAAGTACTGATGAAGAGGAATTCAGATATCGTCGGAGGAGTGATGCTTCCGAAGCCTACGCTTCCTCCAGCAAGTCCGAATACAAAGTTGCCTCTTCTTCCCAGTGGAAATAGGCATTGTCATCAGTGGCAGGCCCCTCATCAAACCATTCATCGCCGTCGTCATCATTCCGATTGATGAGCGTCTGATCATTGTCAGGTCCCGAGGGCGAGTCATGGGGTAGGCGTGGGCTTGGGCTCCGCATGTGGATATCAGTCGGTATTTTCCTAGAGCGCGTAGACCGCTGCGGGCGTCCCGATAGTCGTCTAGGTGCGATTACGTTGGTTTTCTTTGCGTGGGTCTTGCGTGGGTGCATGGTGGTCGTGAAGACGAACTGGATCAAAAATCATTCAAACTCCGCTGATTGGTGCCCCTGAGCCTGTGTCATGTCCCGCTAGGCCGACGAAATTCAGTTACAAATTCTGTCCCTCTTTTTTATTCCACAAGGTCCGCCACCGCCGTTGTTCAGCATACTTCATTGACCTCTGACGCCCGGATTCCCTTAACAGCACATCCTTTTCTCCACCGAATCCGACTACCGCTCTTCATCAATACGGTTTTGATATGAATGCTAGGCCACACAAGGTGAGTCTAATAAACAAAGAGCTTCTCGCTTTGATTCCCGCGTGTTCCTCCATTCAAATGGGCGCTGACTATGAAAAAATTTTCGTTGGGCTGCGCAAATCACTTTGCAATTTTTGGGATGACGACAGCAATCAATGTCAGAGCTCAAGCTTCGGAGGCTGAGTGAGCATAATCAGCGACTAAGGGAAGACCTCGCACGGCCGCGCATGCGAGTGAGCGAAGCGAGCGCAAGGTATGTTGGGTTGGGTTGGCAGTGTGGATCAAGGACTGATTGCGTGTTCATATGCCAGTTTGATTCGGTACTGCAAGCAGACGAAGGATTACCTTGTGGGTTTTTTTTTTTGGCTCACCGAGCCGAGCAGGCCAATGTGTTGAGAATGTCTTCTTCAGGTTCCTTCGGTGTGGGGTCCGGTTGGAAAGGGGGAGGACCCCTATGCTCCGCCTGCACAAGGGTGCAACTGCTTGATAATGTGAACGCCAGTATACCCAGCTACACTCGTTTGACCTTACTGTACTAACACGACTATTTGTGCTCCAAATGTATTGGATCAGTGATAGATTAGTGCTCACGCGGATGATGCAGGCGTGAGAGAAGAAGGGCGTGGAAAGCTGGAAAGGAAGGCAGTTCACATGCAACCCTCTCGTCACGCTCTCCGCTTTCAATTTCTCTCACCCATCCACCCACCCTCACCACCACCCCAGAGTCCACCACAATGAGTACCCGCGGCGGAGGCAGACAATCCATGTCAGAGCTCAAGCTCAGACGTCTTCTCGAGCACAACCAGCGACTTAAGGAGGATCTTGCCAGACCTAGACTCAAGGTCTCGGAGGCTAGTGCCAGGTAAGCCGCGCTTTCTATTCCACCACCCAAACCCCCGCCTCGCCGCCCCCCCGCCTCGCTTCCTTCGGTGCACCGCGCTCACCCCATGGCCATCAGTTTGATTCGGTATTGTAAAACGACAAAAGATCATCTTGTAAGTGTTACATCACCCCCAAATTTTTCCAACATATGTTTACCTTTCATCCCAGGTACCATCCGTATGGGGACCCGTGGGACGGGCAGACGATCCATACAACAATCAAGGCGCAGGCGGCCTCAAATGCTGTACTGTACAGTGATGTGCTCTTCATTCATACCGTTGTTACGCGCCGGTTCCCCGTCCCCCAAAATCTTGACCACCACTCTCGCCGCCCTTTTCATCGCCAAACCACCTGCACACTCACATACCACACCGCCGTTGCCTTCCAATTTCATCCTGGCTGCCAAATGGGAAACAGATCCACATAGACATCCACTTCACATCGCCACGAGCTCGGACTTGGCTCGGAGAACACCCCCAGCGCTCTTCGATTCCAACTCGCACATGAATCCTCGTTCCTTTCGCCGCCGTTCACTCGCTTACACTATGACCGTTTTTCATTCATTCATGTGTACATATGTCGACGTTCTTTTCTTGCTGTTTCTCGCTCTCGATCTCGATCCGCGATATCCTTTTGCCTGGAACATTTTTCTTCCTCATTCTCATCCCTTCTTCACCTATGAATACCTCGTTTAGGGTGTCTGCACCGTTTGTTTGTTTTCCTTGGCAATGTATCGATTCACTATACCTCACCAGTTTTGTCCTGCTTTTCACTGCAACCACGGCTGTCGTCCCTTGAGGTTGTTGGGCGTCTGGAGTTTGGATGAAAGGCTATATATTCTTTACCACTTCTTTTATTTTCCTTTTACCCTCTGCTTGCAAATGTAACATATGTTCGTTATATAACGATTAAAGAATCTCTTTCTTGCTGTTCTATGACACATCTGATTGATGGCGACACTAAGAACCCTATCGCGAGGCAACGCACTGCTTCTCAGGCTACAGGCTATCAAGGAACTGTTTGAGTTGTGCCTCGGGCATAGCCCCAGTAAATTGAGTGGTGTGTTTGCCGTCTTTGTATACGAGCACGGTGGGTAGAGCGCTGACCTGGCGAATGCGGAGTGGAAGAAAAGGGTAGTGGCAGTCAGTACAGCGGTCAAGTTGCAAGCGCCAAGGGATGTGAAACGTCGGGAGTTTTAAGAGTAAACGTGGGGGGGTCCGGCGGTTAGACGGAAACGGAAAAAATTTGAGTAGAATGGGATGAATGGGGACATGAGAAACCCGTTGGCCCAGAAACGAGCGAAAAGAAGGACATAGATCGCGTACTTTGTTTTCCATGGCCAGAATTTGGCCGTCATCCGTCTCTGTGTCTATTTTGACAAGGTCGACGGGGGCACCGTTTGCGGAGGCGTTGGGTTCTGAGGCGACCTTTTCAAGGATGGGTGAGAAGATGCGACATGGTTGGCACCAGCTGTGAGAGAGGGTTATTTGGGAAGTTTAGATGTGGATCAGGTGAGAGGGAACAAACTCGGCGTAAAAGTCGACTAGGACGACTCGACCTTGTGAGTTGGTGAGAACTTTGTTGAGGGTCTATTGGAATGGTGGTTGTTAATTTTGGCTCGGTAATAATCGGACTTGGGTGTAGTGGAATGGTGTAGGGGAGGAGGAAGGGGATTACGAACCGCTTTGTCGGCCTTGGAGTAGACAGCAGGGTTGGGACGGGAGGTGTGGAATGGCCGGCGGAATGCTATCCTGGTGGCGACGCGGAGGGAGTTGTGTGTAGCACGTAGCGATGCCATTGAAAGCTGTGCCCTTTTGTTGCTTTGGATTGATGTACGTTGAGCGATGGGCGTCGGATGGATGTTGGGGAAGATGATGACATACACTTGATCGGACGAATACAAGGGGCGGTCCAGCCGGCGGCTATTTCTGCCCTGCACCTTTGCTCTCTGCTGTTGCTATTGCTATTGCTGTTGCTGTTGCTATGAATCTCCGCGTAATTGGTCCTTCAGCAGCCTCGATAACTACATTCTTGTCCTCCTAGACACCGTTGGCGTGGTGAAATCGTCCCTCGCCGTCTGAAGCAACATACCACATTGATGACGCGCCCACCGCACCGCCCGACGTTACACTTCTGCCCCTTCATGCCTATTGTCACACAGATACGACATCATAAATCATCATCGCATCTTGTATTACGAACTCCGGTTGAAATCAATCAATCACTGTCTGTTCTACCCAGCCAGCCACCTCCTGGGCGGCAAGCAGACCAATTGTCGATGGCCCTAATAATATCTCGGTGTTGCATATGTTCGTTAACGATGTGCTCATTGGCAGCTATATTCAAGTCGCTATGGATACTCACAGATATTTTTGACCAAGGGACAGCGAGATTTATAACAGCTGTTGGAGGTGTGGACCGCCTCTCTGATCTGTTCCTCCCTCCATCCTTTTTTGATTCTTTCTTACTTTGACGAGCAGGGTGAGGATATATAACTGATCTCTTGTGTGATTGTCGTGCTTACAGCTTCCCCTTTCTCTCTTATCTTGACGAGCTAGGCTCGAAAGCAGGCACGGACGCTAGTACTTGATAGACTAACTCCTTGAATTTTCTACTTCGTTCAACACCTCTTACCTTTTCAAAGACAAGATGTTCGCCTTTGCTGTTGTTGCTCTTGCTTCTGCCCTTGCTGCCTCCGCAGCCAACTTCACTGTCGCCGTTGGTGATAATAATCAAGTAAGTAGTCACCCAGGCCCACAGCACACCAAGAAGACAACTGACTCAACACTTCAACAGTTGACTTTCAGTCCCTCCCAGGTGAACGCTCAAATCGGCGATATCATCAACTTCGAATTGTAAGTAACACATTCATCGCACGCAATGCTCCACAACTCAATCCAATACCTCAGCCGATCGAAGAACCACTCTGTTACCCAGTCAACCTTTGCCAACCCATGCACCCAAGCACCTGGCGGCGTCGATTCGGGATTCCGTCTCGTCACAGAAAATCCAACAGAAATCCCTTCATGGGGTATCACCCTGAACGACACCACTCCCCTATGGTTCTTCTGTGCTCAGACGAACCCAGTTAATCACTGCCAAGCTGGGATGGTGTTCGCTATCAACCCTACCCCAGACAAGACCTTCGACGCTTTCCAGGTACGCTGTTTCCATCGAATGCTTGGTAGACTGAAACTCATCCATCCTCTTAGGCTAATGCTAAGGGTTCGAACTCTAGTGTTGGATCACCATCTGGTGCTTCTGGCTCCGTGCCTGTCCCTACTGGGAGTGGCCTTTCACTGTCCGGAGCTGCTACCTCTAGCGCCGCTGCTGCGGGTGCGAGTTCCACCAACAATGTGAATCCCAATGGTGCTGTTGTTGTGAGGGGTATGAGTTCGGCTGGTGCTGTGAGTGTTGTAACACTGATTGCGGCGGTTGCGGGCTTTATGCTGTAAGCGGCGGTTGCGTGATGGGGTCTCGTTGGGAGCAATGAATTTGAGGAAGAGTGTTTTTGGACGATCGTGAGAGCCTAGGTAGAATTTCAGGGATTTTTTTTCCCATTCTGGAACATTTTACTACGTAGTTTATTGTATTAGCGTGGTTGTAACTGGTTTGCAATGAAATCTAGTGCCTCTTCTCGCTGTACTCTGACATTTACGAACCCGGACAATTTCCAGATTGGTCCTGAGGCCTCATGGATTTGGTGGCGTATGGGGCGATTGAACTCCTAAACTTCGGTATGTTTATCCAAGAGCAGCGAACTTGTTAAACTAAGGACTTAAACAGCCTCAGTGATTTCCCTCGAAAAGCTTTCCTGATTATCCGACAAGACCCACTTCAGAAACGGCAAATCCCAAGTCCGCGGTCATCCAGTCGGTGCCTTATTAGAATGCCACTAATATGAAATGTTTTGTTGTAGGTCCATCACCAGTGGCGAGAATAATGTTATATCAATTTGATGTTAGAAGGGGGCCAATTTTGCAATGCTACTATTGTTTGCTTGTCAATAGCAAATACCCCGAGCGATTGGTGTCCAAGATGAAATCCCGAAACGACGCATGGTAAAAACGTAGCCGCCTTGTCGAGGCTTCCTCAGGCACTGGGACCTCGATCACAGAAAGGAGCTTTCGCAGAGCGCTGCAGAATGTGCTCTGGTCAATGCAATAGAAAGGCTACGAAGCGCCTGAGCGCGGCAAGAACGAGCCATGGACGTCGGAGATGCGGATATGATGTGATAAGATGCAACAAGTTACTGGGAGTTTGGAAAGTTTCGTCTGGCACGTCGGTAAGGATCTAAGTGTAGAGCATATCTAAATCCTCTAGTGGAGTTTCTTTATGCCAACTTCTTCCGAAGGCAGCTTCTGAAAGCTGATTGAGCTTTGCCGCGCAAGGCCACGCCGGCGGAATGTTCGCATACCTGGGCCTGATTGCCATGAGCTA
Source organism: Podaxis mareebaensis (assembly GCA_018524725.1). Classification (NCBI taxonomy): domain Eukaryota; kingdom Fungi; phylum Basidiomycota; class Agaricomycetes; order Agaricales; family Agaricaceae; genus Podaxis; species Podaxis mareebaensis. The sequence continues at coordinate 157,516 of JAEUWP010000562.1, read as the reverse complement.
TTCCCGTAATATTGGCCGATGTCACCTTGACACTCCGCATAGATAGCGAGCGCCTCGGGGCAGCAGTATGCAGCTCGTGTGGATACTTATTTGAGGTGTGTTTCTGGTAGGCTGTAGGTCAGCCGAAGGAGGGGGGATTCTTTAGTTGTGCGGCCTTACTGATTGATTCGACCATCTTGGATTGAGCTTCTTCGCCTTCGCATCCGCCAAGGTCATCGAGAAAAATGAGGAAGGGCGCTCTGATGCGCTGGTACCCTCGAGTGTGCAGGTCCAAGAAAAGGTGAATGACGAGTTTCTTGAATTGTACATATCGCACCTTTTTCAAAATTCGCGAGTCATTGACGAGTTAGTCGGTTAGAACTGATTTATACAAGGGGTAATGGGCAATAAACTGCCACACCGGTGCAGGAATGACAGAATCGGGTTTGCTTGCTCGTTCGATGGCAGCACCAAGAAGTGTCCTTTTCAGAGCAGTATTCGGCAACCGTTTGCGCGACTGCGGATGTCCTTACAAGCGCAACCATGAAACCAGATCATGTTCTACTGTCGTTCGTATTTGGCTAGCCTTGTGTCCAGCTTGTTTCCGATTCACACGCAAGTTCTTGGGTGACACTTAGGAGGCGGGTCCCGAGCACTGGGGTCCATCGCAGCGTCGGGTATTATGTGCAGCTCGGAATGTTTTAGTACTACGTGGGGCTTTAGGTAATTCGTCTGCTTTGTGCTTGCGATCCTTTGCGATGGGAACTGACTGGTGAGATCATCATGTTCACATTTTCATCAAGATTGCACTAGTAGGAAACGATACGCGTTTCGACAGTGGAAGAAGACTTGCAGGAGGTTCGTTCTCTGTTTTGATACACGTAGACAATACAACGTCACACGTGTAAGCAATATATGAATAGGCAGAAATTGTCTGACAAGGGAACTTGATATTAGCCAGTGCAATGGGTTGTTGCTCCTCGTTGTCCATGTACATTGTGCAGCGCATAACCGGAGATGAAGTGGGTTCAGCAGTAATAAACGATCGGACCACCGTACCAAGCTCGAGATCTTGGTCAATAATGGCTTTATGGTTTATTCAATAAGGTCAATGAGAATAGTGGTGGAGAGGCAGAGAGTTGAATTTGTGTAGACCCTTGTAGACCTGTGCCAGCGCCTGTGCACCTGTTCCAAAACAGTAACAAAGTCATGACACGATACCCTTTTGGACGACACTCATCTTGGGCCCTGGACGCTACATTTCTCAGCCATCCTGCATCGCTAATGCCAGTATGGATGCCATAAGGGTACCGAAGGTGCGAGTCTTCACTCTCTTCAAAACCCATGGCATGTAAGTAATTGACCATGACTAGGTTGAGCACGTCGGAATCACGAAGGCTGGAGTGACTGCGACAGGAACTGTACACCTTACTGCGCACCATCTTATCTTCAATTACGATGACGGGAAACTAGAGGAAATGTGGGTGAGTTCAAGAACTAAGCGGCTATGAAAACTTTATTCAAGTCTCGTCTGATCGTCGAATACAGGTACCCTACCCCTTAATATCGCTGGTCAACCAACTCCCACAAACGTTGCATGGGCGGTCACCATTGAACTTTCATACCCGTACCTTCGAGTCGTTTACTCTATCTTTTGAAAGGGACAAGGATGCATCAGATGTCTTCGAGAGTGTCAAAGAACTGACTGTTGCCAGTGCGTGCACACTTGCTTTATCACCTTGATAAGATCCGTCTCAACACACGATCCCTTACAGTCTCGGTCACACAGTTATACGCATTCTTTTATCGACCAAACCCGCCCTTACCTACAAACAATGGATGGTCAATCTATTCTCCCAGAGAGGAGTTTGGAAGGATGGGGCTGGGCGCGAGATCAAAAACGTGGAGATTTACGGATATAAACAAGGATTATACTGTGAGTATTCCAAACTGTGCGTGGACAGAATATCAATGACTCTTAGTGATTGATGTTGTTTAGTTTTGTCCGACGTATCCTGCCAAGTTGGTCGTGCCAACAAGGATTAGTGACACGACGTTGCAGTATGCCTCGAAATACCGGAGCAAGTGTCGGATACCGGTGCTGACTTACCTGCACTGGGCGAATTATGTATGCATCTCACGAAATAACGTTTGTTGCGAAACTGATGGTGGTTTGCAGGGAAGTATTACACGTTCAAGTCAACCCATGGTCGGTCTCACCCAAAATCGGTCAATACAGGACGAGAAGCTTATAGAGGCCATCTTTCAAACCCACATCTCTCCCGAAACACGCGCATCAAGTGGTCCTGTGTATGGTGCTACTACGACGAACCTCATTATTGATGCGCGGCCTACGACGAATGCCGTCGCGAATACGGCTAAGGGTGCTGGGACGGAGAACATGGATCACTATAAGGACGCAAAGAAGGCGTATCTCGGGATTGATCACATCCATACCATGCGCGAATCTTTAGGGAAAGTGGTGGAAGCTTTGCGGGAGGCGGATGCGATGCTCGCCAGCATTAACAACGACCTCTCCGGTCAAGTTTCTGGCATATCTGTGCTGGATCGATCAGCCTTGCGACGATCGGGGTGGCTGCGGCATTTACAGGCAATTATAGAGGGCACCGTTCTCATAGCGCGGAATGTCCACGTCAACTCTTCGCATGTCCTCATCCATTGTTCCGATGGTTGGGATAGAACATCCCAGCTATCTTCACTATCGCAACTATGTCTCGACCCCTTCTATCGCACCATCCGTGGATTTGAGATCCTGATCGAGAAGGACTGGCTCTCGTATGGTCACAAGTTCCTTGATAGATGTGGACACCTTTCGTCGGAGAAGTTTTTCGTATCCCCATCGGAGAATATGGGGTCTGGTGGTGGAGCGGATGCTGCCCAAGCATTTCTGGCCTCGGTGCAGAATCGTTTTGCGTCGCAGAACCACATCAAAGAAACGAGTCCAGTTTTCCATCAATTCCTTGAGTGTGTGCGGCAGATACAGAGACAATTCCCTGCAAGGTTCGAGTTTAACGAACGCTTCCTTCGGCAACTCTACTATCACCTGTACTCGTGTCAATTTGGGACGTTTCTGTTTAATAGCGAGAAGGAGAGGAGGGTCGGGAGTGGGTCTGGACAGCCGCCTTGCGAGAGGACGATTAGCGCTTGGGATTTCTTTAACTCTCCTGCTGAGATGGAGAAGAATAAGAACCCGGATTATGACCCTTCCCTCGACGACCCGACTAGCCGGGCGCCAGGTGCCGATATGGGCGTCCTCTTCCCGAATCCTAAAGATATTCGGTTTTGGAACGAGTTGTATGGACGAACGGACGAAGAGATGAACGGGAGGATTGTAACAGCTGCGCCACGACCCGTCGAGTTCGTTGACGCGATTGAGAACGCGGAGGATGACCCTGGTCTCCCTCGTCTGGGAACGCCGTCAAGCGTTTCTTTACCGCCCTCGCCACGTCTATCACCTGCATGCGCTACTGTTCCACCCTCACAGTCGCTTAGCGTCAATGCGACGCCCGCAAGGAGCATTTCACCTTTATCCATTGGCGGCAATCTAAAAGAGCCGTCAGCCTCATTGCCTGAATCTTCGTCGGGTGGGAATGCGCAATCCCTATCGCCCCCACCTTCGTTGACATCTATGGTCCCTGATTGGTTCTCATCATCTCAGCCTGCCCCTCATCGTGGCCGGACGAAGCCACCGGATTTTCTGGCCGGTGCTGGAACCGGGGTCAAGTCTATGTGGGGGAAGCTGTCATCTAATGCTTCTGCGGCTTTTTCTGCTGTTCAAGGGGCATACGCAGGAGTGGCAAAAGATTTGGGCAAGCCAATTGGTGGGAATGAGGATGAATCCTCGGCAAGAACGGCGGAACTGCGTAGTCGCGACATGCTCAGTGCATGGGGAGAGGAATCGGCAACATCGTCAAAACCGTCAACTTCTCATATGACATCGTCGTTCTCGTCCATGTCTATTGATACTAACCCGTGGGCGGCTGAACACATCAGTGCCTCGACTTCATCGTGGGACGAGAATCCGTGGAGTACCGCACCAACATCACGTCAAACCTTGGCAACGCTCTCCATTGATCCGTCAAGTTCGCTGCCACCCGACCCTACCGTCGCTACGCCGTTACGTAGGACGACAGCACCAGCAACAACACGGGCGGAACGTGCAGCCCAGCCGACAAAGGACCCTCCTCAAAGTTCAGGAGGAACGGACCCTTTGGGGGTTGGGCCGTTGTGACTGATGACGTACAAAGCAGATACACGCCCTGATGGGTGTATAAAGGGTGGACTGATGCCGTTAAAACCCTGTTGTACTTTTACGCAGCTCTTGTCACCCCTCGTCTAGTCCAATGCCGCTAACTATATTGACCGCCATTGCGTTATCCGTAAAAGAGACCACGATCACGTTTGAGAAAAAGACAGCAGATGGCGTGATAATCTTCCTTGATGCGGGCTGACTAATCATGCCGCCTGCATAAATTTCAAAAAGTTTGCCAAGTTTGCCCTACCTCCCCCATCCAATTCTCCTCCCCTGCTTCGCAATCTCATAATGACTGTCAACGGTTCTGCTGCTCATACTCATGCCGCCCTTGCGCCTGGACACTTTTTGTTCACCTCGGAATCCGTCGGTGAAGGCCACCCCGGTATGTCTAATTCACCGTACGGCGCGACGCTCGAGGAAGTTGATACGTGATCAGACAAAATTTGTGACCAGGTCTCGGACGCCATTGTGAGTGCTGAAAGTATTTTTGAGGATAGAAGATGGTTCTGACAATTATCGTAATTTCTAGCTGGACGCCTGCCTGGCTGAGGACCCCTTCTCCAAGGTCGCTTGCGAGACTGCCTCGAAGACGGGCATGATCATGGTCTTTGGCGAAATCACCACCAAGGCCAAGATCGACTACCAAAAGGTCATCCGAGACACCATCAAGAAGATCGGCTACGACGACTCGTCCAAGGGCTTCGATTACAAGACCTGCAACATTCTCGTTGCGATTGAGCAGCAGTCTCCTGATATTGCTCAGGGCTTAGACCACGGGTCGCTTGAGAACCATGGTGCTGGTGATCAGGGTATCATGTTCGGCTATGCCACTGACGAGACGGAGGAATATATGCCTCTGACCATTATGCTTGCGCATAAGCTTAACGCCGCCATGGCAGCGGCTCGTCGTAGCGGTGCAATGCCTTGGCTCCGCCCGGATTCGAAGACCCAGGTCACCATTGAGTACAAGAAGGATGGTGGAGCCACTATTCCCCTTCGTGTTGATACCATTGTTATTTCTACCCAACACGCGGAAGAGATTTCTACCGCCGAGCTCCGCAAGCAGATCAAGGAGAAGATCATTAAGGGGGTTATTCCCGCCCACCTTTTGGACGACCGGACCATTTACCACGTATGTGCACTTACCGGCTTGGTTGGAATGTGGCAGCTAATGATGACGGCTCCTAGATTCAACCCTCTGGCCGCTTCGTCATTGGCGGTCCCCAGGGTGATGCTGGCTTGACCGGTCGCAAGATTATTGTCGATACCTATGGTGGTTGGGGTGCTCATGGTGGAGGTGCCTTCTCTGGCAAGGATTTCTCAAAGGTTGATCGCTCTGCCGCTTATACCGCGCGCTGGATCGGTATGTTCGGGTGTAGTCCTTCCGAGTTAATATCTTCTCATGCGTTGATTATAGCCAAGTCTCTCGTCGCAGCTGGCCTTGCCCGTCGTGCGCTCGTCCAGCTCTCGTACGCCATTGGCGTTGCTGAGCCCCTGTCGATCTACGTCGATACCTATGGCACTGGTAAGAAGACCGACGAGGAGCTCGTCCAGATCATCCGCAACAACTGGGATCTCCGACCTGGTGTCATTGGTGGGTCCCTCTATTTCTGGTTTTTGATGTTTGCTCACGTTTTGTACAGTGCGCGAGCTTGACCTCCAAAAACCGCAGTACCTCAAGACTGCGTCGTACGGCCACTTCGGCAACCCCGAATATGCCTGGGAGAAGCCTAAGCAGCTCAAGCTCTGAGTTGTTGGTTGACCTGATTTAATACCTTATCTTGCACTGGTTTTCGTCTCGTCTAGCATAGGAAGTTCATCCTTCCACTATTGTCATTGCACTGTACTGTTTTTTATGATACCACTGTCACGCCCTTCACGCTCTGTTACCTGTGGAATGTAGACTAGCTGCGTTAATAGTCCGTAATTAGATGTTGAATAGACCGCGTTCAACCGCAGAATAACTGGTCGAGAAAGTGCGAGAATAAATGGGCAAGATGAACGCACGTGTGGTGAATCAAAACGCGGGGTTACCGATTCAGGACGATTGGACCTAAATTTTTGTAATGTTCATCCCATTGCCAACGTTCGTCCCCCACCCCTAGCCTTTGACCAGTACGTCCTTTTCCATTGTCTTTGACCCTCCTTTTCACACAATAGACAGTGTGTGGTATCCTTGGCCTTCTCCTGCATGACCCCACCGTCGATGCTGCCCCGGAAATCGCGGAGGGCTTGTCCCTCCTGCAGCACCGCGGCCAGGATGCGTGTGGTATCATCACTTGCGGTCCCAAAGGCCGCTTCTACCAATGCAAAGCCAACGGAATGGTCCGGGATATCTTCGATGCTAATTCCATCTCCAGGTTGATTGGTGGTATGGGCGTCGGACACGGTACGTGCTTTTGACCCGGTAAACATTTGATTTGCTCATGCTTTACAGTCCGATATCCCACCGCCGGAAGTTTCAACAATGCTGAAGCCCAGCCATTCTACGTCAACTCACCCTATGGCATTGTCTTTGCTCATGTACGGTCTAATCATTTCCCTTGATGATTTTGGACTGATGATATCTGCAGAATGGCAATCTTATTAATACGCCATTGCTCATGCAGTTTATGGACCAGGTCGCTCATCGACACATCAACACTGCATCCGACTCCGAGCTCCTCCTCAACATCTTCGCCGATAACCTCCAGAAAACGGGCAAGTTCCGTATCAACGAGGATGATATCTTTACTGCGATAGGTGGTGTTGTATCTCAGTGCAAGGGCGCCTATGCTTGCGTTGCGATGCTTGCTGGCTTTGGTATCATCGCGTTCCGCGATCCCAATGGTATTAGACCTGTCGGTATGGCCTCACGCAAATCTATCAGTGGGGGAGATGGGCTGGACTATCTATTCGCAAGTGAAAGCGTTGTAGCGGATGCTTGTGGATTTACTGATTGGGAAGATGTCAAACCTGGTCAGTCTGGAATTCCTACTCGACGTCATTCACATTTTTTTCTGTTGGGCTGACTGTGCCTTATCTCTTATCTAGGCGAGGCCGTGATTATCACCCGGAATGGGGTTTCACGCCGACAGGTTGCACCTCCTGCGACTTTTGCACCAGACATTTTCGAGTTTGTGTACTTTGCGAGGCCGGACTCGGTGATTGATGGTGTGAGTGTGTATCGAAGTCGGATGGCGATGGGGGATATGCTTGCGGATAAGGTCCAGCAGGTGTTGGCGGAGAATAATTTGTCGGTAGATGTTGTGATTCCAGTGAGTGATAGATCTTATCTCGACCTGCTTTATTTACTGACTCGGCGTAGGTTCCGGATACGTCTCGTGTTGCGGCTCTGAATCTCGCCCAAAAACTCAAATTGCCATATCGCGAAGGTTTTATCAAGAATCGCTATGTTGGGCGGACGTTCATCATGCCTGGTCAGCAAATGAGGAAGAAGAATGTCCGCAAAAAGCTCAATGCTATGGCGCTGGAATTTGCTGACAAGAATGTTTTGATTGTCGATGGTAGGTTCATAGGGTTGCTGTCCGCTTATGGCTCGTCCTGATGATTTTGGAGATTCTATTGTCCGAGGTACCACCTCAAAGGAGATTGTCCAGATGGCAAAGGATGTTGGTGCCAAAAAGGTCATAGTCGCTAGCTGTGCACCCCCTATCAGGCAAGTCAGATATCGTTCAATAACTCTGCAACAAGTAACCATTTGATTGTTTCAGGTACCCTAACGTTTATGGTATTGATATGCCATCGCGGAAGGAGCTCGTCGCCTATGGCAGAGACGAAACTGCGATTGCCAAAGCCATCGGTGCCGACCTCGTCATCTTCCAAACCCTCCCTGATCTTGTGGAGTCCGTACGACACCTCAACCCCGATATCAAAACATTCGATTGTTCCGTCTTCACTGGCGAATACGTTACCGGCGGAGTGGATGAGGAGTATCTCCATCACATTGAGAACTTACGCTCGGACAATAATCGACTGAAACTGAACCTCGACATTAACGACATCCAAGGAAAAAGCAAGAACGGTTACACAAATGGGCAGGTCACAGGAAACACTACACCGACTAATGGTTCCGACGATACTGTAGGGTTACACAACACCTGGAAGTCCAATTAATTGCGCCCTACCACCCCTTCCATATGCATATATTCACTCTCTCATTGCTTATTTGTTGTACTCGTGGTAGAATTAGACATTGCTTAGAGAATACGCCCAGGATGTATTGTACGTTTATATGGTCATTTTATTCTTATGCTAATGTACCGTTACCCCGTTGATCGTACGATAGAGTACCTAAGACAATGAGACCTCGATCCCCGCCTATCTCGTATATGATCAAGGTCCAAGAGATTTTGACAGAGTGAATATAATTCAATTCTGACGATGTACAATACGGTGGAAAGGACACTCAGAACTTAAATAGCAGCGGCGTCAAACCTGGGGTTAACTGTTGCGTCGAGTGGTTGAGTCCATCAGACGGGAGAGGACTAGGCGGATGTTCCGTGCCGTGGATGGTGTCCCGAGAGAAGCCCCGTGAGGCTCGAGGAAGCGTCAGAGCAATGTCCGGGAGTGGAAGGTGGTCGGTCGCGGACCAGGTGGCATTTGATTAGTTGAGTCCTACATAGTCGACAGGTGTTATGGATTCATTCGAAGAGTGGTATGTCCTGAAGAACAGGGGATGAGAGTAGCAAGTACTTCCGATGGTCGTTCCATCCTTGAAGTATTTTCAAAATAGCGCGGTCTTTTGCTCATTACGGGCTTCGTTATATCATTCCCTGGCGTAAAACAATTGAATGAGAGTATACAAATGAATTGCATGATAAACAAAGATAGTGTACAGGATGAGACGTTACAGGGCCCGCTGTCTCATCCGACTGCTCACCGTCCGCAATCCAGCGTATACCTTGCCGGGCGGTGACCCCAAGATCAGCGAGACAATCGCATCGCGGGCGATCTTAATATTTTGGAAGGAACCCATGATATGGATTTTGCTAAACAACCAGTTGGTCAAAGAACGAACATGGGTTGAACGGGATGCACTTACGTATCCGCGAGAACGATGCGTGTCCGGCTAGCGTTCTCAATCGTGAATTTTGTCTTGCCATCCTGACCGGCAATACGACCGACGGCACGCGAAAGGTGATCACCTTGGAGGGTCTTCACATCTTTGATCTCAAAGGAATCAAGGTAGAGGTCATCCATCCGTAGAAGGGCGATGGCGTCCTGTAAAAGTACAAGATCAATGAGGGGAGGAGGAGAAAGCAGGAACCAAGCCAGCATACATTCACGTCAAAGCCTAGTGCATAGGCTTTCACGAAATCGGCGCCTTTCTGGATCCCACCAATGTCTTTTGTGAATTTCGAGGTCTAGATAGGTTGAATGCATCAGATCCTTCAGAGAGGACATGAGCATCAAACTTTTACGCACTCTGATCTCGACGCATCTTCTCTGCACGTTCATGCGCACTTGAAGCCCCAAGATTTCCGTCAACGGTCCAAAAATATTGATCCAATCCTTTTTCAGCGGTGTCATACGATGGGGAGGTATCGGTACTCTACGGGTTTCAGGTGCAAGGAGTGCCTTGTTTTTCGAGGGTGCAGCTGGAGGGAAGACGGGGGCGGCAGTAGGCGCAGATAACGATGGTGCAGAAGCGTCGATCATGAGCTCGTCGTCATCATCGACATTGGTGGCTGAAGGTTGTTGTGGGGCGGGGAAGAGTGAAGAAGTGTCGATAGGCTGGGAAAGGGTGTCGGTGATGTCTGCGAGCTGTTCGTCCGAGTGTGAGGACTCAGGTTTGGGTTGTTGAGGGGTTGTGCCTGGCGCCGAGGTGGATTTTTTGTGGAGTTTGCGCCGATTTTTGCGTTTTTTTGAAGGTGTCTGAGACGACTGAGCTGCTGGTGGGTGTGCTACGACCATTTTGTGAAGTCTATCCGGAGAGATCAAGTGCAGAAGCGAGATTGAAATTTACTGATGACTTTTGTGTCACTGTCACAACTCGATTTAAATCATCCCTCTTTCTGATCCCTCTCACTGCTGGGGTGACGGGGATTGATTTTTCGCATCATTAGTATTGTTCACGATAAACTCGCGTAACATCACATCACCAGCCAGAGTCTACGAGCCAAGTCTTCCTGGTAAAGCCTGCTACTAACTTCGCGCACGCACACACAAGAGGGTATTCGCAGCAAAACATATACCGCCTCAGGGGCGTCTCTTCATCCCACCAAGTACCTATACTGTCCATCGGTGCCTCGAGGTAGAATCCCTGTCGCGTTGCTCTCCTTCCCCTTCGTCTACTGTGCTTTTCCCTCTCAGTTCTTAGGCTGTGTTTTGATGCACCAACCCACCTACATGCCTATCATGCAAACGTGGAAACCGAACAAGACCCATGCGAATACAAAAATTGTTTACCGGTACGTCCTCGTAAACTTGGGTCCTTTTCTTTCTCATACCAGTTCGCTTTCATGAGCCAATCATGGTGCTCGGCGATCTTTGCCTTGGAAGGTGGCTTGTCGTAGTTCAATATATCCAATCGGGTATTGTACGTGCTCTTGCTAATGCAAAATATGCAGGCCTTTTCACCGCTCCCGATGAGCAGATATCCCCTGGTTCTTGTGTTATCGCCTGTCGGTTCCTGTGTATAAAGGCAAGTCTGGTTGTTATTCATCCACGCTAGAGGGTCAATCTGGCTTACAATATTCAACTCGTCAACCATCAAAGGACTCAAAGTTTCTGGATCAGCTGCATTTTCCGAATGAATCACCATTCTCAAGTAATCTAGTAGTTTTTGATCCAGTGTGTTGTGAGGGGTTGTGCGGACGATCCCACCGCCGGGGTCCCTTGCAACGACGGATAAATCAGTTCGCGATCACAGAAACTCGAGGCAATCTCACCTGTCGCCAGAGCCAGGTCATAAAGTCCGTCGAGTGGGGGTGGATTGAGTGAACAATCCTGAAGTCAAAATCTCGGATCCGTCGGAGAAGGTCTTCATCTAACTCCCGTGGCTTTCGAGCAGTGCCGGCCCACCAGGTGTCCATATGCACCGTTCTTGCGGTCTCAAAGGAAATTTGGATTGCATTGCCATTTGATATCCATTTCAAACCCGGCAAGGGTCTGTCTTCAACTCTGATATTGCACCCTAGGTGAGCCGCATAACACAGTAGTTATGAAGGTAGGGCATGGAGGAAACGTACCATCGTCAGATCCGTAGAAGGCCGGACAGCGTTCATACCAATAGGGGTATGACTTGGCAACGTCGACGATTTCTGTCTCATATTTGATAACGAACGTCCCAGAGCGCGCGGGATCGCAAAGGTAGTCTTCGAAAGATTTGTGATTATAGGATATTTGCTTCTTGTGCGCCCCTTCTAAAGAAGGTACGTCAACCACCAAGTGAAATTGTCGTAGCGCACTATAGAAGGCACTTTGATCCAGAAGCAGGAGATTAGCAAGGGCCTGGGCGGGTAAGGGCGAGGCAAAGGTGTGCTGCGACAATATCCGTTTTGTTATCGGAAGGACATCATCCCCGACATCCGAGAGAATTCGTGTATAGAATAGATCCAAGTTTTCTAATGGACTCCTCGCTTCGAATCTGTCCGTGCTTTTGATGAAAGATAAGAAAGCATCGAGTCGCGCTGGCGGATTTGCGAACATAGAATCCCCAATGTACCTGAGGAGAGTAAAGCCGAAAACGAAAAGCCCGGAGGAAGAGTCAGAGACCTGGGCGAACTGTTCTTCAGTAGGCCAAGATGGACCCGTAACGTCCCAAAATCTGGGCACGAATATCCTCGAATCCATCGCGTAAATAGCGATCCACGTCCTCGCAAGACTTCGTGTCGATCAAAAGCTCTTCTCGTCCGCATTTGACTCCAAAATTTGGATCCGTCCTCAAAAAGACGTATTTGAGGTGCGGCTCCGGTCGGCTGGTGATCAACCATAACAGAGAAAAGTCGTTCTTCTGTTCACTAATCATCCTAACAATCTCGCATTGAGCGTCCTCTCCTTGACACTCGTCTAGTCCATCCAGGATAATGAGGAACGGGTCACGGACGTCCAGGTGTTTTTGGTCATGCAAAAATGAGAATGGTTCAATTATAAGTCTCTTGAATTGCACCCGCGAAGACCTCCGAAGAATAGCGGGGTCATTGGTGAGTCGATCTCCCAGGAGGTGTTTGTAGGAGGGGGAAGAGGTAGCAAGCTGGTATGCGAGCGTTGGAATGAGGGATTTGGGGTCGTCCCGATCATTTGGTCGGGAGAAGAAGAAGGCTGCACCAAGCCGGCCATTCTCAGCGCATCGTTCTGCAAATGTTTCCGCGATCGCTGACTTTCCGGTCCCGGCAGGCCCGAAGAGCCATATCGTATTCCACTGACGTTTTCGGTCATTCAGCCACGTTTCCAACCTGTCTTTGATGTTTTCACGAGTTCCTGGATGGCATCGAGGTGGTGGATCTCGAGCACTCGAATCTACTGCAGCCTCCGGGCAGGTGTGAGGAAGAAGGTGTTCCAATACTGTTGAATTTGGGTCGCTTCAGAGTGATAGAAAAACGCAGATGTTTGTATGGACCTTACCTGTTTTCCCAGCAGAGATGCTGGGAATGATCCGAACGCGATGCATACCGATCATGGTCGGTTGGTTGATAACGAAACCACTAGCATTAGTGAGGAAACCAGATGACTCGGGTTGAACATATGAATGCTCAGTCTTGCGGCGTTTGAGTGGTCTGTGATCTCCAGGTCGGCTGAAGGACATGACAAGTAGTGGACAAGTGATGGGCGGCTTGAGGTTGGCAAGTTATACCAGGCTATGCTCTCAGCGCTTCAGCCGTCTACCCGATGCTGTATAATCCAGTGCGCGCGCTAATAAATTGGCCATGCAATGAGGCGGACCTTGTGAGCCTAAACCCGAATTATGGGTCAAGCCTATCAATGACCGCAACCTGCCTGGCTAATTATGCTGAAAGGCAACGCCACAGCATGGCACTGTCCAAATCGATTACGGCTCGCCAGCTTGAACAGAGGCTACTCACATGCTGTGGTTACCTTTGGACGACAGCCTGTGTCAGCCATGCACACCCGTCAACTTGTGCAACTCGTCGTGAAACTACTATAGTTCCTCCAGATGTTTCGTGAGGTCTTGGATTAATTGGATTAACACTCATACGCTCCTTGTAGTTCTGATCCAGCGAACCCGATGAATTCAATAGAACAAAGCATATACGATAGAAAGCGATGGATACAAACAAGTGCAGTATAAATACAATTGAATGATTCGATACAAGCAGGGGACTACGTAGAAGGGGTCCAGTAGATTGAGAAACCGAGAAGTGGTAACGTCGAAAGGGTAAGGTGGAGAATCTAGCACCCTGGACAAAGACAAATTAAACGAATATGCGAAGTGAGTAGGATATTGCGGGGGCGAGTAAAAGGAATGAACTGTGTGGTTTCATGAAGAAGGGTATTCAAACAGTATTTCTCCTTATCCGGTTCCATACAAGATCACGGGCTTCTTTAAGCTGCCAGATAGTGGGATTCTCAAAGGTGTAGGGAGTGAGGCCGAAACGACCTCGCCGCAAGATTTCCATGATTAAGAAGGAAACTAAAAATGCCCAGGGTTAGGGTGCTATGGATTTTCTTTTGGGCAGAGAGAGTGCTTACGAATGATCTCGACGTCTTTCGCGAGGGGATGAGGAGTAAACTCAAGGTAGTTTGAGCCGAAGCCAGGGACGTGTGTAGGGACGAAAGTAGACTTGATAGAATCTTTAATAGGTGTTTCCTCTACTGACGGCGATGGGGAGGACTTTTGTGACGATAGAGAAAAGATACGGGAGGGAGACTTGAAAAGAGATTTTGGTGAAGGCGGGGAGAGGTTAGAGTTCGAGGGTGATGTGAGGTCTGTTTGTACAGACAGTTTGGGCTTTGGTGTTTTGAGGGAGGAGGGGAAGCGGAGGACGTTCTGGTGGAAGGTTCCTTTGACTTCCTCAGTACTGTAATCGACCAGCTAGGTGACAGAAGATAAGCCAGGGAGCGAAGGGGCTTGGGAAAAACAGGCCGTACTGTTAACGAGTCCGCTGTTGCCGTCCAAACGTAATCAGAGTCGTATTTAGTTGGGATAGCAAGGACTTTGGGCCTACATCAAAGTCAGCGGGGACCACTCAACATGACGGAGTAAAATTACTCACATGAAGCGGACGCTGGATGTCCCAAAGAGGTCGTTCAAGCCCCCTACTTCTTCGTCGTAAATTGTGATGTGTGGATGGCGACCTTTCCAGTGTACGTCGACAGCTACAAGGCCTGATGCGTCCCGGATTTGTGTTTGACGATGAATAACCTTTGTCTCCTTCTTCTCCGGCACGGCTGGATATTCCTTGATTGGGCAGAAGCCCTCCGAGACAATAGCCGTTTTAGAAGAAGAGAATGGTTCCGGGGGTGGAGCAGCTTTCACGGACTTGCTAGGAACCAAGACAGTGGTGATCTCGTATGCACGCTCCCCGGTAGCAACGTTGATGAGGGAGGTATTGAACATGTCCGTCGTTGTGAATTTGAGCAGCATGGTGGGCTTTGGGAGGGTGGGCAGCTGGGGTGTAAGGCCATGGGACGTATTTTATTTAGAAACCTTGCGATACTGGTCGGATTTGGAGGAAAGTTTATGATTTCCAACTTGGGCAATCCGTTTATCTCTTGTCTGTGCTTCTGTGACGGCACCGGATAGAGGCAGGCCAATTCCGTTGGGCCTCGGGATATCCAATCTATTACCTGCGAAAGCTAGTATCTGTGCTACTAGGCAAGTATTCATGTGCTATAAAGGCAGACTACCGTGGCAGGAGCGGAGAAGGGGTCTAGGAGCCTTGGACTTTGCAAGAGCTGGATGCCAAAGCAGGCAGTTCCCGGCGATCAACGTGATCAATCCGGGTCATTTACCGGGGGCTTGCATCACGTGGTATGTTCTCACGTAGTCTCTGCACCTGACTCCAGGTTGTGTTTGGCTGCAGCGTGATAAACAAAGTCGAAAGTGAACCTTGGACAAGCACCGACTGTGTGTCAAGCTCACTGCCTGGGACAACGACCACAGTCAATCTCCTCGCCAACGTAACGTATTTCGACCGGTACCACCGCCCAAGATCGGTTTCGGCAGAAGCGCAGCCTGAATTTCCTCCTCTTGTGCCTTAGCTGGTTCGAGAGAGATATTTAGAGCTCGTATTCATCGTCCAGGTCGTTCTCCGCATGCTATGGCATATACACGACGCTCGCCGCATCACAGAGCCCCATCGTCGTCATTAAGTTCGCCTTCCTTAATCCGCAAAAAGTACTCGCTCAGACGTGCTACAACTCGAACTTCTTCCCACGCTCCCCCTCTCCCATCTATATCGTCTCCAGTCCCTCAGGACCATCGGCCAGTCCTTGTACCCCTCCATCCAAACCTACGCCGCCTTCCCTCCAGACCCTTTGTGAACAAAGATTCTGACAAGGATATAGTCATGCGGGATCCTGATCAGGTGATCCATATTGGGGCCAAACGTAAACGCGTCGCGAGCACTAATGAGAACGCGCTGGCCAATGGACGCCCGATGAGGGGCATGCCGAGGCGGAAAAGGTTGAGAACCGCATCAATGGCGAGGCGGTATGTGGAATATAATTCGGACGATACGGACATGGACGCGGGCACAGCTTCGGGCCCATCATCTACTACAACAGAATTCAGAGAAGAAAGTGGGGAGGAAGGATCTAGGACGGAGGAAGAAGAGGAGGAAGAAGAAGGGGAAGACGAGTCATCTAGTGAGTAATACTTTCTGATACTGGGTCACATTCATCATTGATCTTCGAATATATGATACAGCCGACGACCATCTCCTTTACTTCGCCCCGCCCAAAAAGCTCGCCCGCCTTAGGAAACCTGACCTTGTCCGTTTATACGGTCTCGCTGGCCTTCCAGACGATGCAGAACTTTTGACCAAGCATGAGATCATTGACTGCTTAATCGCAGCCCGCGATGATTATGTGTCGCTTCCTCCTTCATCTCCTGTTGGCCGTAACGACGGTAGTTCATCTGGCTCCCTGAGTGACGATGGCAATGTTGCTGGTGGGGAGGAGACGGATGCCGCTCCTACAAACCATATGGGAGGTACTGGAACCATGAGACGGCGAGTAACCCTGTACGACCTTGGCAAACTCAACGGTCGGTTGTCCAAAGGCCGCAGCATGTCAATGGGTAATCTTGCGAATCACGATGCTATGAACCTTGGTTACGGTCATTCAAGGAAGCATTCTGTTGAGGCTAGGGCTAGGGGTGAATCAAGTGGAAGTTCGACTTCGAAGTGAGTACTCCGAATTACACATTCCAATCGTTTCTGAGTTCGGTTTCAGGAGACGTACTTCAAATCGGTCTTCTCCAACGTCATCCACTGCACCGTCAACTAGTATAAATCAATCTCCTCCGGCAACCCGACTTCGAACGCGTAAAGTCTCAGCCACAGCATCCATCCCCAGCACCACCCTAACTTCGGGCAACAACAAAAGTGGCAAAGGAAAGGGGAAATCGAAGCAAGTCGAGTTCAGCCGAGACGTCGACGTCAAACTCAAATCACCTCCTTCTAAACGACGACTTCGAGAACGGGCTCGCGAACGTGAACAAGAGCGTAAGGCAAGAGCCGAGCTAGAAGAGGAAAGCGACTTGACGGATGTGGAGGAGCTCGAGCAATCGTTAAGATCGGCGCAAGCAGGTGCTGGTCAGCCTCAGCCTCAGCCCAGCCCTCGGCGATTGCGGAGTAAAGATAGAGAAGCTGAGAAGGGGAAGCATTTTGATGGAGAGACTGCGAAAGGACAACAACACAAGCGAGGACGAGTTCGCAAAACAGCGGACTCGGAGGAAGTGGTAAATGATGCTGGGGAACGGAGGAGGAGGGTAACCCCCATGCGAAAGGCGAAGCGGAAGATTAAAACCTTAAAGGAGGAAGATACGCAAGAAGAGGATGAGGGTGATCAAGGGGAAGTCCGATTGTCGGAGGAAGAGGAGGGTGGAGAGGAGGAAGGGGAGGAGGCAACAGAGGAAGAGGGAGAGGAAGAGGAAGATGTTGATGAAGGTACCCAGGAGGAAGAGGAAGTTGACGAACTCGTGTCTTCCGCTTCAGCGACACCTCCCAGGTCTCGTGGTCGCCAGACGCCGTTGCGGAAGCGCCTGCGGCCAAGGGCCCGGAAAGGAAGCGCAGCACCTGATGACGGTGATATCGAGGATGAAGGTGAAGAAGACGAACATGAAGGCGGAGAAGAAGGCGAAGCACATGAAAGCGGAGGGGAGGTTGAAGGTGAAGATAAAGATGTTGAAGGCGGAGAGGAGGACGCCGAAGGTGATAGCGAGGATGAAGCTACGATTGCGGTCGAACCCCGTAAGCTCAGAAGTGGCAAGGTTGTTGGCGAGGAAGAGGATGTTGAGATGGAAACAGCAGAGGAGGATATTGGGGAAGAAGATAGTGAGACGGGCGAAGAAGAGGAAGAGGCCGAAGGAGCCGAAACTGCATCGGAAATTGACGTTGATGCGGAAGGTGAAACGGACGAGGATGAAGTTATGGAGGAAGAAGGTGCGTGTTTGATGTGTCATCCATCACTTTTGCGCATGAACTAATGTCTATTCTAGTCGACCTTACTGTAGCCACCGCAAAGACTCTTGTCCGCCTTCGTCGAGATGATCTTGTACGCCTATGCGAGACGAGGGATCTTGAACCCGTTGGCACTAAGCCTCAGCTTGCTGAGGCCTTGCTGCAGTGGCGGGATCGTCATGCCAACGATCGCTCATCACCTTCATCTACTGGTACAGTGCGACCTCCATCCACCGCTAGAAAACCAAGGCGTAAGAAGACTACCTCCAGTACAGTCACTACTCCTGTGCTTTTGCGGTCTGAGCACGTTCACGACGACGAGCCTCGGACGCCTGTGCCCGACCAAGAGAAGGAAGCAGAACAGGAGCTTGAGCTTGATCTTGAAAGTTTGGGTCTCGAAGACCGCGAGATTCCACCAGACAAACTGACCAAACTGGAAAAGATTGGCAGTGGAGGTTTCAAAGATGTGTTTATTGGCAAATTCAAAGGCAGGAGGGTCGCCATATCGGAGTTTAGGGGGACTTTGAGCGCCAGTGAGTTTCTTTGTCTTATAGGTAGAACAGTGTTGACCATTCCCGCGTGTAGTGGACATCAAAGAATTGAAGCTCTTGGGTGGTTTTGACCACCCGAACATTGTGCGATTCGTGAGTAGCCGCTATATCCCGCTGCGCAACAGTGTCTAAGCTTCCTTTAGCTTGGTGTCAGCATTCCTGAAAATACTAAAGAGACGCCAGTCATGATTGTTAGTGAATTATGTTCGAATGGTGATCTATACGACTATATTCGGAATACTAACACACCTTCCCTGCACAAAGTTGTAAGTTGATCTCTTGAATATGTACCTTCGTAATTTCACTAATGGTGTTATAGCTGAGTATGATGTTGGACATTGCTCGCGGCCTCGAGTACCTTCACACTCGCAAGCCGTCTGTCATCCACCGTGACTGTAAATCCTCCAACATCTTGATCACTGCCAGGGGAACTGCAAAGATCGCTGATTTTGGACTCGCAAAAGTCAAACAATCAACGCGTTCGATGGTCAAGAGTCTCGTTGGTACAGTTAACTGGCAGGCGCCAGAGCTTTGGACTGCCCATCCAAAGTACAACCACAAAGTCGACGTCTTTTCATGTGCATTAGTATTTTGGGAGATGCTGCAATGGCATCTGCCTACAAGGAAGCACCCCTGGGAAGGAATGAACGAACATGCCATTTATGATGTTGTTGGTACCAAACGACAACGGTGAGCTTTTCCTAGTCCTGGTTGGCGCGGAGGCTTATCGATCACTTTTGTTAACAGTCCGAGTATTTCTGGCCTGCGTAAGCAATGGTGTCCAGAAATCGTAGACCTCATGGAGCGCATGTGGGCCCATGAACATCAAGACCGGCCAACTATGACTGAGGTTGTCCAGGAACTTGAAGAGATGCTTGCGCATAGATGACGAACTTGGAAATTCTATCATAAGGACTCTTTTTATGCATTTTCTACTTGGTCTGATGTATTCATCTCCTTTCCGTCCTACTCTAGCCTGTTCCTGGTGGTACAGTTGGTTATTGACGCACCCTCAACGCAACCACCCTATTTTCTTGACGGTCTTTTCTTCGTTTTGTAGTTGTGCTTTTTCTTCCCCTTTTATTTGATATCTTTCACTGGCATGTCTGTACCCAATACTTGCTTCTTCAACCAATGTCACATAACCACAAGCATTGTAACTTAGATAGCATATAAATCACAATTTGCACATACCAACAAGTGTTTAGTGAGGCGTTGATCACACGGTAGTCACAACACGCGTGGATGTGACTGCCGCGGATGTAGGATGGCCAGAAAGGTCGCTGGTTCGCGGTTAACATTAACCTTCCATTCTGTTAGCTTGCCCACTTTCTTGGGTAAGCCTTTGACTATCCGGGCATCCCGACTTGTACATCACAAGGTGCACTTTAATTGTGCCCTTGGCGAACTACAATGCCGAGGTCCGGCTCCCTGGCAAAGGATTTCTGGTCTACTCTCTTCGGAAACAGAGGGAGTGAACAACTCGAAGAGGAATTAGAAACGTATGATGAGCAGTCCCTCGAAGCAAGGCGTGACGGCAAGACTTTCAAAAGGCCCTCACTCTATGTCAAAGTTTTTGAGGGTAGGGGATATACTGGAGCCTGTACGCGCTTCTACTGATTTCTGGTGACAGACATGGTTAATGTGATCATGGAGAAGGAGACACACTTGTTGAGTGACGCAGAATGGGATGTGCTGAAAGTGTATCGTAACCTTGACTGTAAGCGGCATCCCCTTCTTTCCCTTGCCGTGCACTGACTCTCGCGACCTGCCAGACCCTACACGATATCTACTGGTTCGCTTGGTCCTTCGTCAACCTGAGTGGCATGCTCTCTCTTCCCTGCACAAGTACTCCTCTGAGATAGGCGAAGAGGGACTGGAGGAAGCTCTTAAGACACTCTGTGTTCCTGTTAAAGACTTGAAACTCGGACAACTTCCAACCCCGTCACCAAACCAAGTCATCGAAGAGGAAAAGGTTGTCAAGAAGGAAGAGGAGGACGTCACTGACCTGACGTTCTTGTATGGGGGTACAACTCCCCCGCCCACCCTTCGCCTTCCTCTAACTCAGAGGTCATTGCAGGCTACCCTTACGAAACCGTCTACCAAGGCATCTGACCACGAGATAGAAGAGCCTGTGGTCGACCCGGCTAACCTCAAGTTCGACTTCTTATTCAGGGACCAATCGTCCATGACCGTGAGGGAGGCTCTTACCCGTTTGACCCTCCCCGATCTTCGCGAGATTTCGAGGTGTATGAAAGTGGGGACCCCAACAATGCGAGTGAGTTAAATGTGCCTTAGGGTTCCTGGTCCATCTTGATCATTTATAACTAGAAAGAAACCCTCATCAACACTATGATTAACTATGCCGCTGGGCAACATACTCTACCATCTTTGACCAGGGGGAAAAAGAAGGGCAAGGACAAGCAAGCACCTAAATATGACGGGATGATTCAAACCCAACTATCGTTTGGACAGAAACCGAAAGATATCTCTCAGCTGAAAAGACTCCGTGAAATGGCGTTAGAGAAACTCGGTATGTCGTTTCTTTCCCTTGAATACAGAAATGACTCATCCTTCCCAGGACCGTGTGTCAAGATCAATCCAAATCTTCATTGGCTCGTTGGCCGACTTCACATCATCTCCTATCGTGGCACGGAAAAACCCACAAAATACTGCTTACCAGCACTACTTGCCGGTTTCAAAAAGTGGAACTTTCCTGAATATGTCTACCAGCGAGATGGAAGCATCTGGCCCACCCGGGAAGATTTGCTGGAGTACGAGGAAGCTTTATACCTGGATGTAGAGATGGAGAATCTGCCGGAGGACGCATCCAAGCCTTCGAGCGCAGCCCCTGGGTCTAGACTCAAGACACCAGCAACACCAGTAAAGGGTCACCATACGCCTTTTGAGACACCACGGACTAAGGGATCGGGCGTGAAAGCTAGCAGTGCGCCGACACCGATACAAAAGGTAGAAGAGCAAGAGCCAGCCCTAGGCGCTGCTGACGCCGTCGTGGTCTCAGAAGAGGTGAAAGAGTCGTTATCTATCCAACGCGCCAAACATATCAAGAAACTATTCAAGGAGAGGATCCAGCCAAAGTGGAAAGCGCTGTTGGCCAGGAAGGACCAGGAGAAAGGAAAGGCGGCAGCGCGAACGCCTGGGCTTGAGCGGTTTGAAGCCGGTGAATTCTGTGCTGTTTCATGTTTGAAAAGTGGTCCCTTACAGAACATTTTTATGATATAGGTCATGTATATACGAGAATGGTGTACAAGGCCGCGTGCGCTTTCGGCACGCTAAAAGAGTGGGACACCGAGTTATCTGTCCTCGGAGAACTGTTGGAACAAACACATTGGCGAAAGGGAAAGCGGGCTACGTGGTATGAGCGACGCGCGGTTATACAAGACCGGTATATCAAGCCCGACGACTTTGAGGTCGTGAGGAGCGGTATCCTGGAAGCCCTTGCAGATGAGTTCACGGGTATCGGTACGTTTCTCACCTGCCCCTCGGATATCATGTCTTGGGTCCCTCATACCTCAAATGGTAGTTGACCGTCCAAGCTTTGCGCGCCGCTTGGAACGTATACAGAAGAAGATGAAGCTGCATCCTGAGAAATGCATTGTTTGCGAAGGCGTTCTCAGAAATCCAACGACGATCACGATTACGGCGAAGAGGAGCGGCTTACGACCTGGCGTGAAACTTGACCAAAACTTACAACCCATGAATGGGAATGTCCCTCTACTTGTATCAGACTTCTTTCCTGTAAAGCTGCTTGAAAAGGACCCAGAGAAGAATCCTGAAGGTGACTCGACAAACGGCAACCCTGCTGTTATACAGCTGGTGAGTATCCTCATCTGCAACGGGGCATGGAGTCAATGCTGATGAAATTGGGAAGACCGCCCCAGAGGCAACCCCGAAACGCACTGGAAAGTCATCGTGGGTCGGCTTCAGCGATGAAGTCGTGAACGTCGAGACGTATGCACTACAACATTATGAAATGAACGGATACGTTGGGTACGTCGGATATACCGCACGCTAGGATGAGAACAAGCGCTGACCGCTTCCTAGATTCCACTCGGAGACCCGCATATTGACGACAATCTTTGCGCTGGTGTTCTGGGATATCATCTTCAGTCCAGTTCCTGGAGCATTCGAGACTCAGTTCCAAGCAGGACCCTTGGACATGCTTGAGGATTCGTTCTATCTGGCCCGTCGAGAGTCCTTTGAAACCCGACTACGGGAGATCCGAGAGGGTAAGGCGAAGGAATACCTTACGCGCCATGATGACCGGTACAGACCCAAACAGACAATGTGTATCGGACTGAGATGGGATGTTTGCGAGCAGAAACAGTTACTTGAAATTCTTGAGGTATGGTACTTCACTATGGTGGCGTAAGTAACTCCGTTGATAGAATTAATTCTAGTGTCTTGGTGCGGAAACGCTCGCGATGATTTGCCAATTGTTTTGCGAGGACTATGCCGGGAGATCGAGTGGAGTCCCGGATCTGATCGTATGGAAGATAGAGGAAGGGATCTGCAAGTTTGTTGAGGTAAAAGGGCCTGGCGACAACCCCCAGCCAAAGCAGAGAGTGAGGGGATATCTCCGCTGCTGTAAACTGCGGATCAACTGATTGCGTGAACACAGTTATGGTTCGACTCGCTGTTGAAAGCAGGTGCCAATGTCGAGATATGTCGGGTTGTTGACCAAGATGCACCAGAACCGAAGAAGCGCAAGCGTAAAACCCCACCATCAACACAGAAGAAACGTCAGGAGGGGAAAGGAAAGACCCCTCCAAGTGATCGAGAGCGCGTTCAGGAGCAACAACAGGATTCGGATGATGACGATGGCGACTATCTACCGCAACCCCCGCTCAAACGGCGAAAGGTGGATGTGGAGGACTTCGAGGGAATTTCATCAACTCCTCCGTCGGCGTTGTCAAACGCGTCGACCGGTAAACCTTCGTCAAGTCATCGAGCTAGGAATGTGTCAGCTTCGGTTGAGGAGTCCAGCCCGTCAGTAAGAGACTGGTGATGCCGGCCAGGTTCCCCTCCCCCCGTTTCTACCCATCTCTATCTGATAATTCTTGGTTTATGGGCATCTATTCTTATTTATTCGGACTTTGGATACACTATCGTTACTTGTTGTATCATACCAGACGTGAGCGTACTTAAACCATGGATGCTGCATTACTTCTTGTATTGTAACCCTCTCCTCTGGGCGATACCTGAGCATTTTCTCTAACAGGTCACCCAAAAGCTCAACCTCCCTTTCTTCGAGTTGCGTTCCAGCGGCCTCAAACATCAGCCCTTCGTTCGCCTCCGGGAGCTCGTCCCGCTCTCCAATCTCCCGTAACTTCTGCAGAATAGAACTCTTCATGGCAGGCAGAAGGACCCCTTCCTGATCCTGAATCTCCCTAGACTTCGGCTCGCCGTTGTCTTCGAACCACGTCTGACGGTGTTCAAAGGCATTCCACCATGGTTCTGGCAACTTTTCCGGCATCTCAACAGTCTGCATCACAATTTCGCTATTACCGCCACAGAATGAGTAGAAGAGGGTAGTCCCTGCACGGATTTCAAATATCGTACATGCCAAAGCCCAGATGTCGGAAGCAGAGCCGATTCGTGCTTCAGGGGATGTGTAATGCATCACCGTAGCTAGTTCGTAATCCTTGGGC
The DNA here is from genome assembly GCA_018524725.1 of Podaxis mareebaensis. Lineage (NCBI taxonomy): Eukaryota > Fungi > Basidiomycota > Agaricomycetes > Agaricales > Agaricaceae > Podaxis > Podaxis mareebaensis. The sequence continues at coordinate 133,449 of JAEUWP010000562.1, read as the reverse complement.
GGGCACTCCGTAGCAAAGGATTAGCCAAAGTCAATGACAATGATATCCTCTTGGAGTAGGTATGGGGAAGAGGTATAAATGTTGTCAACAGGTGCGATAAGCTCTCGAGGAACACTCGGTCCCGGCGGAGAATGATCGCAGGTTACAACTTGTTCTGTCTCAGGTCTGTCCAGAGTTGCGTACATCTCGACGTCAGAGCATCCGCGAACCCGGTCGCAGGCCTGGAGACGATGCTGGACGATGCTAGATCCGTGCACAGCGATGCATTTTGGAGTGTGTATATTCAACGTTTGTTGATTACCATAAGCACAAAAATCGGACGAACCCCCGTGAACAAGCCCTGTGGAGTGCATAAGCTCCACTACGCTAGCAGCTTGCTTTGCCGCCTTCCTGGCCAAATCACCGCGAAGCCGCTTACTCCCGGACGTTTTCCCCCGACAGTACGCCATAGAAACCACACTAAGCCCAACAAATCAAGAGACAAGACACAGGTGTAAACCGTTCGGCCCTTCCTTCATGAAGTAATCCTCGATGAGCCGCACATTGTGGCCAGTAGGATTATGAGTAGCACGAAGGAAACCGTCCAATTTGAGGGGAATGTACAGCTCTGGAATCTCGTCCTTTGGTTTAGAGGACAGTTCGGCGGTAAGGACCTTTAATGTCACGAGGTCACCCGAGACAGACGAGTGTTCCTGCTGGCGCTGGTCGCGTGCAAGCCAGACGGTAGACGAGGCTCCGGAACCCAACTTGTGTACGACTTTATAGCGACCGTTGGCGAAGACATCGCCAATGGAAACTGGGTGAAACCCTCAAGGCCGATACAACCCGAGGCCTTCGATGCTACCCAGACGAGAGGGGATACATCGTCGCTGGGACACTGTAGAAAGACCATGAAATATTAGCTTCGGGGATAAATGGCGGCGCTGCGAAAAGACGCCGCTTGCTCGCGTTCGAAAGTAAGCAACAGGGCTCCGGCGCATCAATACATCAGCCATCGGTGCGTATACGTGCGGAAACGGGCCCCCAGACCTGTCAGACGACAAGTGACACTACTTGGTGTAAGCTACGGGGCAAAGTTCACTTTGTCGTCATCGGATTTCACCGGAGTTTGAAAATTGACCTGCTGTTTGAAACATCAACTGACTGTTAAGGATATGTATAAGAGTATATAAGGTGAGGAGTAAGGTAATGTGCTTAGTATAGAACGAGACCGTAACAGGAGCTACCACTAACTTCATTTTGGTTTTTAATGTAATCAAGGTGTCCAAAGAACAGCATAAGTAAAAGAAAATCAATCTCTGATAGGCCCAACCACCAAGCAATCTCTGTCGCGAATTGTTTTCCTGGCCAACCTTTGATGGGTTGTACTTCCCTGTAGGCAAGCTCAGGCGTAAGAGATATTCCCTTGTGGTCATTCGTTGAAGAGACCCTTGAGAGTAGGGAATAAATTGACAAACTGGTAAAGGAAACATTGAATGTGGTAGATTGCTAGCCTGGGCCAGGCAATCCTCCACCAAGAGCAACCTGATAGCATTAAGGTTGATCAATTCCGAGGACCGCGAAACACAAGGAAGGGGACTCCCAATTAACGAGACCATGCTTGACATGATACCGTTGCACGGATAAGCCCATCTGTGGCACTTCTATCCGCCTGGCGGGTGCAGAAACCACTCTGTGCATCATCACATTTAGAAGGCTGTCATCATACAGCATTCTTGGCTGTAGCGGAGGCGAGGTTAGTCGAGAGAAAACGAAAGACCGCCCCAGGGCCAAGGGCGATATATGCTAGGAAGTCCCTATGGTCGGTATCAAGGATGAATATCGATATCAAGGCACATGCATAACAACATTATGAAATGTACGGAATACGTTACTTTGAATACGTCGGAGTACCACGCAACGAGGCGAGTCGCATCTCTAGGTTCTACCCGGAAACCCACGTATTCATGGTAACCTTTGTAATTCGCGTGCTTGGGTATCTTCAATCCAGTTCTAGGAGTATTTGAAACCCATGGGCCTCCAATCAACAATGGCAACTCCGAGAGAGCAGGGCGAAGGAGTTTCTCAAGCGGCACGATGGTTTGTCCAGGCCCAAACAGACGGAACTGAGGTGGATTGTTTGAGACCAGAAGCAATTGCTTGAAATTCTGGGAGGTATGCTTCCGTTTCATCGTGGTGGCAGCGAATGCGGTGATGGGTCTATTTATAATGCCCTGACGCGGAGATGCTATTATTTAGCGGGGACTAAGGTGGAAGGTCGGAAGGAGTCCCTAGCGGATTGGTTGAAGGTTCAAGGGGCCCTTGTGACAATCCGCGGCCGAAGGAAAGAGAGATGGTACATATTTCCGTTTGCAAATTGTAACCAACTTGTTGGTGGGAGCAGCACTAATGTTGGGTTGTTGATCAAGATGCGCTAGAATCGAAGAACCACAGGCGTAGAACGCCAACAGGGAAACGTGAGAAGGAGAGAGACGAAGCGGTCTGGAGTGATCGACGAATGTATGCTCGGGAGCAGCAACAATAAGGGGTATGGTGGGTATCACCACAGCCCCCACTCAAACCGCGGAAGATGGAGAGGCGACGTCGACGGTTGTCAAATACGCCCAGACTGGTACGCCGTCGTCAAGTCGTCGGGCTCAGGTGTGCAGTGCCGGTCAGGGGTTCGAACCTGAGGCCTGGCGCTGGGCCGTCGGCGAACGTGATATCGGTCGCCGTTCTCCCCTGCCGCCCTGAATTTGCAGTATATCTGATTACAGAGTATTTCATTCTTGTTTTTCGGAGTGTTGTCATAATCTGTTTATTTTTCTGGATGCAAGTTATTGCTTGCGGGATCAAAGAAGAGGATCAGCATGCAGCACTCGCCTAATCGGTGTTCCTGCCGAGCGGATTTACACACCTGCATATGAGAATTTAGTTACAATTGAAAGAACGTGAACTGGAAGCCGGAGTAGTCACATTACATTGTGAGAGCAAGGGGTTCGTGTGGTGTTCTGTCTTCCATCAAGTCTTCTCACATATGATTGCTTAACACCATGGCTGTACGCACATGTTGTTGGAACACTGATCGAATATGAGGGCCAACACTCAAATAGACTTAGTCAGCGATGTTTACCAGGAACACCCAAGCTTTGTCCCAGCCACCCTGAAAACCCTTTCCGTCCGTTGGACATCCAAAACCAAAACGCTTAAACCGTGGCTAGCCCGCCGGCGTGGCATGCGCATAACAATGTCGAGAATCTATTTGCGTTGGATGGACTGTTGCTCCGCTAAATTTAGGTGATCTCTTTCTCCGTATGGTGTGGGGTTCACATCAGCCGATGCCGTCTGACCCATCCACTTTTGCCCAGAGAATGCTCAAATCACAATGACGTGGACTTCGGCGAAACTGGTTCCCTGAACAAGCAATGGGATAAGCATTCCGAAAAAAGCGCCAATGGGAAACCTTAGGTATAGATGTGATCCTCATCGCCGACTCCGAACCAGCCTTGCCTGCCACCACTGCTGTTCCCTCACACCAAATCGTACACCCCAGCGTCCCCCCGGGCTGCCCTGTTCTCCCCATGCCCCCTCCGCCCGTCAAACGGAAGTCTCGTCTTTCGCAGTGGTACGGTCGACTCTCAGCGTTCAACGTCGAGGATATCTTTAGTAGGAAGCGGGAGCCGGGTCCCCCCCGCACCATCTTTGTGCATCAAGACCTTCCGCAGGAGTGCTATGATCACAAGGGCAGAGTAAAGAAGGAGGTGCACTATACTTCCAACCAGGTTATCACTTCCAAGTACACAATTGTTACCTTCATCCCCAGGAATCTCTTGGAACAATTTAGGCGGATAGCCAACATGTGAGTGCAATATCTCAACCCGCACATCTGTCCTAATCCTGCATGACATCGCACCAGTTTCTTCCTCTCGGTCGCTATCCTCCAGTTCTTTCCCAAGTTCTCAACCATCAACGGTGGTGTTGTCATTCTACCATTGTTGATCATTCTCGCAATAACGGCGGCGAAGGATGGTTATGAGGACTTCAAGAGGCATCAATCCGACAAGAAAGTCAACTATAGCCAGGTGTACGTTTTATCGGGCGGCGAATGGTCGAACAGGAATCCGACGGAATCCAAAACCAAGACCTTCATACGCGGCCTCGTGCCGAATCGTGCGCCGGGCGCCCAAAGGAAATACTCCAACGACCCTGAAGTCGCGTTCGATTATGAAGAAGCCGATCCACAAGGAGCAGGAGCACATGATCGACCGCATTGGAAGCGCTCTCTATGGGAGGATGTACGCGTTGGAGATATCGTTAAAATCATGGAAGACGAACACATTCCTGCTGACATCCTTATTTGCGCGACCTCGGAGGATGAAGACGTTGCGTTTGTGGAGACGAAGAACCTGGATGGAGAGACCAACCTTAAATCTCGACATGCTGTTCCATGCCTTACCCACCTGAACAATGCAAAAGACTGTGCCGACCCACTGAACAAATTCTACATTAAATGCGATCGCCCGGAAACCGACATGTATCGACTAAATGCCAATGTAACTCTCGATGGACACACATCACCTGTCGATTTGTCAATGACTTTGCTGCGTGGAACGGTGCTCAAGAACACTAAGTGGGTTGTTGGCGTCGTACTATTTACTGGGTTGGATACCAAGATTGTTATGAACTCTGGAGGGACGCCAAGTAAACGTAGTAAGGTGGAGCGACAAATGAACCCTCAAGTGTGAGTATCATTGTTCTATTCCATCGGGGGTGTGGCTGATACTTGTTTCAGCTTCTTTAATCTTGCACTGATGGCTGGGATGGCTGTGGTCTGTGCAATCGCTGATTCGCTGCTCGAACTCCATTACTACCCGCTGGAAGCACCGTGGCTGTACGGAGACAACACTAGCGGGGACAACCCAAGAATCAATGGTCTTGTCACCTGGGCCTTCGCTCTCTTAACGTAAGGATCGAGACATTGCCCTTTTGAATCGTGCTGACTTTGGTCAGATTTCAATTAATCGTTCCAATTTCGCTCTACATCTCAATTGAGTTTGTGAAAACGTGTCAAGCTGCCTGGATCTATTTCGACGCCGATATTTGGTACGCGAAGGCCAACCAGGCTACGATCGCAAGAAGTTGGAACTTGTCTGATGACTTGGGTCAAATTGAGTACATATTCTCTGATAAGACTGGCACACTGACACAGGTAAGTGACATTTCCAGATGGCATCATTCAATTAGGCTGATGAACACGTCCCAGAACCTGATGGTCTTCCGTCAGTGCTCAATTGGTGGCGTTGCCTACAGGGGTGACGACAATAAAGACGAAGAAGTACCCATTGAAAAACCCTCGTCCCTGCATAGCAAAGACGACGTGGACGAAATCGAGGTGTGGGTGGCGAATCACAGCTCCGGAGGCTCAAACAGCATTACAAAGGAACGTCAGAAAAGCGATGATATCATTCACTTCCATGATCACGATCTTGAACAAGACCTCGAAGCAGTCCTGTCGGAAGACCCCGATCCAGAGACTCGACGCCACGCACGCAACTTGAACGGGTTCTTTACAGTCTTGTCCCTGTGTCACACTGTTCTCACTGCACAGGATCCTGAGACGGGTCGTATCACGTACAAAGCCCAATCTCCAGACGAAGCTGCCCTTGTCCAGGCCGCAGCAGATGTGGGGTTCCAGTTCCTTGGGCGCGACCGAGATATCCTCAGTCTGAGGACACCGTCGTCAGAGGAGGTGGAGAAGTATGAGTTGTTGAATATTCTAGAATTTACGAGCGCGAGGAAGAGGATGAGTGTGGTCCTGAGGAGAGTCGATGGAGATGATCGCCGGCTGTTTTTGCTCACGAAAGGTGCTGATAACGTGATTTTCGAGAGGTTGAAACAAGGTGTGGATGAAGATATTAGGGAGGAGACGGAAAGGCATTTGAGCCAGTTCGCCAATGAGGGGTTGAGGACGCTGACGTTGGCATATAAGGTCATCAATGGTGCGTCCATTCTTTCCCGGATTAGTAGAAAAGTATAGCTCATGTGGCATGATAGAAAACGACTATGAGGAATGGAGCAAACGATATCATGACGCCACGATTGCGATGGAAAACAGGGAGGAACAGGTCGAGGCCATATCCAATGAACTAGAACAGGAGCTCCGGTTGCTTGGCGCTACCGCTATTGAGGACAAGCTACAAGACGGCGTTCCAGAAACGATCGCGGATCTCAAGAGGGCAGGAATCAAGATTTGGGTGGCGACGGGAGATAAACTGGAAACAGCTATCGGTGCGTACACCTCCGACGACGTATGGGCGCTCTTCTCATTGTCTGCTTGCAGCAATTGGACGAAGTACAAACCTAATAAGTCCGGATTCCAATATCATCATCGTCCGTGGAGGACCTCGACCTGCTCAAGAGCAGATTAAAGCCGCCCTGGCTCAGTTCTTCCCCGAAGCTAACGCCTCAGTGTCGATGGTTAACCTGACTGGGTCGTCTACACCCGCCAAGGACAAAGACGGGGGCATCCCACTACAGAGGATCGTTACCAGTGCTTCCATTGTCGGCGCCGATAATGGCGAGAGACCAGGAGGCTTTGTACTTGTTGTGGATGGTGCTGCTTTACTTGAGGTGAGGCCATTGCTCCTGTTATTCTTGAATTTTTAGTTGATGTCGATTTCAGGCACTCGCAGACGAAGAAAATAAATCCCTCTTGCTTCATCTGGCCACACTTTGTGAAGGCGTCATCTGCTGTCGCGTATCCCCTCTACAGAAGGCGTTGATTGTTCATTTGGTCAAAGACGGCCTTGGTGCCATGACGCTGGCTATTGGAGATGGCGCAAACGACGTTAGCATGATTCAGGTACGCTGATACTGCTCACTATTCCACGTCTCTGGTGCTGACTCATATGCGAAGGCCGCTGATGTTGGCGTTGGCATCTCCGGAGAGGAAGGCTTGCAGGCTGTCAACTCGTCAGACTATGCTATTGGACAGGTAGGTCTCTCCTTGCATGCCTTGTGTTGTAATGTTCAACTGTTCCTGTAGTTCCGATTTCTTAAGAAATTGCTCTTGGTACATGGTCACTGGTCTTATGCGCGTAACGGGTTGATGTGCGTAGAAGCATTTAGCTATCAAAAACGTTCTCTAACGTTACGTCTACTGCAGGATTCTCAATTTCTTCTACAAAAATATGGTGCCAACCGGTATACTCTGGTGGTTCCAGATATACAGCGGTTGGAGTGGAAAATAGTGAGCGTCCTTCCAAGAAAGATACCTTGTATACTAACGATACTTCAATCAGCGTGTTCGATTATATTTATGTTTTGTTCTGGAATTCGATTTGGACTATTGCCCCTGTGATTGGGATCGGGCTGTTTGATAGGTTCCTTGGTGCGCTTACTGACACCTTTCTTTGGTTAGCGCTGATCATAGGCACCCAAACGCAGATGCACATGTACTTATGCAAGTTCCCGAATTGTATCACTATGGACGGGAGGGTTCCTGGTTTGGAATACGTTTATTCTTTATTTATATGTTCGATGGAGTGGTGCAGGTGAGCATCCTTTCGCATCTGAACCAACGGCTCACTGACGAATTACTTTCCTTGCTAAGTCTGCTGTAATATTTTTCTTGATTCTCTACTCCTACAAAACCACAAGCACCAGGGACGACGGGTTTGACATTATGCAAACCGAGTTCTCAACGGTAGGTCGTTCTCCGAATTGTTCTACTTGGTACCGGATTCTGATTATGACAAAGACGATGGCTATCTCGGCTGTCATGGTTGCGAACATATATACTGGTTTCAATGCGACAGCCTGGACGGGCTGGATATTCTTTGCCGTCTTCCTGGGTATCGTGATTGTTTGGGTGTTCAGTGTAAGTGATCAGGTCATCATTCTTGGAATTTTCTGACAAAGATGAACAGGCAATCTACGCCACTATCTCGCCTGGATACGCTGTTACATCCCTATACGGGAACAATCTCTTCTTGTTCCATTCGGCATATTTTTGGTTTTGCATCCTCCTCACATTCATACTTGCTATGACTCCCCGATACCTCTTTAAAGGCTGGCAGTTCATCTTCCGTCCGACTGACATAGATATCATGCGGTGGATCAACCGGAATGAGCCGTACAAGGACTTGAGTTGCCTTGCACGTTCGGAAGGCCCTGGATCAGCGCTCAGAAACATGGCGGAAGCACAGGCGCGCCCATCGATGTCGTCTTTAACGTCCCGTACGACCTCGCGGAGATCTAGTGTTGCTACACTTGAACCTAGGTTCCCTAGACCATCGTTGGACATCAGGTGTGCGAGTAGAACAGATATGGCTACTGGTATGACCTCTGTGGAACGCGGGTTTGACTTTGCGACAGAGGAGAGAGGTGTTGCGATACAGAGGATGCAGACAAATTTGTCGGAGAGAAGAGAGACCGAGATGAAGAGGAAGAGATCGATATTGAAGGGGAAGGAAACCCTATCACATGTCCTTTCATTGAAGAGGATGAGGAAGAAACCACCGTCGCCGAAGAAGGGAGGGAGTGGGTCAGATTAAGACGAGCATAGGTGTAATTATTGATACCGCAGCGTCATGGACTTGTACGATTGCTTCATTTAGGCCAATTGTATCTTAGGCATTAGGAGGATTTAGATTTATGCATGGATTTGGTCGGTGAAATGAGAAACGCTAGTATTGGTACATTGATACACATGAAGAATCGAAGCAAGCTAACGAAAGCGATACTGCTGCATAAAGATCAGCAAATATTCCAACTGGGTCAGGAAGTGACGAGGCACATACTTGGAAGGATTTATGACGATGAATTTGAGGTCGACACTTCTAGGAACGGATCTCCGATTTCTGGACGAAAGCACTTTATATCTCTTATTCAGGTGATAGAAGCACCGTGATTGTACCTTTTCGTAGATAATCGACAATGTTGGCGTCGACAAGTTCCTCTTTCTCCTTCCTAGGACCCTGCACATCACCTCGCGTTTCCCACGTAGACCTCGAGCCATCACCGCGTCTGCGTTGCTTTGAATCACGCGCAGATGAAGCCGTACCACTGGGTCCGCTGGAGGGATTGCGTCGTTTAGAAGATCCAGACAATGTAGCCGTGATCTGATTAGCAAGTTGGAAGAGTCCTAGACCTGAAGAGCGAGATTCCGTTTGGACATTGCCAGGAATAGCTTCTTCCGGTGGTGGAGTGCCACTGGTAGATGTGGAATCAGTCGGCGAGCCTGGGTCTGGAGGTGAATTCATTATGATGGTTGGTGGCCAAAGTCAATGAACTCTCATATCAGTCACGGCTGTGTCATTCTCTATGCCCACGTGATGTGACAAATATAATTAACGTCACGTTAATTTCACATTTCACACTGCTCAGCGCTCAGTCGTACTAGACTTTGGAATGCAGTGTCCACTGAACCCAGTAACCTTCATGGCAAATCTCTCCTTGGGCGTATCCAAAGCAAGAACATGGAAGCAACAATCTTGAAGTCTGCATTTTTAGATCTCCCCGTATCCAGAACATTCGGGTCACGACTGGTACAACGCTGGACGTTTATAAACTGCATCACACGTTGTGGACAAATTCATATATCACGTCACCTGGACGTGCAGTATAACCGGAGTTTCCCCCTGCTCTAGGTCTCAGCACATCAACATTATTAGCATTGAAGGAAACAGAAGGGGCAGAAGGAAGCCTCACGTGAAAACACCGCAACATTTATATATAAACCCCTCGCTGTTCATTGGTCTATGGGGCAGTTCCCCTTATTGCCTTGCGCTTGCCTTAGGACGAGTCTAAGATGCACATGCTCCAGCGTGCGCCGTATTGGGCCTGGATTACCATAGGGGGCGACGCAACCGATGTGTACGACGTGCGACACTCAGGGAATCTCATTACCTGTTGGATTCCGTCCGAGGCAGGCAAAGTACGTATCTTCAATGAACCCACCATACCCCGTTTTACGTTGAGTTTATTACCTATTGGTAGAAATTTGCTGTTAACTGGTACAACTCAACGAGAGAAATACCCTTGAAAGCGTCGGTCTACATTGATGGCGTGCACTGTGATACACATATTATGTTAGACGCCCACAACTATCCTGACAAACCCAACGGTGTGGGTGTTTCATACGCAAGGACATCAGATTATACTCGCAGGGACTTCATGTTTGCTCCGATACGAGTTACAGGTGGGTTCCCACTACCCCGATATTGAGGACAGGAATAACTGATCTCCATAAGACGACGACAGCCTCGCTGGCCATATCGACGACACACGAGATCTTGGCGTCATCAAACTGCACCTGTGGAGAATCAATGTCCTGCGTGTCACAACCCGGGTCCAGGAACATGAATATGGAAGACAAACTCTTGAAGCTCAAGTTGTTCACGAGCGCTCGAAAAAGGCCGGATCCCATCATGTCCAGTACGTCTCATTCCCTGCCTCTGAGCTAGAGTTGCGTTGACAATATAACAGGTTTGGGAAGGAGTATATCTCGCCTGCACCTGTGATTGACGCCGTCCAGGCCAAGGAGATCGATACCAAGCCATACCTCACGTTTGAATTTAAATATCGGCCGCTCGGTGATTGCACATCGCCCGATGTCTCGTCCAACGCACACTGATGATACCATAGATCTCCTCATTGCCGACGACATAGCCCCAAAAGTCCTGCGCACGTTATCACCAACACCAAGCCTCCCGGATCTTTTCAACCAGGAGTCAGACTCTGATGATGTAAAAGAGATTTCATATTTGCAGGTTCGTTTCCTTAATGCTGCCCTCTGGCACTTCTGATTTCGTCTAATACCGGCAGGCGCACTTGAAGACATCGAGGACGAAGCGGCGTGGTCACACTGTCCTTCCAAGTTTCCGCAAAAGAATTAAATGCGAGGTAATTGATTTAACATAAGGGTTCGCGACACTCTTCTGGTGATTTTCTCCGCCTTTGTTCTTGGATCATCCCTCTTTCAGATATATGCAAATCTTTCTAGCAATCGTTGTAAAATATGTATTAGTACGAGGAAACCCAACTGACGAAAAGTCTATCATCCTGAAATCATGCAGCCGGAAAGTTGTTAGGATCGAATGAGCCTCACTACGTATGATTTTCTCTGGCCTGCTTGAACCTCGATACTTTCTTAGGTGCAGAATCAGGACTGTCGTTTTGGCCGACGTCCTTGCGGTCCGCTGTCGACGCGGGAGCAACGCGTTCTTGTACAATTGATGCTACGATTGGGTTTGATTGCGAACGTGTTATTGATGACGCTGACAAAGGAGCTGCGGGTCTTTCCGCTACGTTTGGCTGAGACGTTTTACCAGTAGCAAGGCTCTGTGAAGAAACGACTGTAGGTGGGCGCTCGGGTCGTCGTGATCGTTGACCAGGCGGAGGGAACGATGGCGAATCAACAATAACCATCGGAGGAGGAGCTGCACCAACAGTTAATTGTGTGGGCTCCTTGGACCGGTTGGAGAAAGAGGGTGATTCTATGACTGTCGAAGCAAGCGGCTGTGCCGGTGCATTCATTTTCGGGTCTAAGCGTGACGACGGCGATGGATGGGCAGGGGTCGATTCTAGTGTATGCGTAGATTTAGGTTGCTTTTTCTCAACGATCGTTCCCCTGAGAGGGGATGGGTGCTTGGGCGGCGAACGTCCAGAGGAGGGTGGGATAGAGGTTGCTGAACGGGAAGTCGTTGAAGGCCTACCGGCTTGAGAACGGTCAACTTTGAATTTGGAGACTTTGGGTCTGTCGAGGGGTGGCAGCTGGCGCTGTTGTTGCTGCTGTTCCTGAGTGGTTGTGTCAGAAGATGGTGTTGTGTGTGACTCCGTGGAGGCATCCGCTGGGGTAGCTGAGGCGGCATCAAGTTGTGGCTTGGGGCCGGTATACAGGTACCGACCCTCTGGCCCAAGGTTGTAGACTTCTCCCTTCCTGAGTAGCCCCAACACTTCTTGCAATCCTTCGTCCTCATTTTCGCTATCGCTATCATGCTCGCCACCCACCAAGCGATTATCACCATCAATTCGACCGGAGCGGATAGCATGTTGTATGGTTCGAGCGGTGGATTCAGGAAGGACCGTTTCTGCCAGGGATGTTGATGGTTCGGTGCGGGTTGAAGCCCCATAGGCTGATGCTATTCGATTAGCTTTGAAGCGTGAGATGGAAGGTTTAGGTTGGATGTTCGGGGTCGGGACATCGAGAATTGGTTCCTAACCAAAGCTCTATGAGTCGAGACCGCCGTGGTGGGCTTGTTAAGCATAGGCGACTTACATCTTCATCTTCGTGCGTATGGTTCATCATGGCTTTTGCCGCGTCTTGGCCAATTGTGTTACGCTTCTTGTAATATTCCAGGGCTATCTCTCGCTGGTGTTGCGCATAATCCAAGTCATATTCATCTTCGAGTTCCAACTCTGCGTCTTCGCTATCGGGAGCTTTTTCTGCCACCACGTCGCTTTCGTCGCCGTCCGAGGCAGTCCGGAGCTGATTATCCTCTGGCTCAGATTCGTCGTCAGAGTCATTTACGGTCTGGGCAACAGAAGGTGTTCGGTTGGAGGTGATTAATGTATGCCCCGCGGGGTTGCGCTCGATAACTCTGAGTTTAACAGGGTTGCTATCGGAGCGAAATGCTTGCAATAGGGTGGGTCGCTTGCCAGAACGTAATCTCGCTGCAGTCACGTCGCCCCATTCCGGCTTGCTCGCATTAGAAGTGGAGTTGCTTGTTTCGACAAAGGTGACCGACTTTTTGTGTACTTCGGAGCTCGTATCTGGTTGAGAATCCACACGTTTTCCTGACCTCCCTTCTTGTGGTGTAGAATCATTACCCTTTCCAGAGTGGCCCATGTTGCGCATGAGGGCCTTGCCCATTCTCTTCTGGAGTTCCTTCGCCTTCTGCAGTCTCGCCTTTTCATTTGCGGCTTCCTCCTTGCGCCTCCGTAAAATTTCTTCTCTCTCTTCCCTATCTGCAAGTTCCTGCCGTTCATTCTCCTGACGTTCTTCTTCCTCCAAGGCGTCCAAAATCCGGTCACGTTGCCGACGTAATTTCTCTCTTGCCGCGGACGGAAGTGAGGATAAACGAATCAGAGGAACATCATGGACCACAGGGTGGACTTCTGGTTCCTTTGCCTCAGTGTGTGGAACGGGTTCGGAGATGTCGATGATAGGAAGACCTTCTTCATTCACGAGCTGTAAATTGCTTTGGAGTGAAGTGTGCGCAAAAATCGAGAAAAACGTACTTCACCCCTTTCGTTCCTGCGGTGCTCAAAGTCCTTGACTGCATCCTCACCCACCAACTCTTTCAGCTTTTCGGATAGTTTTCCAACGGCCTCAGGTGTAAGCTTTCCATCCTTCTCTGCAGCAGCTTCAGGTGCAATGGAATTTATAAGTGCTCGAAAGGCTAAAAACTGTGAATTAGTAAAGTAACCAAAGCCTGAACGGCTTTCTTTACCTTCTTGACTGCCTTCCGCAAGATTTCTGGCTGAGCCCTGTCCATTGGACATCGCAAAGATACGAGAGTACCTAGGCCCAGGGAGACGATTAGATCACATTATTTGACTTGGGGGATGATGCCAAACAACGCCATCACGAGATGTGACGTCTGCCACCGGAAGCAGATTATGGGTCAAGTCGCGTCTTCCTTATCTCCAACCCCTACAACACCCTGTATACCATTACTAGCTGAACTACGCGCAAATATTTTCTCGGGTGCTGCTCAGCTAGTAGAACTTTGCAATCTCGTGGAAGATTGACGTTATACGGATAATGGGGCTCTTTGCACCTAATGGACTCCTTGGCTCAATCCCTGCTCCTGAAACAAACCCTAAACTCGCTTCTATCAGCGGATTCTCGTTCAGGCCGAACCAACTCTTAACCAGCGCACAGCCGGAGGAAACAACAAGGCTTGAGGAACCCGAAGAACTCCCTAAAACAGGTGAGCACAGATCGTTTCAAGCACGAGATTTTGACCGTTCATAATATTGCTAGATGCTCCTTCTTTTGCCCTGTCTAACCTATTATCAAAGGCAAAGGCTCCGCAAGTCCATACTGAAGGCTCAGACTCTATGGTGGTTGGATCCGAAGTTACTTTATTGACCTCCTTACACAGCGGCTTAGAAGCGCCTACTGGACAAGGTGACATTGCAGAACCGTTGATGATGCACTTGTGTATTTAATATTTGGAGTAGAACCCTTCTTTTCCTCTGGCACGACGTTTGGTCGACCATCTCCTCTACTCCATTCCTACCAAGAACCGCCATCAGAACCGCCCCCAGGTTCTGTCAGAGCGACGACATTCGGCGGAACGACTATTTTCCTGAAGAAACGCAAGCGCAACCAACCTTCTGCAGTAGGCATATCGCTCCTTGTAGATAACAGATGTTGAATCTTCTCAGGCGCCGGCCTCAACGAACTCCCCTTTTTCCAACCTCCTCGACACACCAATCCATCGGCTGCTGGATGAAGTCTCTGCAAAAATGGCTAAGGACTTGCAGTAGTGCGCGTTCAACTACTGAGAGACGGAGTTGGTGCTCACTAAAATTTCTCTAGCCCGACAACAGAGTCCTCGAGAACAATAACCACTGATGTTTGTACGGAGGATACTCTCTGGGTGGACCGCTATCGCCCGACCTGTTTCACGGACCTCATAGGCAATGATCGTGTTGCACGAGAGACTATGGCGTGGGTTAAACAATGGGACTACTGCGTCTTCGGAAAGAAGAAAGGGAAAAAACGACAACGTGAGGGGGATGAGGATTTTAACGCTGACGACGAGTATCATCGACCGCGAGAAAAGGTGAAGAGCTCCCCATAGATACCTCAAAATACTAATAACTTGATACTAGATTCTCCTTCTCTCCGGGCCTCCAGGACTAGGAAAGACTACATTAGCACATATCGTAGCTCGCCATGCAGGCTACGATGTTTTGGAAATCAATGCCAGGTGTGCATGATTCAGAAGACGGTTCGGAAAACCAAGATAACATCGCATGTATCTAGCGACGCTCGCGTCGGAAACGTAGTCGATGAACGAATACGTCCCGCTCTGGAATCTGGAGTCGCAGTGAATGGCACAAAACCCGTTTTGCTAGTTATTGACGAAATTGATGGTGCAACTGGAGCTGGCGACAATGTGAGCCAATATACCCAACGCTTTCATTCTGAAAGCTGACACAGCTTCACAGACAAATTCCTTTGTCCACAACCTCGTACAATTAACACAGAACAAGTGGAAGAGGAAGAGTACGTTTCTCATGGGTGAAGAACATTTTTTCGTGTAATCAACTGTCGTTTTAGGACGGCCCGGCCAGAAGCAACAACCCGGCGCTCAAAGACCCCTTCTCCGTCCGATAATCTGCATTTGCAACGACGTCAATGCCTCGTCATTGGTTAAATTACGGCCTCACGCCTACCAAGTGCGGTTTACACGTCCAGCAGACTTTCATACTGTCCGGCGTCTCCAGGAAATTTGTGACAATGAAGGCCTCAAAGCCGATACACGGGCGCTGAACACCCTTGTGGCGATGGCGAAGGGGGATCTCCGCGGATGTATCAATACACTACAGGCAAGTGTATCGAACATCGCCCTACTTGATGTATGGTATAGGGGCTGACCTTTGCGCGTAGTTCATTAAATCACGAAGAGAGGAGGTCACCGAAACGGTCATTCGTAAGGCCACCAGTGGGATGAAAGAAGGAGAAACATCCATCCTTTCGGTTCTCAACAGTATCTTCAGCCCTCTGACTAAGAAGCGGGTCAAAGAACTCGGGATGACAGAAGAACAAGAATCAAGATATGTAAATCGACTCTGTCACGAGATTGAGGGCAGTGGTAAGGAGGCGGCTATTGCAAATGGTGGGTAAATCCCAGGTTTTAATGGTTCTTCGTCGCTAACAGACTTCAGGTTGTTTTGAGCATTATACAACTGTCCGACAGCATGATGCCAACTTCTCGCGCTACGAAAGGGCAAATGAGTGGCTAATTGCATATGATGCGTTATCCTCATCGATGTTCGTCGATGGTGAATTCGCCCTGCTCCCGTATTTGCCCTACACTCTTGTTCCATTTTATCCATTATTCCAGACTCGAGGCTCTCAACGGATAGAGCGTAATTTCTCTGATTGGGAGGTTTGTCTATATGCTCTAACGAATGACTGTCGGCTCACCAGTGTCGCACTCAGTACCATCAATTGACAAAATCAAATGAGGAAATTTACGAGTCTTTTGCCCGATGTCTTCGCAATGCCACACTCCGCCAGGAAGGAGGAGCTTACAGACACCTTATCAGCACTCCGACACTCCAACTTGAATTCACGCCGTTCATTAACCGAATTATATCTCCGCCCCTCAGACCTGTCAGCCACAGCTTTTGTGTTAATTCCGAGTCACTGACGTGTCGCGTAGGTGAATAGCCAAGTTATCCAGGCTGAGGAGCGATTAATGCTGGCACGACTAATTGAAATCATGGTAGCGTTGGAACTGAGGTTTGTCCTGGACAGAGGAGAAGAAGGACAATTATCGTACCGCCTAGAACCGTGAGCCCGCAGCCGATGGAGTGAAAGTAATCATGCCCGTCTGACTGGTCTTCTTTTACGTAGCCCCATCGATGTGTTCATCACTTACGATGGTAAGAGGGCGAACGACGTTGCCGCATCGCGATACGCTGTCCGGCATATGGTCGCTATGGAAGTAAGCAATATATGCTATATTGCGCTATGCTATTGTCGAACTCGAACTTTCTAGGTCGACGCCAGGTTGGCGGCTCGGGACTTCGGTATCATTGAGAAAGGGAAAGGGGGAAAACGCTATACGGAGAAACAACTACCAAGGTATGGATCTTGTGGCCGATAAACAACATGCAGAACGGTTCTGATGCAATATGGAAGTAGCGAAATGAACGGTCACCCCGAAGTGGAGCCTTCTGGACCTGCCCAGAAGAAGCTGAAAACGAACCCTCCAGATATTTCCGACAAGGTAAATTATTTGCGTTTTCAACTCCGCAGCTTGCTTTCTGACTTGTATGCTAGACTCCTACTGATTTCTTTGGACGCGCGATTACTGTTAACTCCACTACCAATTCGAAATCCGCTGTGCGAAAACAGGTGGTAGAACCTTACCGCGTGTCGTATAAGTTCAACGAAGGGAATTCAGCGGCCGTTCGTAAGCCCGTGAAACTGAATGCCTTCCTGTGAAAGGCAGGAAGTATCATTGTAGCCGATTTGCCGTATCAAACTGTAATTTTTCCTCCTTGATGTGGTTATGTTCATTATTTTCCCTAGCCAATTACCGGAAACCTAGATCCGATGCTTCCTTCGAAGGACCTTTCTCTTCGCCCAAATAGTCAAGATTATGTCTGCTCGGGTATTCGACTGTAAGATTGAATCGCGCAAAACCCTGGAACCCGCACTTGGTGACGATCATCTGAGACGCTATATATCTATTTCCCTTGGTATTAGCACATCATCCCATTTGCTCCCAATTCTATGCAGAACAGATGTACAGATGTCACTGGCCGTGCGAGGACGTGTCATTTCGTGCGCTTATCGTGGAGCGGACGGGCAAACACTCATGACAATACTCGAACTTCTTCCTGCTATGATGCCGCGTCTCGATGCTGTCTTGTGGTTGATTTCTTAAGGATGATTTTGATGCCAGTTCTGTTAAGGAAATTGGGATTACATGAAACGAGGATACTGTGATTCCCATTTCTAGTGCCTTGGTTTGCCATCCCAAAATGGGACCTGAAGTTCTAACACTATCGGACGTGAAGTTCGTGGAAGACTTGACACTCTCCACCTAGTTCATCCACTTTCAGAACGTGATGCTTCGACCGCTCTCTTTCGTTCATTCTCCGTTGGCTCTCCGAAGCTTTGCGAACCGCTCACTTGGGCGAGATCCATGGACTTTGGACAAGCCTTTCAAGATCGCTCTCAATGTGGATGATCGGAACAATACAGCAATGGTATATAAAGGCACCCTGGGATGGCTAGGCTTCCTCAGCCCCCTTTCCTCTATAGCTCCTTCAACTCTCGCTCACTTCTTTCCTCGCCTTTTCACAAAACCACCTCAACATGTTCTCTCGCGCCTTTGTCGCTGCACTCGTCGCCCTCCCTGCTATTGTCACGGTGAGCTCATTGTGTGCGACGTGATGCAGAACACTTCTTACGCATAATATTCTCCTGCAGGCCGCTCCTGCTCCGGGCCAGCCCATTGGCCAGTGCAATGTCGGCACACTTTCTTGCTGTGAGCCTTTCAATATCAGTCACTGATAAACTTTTCGCTCATGCCCCTCCCTCAGGCAACCAGGTTCAGCAGGCGGACCATACCAGCGCTGCCGGTGCTGGCATCCTCGATATCCCGATCAACGTCATCCCCCTCATCGGTATCGACTGTACCCCCATCGCCGCCGTTATAGGTCTTAATGGCAACAATTGCGCTGCCCAACCCGTTTGTTGCCAGGGAAACAACATCGTACGTCCATACCCCTCCCCCCCTTGCATTTGAATCCAATTATAAATTATTTACAATTATATGCGAACAGCCCGGCTTGGTCAACGCCTTGAACTGTGCCCCCGTCAACCTCAATATCTAGGCTGGGGGCCTATACTTTCTTTTCTTTGGGTCTACGTCGTCCGGACGGTGCCCTGATGATAGTCTTCTCGTTCTCGCCTTCTAATAATGTAGGCCTCAAAGTAGGTGCAATATACGTGCATGCATTTGAGTGGTCCTGGCGTGAGGTTCGAGTGTCGAAGCAACGAAGGTGACGTTATGCTCGCCACCTTTGCGATCCGGCTTGAAGCTTGAAGAATGATTGCGTCGAAGGAATTCTACATCTTTGGGTTCGTTGCTTAAAGTGGTATCAGAGACCCATAATCAGGCGTGGCGAATCGGATGGATGTTGCCTTAGCGGACCACCAGCTCTCACTGACAAGTCCGTTGAGTTGGCTCTTCGCCATGCTTTCAGGGCGTACTGATTTATTCGAGGCCGCCACCTTGATCCAAACCAATCTACATTCACAACCCATTGATAGGAAGGGTACACGTAGCGGACGACTTGAAACGGACGCAAAACCCAGGCCAGTCGGAATACGAAATGATTAATATATGGGTGGGTTCACAAAAAGTACGAAATGAGCAAACTGCCTTTGTTACATGGCGATTGTATTAAGTCTTGAAATATTTACGCTATAGTTATAGAACACAGCGGAATTCGTAGTCCTGAACATATGCGGTATCATGGAGGGCCTATCGGTGCTGTATGCTGTTTCTCTGCCCCCAACGTAAATCGAGGGGGTTCCATGATATGGGTGTTTAGTTGTGGTTGTAGTTGTAGAGCTGCAACACTTCACGACGCGATAACGCGTCAGCGACCCGGCGGGGGACTATATGAATCAACGGATCAGCCTGATTACCCCTTTTAGCAGAGTAGGAATGACGAGGCCGACAAACGGTTGGGATAGTTCACAGTGTTTTATTTATTCATATTTCTAGTGACCAGACAGTCGGTAAGTTTTCTACGTTGCTACCGTCATACTCACATCAGTCAGCTATCGCCTTATGGGTGACTTCTGTTACGGGGCGGACTCGTAATGGACTCGCCTCCTGATGGGAGAGAAAAAGTTGCCGTGCAGAGTTGAGCATGTTCCTGGAACTTCGGTCAAAGACGGTGAGTTTCCGATACCTTCTCTACGCATATATCAGACAACACCTACCCCAGACCTACATAAAACGCCATCAATCAGGTCTTAGGGTTCATGAAGGCTTCTATGAATCTAGCGCATGAGACCGTTAGATCATGGTTCATGGTACCCTCCGCAAAATCGCCAGATGCTATAATCTCAAACGGACAACTCACCGCCCATGCTTCCATTTCTTGCTTTCCGCACCCGCCTTGTTGACCTTGTTGCGTTGAACCGTTTGCATTCGAAAGACCTTTCTCTTTGCCCAAATAGTCGGGATTACGCCTGATCGGGGCACTCGACTGGAATATCGATCCACGTAGATATCTGAAACCTGCACTTGATGGTGATCATCTGAGAGAAGGAACATTCCTTATTCTATGAGGAATAGCTGTCACTGGTGGAGCAAGGACATGTCATTTCGTACGCCAATCGTGGAACGGGATCGGTAGCTATTAATGGCGATACTCGAGCTTCTCCTGCCATGGTTCCACGTCTCGATGTCCGTCTTAAGGTTGACTCTGACGCCGGTCCCGCCGAGCAATTTTGATTGCATGAAAAGGGATATCGTGATTCCCATTCCTATTGCCTTGGTCCACCATCCTAAAACGGGACCTGAAGCCCTAATACTATCAGACGTGAACTCGTCGGTGGAAGACTTATCCTCCACCTAGCTCGTCCATCGTCGGTGGAAGACTTATTCTCCACCTAGCTCGTCCATCGTCGGTGGAAGACTTGTCCTTCTCCACCTAACTTGTCTATCGTCGGAACACAATGCTTTGGCCGCTCCCCTCCTCACTCTCCATTGGCTCTCCGAAGCTCTGCGAGCCGCTCACTTGGGCGAGATCCATGGACTTCCGACAAGGCCTTCGATCTCGATCTCAAAGTGGACAATCGGAATAATACAGCAATGGTATATAAAGGCATCCAGAGGGGCTGGGCTCCCCAGTACTCTTTCCTCCTACCTCCTTCAACTCTCGTTCACTCCTTCTTTCCACGCCTTTCCCAAGCCACCTCAACATGTTCTCTCGCGCCTTTGTCGCTGCACTCGTTGCTCTCCCTGCCATCGTCACGGTGAGTTGATTGTATGGGACTTGACGTAGAACACTCTTCATACATAATATTTTCCTGCAGGCCGCCCCCGCTCCCAGCGAGCCCGTTGGCCAGTGCAACGTCGGCACACTCTCTTGCTGTGAGCCTTTCAATACCAATTTCTGACGAGCCTTTCGCTCATACCCTCCCTCAGGCGACCAAGTTCAACAGGCGGACCACAGCAATGCTGAGGCTGCCGGCGTGCTCGACATCCCGATCAACCTTCTCCCCCTTATCGGTATAAACTGTACCCCCCTCGCCGCCCTCGGTGCTATTAATGGCAACAATTGCGCCGCTCAACCCGTTTGCTGCGAGGGCAACAACTTCGTAAGCGCACTCTTTCCTACTTCTCAATTCCTTTACAGATTATTGACGCTTACATATGAATAGCCGAGCTTGATCAACGTCTTGAATTGCGCTCCCGTC
The DNA here is from genome assembly GCA_018524725.1 of Podaxis mareebaensis. NCBI lineage: Eukaryota > Fungi > Basidiomycota > Agaricomycetes > Agaricales > Agaricaceae > Podaxis > Podaxis mareebaensis. The sequence continues at coordinate 112,271 of JAEUWP010000562.1, read as the reverse complement.
AACATCAACATCTAGGCTTGGAGGCCTATACTTGTTTTTTCTTCGGGGTCACTTCGTCCGGACCGTGCTCCGATGATAATGTTTTTTTTTCTCGTCTTCGATTGATGTAGGCCTCAGACTGTGTGTGCAATATACATATATTGGATTTGAGTTATCCTGGTATGAGGCTTGAGAGGTCGACTGTCGAAATGACGAACACGAAAACACTTTCTTCGTGAGTTATTCCTCTTGAAGAATGATTACATCAGGGGAATTTCAGGGCTTTGTTCCGCTGCTCAACACGGTATCGGATATTCGAATCAGGCGCGGTGAGTTGGATGGACGTTGAGACAAAAATCCCTGTGTGGTCTTTAACGAACTACCAGCTCCCTTTCACAAATCCGCTGGGTTGCCTCTTCACCATGCTTTCAGGGTGAACTGATTTAGTCAAGGCCGCCCTCTTGATCCAATCCAATCTGTATTAGAAAGCTACTGATAACAAGGATACAAATAACAGGCAGCTTGAAATAAACACAAAACCCAAGCCAGTCAAATACTAAACAAATAATATACGGGCGGCCTTCACAACGGAAGCACGAAGTGAGTAAACTAGCTTGTTACACGGTCTAAATGGTCATACTAAGTGTTAGATATTTACGCTACGGTTATAGCACATAGCGGAATTCGCGATTCTGGATATCCGTGATATCAAGGAAGGCCTGTCGACAAGTCGGTCATTTTGACGTGAGGGAGTGAAAGGAAATCAGCAAACGTAAAACGTACCTTGTCAACTTTCTTCTCTACAGTGTTTCCCTTCTCGTCGATATGGGTAAGATATACGTCGTCATAGGTATCATCATGGCCTTCCCTTTCCCTCATCTTATTCTGCAAAGCAAGGTAGAACCGTAGTGCGAGAAGAGCCAGCGCGCAACCACCGAAGACGACGGTGTTGATGATCCACGGTACGCGGTTTCTACGCGGGGGTGACACCAGTGAGTAATTGATTGAAGGATGAAAGAGAAGTAAATATTTTACCTAGGTTGGTATTCCTTCTTCCACATGAAGGGACCAGCAGCGTTACCAACCCCGTAAGCGACGAAGAGAATTGCGTTGACGGTCGTTCCTGTACCCAGTCAGATGATTCGGATCCCATTGAGAGCGATAATCAAGGCACGCACTCTTTGTATGGCCAGCAGTTATTGAACCAGTCCAGCCCAAAAGGATAACGAAGGGCGAGATTGCGGTGACTGAGGTTAGGAAGATAGAATCAGCGTTCATTCTGCAAGGCGACGGTGACGGAGCATACTTGTCAGCCAGTAAGAGAATAGTAAGCCGATCCTGTTTTGTTGTGGAAGTGTGTTCAAGAGGATGGCGCCCAGGATGGCGGGAAGGAACATCATTGCCCCTGCATATCCCCTACCAATCTCTCGACGTGAAGCGATGGTAACAGCAAGCCAAATATAAACGACTATGTTGATAATAATTAGGCGCCATAACGGATGTTTTAATCAATGCTCATAAGTGCCGGAAGCGAAAATAGTACGCACTCTCAAGTAAACCATCGACACAACTAATTAGAGTGGTTTGGATAGGTGTGAAACCGAACATAGAAACAATGATCAGGCGTTGATTAGTGATCTATTTTTGGAATGTATGTCACAAGGCGGTTCTTGATAGATGGAGAGAAAAAAGATTGACATACAGAGTTGAACACGTTCCTGAAATTTGGGTTAAAGATAGTGAGTTCCGATACCATTTTCCACGCATATATCAGACCACACCTACCCAAGGCCTGCGTAAAACGCGATCAACCAGGTCTTGGGGTCCGTGAAGGCCTCGATGAACCTAGCGTATGAGATCATTAGATTATGGTTCATGGCGCCCTCCACGAGATTGCCGGAGGTGATAATCTCAGACGGATAACTCACTGCTCGCGCTTCCATTTCTTGTTTTCCACACCCGTCTGGTTGACCTTGATGCGTTGGACCACTTGCACACGCTCTTCTGCGCTCAAGAAGCGCGCATTCGCAGGATTGTCGGGGAAGAAGAACCTGAATGCCCACAGTCGAAGATGTTGCCATCAGACTGTGTCCATGCAGAAGAATTGGATGTCAAAAGGGGAAATGACGCTTACCAGAAGATGATGGAGGTCACAAGTGTGATGAGGCCGGTGATGATCATGAGCCTGGAAAATTTGAGCGCCCATCAAATGAATGCGCAGCAGGAAGTGTTGGCGCAACTTACCATTGCCAGGGCATGAAGTTACCAGTCTGGATCGACGAGTCAACATGGGATGTGAGATTCATACAACACGAACAAACCTTGGTGTGAAGCACCCCAAAGCTCACGAAGCCGAGAAATATGATCGCCATGCCGTTCATGAGGACTGGAGTTTCATGAGATAAATGAACTTCTTGACGGGATGGCACGTCACGTACACCAGTATCCTACCCTCTTGGTCTGTTCCTCTCGGGTGTAGAACATTGATGTGACAATCATGAAACCGGGTGTAATAGCACCTGCAAAACCATAGGTAGTCAGACGCGGAGGGCTTGACGAATCACAGCATCATTGTCGCACCTTCGCAGGCACCGAGAATGAATCGTACGGCAAACAAACCGCCGAAGGATTTGCAAGCCGCATGAGCCAACAAAGCGATTGCCCAGATAAAAATATTTATGCTGTAAGGCATGATTAACATGAGCTTTGTCATTACCGATGGCCGGTGTTCGGGGTCGTTTTAAGAGATGATTCATACCTCATCCATTTGCCAACCGGAAACTTTTGAAGTGCGAGGTTTTGGGGATACTACGGGGCAGTTCAATAAAACTCCTTCTGTGATATCTAGCAACGTACCTCAAAGGCCAAGTAACTGAGGTAGAATATTGTGCCAAGCCAGTTGAATTGATTTTGATTAATGTGCGCGCCTGGCCTGTTGAATAACATACCAAATAAGGCTTAAAATTTGGAAATTATACAATAGGTAAATGCACGAACATGATTCCTAATATTGCAGACTGTGCAAGTGTCGTCTTGTCTGCGAAAGTCATCCTGAAGGCAATCAGCAAGGCGGAAGGATGGCCAGCGAAGACCACTCACAAATACAAGACTGTTACGGTGGAATAGCAGTTCTGTCAAAGATCAATAGCCTGAAATGAAACACGAAGAACGTACTGCACATCAAGGGCATGAGGTGCAGGTCAATTTTCCGCCTGTCGAGATGCCAGCAGTCAGTACTCGGGATAAACTTGGGGTGGAAGTCTCGGGTACCGAAGACGTGCAGCGACTTCTGGGCTCAAAGGTACGTCACTATCCGCACTGACTGCCAATTTTGCTGCGACATCGACCTCGTCTTGCACAACGACATGACCTTGAACATGCTTGCTTGGGGGTGGCTCCAACTTCTCGGAATGGTCGCTATTATAGCTCATTCTTGTACGTGATGTCAGCTCTGAGGTATGACTGCACTTTTACAGGCGACAGGTACGGCGACGGGGCAGGGAGTATGAGGTGGCGCTGAAAGTAATGGAGGAGGGAGAACGCAAAATAGGGCGAGCAAAGTTTAATCAATTATAGTTGTCATACCTATATACATACGGTCCAGTGTACTCCATCAACCAAAGAAATCTTACGCATGCAGTTCTGCCGTAACATGTCGGCTATATGACTATTTTTAGGCGAGCGGAGAAAGGGGGACTCGCTTTTGGAAGCTTGGGAGAAGATGGATACAACAACCAAGCCGTGCTTCCCATGCGGGCTGTTGGTTATAGCCATCCGCAGAAGCTCTGATTGATTCTGCACCACCTCCGATCAGGACGAGGCCTTGTGTAAGGTGCGAAACTAACATGTTCTACGAGATTGAGGAAATGCTCAACGCACGGGCCCGAGATAACCTCAGGGATGTTCCGTGTGTCCAGAGCCCGAGTGAAGCGAGTCGGATACGGTCATCTGAAAAGTTGCTGATAGGAAGGTGTTAATGGAGTATGATGCACAAGCGAGCCGATGGAAAACGATCAAAGCGTTCCAACAAGAACCACAACTGTGACATATCAACGGGGCAGACGCTTATGTCATCCTCGCATGGCGGTCTTCCGAGCCAGACGTTGCTCACGTTAGTAACCTGGAGAGCCGACAGTTCGAAGCTGTCCATCCACTACCAATTCACCTGTTGTTCTCGCAATTCCTGCGACCTGTTCTTTCTTTACACTGCATCGGCGTCTATCGGCATCTGCGATCTCCATCCTTTGAACTGTGACCAACCAACTAGAGCGAAACAGATAAATCCGCGGCGTAGCCTCCAGGGGCATACACTCTCATTTGTTCTAGTAACTTAACCAATGAGCGCGCAGACCACATCTCCAGCAACGCAGGAATGGGTTCTGCAGCCTGAGTCAGAGTATCGCTTCGAGCTTGATCCTGGAACAACTTTAGCAATCAAGGTACGGCAACATCTCCTCCATTCTCGCGTATTTTGCCACAGAACAGCTCTGTTGATTGTTTCCCAGCTCGTGAGAGGGAAGGCCGAGATCTTTGGTGCGGAGTTGGTCCCAGGGAAGTACTACCTTTTTGGATTCGAATGCAAGGCGGCGGTTTTTACATGGCGAGGTTGTACAATTGAGATAAGTCTTCACATCCCGTAATGTTGCATTCTGCGAAGACGAAACTTATTGTATTCCAAACACGTTACAGGCCAACCCTCCACTGAATATGTGTCAGAAGAAACACCAATGAAAGCGTATGGCAATCTTCACATCGCGCTTGAGAAAATGCGCGTTCGATCCTTGCTGACGCTCACAGGATCATCTCTGACACCTGTGGAGCCGCCAAGCAATGCCCGCCCCTCAGAGTCTCCTCGAGTTCTCGTCATAGGTCCTACAAATTCAGGGAAAACGACGCTTTGCAAAATCCTGACGAATTACTGTGTTCGAGCTGGTCAAGGGTGGTCGCCTATACTCGTGAATATAGACCCGAACGATGTGTGTTCTGATGATTGCATCCCTATTGCTCGTGTATTGACAGCACGTCTTGTACGCAGGGCGGATGGGCGGCACCCGGGACACTGTCTGCTGCAGCTGTACACGATCCGATTCATACTTACTCTGCTGCAACGCCCCTCGGTTCGGCTGCAACAACTGCACCCATGTCTCTGAGCTCGAATACCCTCTTCCCACTCGTGTACTGGTATGGCCACGCAGACGCAAAGCGCAACCCACAGCTCATGGAACGTTTGATCCGTAACATTGGAGAGAACATGGATGAACGCTTCGACAAGAACCCTGAAGGTGTGAACCCTGGTCCGTATTCCCTTCTTCCATGGCTTACGTTTTTAGTTAGGCAAGGCTTCTGGCTGTATTGTTGATACGCCTGCCCTATTTTCATCTGGGCCTGCGGCTACCACAGAGGTTAGACGACGGCTGATCAAAGCTTGTGTGGACGCGTTCAAAAGTAGGCGGTGGCCGCTTACACTGCCCACCAGAATAGTACTGATATTCCAAGTTCAGTCAACATCATTCTCGTGGTCGGTCAAGAGAAGTTAAGTGCGGAGATGAAGAAAATTTATAGCAAACAGCTTACGGTTATCAAAGTACCAAAATCTGGGGGTGTGGGTCTTATGCGCTTCGCGTCCACATCTATCATAATCCTCATCTCCGAACAGGTCGTGGATTTGGACAGCGCCTTTCGCGAACGCGTCCACAGTCATCAAATACACACCTATATGTATGGAACCAATATCCGACCTCCACCCGGTATTCCATCAAATTCGGTATCCGTTGCTGGTGAACCAAATAGTGATCTGATCCTCTCCCCCGCTTCTACGACCATTAGCTTCAGCGAGTTGTCCATATTCCGAATCGGCACCGGTGAGCGTTTCGTACACGCACTCTTTTTTTAAATCGCTGACTGAATGAAACTTCCTTCGTCTTCTCCATCTGGTGATGGCCGGTCGCAGAAGCGATGGCCCCTGCCTCCGCACTTCCTATCGGCGCGAGACGTGTTGTATCAGAAATGCAGCCTATATCGGTCGATCCCAGTCTTCCCGGGTCAGGTCTACTCAACAGAGTTCTTGCAATCATGGCACCGTTTAACCCTGATGAGAATGAGAGATATGATGAGGAAATTTTGGATTTGACTGTCGAGGGGTTCATTGTTGTGTACGCTAAACTCTTCATGGATGAAGTTCACTGTTGATCGCTGCTTCCAGGACCGCTATCGACCACAAGGCGAAGAGGATGACAATCTTGAAGCCCAACAGAGGGTCCGTATCGGGGAAAACGGCAATCGTGGGAACGTTTGAATGGCAGGATGAGTGACGAGATGTTTGTTTTGGGGATCTCTCGAATGTTATTAAATAAATTTCAATAGTGTAACTCGAACCCAAGCTTTGGTATGTTCACTTGCACCCGCTTTAAATAACCACGGAGACTTCGTGGTTTGATTCTTCGTGTGGTACGTGGTACCTAACAAATTCAATATTCGTGGGAAAAAGATGAACTCAATCACCGCCTCACTCTTTGCTTGGCGAGACCTGTGTCATGACTGGACGACGAGCTCGGGGCCTCCACAAAGCCCGACTGGGTCCGACGTATAATATTCTCAATCAATAGAGACGAATTACTCTCCCTTTTCCCTTGTTCCTCTCCGTCTTGTCCCTCTGTCCTGTCCTTCTGTCTTCCATCCGAGCCTTCCCAACTGAGATAGAACCCTGTTTACAAACAGCTGCCGAACACTTGATGATGGCGTTACAGCCCTTGCTGTTCCTGATGGACATGACCTGTCCTAGGCTTTCAATGAGCGCTTTTTTTGTTCTCTCCTCCACCAATGCATGCTGGCAGCACCTTCGGCTATGGATTAACCTCTCACTCTATACTCTCCGCCCTCTTCACTTTCCTCACACTGTCCACCCTACTGCAACCAGTGTTTGCTGTGCCAAGGAATGTTACCATTGATGACCAAGGAGGAGACTCCACAACTGGGATCGTTCCGACCTATGCACCTCCGGCCTCCTGGGGAAACCAGGTTTGCTCGGGCTGCGCGATCCTTCCAGATCCCAACCAGCTGTTCAACCGCACGGCAATGTCAGCGACATTCAGGCCCTACAACGATATCACTCCCAACACGATAGACTTCGGCTTTAATGGCATGTCAACTTATTTCGGGTTCTCAGAGTGGTAACCCATCTGACTGACCTTCCGCTTGTCAACTAGGTACGGCCATCTATATATTCTTCACGTTATTCTACAACGAAGGACAAGGCGTCACTGTCAATACGGAATGCAATTTCACCCTCGACAACGAACATGTTGGGTTTTTCAACCACTCTGCAGACCCGACCCGGCCTGCTAAACAAGTTCGTGACTATCAATCTCTGGTATTCAGCAAAACAGGACTTGCACAAGAACCCCATCATATGAGGATATCGGTGTCCGACGTGAGCTACCAAGTATTCGTTAGCTTTGATTATGCTATCTATACGTGAGTGGCTCTCCGTTTTTCCCGGGCTGCGCATTTCTCACCCATGTGACCATACAACCAGGACTGACGTAGTCCTTGATATTCCTGAATCCCCCCGTGTTGATGGGCCCGTTGCAACACAGACCTCCAGCCCTTCCGCAGAGGACGCTTCGTCCACCACAACCAACCGTTCGGGTGTTTCCGCCGGAGTTATAGCTGGAGGTGTGATAGGCGGCCTTGCCGTCCTTACAGGATTTGCCATCCTCTTCTACTGCTACCGTCGCGACAGAAAACGCTACCGACGACCAAGCAGTCCAGGACCAACTATCCCGCGGGCGTTCTCAATGGAAACGTACACGAAATCTGACCGACACCGACATGAACCCTCTTCCTCACTCGCAGGTACCTCTGTGACCCCTTTTCTGGGCGTGTTAAGCCAGAGTTCACAGGATGGACGAAAACCCTCGATTTCTTCATCTGCTTTGCGTCCGGCACAGAGCTTCTCTACTCGGCCCAGTATGGAAGGATCCACATCCCCGCCGCAGTCACAGTCATCAAGTTCAGCGGGATCGCGTTCCGTGGAGCATCAAATTCGCGCAGCGAATAAACGTATGCGGAGCCTGCGGGCAGAGATGGCTTCCGCTAGCGGACCAACAGGCTCGAGAGTAACAGAGGAGTTGGTGGAGGAAGTGAAGAGCCTAAGGCAGGAGATTCAGGCGTTGAGACAGTTGCAGAGGCAACAGGCTCCGGAGCTGCCCCCCTACACCTTCGAATGAACTATGACCCCCCTCTACACACGGACAGATCGACACAAAAGGTGCAGTCGAAGGAGGTATGATATCTACTCTTTGGACTTCGTTTGACCATTAGAGGTCCTCTCACAGTGCCACTAACATTGTATAAATCATGTAGTAATGTTATCATTTGCATTTAATATTCATTGTAGTCATTGAGATAAGAAAGAACTGAATAAGATGCCGCTGTTCAAGAGAAGTAACTGAACGTGATGTTGCTTCACGAACTTGTTTCCCCGTCTTGTCCCAGCTGGCGAATCAAAGACAGCCAGCCGTCACGATGCGATGAGTCTAGCACCGGTACTCCAATCACTCCCGCAAGATCCGATTCTACCATCAGATCATTCACAGATTCGATCATCCTATAGACTATAGAGATATCATGATGGAATGATTTCAATCTGTTCATCGTCATGCTTGGCCACGGGAAAAACAGGTCGATGAGGCCTTGTACGCAAAGCCTCACGCGTTCCGCACGATTGAGACTTACATGTCTCGACGGGCTTTTGAGCCACTGGTCTAATTGGCCGATAAGCGTTGATATCATCAGGACCTTGGTCGAACTGGATGAATAGTTGCGTTCGTTCAAGCTGCGGGAGAGGTCCTGGATAAGCTTCCACACTCCTAGAATCTCGGAACGCGTAAAGGTGCTACTGTTCCGGAACTCGGCAATTAGGCAGTGCAGGAACTCGTGGATCATCTCTATTCTTGTTGTAAATATACCATAAGGCCGTAAAAGTGACTCGAGGTAGCTTACCCTCAGAGTAACTACGTATGTCTTGTATAGGCCATTCGAGGTAGGGTCGGAGTCTCCAGTGCTCTGAGCTATTCATGAGGCGAACAATATGTTCGAGCTGATAGATCGCCGACTCGGGGTGTATCTGGCGGTGGATTTCGTGAAAATATGCTAGGACTAGATCTCGTTTGAGCTCGCTATGGGGCTGAAGAAACCGACGTTCTCCAGTATACGATCTGAGTAGCTGAGGTCTAAGCATTGAGCTCAATCGCTGGTCCACACGAGAGTCCAAGGCGCCAACAACACGAGCCGCCGTAGGCAATGAAACGTCCAGCAAGCAGTGGTGTATCGCATGCACAGCATCTGCGTTCTGTTTGAAGTTTTGAATGATCCAGGTGAGGCCAATAGAGAGGTCGTCAGGTTTTCCTTGGTGGGGCTGCTGGTGTTTTTGAGGTTCCACTTCCCGCCTTGCTTGTTGCCATACCAAGTCATATTCGTTCCAACTACCACAATGCATGAAAGAGCGAAGAGTCCGACAACATTGTTTGGCCCTTGGAACAACCCAAGAGAAGGGTCTAAGGCCCTTGATGGTGAATAGAGCCAATCGGCAGAAGATCCACGACTGCGGGGATTTATAGGCGCACTGTCGTAGGCAACGGCCACCGTTCCATAGAAGTTGGAACGCTGGCAGCATCGTGGTCGCGAACAGGAAGATCAGAAGAAAGCTGATGGCAACAGTGATGGGAATTGCCACTCGATGGTCCAGCGACCAAAGGAGGTCAATGACGCCGATGAAAAATAGCACGAGCGCGATTTGGAGCATCAATGGCAGTGATGACAGGATATTTGGCACTTTCCACGCGATCAGACCTTCGAAACGCATTTGTCTGAGTGATATGGCATCGGCGTGGGGTAAGGCTGCATCGTGTTGGTATTCCCGGACCCATTGCATGCACAGGATCCCGACGAGTACAGTGGCCAGACTAAGGGTGAGGCTGAGGAACCAGCATATATTGATCCTTTCCGCTGCCGACAACCATCCGGCTTCATCGTTTGACGGGCCAGCCGAAGGGATGATCCCTCCAACAGTGCGCTCACTGCCCAGCTGCGCGTATATCTGGTGCAGTAATTGGTTGGTCATGTCGGTCGGATCTGGCCGCAGCCACTGGTAAGATTCGATGATGAAGGCAGTGACGACGGCAGAGAAAAGACCAGCCTGTGAAAAACGATAAGCGCTTGGATTTATCGACTTGTATGAGACATACGAAAATAAGAAGCTTGTCGACCTCCTCTGTCCACATTCCACATAAATCCTTGTCATACTTTTGTATCAGGCCATAACAAGTTTGCCAATGTTCTCCCCGACCGGGCACTGGGTATTTGTAAGGCGTGTTGGGCAGCCACGTTTTCTGGCTGGATGGCTATGTAAGATAATATAAATTCAAAATTTGGAACAAATATATGCCAGGCAGGGTGTGGCTACGCACAGAACTTGAGGAATATGTACCGAGCCTGGGAACGATCGGACGCCGCGAAGTGGTATCATCTGATGCCACATTTTGAACCAAGGTCGTTTCAGAAGTCTGGCTTAGTTTTGAGGGCGGGGCCAAAGGAGTTGGAGGAGACTTTGACCCGTGTGAACACCTGAACGTTGTGTGGAAGGAAAAAAACACACAGAATTCGAGAAGCTGGCCTCTTCCGGTCCGTATGTTAGAGGAGACGCCATTTCAGGACTGTCGCCGCCAATAGCCATCAAGGTCAAGGAACTATAAGAGGCCAAGGGACATTCAATGCGAACAGTTGCTCAAGCAAAGGGTGTTTTCCATGTCATGTACTAAATCTTTCCCCTACCAGCCGTCAACGCCGTCGGCGCCTAAGTCAGCAATTCAATACATAAATATGTAATGACATCAAACCTGGCCGCGACGGGGGCCTTGATGGTACGTGCCGGTACGTGCCGGTCGTCTTTTACGTGAATAAAGGATTAGACTGCTAGAGGCACTCACAGTAGGTACCCACCCGAGTCAAGCCTTTATCGATATCCTCGGCCCAACTCGTTGGAGGTCATGCACATATGGTAGTCGTGTGCCAGAAGTGATCATACCAACTGAGCTAGAAAAACATCCTTCCTTTGCCTGGCCATGATGATAGGTAATCATGACTCAGGATCAAGGTCAGTAGGGAATGTCCATGAAAGCCGGCTGCAACAGTGTGAAATCGGAGGCTCGTAGACAGCGAGGCGAGCGAGACAGGTGAGTGCAGTGGTGATGCAATCAAAAGATCCGCCATCGTGTTGCTTCCCAACCACGCCGCCTCCCCCCCCCTGCAACCGCCTGCAACTGGGCGGCCTCTGAATTTCCATGAAACCCGTTCTACGTCTCCTATTGTGTTACCAAATCCTGTGTCTCCCAGGTGTTCAACTCCATTTTTAAGCCAAACACCTAGACTCGCACAGTCGGTCCTCAGCATTCGTCTCGATGCGTTCTTGACAACCTTGATCCCCAGCCATTATGGGTGCTTCACACTACAGGTTCAGGCTACCGAAAGGGCCAGGCGCTCTTATCCTCACCCTCCTTTACCTTGCATTCCTTTTCGAGAGGTCGATGGCCGTGATTGTGAATAGGACGATAGATGATGTATTTGGGGATTCAGAAACACAGCGTCGACCGGTTTTCCTGCCTGCAACGCCAGGCGTCTGGAAAGACCAGAGGTGCTCGGATTGCGCTATTCGCCCTGACACGAACCGAGCGTTTCGAGGCACGTATACGTCTGCAACATACGCGCCCGAAATCGGACCCGTTAATGTGACTATGGAATTCAATGGTGTGTTGATCATTCATTCAGCACATCTATGAATTCACACCTCGTGCAGGGACAGCTATATACATCTTCTTTATCCTAGCAAACAACGCTGGTGCCGGTATCACCAGCCTCACTAACTGTGTATTCAAATTAGATGGTAGAACTGTTGGAACCTTCCAACATCAGCCGGACTTGACAACGGAGGATATTGAATACAACTTCCTTGCCTTCTCAAAGACAGATATTCCGCCTGGGCAGCATCAGTTCGTGGCTGCTACTGAGGGCCTTGGATTCCATGCATACATCAATTTTGACTATGCCATCTATACGTGAGTGTTCTTTTTTTTTTTTTTTTTCCTTTTTTCCCCTCTTTTTTGTTAAATCGTTGAACACAGCTACAACAACGATTCCATAGCCTCAAGTGCGGTATCGTCGTTGGTTTATGCAACCTCTTCCATATCCACTACACAACACCAGGCCACCTCGAGTTCTTCGCACCCCGCGACTGTAGATAATCGTGGTTCAAACGCAGGCGCTATAGCTGGAGGTACCATCGGAGGTTTCGCTTGTCTCGCGATAATTGCCATCCTCTACTGGTCCTACATTCGCCGTTCAAGAAAGGTTCGCCGCATCGACTTACTTGGGTCGACAGACGATCTTCCAAGTTCCGGAGACCGCGGCTTGCTGGGACCTCTATCTCGAAGCGGTACAATCCACACTTTCGCCGCAACAGCCATACCCTCTACCAGCGCTCCATCGCAGACTCCAAGACGCTCTTCCGCTGACCCGGCTAGGAGGCCTCATGTGACTAACCATGCGTCCACTTATAATCCATCCTCCACGGCAGTTTATGATACCAGAGTAATGCAGGGCCCACACGCTCCCCTTCGCATTACAAATCCAGATCCTCAGGCTCAAGAGGATATCAGCACTATGCAAGAGATGGCATTGAGGAGAGAATTGGCAATAATGAAGGAGGAGATCAACAGTCTCCGGGCAGATTTGGAGTCTAAGGGGGAGGCTTTGCCCAGCGGCAACGCTATCCGGGGGCTTTCGGCCACAGATTTGGATAATGAACGGACTAGTCAACAAACGCGCCAAATGGCAACTATTTCGGAGTTGAAGGAACAGACTCAGCTATTGACGGAACGAATCGAGTATCTGCAAGCCCAACAATCACCCCCTTTGGCTCAAGGTCTATCCAGCGAGTCTCCTCCTGGTTATACTCCAACAGTGACCAATATCCTTGGTCTTCCATTTGTCCCAGATCGGAAGAAGTCGTGACGCTTCGTCGGTTTGTATACGATCTCTGTATGAAAACTCATCTAAAACTCTGGACAGACTTCGTTTGGCTGTATATCTTCATAGGTATATCATTGTTTGAATCTGTACCGCATTATAGTACATGATTGAGTTACAACGAACGTCACAAACCCCAGGCTTCCGGATCTGGTGTGTTGAAGATATATCGAATTTGCGCTGTGCACTGACCCAACTTAAGAGGAGACGTCGTTGAGCAGAGGTTGTGGTATATTCGATGATCGGCCACGGAGGCAAGCCAACGCCTAGTAAGTTTGATCCTTCTGGGACACTTCTGCCTAGAACGATGGAGGTAAGGCCCAAGACGGTGTGCAGTTATGGGCCAATCTACAAGCTGACCCTCTCCGTTTGTATCACCCATGGAATCAATGTTCCCGTGTTCCTCATGACCCTCCTAGTAATCCATATTTTATTCCGGTGGCGTGGCACTCATCACGGCCTTTCGTTTTGTACCACGCCTCGAAATTGATGAGTAGTGCGGCGACTACCTATCAGTGGTATTAGACAATAAAAATGCTCGCGGCCCGGCACTTTCATTATAGCCCTTTTTGTCTCCTTTTTCTTTGTGTCCATAAAGTTTGCGTTATCATGCTCGACAACAAGATTGAGGATCGGGCGTTGAAGGGCTTCGAGCAGATATTCATGTTTCCGCCGGTTTCGTTCCTGGCCCAGAGGTTACTAGTCATAGAGTTATTTGCATGGGAGAATTGGTACGGTTGGCTTGAAGCGGTGAAAAGCTCTTGGTATGGTGAAATAGAATTCTCAAGGAAATATCTCAGATAATTGCTCGAAATAATCACAAAAGGAGCATCTTCTAGCCACATGGAAGACGGTCCCGTTAGCGTTGTGTCCCAAGGCTGTTCCCCAGGTCCCCCCTTCCCCAATGTCCTGGCAGCTGATTCGCAGCAACAGAGCAGTGCAGTCCGTCGCGAAGTGGGCTCACCTGCTCAAAATTCATAGTGATATTCGATGACCAGGCAAGTCCGTTCTTCATAACCAAGCCAGAATATTTCCGTAATCTTCGGAGTACCCCGGTGAGATAATCATAGCTAGAACAATGGTTTAAAACCTACTTGGGGTTCGAAACACTCCCCTGTGTCGTCTATAATATCTTGGGGTCCACCATCATGGTGGTGGAGGGATATGAAGCAATATCTGTCTTCTGTTCCTTTCTGGGGCTGGCTTTAAAGTCTTGAAAAGCGTGCAAAGGTAGAGCTTACCACAGCATTGGGATCTTTGGCGAACTTTGGATAGCATTTCTGAAGAAGTTGGTGATCCGTCTCACAGTTGGGCGCCAACCTCACTAGCCCTTCGTTTTGATCACTCTTCCACACGCGTTAGACCAGGAAAGCTACTGGAGTTAAACACCCACCAAGCTAACAATCCACTTGATCATCTCCCTACATTGTCTGGTACCCGCGTGAAACTTTCTGAGATGACAGAAGTTGAGTTGCCGTAGTTCTTCCATTACCGTTGGAAGATCCTGGGTATCGACGTGTTTGCATGTGTCCCAGCACCAAGACTGAGCAAAGGTTTCTAGCCTAGGATGGAATGGATATGGATCGTCCGGGTAACCCTTGTGGGATCCGGGCCATTCTGCCTTTGGTAGCGAAGAGCCATGGCAGGTTGCGGTTCCGTCTAGCATTAAATCAATCAAAGTTGCAATTGCGCTATCTCGTCGCCAACGGTCAAATGGCGTACCTTCAGCCTCCAACTTGCAATGACGCTGCAGCCAGTAATTATACCACCTGATGCAGTGAATGGCGATATCACATCTTGCATAATTCTCTTGAAGGGAATAGTTCCCGGAACGCTCAGGTTGTCGAAGGTAGCTGACAAATGATGAATGATAAAACCGTATGCCTCGATCGTGAGCCTCCTTAGCGGAGGGAACATCAATAACTGAGCGTAGTGGGTCAAGCGCAGCATAGAAGGGGCCGCGACGTATACAAAGAAAGTTTGCAACATCCCGAGCGCTGAGGTTACTCTCGGGATAAAGGACATGGAAGGAAAGAATGCGCGTAGTAGTATTGAAGATCTCGGGGTTAATAGCGGATAGTATCCGTCCGTAAAGTGCGTCGAGCGGATGAAGCGGATTGGTTTGCATAGTGGGAAGTGGGCAACGCATGTATTCCATGAATTTTTCAAGCTGGGTGTCCGGACTTTTGACTCCTTCATCATCGATGAATCTAAGAGCAGCTGAGGCGAGGGCGAAGAGTCCACCAGCTGCTTCTGCGATCCGTCCTAGTTGTTCTTCTGATGGCCAGGCCTCCTCCATGCCCAACATATCTGCGTATCGCTCCCGGATGTCGTGGAAGCCGGCTTCCAGCATACGGCGGACATCTTCTTTAGCCCGATCGTCATCGACAGACAACCGGTCACGTATGCAGGTAATCGTAGAGGTGAGGCTGCTAAATTGCCTTTCGGGGCGAGTGGTGACCATCCAAAGAAGAGGCAATCCCCGATTCTGTTGAGCGAAATTATGAATCAGCTTTATGACCTGGCACTGCTCCGCCTCGTTCCTACACTCTCCCAGTCCATCCAGAATAATTAACAGGGGATTCCTTGCACTGAACCATCCTTGTTCCAGCAGAATTGCAAATGGCTTGGTGATCAGTTCCGCAAACTGGTCGTCGATCTCCATATCCAGGATCGTGGGATCTCTTTCCAACTGCTGAAGGATAATCTGCTTGTACTCTGGGTAGAAGAGTTGGAGTTGGTATGCAAGAGTGGGTATGATAGAGCGTGGATCATCCTGGTAGGAAACAAAAAAGACCGCGCCAAGTCGGCTAATTCTTCGAGTATCCTCCCCAATAGTTTGAGCGATGGCCGACTTTCCCACGCCGGCAGGTCCTTCAATCCAGAAAATGCCAGAGTCTTGTTCTTTAGCATTTTGCAACCACCACAAAATCCTCTCCCTGAGATCTCTGCGAGTTTTCGCATGACATCTTGGCAGCGGACGTCGGTCTGGAGAGTATAGACTAGCCCTATCAATATTTTTGCCTTTGAAGAGCCGGAGAACTACCATTCATACAGTCCTAAGTCAACCTCAATGAAACGGCTGGCGGAGGTGGCACATACCCTCTCTTGCACCACTGGAGTGGTCTATCTGAGTGAGATGCTGGATGGTGAAGTAGCTAGAATAAGCGAAGGGGCCTGTTATCGTTGCACCATGAGCCTGTTGTGATCAGTTAGTGGTAGATCCACTGCGGAAAAATGGTGTCGACTACGAACCCCAGGTACCACCATGCTGTCGAATCACTATGTTTGACGCCTAGTCAAGTCTTGAAATCCGAGTGCTACGAGGTAGACTAGAATAGATCCGGGCTAATGGGATACAGTTGCAAAAGCAAGGCGGGGGTTGGAATCCAAGACGGGGGCTCGGCGATGGCCGTGAGGCCTGGCAGTATTCACAATGTCTTAGGGCATGGGCGCCTGAGTTTAGGATGATTAACCTCGAATCGTCCGCTTGTTAAGTTGTTGTTGCTATCGTCACTGGTGTGCAGCCTAGTGATTTAAGTACTTATGGTTCAGATGCGTAAGTATCAATTACAGGGCCATTTCAACTGAAGCAAGGAAAACGGCGAACCAGCCAGTCTCGCCTTGATGAAGCGCCGTATTATGTAATACCTAGGCCAATACTGCCAGGAGTCATCAAGGGGTCGACCCTTCCACTGCATTACCTCCGTCCGCCATGAGCACTCGCTCAACTGGGAAATCTAAGTTTGATATTCTCGGACGCATTGTACGCCGGCGACACGGTGACTCCGACGAACATGATCGGCTAGAATGGTCCCCAAAGGGTAGAGGTGAGCATGCAACAAAAACCAGTGGCCGCTAGCCACACTGATTTCACCACTGTACTGAATCGATGTCTAAACCAAGGAAACCCAAGGGAGAATCTGCAACTAGAGAGCTCGCAGCTACATGACTTCTCCCCCAATGCCCGGAGTCTTACCCTACTAAATTCAACGTCAGTCGAACCTGTCAGCGTGACAAGGAGGAATATAGGTGAGCCCTATCCCAGACTTGAGTCGCCGCAGGCAAAATACTGACGAATCTACTAGAATCCAGTGAAATACTGCGGCAGCTCGTACCGCACACAATGCCTGACTCCGCGATGGATTCTAGCGCTCGAGATCCACCTCCCAGTTGCCACCCTGGAACTCGAGTTCGGATCAGGCGTAAGCTGGAAACCTGGCTGGATGACCACAAACGACAATGGAACATGATATGGCTTTACGGCCCCGCTGGTACGGGAAAATACGCGGTCGCACAAACCTTCGCCGAGCACTGTTGTGACAAGGGTCGTCTCGGAGCCGCCGCCTTCTTCTCCAGGCTAAATGGTCAAAATAAATTGGATTTCGTCGTTCCCACCATCGCATACCAGCTCGCTGTCCGCTTCCCCGAATACAAGTCCATCCTGACTGACCAAATTGCCGACGACCCTCAGCTATTGACAAAGGCGCGGCGAGTCCAGTTCAAGAGGCTTATCATTGACCCTTTCCTTGTCCTAGTGAGGCAAGGGCGCCAGCGCATCGAAGAACCTTTCGTCATTATCCTTGATGGCCTCGACGAATGCGAAAGGGGAACAGTCCAGTGCGAGATGGTCAAAATGATCAACGACGCCGCCCAATTGGAGAATCTTCCCTTCCTCTGGCTGATCTGCAGCCGGTCGGAGGCACACCTCAAATATGCATTCGCGAGGGCTGCGTCGTGCGAGCACGAGGAGCTCTTGATCGATGCAGAGTGTCGATATGATGTCGAACTATATCTGCAGGATGGGCTCGCAGCAATACGGGCCGAATTTGAGGACGTTACACCTTCGCCTTGGCCCTCCGAGGACCAGTTCAGGAAGCTTTTGAGGGCCGTTTCTGGTCTGTTCGTTCTTGCTTCAGCCTGTCTCAGCTACATTGGCAACCCTTCGTACGCGAACCCGGTCGATCAACTAGATATCTTGCTATCTTTTTTGAACCACGCAAGAGTTAAGATGGGCAATCCTTTGGCAACTCTTGATCTGCTCTACATACAGATTCTCTCGAATGTACCGGATGAAATCTTCCCCACCACCCGTCGTATCCTCGCCTATCTTATCTACACACCCTCATATGTTAAGCGTGCAAGGCTGTCTTCCGTGCAGGCACTTTGTAGCTTCATGCACATTGACCCAGGCGTGCTCTACGGCGCCTTGCGGAACCTCCATTCTGTGATTGAGGTACCTGTTTCTAAGGAGGCCTCTAAAACACAGATGCGCTTCTACCATGCGTCGTTTCAGGACTTTCTATTGGATGCCAGCCGTTCAGGGGAGTACGCTGTTGATAAGCAAGCAGCAATG
Organism: Podaxis mareebaensis; assembly: GCA_018524725.1. NCBI lineage: Eukaryota > Fungi > Basidiomycota > Agaricomycetes > Agaricales > Agaricaceae > Podaxis > Podaxis mareebaensis. The sequence goes on along the minus strand of JAEUWP010000562.1, from coordinate 93,853 downwards.
GTCGACATCGCAGAATCGTGCCAGAGGTCGCATGAGACTGACGTAACGCGCTTCCTGAACCCATTCGTTCATCCACAGGACTCTTTCCAACACTACATATCTTACCTTCCTCCGGAGCTTCTTTGCAGGATACTCACCCTCTCTTTATCCGATTCCGCTTTTGATCGGTATGCGATATTGGATCATGGAGATATCAATGTGACATTGGCTACATCTATGATGACAACCCCCCTTACTGTCAGCGCCGTCTGCCGGTATTGGCGAAATGTTGCTTTCCGCGAGCCGAGACTCTGGAACACCGTTTACCTTGTCGCCTGTCCACACAAGGCGGAAATACAGGCGAACTTACTTCGAGAATGGCTTCTCCGTTCGGGCGATCTCCCTCTCACCATTGAGATTGACTGTTCCGAACAACCCGGCAGACAATGGTCTAAGGCGTACCTACATGAAACTATGACCTTGCTGCTGGCTATATTTCCCTACAGCACCCGTTGTAGAACATTCCGCACCCGTCTACCACCCTCATGTCTCCTTCCCCCCTCACAGTGCCATATTCCCGATCCTGAGTTCGCTAACTTGACTACACTCAGCATCGTCCCCGATATGGTTACAGATAAAGAGGGCGATGAAGAAACATCTGTCATAGCTCTATTCCAACACGCCAGAAATCTGCAGCATGTAGAGATCCGCGAAATCGACTTTGAACGGCTTACCATTTCCTGGGCAAACGTCGTCAAAGTGAGGACTACCTCCGTCTCACTGGACAACTGCCTCAGAGTCCTTCGAGCCGCTCCAAACGTTGAATATTGCGCTTTCGAGGGCATCCTTCGTCCCAAGAAAACACCCCATATGGAACCCATTGTTTTGTCCCAGTTGAACTTTCTACACCTATACTTTGGACAAGTAGACTCTTCTCAAGATCTCATCACTCGGATTATCATTGCACCCAATCTCAAAATCCTGGAATATGTCACCCAGGACGGGGATGATTTCCCTGTGCAGGATTTTATCTCATGTATGCAGCGGTCACGGTGCAATCTCACTGTCCTGCACATCATAAAGCCCCGGATGACAGCTGCAGATGTTTATCGGTGTTTGTCCCAAGTATCCAGGTCTCTCGAGCACCTGAATTTGCAGCTCCTGTCCAACGTGAATGGGCAGATCGTGACGTACAAACCTCCCCGGAACCTTTTGGCCCCTTTTTTTCCAAGGCTGGAAAGTTCCATATTTTCCGGTCCGATCACGGCCATCTATCAGCTGTTTAGCACCACGTTGGACTTGGGCTTTGACTCTAACTTGGACCTGGGACGGCAATTGCTCGCCCAGACAAAGCTCACTGAAGCGGAATTCAATTCCTCTATGCGGCAAACACTCCCAGTCTGCCATGTCAACACGCGCGAGAAGCTCACAAAAAGGATCATGACTTGGGTGGCCGAGAGGGGTACGAATTGTAGCATATTTTGGATCATTGGTCCTGCTGGCATTGGAAAGTCGACCATTTCCCAGACTGTCGAGAAATGCTCCTACAATCTAGGCGTTCTTGGTGCTAGTCTCCTTTTCTCCAAGGAAAATGGTTGCAACACCGTGCATGGGATAATCCTTTCCATTGTCTATCAGCTTTACATCCGCAACTCCCAGTACCAACGGCTTATCTCCCAAATACTTGCTGATAACCCATCAATTCTGGAGATGGATCTACCGTCTCAGTTCAACAGGCTCATCGCTGAACCTTTCGTCAAGTTACGAGTGGAGAAGACACTTGCGGTCGAGAAACCTATTCTGGTAATTCTTGACGGATTAGACGAATATACCGATGAAAATGCCCGACGCAGATTTCTTGAGCTTGTTATCGAGCACGCAAATTCCGATTCCCCGCTCCTATGGATGATCACTACTCGCTTCGAGCCCTGTTCGGAAGAAATGTTGGCAAAGGAAGATTTTCGCAGGAATTGCAAGTGCGAGAAGTTATCCATTGACGATGCCGAAGCCCGGCTGGACGTTTCCCGCTTCCTTCGCGACAGCTTTGAGGGTATCAGGGAGCGTCATTCGAACGTATTTAGCCCCGAGGAGGCATGGCCTTCAAAACTACAGCTGAGGCAGCTCACGGAAGAGGCGTCCGGATCTTTCGCCTTCGCTTCATCTATTCTCAGCTATGTTAATCAGTCCAATGGTAAAAACCCAAGGGACCTACTCGAAACTTGTATCAGCTTCCTTTATGGTGCACGTATTCTGGCACCACCCGAGGGGAACCCTTTGCAGGGAGTCGATCTGCTCTACACACAACTGCTTTCTGGCATCCATCCTGACACCCGTTCGACTACGTTCTGCATCCTCGCGTGCTGCGCGCTCTTACCAGATGGCAACTTCACGGCACAGGACGTGGCAAGCTTTCTTGGTATTGATTGCAAGACCTTCTACCAAGCCCTTAATGGATTACACTCTGTGCTGGACATACCTGATCTTTCCGAGGCGCATCTTCGGCACGTACAGTTCTATCACTCCTCGTTCAAAAGTTTTCTCCGAAATCCATATCGTCTCGGACACATGGCAACGCACATGGCAGAAGCTCAACGTGATGTCGTGATCAAATGCATCCAGTGGTACAACCGATCCCTTCATCGTAAACATGAGCACACTGGTATGGTACAGCGTTATGTTCTCCCCCGATACAGCAGCTCACGAGCGATATGTTAACTTCAGATACCTTGAACGCCGGGGTATGGGGCCCAGGACTACTAGTGCAGCTACAATGGCCATATGACAAGCAGGAAGACTTCGACTCTTTTTGCTCCAAGGTTGATGTTCTGATGAGGATGGAATGCTGGGCACAATGCGCTCAGGTGAAGAACCATGAACATGTGAATGCAGTGATCGCAGCCCTCCAAGACTTCGCTTTCTGCTGCCTCCAGCAATCAGACATACGTCCAGCCTATATATTCGACGAACTGATCACGTGGCTTCTGGACCTGGTATGTCTCGGTAACGCACGATAACCCAAATGCTTAACGTTCAACCGACAGAAACACCTGAATCAAGACATCATCCGAACTTCACCCGCTTCAGTGGTGGATCGCCAACTATCAAAGAAATATGATGGACCTTGGCTTGATTACTCCCCGAACGTAGGTTCATCTTTCCGTCTTGTCAATTGCATACTTGAACCATCCAAAGCATGCAGGACAATACTATATCGTTTCCTTGCACCACTCTGAAGCGCCCCCTAAGTCACTAGAAATCATGACAGAAGCTGGGTATGACCGTAATCGATTCTCTCTTGAATTGCGCAGGTGTTGACTTTGCGGAAAGACCAGGAAAGCAACGAATTTGCGTTGAACGCACAAGAACGGGAATGTTTTGGCTAGGCCACGGCGAACGTGCCTGTCTGGTCATCGCATATGAAGAGAACAAGAAGAAATTGTAATGAGGGATGAATTGATATAACCGAAACGACGAAGGACCCAAGGTCAACGGTAGGATGCGATAAGATCCTCGAAGAAATGAGGAAATCTCGAAAGTTGCTCGAAGTTATGGACACACAACTACGAAACGTGCTATTTCCGTGATCTATCCTCCATGTATTACAACGTCGATACCAGTTGATAACAGTGCTCCTGATGTTGAATTAGTCTGTAATATGTAGTACGCTTGATGTGTTTGGTTAAGCCATGGTTTCTGGAAACTGAAGCAGACTAGCGAAGTTCCGGGTTAATGTGCGATACAGTTGGAGTCTACACCTGCCAGTGATGGCCCTGTAAGGTTTAAGGCGTTTAAGGTGTGACGGTACCCTACCGTCTACGGCATAGGTGCCTAGACCCAGGACAAATGTCCTCAAACCGTTCGTTCGCTGTTACCATCTTCGTTAGTATGCAACAGGGTAATTCAAGCAGATAGTGAAGAGCCTGCAGCACAAATTTACACCATTGCCGTCTCAAACGTCAGTGCTACCTGAAGGAAAGTTCTCATTTCAGCTCATTGAATATCACTTCACACCAGCAAATAACACAAGGGGTCGAAATACCACATCCCAAAAAAATAAAACCCCTTCAAACCCCTCTCACTCCAGGTCCTCACTCAAACTCAGTCTTAACCCACCCCTCCTCAACACCTCTCACACCAACTCCAAAATCCCACACACAAATCCTCAAATCCTCCCCACACGATACGACCTTACTCCGATCCGCAGCAACGCAAAATATCTTCCCCGTATGCCCACCCGTCAAGTCCGCTACAAGGGCACCAGTAGACCGGAGCCATATTTTCACTGAGAGGTCATAGGACCCCGTGACGACGAAATCCGGAGTGAGGGACACACTGCGTACAAGGTCAGCATGGGCAGGTGGAGGTGTATGTGGTGGGCCGTTAAATCGTCGGTGGTGGTGCATGGGGTGTAGGTGAGGTGAGGTGAAGGGAGGTGGAAGATTGCGGTGAAGAGTGGCATTGGAGTTGACGTTGTCAGTCGAGTTAGTGTTTGAGATCAAGGACGATGTAGAATAGGATGAAGATGAAGATGTTGAATACGAAATGGGTTGGACTGCCGTACTTCCACACATCTGGCACATACACGTCACGTACTCAGTCATGCCCCCATACGGCGGTGCTGTATGCCCATGGCTATGAGGGAAGAACGGTGACTGGACCATGTTGGCAATGCCTGGTAACAGAGTGTTCCCGAGTCCGAATCCGAGTGGTGGTGTATCGTACTCTGGTGATGTTGACCACCCCTGCGAAGTGTTCATATCAACGAGACGGATGTGCTTGTCGGAGGAGCCAGAGACAATATATGGCAGTTTGAAGTCTATGGACGCAATCCTGTGGGTTTACCCATACCATTTATCAATAAGCCCAAGCTTGATTTTAGTACAAGAGAGAAAGGGAGACGGACCCGCGAGTATGGTGGTCTTCAAATGTCCGCACCAGCTTCCCAGTCCTGACATCCCAAACGTTCATCGACCGATCTCCAGAGCCCGAAACTACAAAATTCTTGGAGAGCGAGATGGCATTGATCGCTGCCCGGTGCCCTCCAAGCACATGTTGTAGCTCCAAACCAGGGAACGAATACACCCTCACGGTCCGATCTAAACATTATCATTGGGGTGTAAGCGCATAACCACCTAGACATACGCATAAACACATACCTTTCGAACACGAAACCAACCTCTCATCATCAAACCTCACACAAAGCACACTATCCGCATGATCCCTCAAAACCTTCACGACCTCGCTCCCAGGACTACCGCCCCTCGACTCCAGATCCCACACAACCACTCTCCAGTCACTCCCTGCACTCGCCAACTTTCCATTGCGCGCACACAAACTCAATACGCTCTCCGTATGCACGCCCTCCAAAACTCTCTCGACCTCCCCTGTCTTCAGATTCCACTCCCTGATGGTCTTGTCCCTGGACCCTGTAAAGATTACTTGACGGTTGTTGGAAGGGTAGGTGTATAACTGGACGCAGTAAATCATGTTCATGTGTCCATTGGCGGGTGTTCCCCGGGTTTGGATGACGGAGAGACGATAGCGGGATGTCAGGAATCTGTTGAGGAGGTGGACATGCGTGCGGTAGAGGAGTTTGTAATTTGGTTTAAGGACGAGGGAGGGATCAAGAGCTGGTGGTGCGGAGTATCGGTCGAAAGCAGATCGGGTGCGGAGTATAGGTGTGGGTTGGTGTTGGGTGTGTTGGTAGGGGAGATATGTCGCTTCCCTTGACCTTGACCCAGAGCCAGACGCAGAAGTCATACTAGACGAAGACCCCTGCGATGGAACTCGGATCATCGAAAGCGAAGCGAACCCAGAGTCCATCTCATTCATAAACGACTCGTCCTGGCCTCCCGCACCAGCGCCCTCATCGTCCGACCCACCCATCCCCTCGTCATCGTCATCGTTACCCACCCTCGGTACCCCACCCACCTCTCGATCAACACCGCCTCTCGCATCGAGCCCACTCGGTCTCACCGGTTGGCGCCATTCCCAACCTTGTGCAGTACACAATGCTTTCCAGAGGCCCTGGTCGTTCGCGAGAACATTCCAGCGCCGGCTAACGAGGGAGCAGGTGAGAAGGGTATATGGTGGAAGGTGCGAGAATATTTGAAGAGCGACTTCGGTTGGAAGGGACTATATGCGCGCAGGATTATGAGCGTGATGGGAAACGAGAGGGCAGAACAAGCAAGGTACGCACACCAACGACGTCGAATTGGAGCAGGGGTGCTATACGTCTTTGTAGAGACGAGAGCTGGGTTCTAGGCATGGAGGAGAGAATCTGGTACATAAAATCTAGCAACGCCAGGCCCGTTTGTTAATGCATCGCCTTTGATGAAGAAGGAAGAACTTACCTTCCCGTTCTTGGACTGTCCCAAGCTGGCTGATGATTTGGCTCACGGCGGGGAACTTGCCCTTTGCCAGTGAGCTGGGCTTGAGTCCAATGATACCGTCGCTGACGGAATGGACGAGGGACGTGGCTTTATGTCTTCGTGGCATGCTTAGAGTCGCAGAAGCAGGTGGAGAGGAGGAGGATGAAGGAAGAGAGGGCGTAGTTAGAGTGACAAGATAGTCGGGCTTATCTGGAACGACCTGACCAAGATTGTGTGTCTCTGGTTCAAGAGCCTGCAACGTGTTCGGTTCTTTGTCCATAGGAGTGGTACTGTAACTGTACTGCAGTGGTCGACAGAGCAACTTCCCGATCAATACACCCCTCGGTCCGATCCGTACGCATCTATCTTTTTTATACAACAACTCCCAGAGCTGTACATACACAATACATTCCAGTCACCGTCGTTCGCTCGGCAAACTCGTCAACCTCCGCGAATTACGCCGTGGCTCCTCCGTACTCCCATCCGACGGTCTATCAAAACACTCAAGTGGCACCATCCCAATTTCACCACCCATTGTCATGCACTCTGCCCATCCATCGTCAAAGTCTTGCAGCACCTTCAACTTTTCCCCAGGCATTATCGACAGTTCATCAGGCAGTGCAGGCACAAATGACCGCACAACAGCAACCGTATACAGCACAGGCACCTGTGACGGTGGTACCGCAGGGCCAGCGCTATTCATCCCCGAATCCGATCCATACGCAGACGGCAACGGCTGAGGCAATCCTAATCCCAAAGTCGACGTCGGACTCTTCCCACTCCCGAATCCAGCCCCAGTCCCGGTGCTTGCCACAGTCACATTCTGCCCAACAAACCCCATACTCGCACCAAGCCCCTGTCCATTGATCGTCGACTCGGGATTATACTCATACGGCGTCGGCTCCAAACTACTCTTTTCCTTCCCTTTTCCCATTCCAAATCCCAGTCCCCTAGACCCAGTCCACATCCCTCTCAATTTCAATCGATTCTTCACCGTGTGCTTGCGCAGGCCAAAGATGATTGCTATAACGAGCACAATGAGACACCCAATCACGATTCCGGCTATTGCCCCGGATGATAGTTTAGGGTTGTCGTCCGAGTTTCCGGTATCAGTATCAGAAATATTTGGGACTGACACTGATGTGGGAGGCGGGGCAGTCGTACTCGGTGGTGATAGGATAGTAGGCACAGGGTTCGAGACTGCGGAAGATGACAATTCCAGGCTTGGTGAGGGTGAAGGCGGGAGCGGTTCTTCGCTCGTCGACAAATCCAAAGGTGTACTCGGCGAGAGGGGAGGAACGGATGTAGTCATAGTAAGTGGCAGTGGTGTCGTGGTTGGTGGTGTGTCAGGGCTTGAAAGTGTCCCAATGGGTGTACTGTCCGGGCCATGGATAATAGTCACCGTAAATGTGAGCGGCCCAGTAAGCGTTCCATCCTGAAGTTGTCTCTCATCCACCTTTCTCGCCGCCACACCCTCTTCCCTCCTCCCAACCCTGAACCCCTCCCTCTCTGACCGCTTATGAATTCCTCTTCTAGTATACTTGCTATGCATCACCGCGAGTGCACAGGTGTAGATGTCGATGTCGATGTAATAGCCAAAGCCAGTCTCCAATAGAAGTACTGTCTAATCACCAGGACTAGACCAACGACGCTCGTCGTGCCAAAACCAAGAAAACCCAACCAAAAAGAAAAAGCAAGCGAATGGAATGTGAGAGACGGTGGCGATATATGGAATAAAAATGACAATGACAGGGAGACTAATAACACATCGATGGATGGGGTGTTGGAAGAGATGGAACAATTGACCGTTGCTCTTGTTACAAGAACCGAACAAATGTTCTTTATTTTTGGCAGAACGTTCTCACGGATTTTAAATCATTGCTGGCCAATCACAATGTACGCCTAAATGAATTGACAAAATTAATTGACATCATTATCTATTGTGTTGGGTTCTCAACTCTTGGAACTTTCGTACATGCGCACGTAAACAGCCTCATGGGTGATATCACCAGGGTCCATCTTCACTCATCGAACGGCAAAACAAGGCCGTGTTGTACATGTCATCGTATTAAGGCGACACTCCGCTAATAATTCCTTTCTCACCCGGCAAACGACTTTCAAACTAAAACCCGGATCTGGAGCTGTGATCAACACCATTCAAGTCTTCTAACAGCACTCTGATGCACTCTCAAATATCAATCCACTTCTGAAAAGCACTGATTGTAATCAGCGTTCGTTGATCAACATCTGTCGATCTAGAACCGCAGAAGTAGTCTCGTCCAACTTCCAGCCCGGAATACCCGGAACCTCTACTATTGAACCATAACTTATCATTCCACCCCGTTCCAGACTTCTAGTACATACACCTCACAACACTTCAAGGCGGTGCACACACCATACAACTAATGATGCATGCACAAAGTGCCCGAATTCTAAACTTGACGCTGGATAAGGCTCGAGCACAACAATTAATAAGTGCACGTCCGACAGTTTCAATCACTTACGAATTGAGTGCCATAAATTGCATCACTCCCGCTTCGCTGCCGTATCCTAACGACCTGCGCCCCCGAATTCGCCGACGTTCCTGGAGTTGGTACAATGGCCATGTTAGGCCGTGGTGACAGCTGGCTAGACAAAGCGCATCAAGCACCTATCGCAGTTATCTCAAACATGGCTTCAAACAACGGACGTCAAAGGAAAGGGCATTTCCAAATCTACTTATCCCCGAGCTACGTGTCCATGGACAAAGAAAATCAATATATGCTGCCCCTTTAATACCATGCAACAAATTCATGGGTAACGCTCTGATACCCAAGCTCACGAAGATGACAAGAATTGTACACATGCTACAAGAAATTCCCTTCTAAGGATATCCCCGTAGCCTTATACCTTCACACCCGAACGATACTGGTCGACCTCGGAAAAGGCAGAGAATTCGGCTGCCCACCCTCGTTCGGTATGATTCCTACATTCCTGCTCTCAATCCCAACCCTCCCACCCTCATCCCCTTCACCTCCACTTCCCGTCTCTCTAATCCCACTCTCTCTCCCCTGCTCTCTCTCCTCGCCTCCCCCACTTACGTTCACATCCACTCCATTCGTATCTCTCGCTCCAGCTCCACTTCCTGTTATATCCAAACAAGCCAAAGGCACAACCCCCCGCTTCCCCGTCTCTGTCCTACACAAACACCACCCATCATCAAAAATCCCAAGAATATCCAACTTGTCCCCGCTCTTGACCTCCAGCTCGTCTCTGCACGTCGGTGTGAAAGTGTAGAGTACCATGATCGGCGAAGGAAACAACCTGGCCATCGTTGAAAAGTCATACGAAATATGGCTCCTCCCATCAGACGGCACCGGTACCGCATCAACGACAGACGACGAAACTCTCCCACCTCCAGCTTGTATGGTGGACGATGCAAGAGGACGAACGGGATACAAAGACCCCCTTACTACAGAGTCAGTACCACCACCAACAGCAAAATTCGGCGACCCCAAATCCGATCCTCTACTTCCGCTCTGGCTACTATTCCCATACGGCGGTGGCGGATTTGTGATTATCGTGCCCTGGCTCCCGGTCTGTGAGCCGTTCATGCGCGTGATAACATCCCTTGGCATAACCATATTCAACGGATTGAAAGAAACCCTCGTTTCTTCCATCTCGCTCTCCCCTTGTATCCCTACTCCTCCAGGTACCCCACCGGCCTCTTCAACTCCCGGATCTCTTTGAGGCTCCGGTGCCTCACTTGATCCCAGCGACGCTTTTCGTCGCTTCTTGTTCCTTCGGGACCTAACGACACAACACCCGATCAAGAGGGACACGACCAAGATCACGACGAGTCCCAGGGTGACAGAACCGATGATAATAGCTATTAGAAATTCGTGGGATGTTTCTCGCTCCTGTTTCGAGTGATGCTCTCCTGACGAGGATGAAGTCGAAGTCGAACCTGTGGCATTATACCAATATCTGGGTGGGGTGTTCATCGGTTGCGACATCAGAGGATCCATGGGGCCTAGGGTTGTAGTCACCGTTGTAAAAACTCGACTGGTGGTAATTGCAGCGGCTGAGTCGCTCGATCCGGTCGGGCGCCCAAGTCTCGTGCGGGTAGTTAGTTGTACGATTTCTGGGGCTGGAAGGGTATATGTCGATGGGGGCACGAAGACGACAGTGATTGTCGTCGTGGTCGTGGTTGATTCAGCCATGTCTCCTTTCCAGGGAGTTCTACGCCACCACTTGTTAATTGACTGTAAGATTATAGACGGAAGGACAACCGTTTCTTTTCTCACCGAGATTAATAGCCGAGAAGGAAGAGAAAAGATTTTAACTTGATTACTCGGGGGAATGAACGGAAGCTTGAAATACAGCAGAGCGAAAGGCAGTGATCAACACCGCAGCGAAGGGATATATAGTACCATTCACCGAGGTGAATGAAGAGAATGTATTTTGCTTGAGGTTGTCGGCAAGGTGGTCCGAAGGCTATTTGCTTCTCTGAGCAGTGAGTCGCTATGGGCATCCAACTGACAATTAAAGTGTTAATCATTGACCCTAGTGAAAGGAAATTGCTTCATCTTCGGTCAGCTGCGCGCAACTGATCATTGCATCAATACTTCTCTGCACAACTATACTTCCTGTGAGAAAGAGCGATGGAAGGTTCCACGATCCATCTATCAACAGTTGTAGCTTCAGGAAACTTGGGATCATTGTTCGTACCTCCGCTGAGGTGTCCTGTCTGTAATTCATGCTCCTTTATTCAAGATTCAACCCCCTTGGTATAGGGCGCAATTGCAGAAAAATTATCATCATATTACCAGTGAAACACTGCCCACTCGATTTCGTGCTGCTAGGAAGCAAGTTGGTAGCCCTGATACAAAAGTTAATTTTAGATCTGACATCAAACGTCAAAAACGTCGACCAATAGCAGACGTATGGCAGAACATGTTATTACTTGTCATCGTGTCCTAGACACCGAGCTCTGGACACAATCATCCGCCTTGGCTGCAACCATGGCTCAGAGTAGACAGAATCATAGTCACGTCGGCGTAGCCAATGAAAAGGTAATAGGATTCTGTGATTAATAGGCGCTCCGACGGTGGCGGACGTTACCTTGGAGGGCATATCCTCTCGTCCCCACACAGAAAAATAAATACGGAATAAGACAAGATACGCTTAAGAAACAAACTATGGTATATTGATGTACACAATTGCCTGTAGTCCCAAAGCAGCAATGAGGAAGGAAAATGACGAAGTATACGAATGTCCGAACCTCTCCTCCCAAAAGCCTCGATGTGTACGACATTCGGTATCAAATGATACTATCTAACGTGCCCGAGATCCCAGACAGAAGCGGAAATCTGATATCTGAGAAATATAGTACCCTACCTTACCGTCCTCTGAGCCGCATCATTGATCCTCAGACACGCCGTTGGCACCACACCTTTAAGTCCAGCATTGTTTTTACACATAGCCCATCCGTCGTCATACAAGGTGACCACCCTTAAGAAGTCACCTGCAAGCACTGGTAGCTCATCCGGACGAGTTGGCTCAAAGTTAAACTTTGCGACCGCGCCGTTAGGAAACAGGGATTCTAGCAAAGACTTCTGAACCGGTCGACGCGCAGATGGTGCTCGATAGGCGGGTGGAGGTGGAAGAGGATCCCTTGATAGTCCTAATGGAAGGGGAGGAAGTGGCGGTCGGTTTGTTTGATCGTAACCACGGTTCCGCCTCTGGTTATATGAGTCTCCGCTTCTTCCTGCATTCGAGCCACTCGCCGCGTTGTTCTGTCTAGCTGCGCCTTGCCGCTGTGCTGCATTACGATTCCGACGGCTTCGCATTCGTTCCCAGCGCTCTGCAAGGAACTCCATCCTCTTCGCTTCTCTGCGATTCACAGACGCACGAATGATGGGCTTCGTTTCGACGAATGGTGTGACCCACGCCCTACTTTTCTCTCGTTTTCTCCTCATTCGATGTCGCATTAGGCAGATCGTAAGGAGAAAGGTGGTTACTATGCAAGTCAGAGCGATACCGACGACAGCTCCGGTAGATAATCTATACTGTTGGGTAGACGAAGCCCCGGATGATGTCAAAGGCCCATTGGAAAACTGAGGCCTGTCCGAACCGGTTTGGGATGAGGGAGACGTCAATAGTGTGGAGGGTGAAGCCAGTGATGTCGTGGGCGAGAATGATGATGATATAGAAGGTGAAGCAGTTGATATAGAGGGCAAAGATAGCGATGATGTAGGAGGCGAGGCGGATTGTACAAAGCGCGGAGATGACGATGATGTAGAAGGCGAAACGGATTGTATAAAGCGCGGAGGTGACGAGGAGGAAGACGATGAGGAGGTTGGGAGTGACGATGAAGAGAAGGAGAAGGATGTTAGTGTATCTGGAGAAGATTTGATAGTCGTAATTGGGGCGATAACACCAGCTGTCTTGGACGAACGTGGTGATCCCATTTCGATTGATCCTCCGGCATATTGAATTCTACCACGGTATATGCTCGTGCTAGACGTAGGTGCCATTCCTCCAGGCGTGGTTATAGACGGCACAACCACTGTTCCTTCGACTGTCACTGTTACCGTTTTGGTCGGCGTCTTGGTCAACGTGACGAATACAGGTACAGTCTTCGTCACCGTAGGTAGTACTACTAGGTGAACATTTGAGGCGTTCACTGGGCTTGGGGAAAGTGAAAAACCACCCAAATTATCGGGGACCCTCCCAACATCGGGGGTCGGGAGAATGATTGGTTTGAGAACAGTGAGATGATGGCGACCTGCAGGAGGCATAACTACGAAACGAGTCCACCTCAGTTACCTTGCACACGGAAGTAAACATAGCCGAGGACTCACATGGGCGAATCCAGAATCCTTCAATCCAAGTGTGCTCTGCGACCGACGAGAGAAACAAACGACCTGCGCTCGAAAAGCCAAAAGAATGACAGAAGCAGGCCAGCTGTCCAAGCTGAATTGAAAGAATGACTGTTACGCGAAAGTGTCTGGCTGGCAAACACCCCACAGGGCGGACGCAAAACAGAGTCAAGCGACCTGGAAGAAATGTGGAGACTGACCAGGTGCGGGTGAGGAGGAAAGGTCGACGAGGCCCAAATGGTCTTCTCACCGGAGAAAGGCCCCTTAATGATCTTTCTCATGTGCCTTCGTTTAGATCAGTAAGGATGATCAGAGGCCGTCCAGCTTCTCTGATTTTTTGTTCTGACAAACCATGCTTCCACGAGAACTTGAGAGAGACAGCGAGACAGCAAGAATGGGTTCAAGTGACCCGAGGCTAGATTCTTGCGCTCCTGAATTTCCAGCAATAGTGTACCAGAGCTGAGCTACGTACTTCCCCAGACTGCCCGAAAATACAGAGCAACATTTTTGGTTGCTGAGCTGCTATGCCCATCAGACTGTTCAACAGGGCATCACGGTGGTTGCTTGACACTACATGCTGATTTGTCGCAACAAGAACAGCATAAATCAAGAGTGTTTGACCCGGCCGTCGGAATTCACAGAGAAGTGATACTCTGCTCGGTTGTCAAGTCGTCAAGAGCTTCAAAAGCTCGGAAGTTCATAACCGGATGTCAAGAATATTTACCTCGGAAGTCGTAGTCACACATTCACAAATAAGAGTATACATGGATCGCCGTGACCTGTCGCCTCTGCCACTGGCACCGCATGCTCGACTGCCTTGCTGCACTGTTTTGCTGATCGGGGGATAACAAACCCCCACGTTTCCGCTATACTACAAATATCGAGAAGAAATGGATAAAAGTACACTTTGGCAATCAATTTCAAAAGCTGTCTGCAAGAGCTTACGAACTCTGCTTGTTCTCCTGTCCAACCTGGCGCTTGTGGATAATAGTATAATGGTCCGCATCCTCGCTCGCCGGAACAGCCTCGATGCTCCCGGGAATTATCCCCTGCTGTTCAGGCATGTACTTCTTCCGTTCCTCTCGGAGTAGGTCAAGGTCATGGGAGAGCAAGCCATGCCCAGCCACTGGCCCCCAATAGGAGCACCCAGCCAATGATCCGATAATACTGTATTCCCCGAAGGTCAACGAATTAGCATGCCAGATCCCCCAAGAAGAAGAAAAAAACAGAATCTGCCGACACGAAGACAATAATGAATGATGAAATAAACGTACCAAGTACCAACAAGGATAGATAAATAGAAACGGTATTGGGAGTACCATTTCGGAGCTAACCATTCAAACTCATCAATTAACTCATCCCTGAACCTCGGAATGGAACAACTCACTCCATCCCGCCAGGGTGGCCTTGGAATCAGCGAGCCAAAGGCCCGTGAAACCGACCCATTGCGTCACAAGTGCCATCGTCGGCTGCAAACCGAGTGTAGTCCAAGCCAGTAGCATCGGTGCTGTTCCCAACGCAAGACGGCTATAGCCCTTGTGACCGCCATAGGCCGCCATTTCCATGCCCCAGTGCAAAGCACCTTATTCAGGGAACACCGGCAACCAAAGGACAACACAGAGATCAGCGATGGGTTTGAAACAATAAACGAGCGATAACGCTTACCGAGGAAAGAAAGCATCACAGCTCCATATGTCACCTGGAGGTTGAGGGCTTGGTCGAGTACGGTCAACGCGACGCCGGGATCTATGCCAACTGGGATGCCGTGAATAGCCAGGTTTGCCTCGCGAGCCAACCAAATCGTCGTAAGAGACGCGCCAACGTAAGGCAGACCACCTTTCCGGAACGACTAATTGTTCACAACTCATCTTGTAGACAATTACGCAGAAAAGGCCTCACCGGTTAAGCCAAGCATCAAGATCGGCCTTGGAACAGCATGCAAGTTTTTGGCCGTAATACCAAACTGGTGTCCCAATTAACGCTCGTAATGTTATTCCACCGGGAGGCCGAAATCCCGTACTCACAAAAGACTCGGCACCCTTTGCATCAGAAACGGAATCAGTGGTGATATTTGCACCGGCGATGATTTTGGCAACATCAGAAGCCGTGCCACCAAGTTCTTCTTTCACATTTGTGGCTGCATGTTCCAGAGTCTGGCTTGCCGGCTTGTTGGTCACGGAACTGGCGACCATGCGTTTTTGGTGCAAGATTGAGATAGCGAAGGTTTTTTCAGGTCTAGCGAGTGGCATGGGACGCCTCAATGCTGGCAAGACCATTCCCGTTGCAATGGGAGTTCTGCGGTAAGCACAGGTGCGCATCAGGGGGCGAAACAGCGAGTTCATGGTGGCTATGGGAGAGATGGGAGAGAAGCGGCTGGGTGCACGGTCCACCTGAGATATAGGAGCTTCTGAGCTTCGAGCCTATGACGTCACAGTCACATCATTTGATTGAGGGACCCTATCCAACGTTCCAATGTACATGGCAATAATGAACAATATTACATAGATACCGTTCGAATGACTAAGGGTATGGTGTACACGGTCGAGCATTAATGCAATACCAAAAATAATGCAGTCCTGCTACAGAGAAGGTCGAATGGGAGTGCGTAGCAGGCACTTATAATAATGCTTAAAATAACGAATAATTATCGTAAGGAACGAAGGTATTGTTTAGTGATGCTTTGAGTGCTTCCTCAAAGGGAGGAGGCGAACGATCCTGTTCTTCTTGACAATCATTCCGCGAGTGCCGAAATAGCGATGAGTTTGGAAGCTCCAGTGAAGAGATCTAGTTACTTGCTTCAGTACTTCGTAGCCGAAAGCCAGAAAATGGCGCGAACTCACCCGACGATCCAGTCTTGGAGGCCTTGAATATATCGCTTGACCATGTCGTCGATCTCGGGTCCCCAAGAAGGAACCAGGCTTTTGTGTTTCTCGAAAGAGTCAATCGTCTCGGCACAGAGCTTGCCGACATGGTCGACGGCACTCTGTAGGCTGTGTTTATGATACCTCATCAAGATGACGATCATATTATGGGTGTCTCCGCGAGACTGCTCGACGTTATACGAGAATATGTCCTAAATGCCAGAGACGTAAATCGTCAGAAAAGCTTTCGCCGACTAATGTCAGAACTTAAACTTACATTAGACCAAGTCACCAAATCGTTGGTGTACTGGTTGAGAGCTTCGATGACGGGATGCTCGGCGACGAAGTCCGGGAGGTCAATCCCGAGCGCATACCTGGGGGAAGAACCGGAGATGAGCTCATTACAGAGGAGCAAAATTCATGGAAACACATACTCAATCAGGGCCCAGCACGGTTTGCAGCCTATAGAGTCATCCATCAATTGGTTTCAATTAATGAAACGGCACTTTCACACATACCGGATGTATCCCGCCGGACATCGATGTAGGATTCAAGATCCGGAATGATGCCTTGATCCCGTGCACGCGCCTGGATGTTCACGGCTTCGAAGAATAGACCCATGGTCTCCTTGAACCGCGCCTGAGCGCCGGGTCCGCAATCTTTGATGCACCGCGACCAGAAACTATAGAACAATCAACCAGAAGAGTGAGAACAACAAGTCAGCACGTCCATCCGTATATTAATGAGGTAAACTAGATAGGGAATGACGTACTCTCTCGCGAGCTTGCCGGGGTTGAGCTCCTCGGGATGCTCGTCGGTGGGTTTGTAGCGTTCAGGGAACCAGAACGCATTCATGACAACGTTCGCGAGAACATCCGTCTCCCGTGTCATCATCCCATCGCTTATGTTATCCCTACCCGCGAATCGATGATTTAGCCATCAATGACTCGTAAAGTGGACGGAAGGAGAATACGTACAAATGGAACAAGTAGTTCATGAAGTCGGAGACGACTCGGAGGCGTTCCTTGTCCGCAGTATTGTAGCAATAAGCAGTGAGCTCGCCAGCCTGAAGGCCATATAACGCGCGACGTTGCTTCGAGTTAAGGTCCGGGCAGTTGGTATCGAGCCAGTTAACGGATTGCTTCGCAACTTCGTCTCCGTGAATGTTATACTCAAGCTTGTACTTGCAATGGGACACAAGGTCAGGGAGAATGAAAGAGGCGGGCTTCCTTGTGCGATCAATGCGACCCATGGTGCGTGAGAGGAGATAGGGGAAGAGAAGGGATAGCTGGGCTTTCGCCTATGTGCTGTGTAGGGGGTTTGGTGAAGGGAGGGAGGGCGGGGATATGTGAATTTTGAAAGTCGGTACTTATACGGTCTCGGAGACGCACATATTTAAATTGAAAACCTGTGAAACAATGGACGTTCATCCCTTGACAAAATCACCCACTGCCCACCAACGTCATGGGTTCATAGGAGGTAGGACCACTGATAGTATCATCACCACAAGCCCGTGTGGCCGGAGTCGCCGATATGATCTCCTAGCCCTTTCGTACCGTGCTGCCGTACACCACCATGAACCAAATCTCGTCGGGACATCTGGTTGCAGAATGATCCATATCGCAACGGGTATGGTTTTTCTCGTCAGATGCCTAGATAAGAACGTCTTGAGCGGTGTAGTCAGACGGTGGCATTATAATAAACTACACACACCCCAAATGGTAATCGTTCCAGATTGACTTTCCACGGGGTGGATCTAGTTTTTTTGCAAGAACAAAAAGAACATATGTATGACCCTTTCCCAAAATCTGGCGTGCGCAATCCCAGTCCAGCTGCTGTTCCATGCTTGGACCCGAGCTAAAGTAGGCCAGTGTTGATTAATGAGCCCGAGCTTGGACTGTTCATAGCCAGATGAAGCACCGACATTTGTTAGTAGAGCGACGCTTAGCGCATGAGCATCCGAGCAAGGTTCCGTTCATCTCGCAGTACCCGACCCACACAGCAATCAGGATAGGGATCAATCCTCAAGAGGAACAATCAGTCGAGAAAAGAAATATCAACGAGACACGCTTTTGTTGCCGGAGGAAATTGTAACAACAATGCAACCGGGAATCCCTGGCTGGCTCCACGGCACGGAAAAATTCGTAGGTAGATAAAGTTAGACGGGTCAACGGGATGGCACTCACTTCGCCGTGTCTTAGGTTTTCATTAGTCAGTTTAACCGTCGGTCGAAATGGAGCGAAGCGGGCGACACTCGTGGGCGTGTATGCTCAAGAAGACTTGTCGTGACGCATCTTCGGACAATGCCCGTGTCAAATTACTATCATCGATCAGGGTGTCGCCATCAAAAGTTTCACACAAATGGTAAGCTGAGTCGAGTCCGGAGGGAACTGGTTTGCTCTACAGTGGTATGTTCTTTCACACAAATGTAATTCTATAAAACCTTGTTACCCACAAGGCCGCAGCACTGAATAGACACTTGCATATTTTCGGAGATTTGGGTAATTTCGAAATTTGAAGAGGGGCGCGAAACAAAAAGGTTGGTCAAAAGGGGACAAGTTTCCGACCGGAGCATGGAGAGTTACTGGATATTTGTGGAGCGGAACCGCGAGCAGGCCTGATTATCCTCGATTGGGCGTTTGACGTGAATTATTGTAGGGAGAGCGGTGATGGTGTTTTGTGTACGGGATCTTATTCCAGCATCAACAACAGGGCATCGATCCGACCAAGGCCTGCATGCTCTTTTTTTTACGTCGCAGAAATTCCGAGGACTTTGTGTTTTGACAGAACGGCATGCCGCGAATGGTATTTACGGGAATCCAAGTCATGGAAGGAAAGCAGATGGGGACGTCAAATCTCATGCAGGTTGACCGAGATGAGCGGGTGCCAGATATGGATTGCGGCAGGCGATTTCCAAATGAACATCACGACCAGGGCGGCCGGAAAGACAATAAGCTTTCTTGTGCCCTGGGGATCCTGTTGCGGCCATATGAGTTGTGCTATGCTATTGGCCTGCCGAGCTTGGGGTCAACCTGGTAAGTATCAGTGCCAACTCGCAAACGTCTAGGTTCGACCTCGCTTCAGGCCTTGATGAATATGGACAAGACAAATCAAATAAGCTTCAAAGAGCAGCAATGGGAAAGAACATATCCATTCCTCTCCGAACAGTCAACTCCTCAAGGTCGAGGAATACTTCCGATGACAAGGCGGGACCGGAGAGTTCATCTATAAAAATGGTGAGCGTCCATAGCTGATGAATCATGTGCAACAGGACTTGGCGCGCACAAGGCAATGTATGACATGCAAGTGCTCATTCCTGAGCGCTGGGTAGGTGTTATCTTATCCGATGAGGCGGCGAGTGGGGATCGATAGAGGTAGAGGCAGAGAAACGACTAGAAACGTGTAGAACGACGGATGACGCAGCGCAAATAAATATATATGGAAAGGGCATAGCCATACACGCGACCCCGACCAGTCACCAGTCACCGATCTCAAAAATCTTTTCTCTCCTCACTGTTCCCGCAAGGCTATGGCTCTCCCCCCTTCTACCGCAAACTGGCACTGGAAGAACAAGAACATTACAAAATGGGGCACGGAGTGGATGAAATGCGAGCTCACCACCATCTCTGTGACTGGCGACAATGGCGAGACTGCTAGCATCTCGGCTGTGGATGATGTCGACGGGGATATTGAGCTTGGCCAGAGAAAGTCCAAGTACGTGAGCTCTTCATAGCGTTTCATATTTCTAATTGTCTTTGACCGCTTCCCTGTCTTCGCTCCCGTTTAGACTCATCACTATTTTCGATACGCGTGTTTCACTGTCATGGACCGGAAAGACTAGTGACGGAACGGATGTCAAAGGTTCTTTGACCATCCCAGAAGTATCACACGAGATCATCTGCGACAAGCTTTCTGAGTTCGCTGTACGTTCACCTCTCCTTCCCCGATTCCTTCGCGTTCGGCGCATGCTGAATCTTTGCTTCGCTGGCATAACTATACTCTGGTAGTATGAATGGTCTCTTCGCACGTCTTCTTCTCCTGAAGTCGACGCGGTTTATGCTTTGGCTAAGAAGAGTCTACCTCCGGCTATCGAGGCTAAGCTCGCAGCGTTCCCTCAAGCCATCATCGATACTCATGGCAAGGACCTCACTGTCAGTGCAGAGCCAAGCCGGACTGGTACACCTGTTCCTTCCACGCCAGCCGAGAAGCCCGCTGCGTCCGTAGCGCGTTCGGCACTTTCGCAACCTATCCGTAGTGGTGCTGGGGCTACTGTAAACACTACCACCGTGACCGTTTCGGCTACTTTCCAAGCTGCCGCAGACGACCTGTACAGCCTTCTCACTGATGAGAAGAGGATTCCTTCGTGGACTCGTGCTGCCGCGGTTTCCGCTGCGACACCGGATACGGAATACTCACTCTTTGGTGGTGGTGTCAAGGGGAAGTATGTTTCTCTTGAGCAAGGGAAGAGGATCGTGCAGACTTGGACTTTGAATTCGCCGACGTGGCCTAGTGGGCACTATGCTACCCTTGCGACCACATTTGACCAGTCGACTGATTCGACGAAGGTTACTTGGTCGTTGAGTGGTGTGCCTTTGGGATCGGAGGATGAAATTGAGAGGAATCTTAAGGGTTACTAGTGAGTCCTTCGTTGCGTTGTTATAAGAATGATGACACTGATCCCCGTGCCAGTATCCATGGTCTCAAATCAATTGGGTATGTAGAACTCATCGTTCCTGAATCATCCTACATTCCTCCAAGACATACATCGCAATCACCAAAACGATCGGATAAGCGTTCAGCAGGCACTGACGCCGACATTTCGAAACCTACCTCTCCATCGTACCTTCCGGCTGTCATCATTGCGACGCTTGTCCTTGCCGCAGCATTTTCGATACCTTACCTCTCTTCCACTCCTTCCTCTAAATAAGTTATTGGGCATTCGGGAATATATATGCTGAGACATGTTTTCCTTTTGTTCTGGCAGGTTGGGCTCCGAACTTTAGAGGGCTCGCCGACTTTGCGCTCTTTCCTCACGAACGAAGAATCGAGAGTCCAGGGAAATTCAATTCAAGTACGAGTGGAGACCCGTGATCGTGGGTGTGGGTGTATTAGGGTGGGATAGAATGGCGATGTGGGGCCCTGGTGGGAAGCGTTTTTGATAGAGTCGGACGGTGACGGGCAACAGTAGAAGAAGAAAAGTCGACTTTTGGCGGAATATACGAGTAATCAAGTGAAGTTTGTACATGAATAGAATGTAATAGCACTGCGTTATTTGCTTTTGGTTTTAACTATGCCAGCGTTGGCTGGACGTTAAGGAGATGATTTATTTTAATTAGGAGGGTGTGACGGGTGATCCTCCTGGTGTGAAGTTTGTTGGCGGTGTAGGGGTCAAGCAGAAATTTTCGGAAATTTATGAAAAAATCGTATGGACCAGAAAATGGGTGTGCACGACTGCAAAATCGCTCATACTTCTACCCTACCATAACGCAGGCCAAGCAACCTGAAATCCGCCTGGTAGCCACCACAAGAAGGAGGGATTGTTTACATCTATTTGTATAACCCAAATTTACGCAAGCGAATTTGGAAGTCGTTCGAAACTTAATAGTGTACACGCCAGCGAGCCAGCCCTCCAGCCAGCTCTTCCTTCCCTTCCTGCCTTCCTTTTTACTTCACACTGCACCCTTTGTCTTCTAGTACATAGTCCAATGGCTACCACTGAAGAAATCCGCGCGCAATCCTATGTCGGTTTCGATTCTATCACCCAGCAAATCGAGCACAAGCTCTTGAAGCGCGGCTTCCAGTTCAATGTTATTGTCGTTGGTGAGTGTCCTACTCTTTTCTTATGTTGCGGGGGCCGTTGTGTGGGTGAGTGGAGGTGGAAGGAAGGGTGGGTTGGACACGGCGGTATTGTTTGATCGTATGAGGTGGACGTAAATGCATGGCAACGGTCCCCTCAGAGGCTGGGACGGCACTAAGGATGTTTTTCTCGACCTGAAACACGCGAGCTACGCGTCAATATACAGTTTAGGGTGCATATATGCTGACGGTCTTGTGCGTTTTTGCGTTTTGCCGTTTTATAGGCCAGACTGGATTGGGCAAGTCGACGCTCATCAACACGATTTTCGCGTCGCACCTTATCGACTCGAAGGGCCGTCTTCAGGCTGATGAGCCTGTGAGACAGACAACGGAGATTCAGGCTGCTTCCCATGGTGAGTGTTATGTCTTGGTTTTGGCCTTGGGGCGATGTTGTATCTTGTGGTCGTTGGCGCTAGCAGAGGACTCCACCATTTTCGGAAGTGTGGATGCGGTTTGCCTTGCTGTGGCTACTGTCCTGGCGTGTAGTGCCCACCGAAGGCAGATGCGGCGTGGGAAGTCACTTTCCCAAATCCCTGTCTGCTTTGGCTTAAATCTGGCAAACTTTGAATTTTATATTACTTTTTAATTTTTTTCTCCTGAGTGCTGACGCTAACTCTTGACTCCTGTGTCCAGTCATCGTCGAGAACGGTGTCAAACTCCGTTTGAATATCGTTGATACCCCTGGATACGGTGACCAGATTAACAACGAGGGATGGTGCGTTGGTTTTGCTTCTGATACCGACTTGAAGGAAACTGATGGCATGCAATGATCAGTTGGGACCCGATCATCAAATATATCAAAGACCAACACTCTGCGTACCTGCGCAAAGAATTGACTGCTCAACGTGAGCGTTATATCCAGGACACTCGTATTCATTGCTGCTTGTACTTCATCAACCCCACGGGCCACAGCCTTCGCCCCGTCGACGTTATTGTGATGAAGAAATTGAGTGACGTCGTCAATGTTGTTCCGGTTATTGCGAAGAGTGACAGCTTGACTTTGGAGGAGCGTGACCGTTTCAAGGCCAAGGTGCGCAGATTTATGTCTTGGACGTGTTGTTCTTTGAATGTTGATTTCGGGTGGTGTAGATCCGCGAAGAGCTCGTGTTCCATAACATTCGCCTCTACCCCTTCGATACCGATGAAGATGATGAAGAGGAAGTTCAGTTGAATGAGTCGATCAGGGTGAGTGCCTTCCTACCTGGTCGGAACGTCGGTTAATTAGGCGGTTGATAGGCGATTATTCCATTCGCCGTTGTCGGATCCGAGAACAACGTTGTAATTGACGGCAAGCCTGTCCGTGGTCGCAGGAACCGCTGGGGTGTGGTTAATGTCGAGGACCCTAACCACTGCGAATTTGTGAACTTGCGCAACTTCCTCACACGCACGCACCTGCAGGACCTCATTGAGACCACTGCGCAAATTCATTACGAGGCGTTCCGTTCGAAGCAGCTTTTGGCGCTTAAGGACGGAGTACAGCAACGCCCTCCCCAGCAGGCCCAGTGAACGGTGCCTTTTTCTTGATATTCCTGTACGCGTGAGTAGACGTAAGCTGGCGTGGGTGAGAATGTGATTGCTCACTACTAGTATGAGCAGGCCCAAAATAATATACCTGATACCCTTCTCCTTGCCGTTGGATTCGAAGCCTGGAACTAGTTCTATTTTCTGCCGACCTTCATTTAGGCTACCTTGTGTTTGTTTCTTCTTGTTGTCGAGTAATCATACCCTCCAATTGATGACACTCATTTCCCCATTCGGAAAATAGCCAGTCGATGCCGTTGACGTCAAAGGCCCGAGGACGGCGGATGTGAAAAGCTGAGCGGGGACCACGAATAGGGATGCATAAAACATGAGTGTTTGAGTTGTGGTGTGATGGAGATGTGTCAGCACTCTCTAGCGATCCTTCCACTATATTCGACTACTTCTATGCTCCTCTGACCCTTCCCCATCATGCCTTCTTCCCCTCCACGCCCTCCTCCTGCCTTTGTGCGTTGGTATGACAAGCTCGCTGCCTTTAAGGTTGAGGAACTCTTTTCCCGCAAGAAACTACCCGGGCCCCAACGCACTGTCTTTGTCAACGAGAACCTTCCTCAGGACTACTTCGACAACAAAGGCAGGGTTAAGAAGGATCATGTCTACGCCTCGAATCAAGTCATCACCTCCAAGTACACCATCATCACATTCATCCCGAGGAACCTCCTCGAGCAGTTCAGGCGTATTGCGAACATGTGAGCACTCCTATGCACAGCCTTTATTAAACCTAACCATAACTATCTACCTCTAGCTTCTTCCTCGGAATTGCGATTCTACAGTTCTTCAACAAATTCTCGACAATATCCCCTGGACTCGTCTTACTGCCGTTGATCATTGTACTGTCTATTACAGCGGCGAAGGATGCGTATGAGGATGTCAAGCGGCATCAGTCGGATCGGAGGGTGAATCATTCACTTGTGCGGGTGTTGGCCGGCGGGAATTGGGTCAATCCGAATGCGACGGCGCCGAAGGCGAGGACGTTCGTTAGGGGGATTGTGCACAAGCCGAAGAGCGGGAAATCGAGGCGGATTAAAAATAGCTCAACTGGGGAGGAGTTGAAGGGAGTCACGAGTCCGCAGGTGGAGGAGGATACGAGTGTGGAATATGATGATCCGCAGCAGCAACAGCAACCGCCACGCAGGAATACTGGTGAAGA
The DNA here is from genome assembly GCA_018524725.1 of Podaxis mareebaensis. NCBI lineage: Eukaryota > Fungi > Basidiomycota > Agaricomycetes > Agaricales > Agaricaceae > Podaxis > Podaxis mareebaensis. The sequence continues at coordinate 69,234 of JAEUWP010000562.1, read as the reverse complement.
GGACCTACAGAGCGAGGACCGCCATCCACGTCACCTTCACCTATTCGGACATCATGATGACGACTCATCTCGGCCGCATTGGAAGAAGACGATATGGGAAGACGTGCGTGTCGGCGATTTCGTCAAGATCATGGATAACGAGTCTATCCCCGCTGATGTGCTTATCTGTTCGACTTCGGAAGACGAGAACGTTGCATATGTCGAGACTAAGAACCTCGATGGGGAGACTAACCTCAAGTCGCGTCATGCCGTGGCTGCGCTCACCCATATCCGAAGTGCAACCGATTGCGCATCTCCGCACAACTCGTTCCGAGTTGATTGTGATAAACCGGAAACGAATATGTACAAACTCAATGCTGCGGTGCGCGTGGGCAAGGATGTGTTCCCCATTGATATGCAGATGATGCTGCTACGTGGATCCATTCTTAGGAATACTGGATGGGTGATTGGGATTGTGCTGTACACCGGAGAGGACACAAGGATCGTGATGAATGCCGGCGGGACGCCATCGAAGCGGAGTAAAGTGGAGCGGCAAATGAATCCTCAAGTGTATGTCATCATTATTTCCTTTTCTTGGGCTACTGTTGATGTTGATTTGTTATTTTGGGGTTGTTAGATTCCTCAATCTTGTTCTGTTGGCGATTATGGCAATTATATGTGGTGTCCTTGACTCCGTGCTACAACATCGGTACTATCCCAGAGGCGCTTTGTGGTTATATGGCGCAGACCATGGTGGTGATAACCCGTCTGTAAATGGTCTGGTCACTTTCGTGTTCGCACTCATTACGTATGTGGCGATTTCCTCGAAGCCCATTTTAGGCTGGAATGATCTCGACGTTGACGGTTTTATTTTTTTCACAGGTTCCAGAACATTGTGCCAATTTCCTTGTACATCTCAATTGAGTTTGTGCGGACATGTCAAGCAGCGTTCATTTACTTTGATTCCGAGATGTACTATGAGAAAACGGGACAACCGACGTTGGCACGCAGTTGGAACTTGTCAGATGACCTCGGGCAAATCGAGTATATTTTCTCGGACAAGACTGGGACCTTGACTCAGGTTCGTCGGGATATATTTTGCCTTTTGGGTTTTAGGCTCGAGCTAACCACCCGTGATCGTATAGAACTCCATGGTTTTCCGGAAATGTACAATTGGTGGAAAAGTATATAACGGGGACGATGAAGAGGGCATAGAGGGGGCGAAGAAGTCGCCACCTGTTCTCGACGATGAGGCTAAGATCTTCAAAGAAGCCGAAATCCTTAGCAAGAAATCTGTATGGCCTCCGACCGAGGATATCCCACTTTCCGATATTAGGTCCTCTGGTTCATCGACGGCGGTTCAGAATCATTCACCCCCTCGACGGCCATCACCTCTCCACCCCAATCCACACGCTGCGCATCCTACCGGTCCCAGTGGCCCTGGTGTTCTAGATCCTCTGGAAAACAGACCCGTTAAAATCACCAAACACTTCCACGATGCAGACCTTGCACACGACCTCCAGCTGGCTGTCCATGCCGAACCCAATTCTCCCAATGCAGCTCACGCACGACACCTCAATGGATTCTTTACGGTCCTAGCACTCTGTCACACGGTTCTCACAGCAGTCGACCCCGAAACCGGCGCGATGGAATTCAAAGCACAATCACCCGACGAATCAGCACTCGTTGAAGCTGCAGCGGATATGGGGTTCATCTTCCGCGGACGTGACCGTGAAGTTCTCTTGCTACAGACGCCGTTTTCGGTGGACGGGCATGGGGAAGAGGTGATTGAACGATACGAGTTGTTGAATGTCCTCGAATTTACGAGCACGAGGAAGAGGATGAGTGTTATTGTGCGCAGGATGGATTCGGATGACGATCGAATCTTCTTGTTGACCAAAGGGGCGGACAATGTGATTTTTGAGCGGTTGAGGAGGGGCGGAGAGGAGGCGGAGGAGTTGAGGAAGGCGACAGAGCGGGATTTGGATGAGTTTGCGGGGCAGGGGTTGAGGACGCTTACTTTGGCTTATAAAGTCATTACAGGTGCGTCTAGTACATCATAAGGCTCAACTCTTTTATGCTGACAAAATGAATAGACGAGGAATACGAAGTTTGGAGCGAGAAGTACCACGAAGCCTCGATCTCCCTCGAGGACCGAGACGAGAAAATCGAAGCCATATCCTCCGAAATCGAACAAGACCTCCGTCTGCTTGGCGCTACCGCCATTGAAGACAAATTACAAGACGGCGTTCCGGAAACCATTGCAGACCTCAAGAAAGCCGGAATCAAGATCTGGGTTGCGACTGGGGACAAACTGGAGACTGCTATCGCCATCGGGCACAGTACGAACCTCATATCTGGAGATTCGAATATCATTGTGATACGAGGATCTGTGGACAACTCGGCGAGGCCAGTGTGGAACCAGCTCGTGCATGCGGTACAGGAGTTTTTCCCGGAGAGTGGTATTTTGGACGACCACGGGATGTTGATGGATGCTTCGATGATGAAACCTTCGCTTGGCTCTCGGCGACAGAGTTCTGGTTCTACCCAAGGATATGGGTTTGGGAGTACGCATGGACAACGGTCACAACAAGGTGGCGATCTATATGGTTTGAGGAGGGTCGAGACTGGGCTTTCGTCAATTGTCGGTGCGGGTAATGGTGATCGACCTGGTGGATTCGTTTTGGTCATCGATGGTGCTGCTTTGGACGTTGTAAGTGTTGCTCTCAATCCGTACGTTAAGTGGAAGGGGATGCTCATACGGTTGTGATAGGCCTTCAGCGATGAAGAACACAAGACGCTACTCCTTCGTCTGTCAACTATGTGCGAAGGTGTCATATGCTGTCGGGCGTCGCCGTTACAAAAGGCGCTTGTGGTCAAGCTCGTAAAGGACGGATTGTGCGCGATGACGCTTGCAATTGGAGATGGTGCAAATGATGTTAGCATGATCCAGGCCGCCGACGTTGGCGTGGGTATTAGTGGTGAAGAGGGATTGCAAGCCGTCAATTCGTCTGATTATGCGGTTGGGCAGGTGAGTTTGACCCCTCCTCTCTAAGCGGAGGTTGCCTGATACTGAGCGTCGTTTTCTTATAGTTCCGGTTCCTGAAGCGTTTGTTGCTTGTCCATGGACACTGGTCTTATGCAAGGAATGGCAACATGATCTTGAACTTTTTCTACAAGAACATTGTGTGTATTGGCGTACTATGGTGGTTCCAGATCTACTGTGGCTGGAGCTCTCACTAGTGAGTGGTTTGTTCTTTTGCTCAGGTTTCGATGCTAATGAGTGATGACAGTGTATTTGAGTATACGTATCTTCTGTTCTGGAACTCATTCTGGACCATTGCCCCCGTCATTGGCATAGGTTTGTTCGACCGCATTGTTGGTGAGTGGTTTACGCTCCCCCGTGGTTGACGTGGCTTGATTTGATGGCGCATATAGACGCGTCTGTCCTTATGGAGTTGCCTCAACTGTACGAGTACGGGCGAAAGGGAAAATGGTTTGGCATGATTCAATTCATTATCTACATGTTCGACGGTATTGTCCAGGTATGTTCCTCTTCCCAGCTGACTATAGTTGGTCTGGAAGCTAATTTGTCGCTAAATAGTCTGCCATTATTTACTTCTTCGTCCTGTACACATACTTCACTACATCTGCGCGAACCGACGGATGGTCGGTCTCATTGTACGAATTCTCTACGGTAGGTTTCCCGGACTTAAACCGGCAATTGCTTTGCTGATCGGTTCCTTTTAGACAATGGTGTTCGGTGCCGTTTTTGCTGCCAACTTCTTCAATGGCCTCGAGACAAGTGCCTGGACTATATGGGTGTTTTTCTGTGTGATGATTGGCAACGTAGTTTTGTGGGTCTACACGGTAAGTCCTACTCCTGCATGCACTGCATAGTTTACTGATGAGACACGGTTAGGCGGTTTACAACGAAATCCAAACAAGATGGCTTTCCACTGTCGTTTATGGCAACAACCGCTTCCTATTCGAGTCTGCCTACTACTGGCTTGCGCTGTTCCTCGTCGTCATCCTCTGCCTCACTCCTCGGTATCTCGCCAAAGCCTACAAATTCATCTACATTCCCAGTGACCTCGATATCATCCGCTACATCCACAAGAAGGACCCTAGCTACGATTTTTCGAAGGATCCCGCCATGCACCCACCGTTCTCCGGTTTCATCCCTCGCTCAGCATCCGCTCTCTCACAAACGAGCGTCACCTCATTACCTCGGCCGCCTGTGGACTGGCGCTCCGCAAGTCGGACGGATATGTCGACTGGTGCGCGGTCTGTACATCGTGGATTCGATTTCTCGACGGAAGAGAATGGAGTTGCGATGCGCCGGCTACAGAGTAATTTGTCTGAGCGACGGGCAAGCAGCCGGAACGTCGCTTTCTTGCCGTCTGATTCTGCACCGAAAAAGAAAAGAAGCAACGTGCTCTCTGTGGGAAAGAGTTTCTTGCGGAAGAAGGCTTCGTTGAAGAAAAACCATTCCAAAGAACACTCAAAAGACGAGGACTGAGACGATTTGTTAGACCATCCCTCGTAGCAATGACATTCAACCTTACGTTCTTCCACTTACTAATTCGGAATTGGAATTACCTTGCTTTCGATACGGCTTCTGGGCTTGCTTTCCTTCTCCCTTGGTGACCCTCTTCTTTTTCTGCTTTGATTGACCTGCCCCTGGCCCCCTTGCCTTCTGCTCCACACCTGATCTGTCTTGTACTTGTTTTCGCCGGACTCATGACATATTTATTTCGTCTACGAATTTCGAATTATATACAGTCAACGAGCTACATATCTATTCTTGCTATTCCTCTTTATGTGTCGCCGTCCTACCGCTCTGTAGCCATCAGCATTTCCAATTTTTCCCTACTCTACTGTTGCTTCGTACATGTCTATCGCCGCCACGACTCATGCGTTTCCCCCCACACCTTCCCCTGCTCAACATATACACCCAGATACATAACGTGTGTAATAGAAGATCCATTTTAGCGTAGTGGTTTAATAGTTCAGCACTATCTTATATAGCATTATCGAATACATATTTGATGATTGAGAAATTTGGAATCCGACTCACCTAATGAAATGCCGAAGGCGATTGGTTCACTACGCAAACTCCAAGATGATATTCAGTCCGGCCAAACTTATCATTGTCTTATGTATACCTCTGTGCAGGTCCGAGGGATAAACCTGAGATGAAAATCTGGCAATATTGTGATAACTCCCAGCACAGGAATGTGGTACACCAACGACAAGCGTATTGGCCTTGCGAAACGAGAGAAGTATGGACCGACGGAGTTATGGTCAATGGAAATACTGTAGGTTCAGACCTGGCATTGTTCGGATAATGATGGCAATCAAATCCAAATTGGCTGTCAATCGCAGATACTACTTTGGGGCACCTTGTTTAGCCTTCCAGCTAGTGTGGCGTCATTCTTAGTTCTAGACGATAAACGTACTTCTCGTGCTCCTAGACAGTGGTTGTGTCCCCGCCCCATGTCAGTCTTTGAGCGTTAGCAATGCTCCGTAACAACGGGAACTAGAGGAGATGACAGAGCCTCTCAAACGCAATCCTGGTATTCTGTCCGCGGCATTGGGTACCTCCGAGGACCGGCAACACTTGCGCAACATGGTGTTGTGACGATAACATTATCACGACGACAATACAAAATTCAACCAACTACCACAGAAGTAACCTAAGTCCGATTATATAAAGCGTCCAAGAAAGCATCACTGTCATCATCAAGAAGACCAAGGATGTATCGAGCTAAACTACTCAACATGAAAAGTCCAAAGTTCTGTGAAGATCTGATCCATGCTACATGCTATAACATGTTGGCTACTAAATGTCGCAAGTCCTCAACGTCTAGTTCGCAAGTTTGAATTTCTGGGTGAATTTCTCGACCAGAGGATGTTTGGTTGTCGAGTCTTCCTCGGTGGAGGGCGTCTGGGAGTCGTCATCGCCCAATGGGTCGGAGCTGTCAGAGGCATCCGAGTTTTGTTCATCTTCAGGCGAAGGCTCGACGCCGTCGAGATGGAACTCGTCACTCTCGTTTCCAGAGTCACCAAATACTGGACAGGAATGTTCAGCCATCTTTGTCACTGCAAAGGAATCCATCACTCACGAATGATTTTGTACTGTCCCGTAACCATGTCCGAAGGGACAGTCACATTGACTTGACCAGTTGTCAAGTTGAACGGGCCAGCCAAATGTTTCCAGATCGGTTTGGCATCACCAATAGGAGCTTCAATGGAAGGACAACCCCTAATTAGTTAACGAGACATATATAGCAATCAGACAAACTTACCGGACTTCAAAACGACATGTCCTTGGTTGGAAATGCTCGATGGAGCGTTGGATGTATCCCTGGTTGTCGATCAGCATCTGATGTATATATTTACCCAGGCAGACAACGCTAATAAGACCCCCAAAAGACGGGACAACTCATCAATTAAAGATGGTATGCATTCCAGCAGCCATGCGAATCACCCAAAAAGCAAGACAACTGAAGACTTACCAAACAACTTGTTCCACTGCACCAGCACTCCAAACCGAGGATGCAGTAGGCTCAATAATCCTCGGGACGAAAACATCCAAATTCTTCCTCCTTTGAAGGGACAGAGGCCCAGCTTGAACTTGGGTAACAGCGACGAGGAAAACCACGAGGGCTTGAAGGACAGTAGCAAAGGAGATGAGGCGCATGTTCATGATCATGGTTATAGCTTCAAAAAGGTAGTTTAAGCGAGTGTTGAAGGAGTGTGGTGTAAGGAAAGGGAGGGACAGTCACTCTGACAAGGCGGATGGAGAGGAGACAACGCAAGGGGAAGTCGTGAAAGCGTGATAACAACCAGTTTCCAACCGCTTCAACCTTTTATTCTGGCCCGGGACGGAGCGGCAAACTGTGCATCAGACAGGCTTAGTCTCCGCGTGAGAGCCACCACGAGATGCGGACAAGATGCCTGACAAAGAAGCACTCAATGGACCCCAATAATTGATCCCGAACCACCAATTGGTCAGGGTTAGAGTTCGAGGTGGCACGGCCGCACGAGTCAAAGCCACGTCGTTTTTTTTGGTAATCCCAGCCGCCAGGTAGATTGTTTGAGGTTGAATCGGGTTTTCCTTAGCCGCCCGTTAGAGGTATTAACGCGTTCTGGCTTTTGCTCTTGGCCTTCTTTGGCGGGAGGATGGCACATAGCGTAAAGCCGGTATGGCCATCATTAATTTTCTGGGAATTTTGCATGTTTTGTCGAACCTGGAAGCACCTGTACTTGGAGTGGAGCGAACCGCTACGCGTGGTCATGGAAACTAGCGACAATATCTCCGGACAAATCCGAAATGCGCTAAACCATAAATGCATTTGCATTAGCCCAAGTGATCGAACAACATGACAATGTACAGTGACTCAGAATACCATCACATCACATATGAAAGTTCACGCAAAATGAACCCCCTTCTGTTTCTTGTTGGGTGTTGAGCGTGCTGCAATCTCACCAAGTATAAGGTGCTCCTCCAGTGGCTCCGCGATGAAAACGCGTTTCTGGGCAGACGACGCTGACCCAGACGAAGGTGAGGGAGGGGGACGTAAAACGGGGATCTTGACCTTCGAAGATCCAGTTGAAGGAGGTGTCGGCGGCTGATAAGGGATGTGGACTAGAGGGAACTTGACCGTTGGAAGCCTCTCAGGTTCATTTGTAAGGAATTTGGGGTTCTAAGATACAGATCGGAGAGTTGAGCTAGGTAGTATTACCCAGATAGAGACTCAATACTCACTGCAATGAAATGCCGCATGCCAGACTCTTCAATGAGCTTCGGAATCTTGTCGTGCCTCCCCTTAAACAAGTTCCGACGTTCGACCATATTCTCCTCTGCTGTCCCACGGATGGCGAGTGTTTTGACTAAATTGAAGAAGCGTAAGTAACGCAATTAGTAACCCTATGCGCATGCAAGGACCCTCTGAAGACGGGTTTCTCGGGACCTACCAGTAATGGAACGTGTTTGACCAATCCGATGTGCTCTCTGAAGCAGACGGTAAATGAAACGCTCCATGGAGATAAAAGGGATCTGTACCTTAATTGCTTGACTTTCGACATCAGCTTGCCATACTGGTTCGCAGAAGATTACCCGTGAGGCTGAAATAAGGTTCCTACGATACATCGTAACGTCAGAAAATAGGGGGGAAAAACCTAGAAGCGCCTGCCTCACAGTCCACGAGCACCATGCTTCAGTTCCATCAAGAACACTCGGTACGTCTCCGAAGTCTCGAAAGTTAGCACCAGTTGTTCACGGACTTGAGGTTGAATCTGAGTTGTGAAGCGAAGAAACTTGACTTGGATAAGCTCCAGGGCTTCTGCAACGTGGGCTAACGTGAGCTCAGAATCCGAGAAGATCAGGATCTTCTCATCTGCCGAGTGTTTCATCACCTGGAAATCGAGTTTATGATTTTATACAGGGTAAACCAGTGCCAAGCGCACCTCCTGAATGATATAGTTCAGTTTGCTCGAAGCGGAAGATCCCACAAATACGTCGGCCAAGACCGAGGAACGCACAAGCACCGAGGGTACATTGCCAGTACTGGTGTCAGGACCATCATTGGGAGCAGGAACAGCTGGGATGCTGTCCTCATCCTCCTCATCCTTCTCTAGCCTCGCTAACGACTGATCCAACTCCTTTCTCATCTCCTTCAATGTGCCCGGCGCCGCAGCCTTCTTTGCCGCATTCTCGACCATAAAACCCGCGTGCACTTCTGTCGCGTCCGGTTTTGTATTACTATGTGTGTATTTCCGATTATGTTTATTCTTGTTCCGCTTGTATGCCTCCTCAAATGCTTTGCGGAGCTCCATGTCCGTTTTCGCGACTTCTGCACCTTGTTCGACAACGAGATCTTCGCTCATGAGAGGTCGAGAAATGATAAGATCGTGGAGTTTTAGAAGACGGTCGGCGTGTAAGAAACCTACTAGAGTCGGGTCATTGGCAGGGTGGGCACCGGGAGTACGTGTCCAAGCATCGAATATCTTGTGGGACATCTTGTAGACGCGATAGGGAACATCTTCGTGCAATTGAATTTGCCTCCATAGAGGGTCTGCAGCGGCTAGTTGACTAGGAAGAAGGAATTAAAATCAGCTACCAAGATGGATGATCTCGAGCCTCACATGTGTCGGAATGCTTCCTGAACCAGTTGGATGTCTTCTGGTGGCATATTCCGCTGCATGGCACGATCTATCGTGGTCTGTGCATTCTGCACGAGCTGGTCTGCGTTATAGAGTGCCTCGTCGACGGACCAGAACATGAGTCTGCGATTCTAGATCAGGCACCAGCCCTGGGTGCGAGGAGAGATCACTTACTGTGACATGTTCTTTACAGTAAGTTGCAGAAACTCAGTGTTCTGCGCGATGAATGGGTTAGGCTAAACCGTCATGGAGAAAAGCTATCACTCACCCTAGGATGAAACAAGTAATCCTGGATCGCGGAGTCAATGCAATGAACACGGAATAGAGTTGAATCAACGGCGGACATACCTGATCAGTGCGTTGCGAATCAATCGCGTTAATCGCAATAGTAGCCTGCAAAGCATTATACGACTTCACAACCACGGGATCCAAATCCAAAAGAATTGATTCGTGAACCACCGGTGGCAACACAATATCCTTCTCCACATCTTCAATCCGATGCCGAATCATAACCATATCCATGACCTGGGTAAGGACTTGAATAGACCCCGGTCGTGGACCGTCTTTATCCATCAAGGGATCGCGAAGATGAGTCTGTATGAGCTTTGGGTTCGCAATAAAGTGCGGAACAGCAATGAAATGCGTAATCATGTTGTCGAGTTTGACAAGGTCCTCGCGGTCGTATTTGTTCCAGATTCTTTGTTTGACCACTGGTGGCGTTAGGGAACCCGACGATGGCACTACAGAACCGCCATCATTTTCCACAGAATCGTCGCTATCGTCTAAGTTACTCCCCGGGGATTCTTGGACCCCTTGTTCGTCGTAGGAGTAGTCTTCTTTCCCGGTATGAGACACGAACTCCGAGATGGTGTTCTTCCCCAAACTGAGGCCCAACAAGTTAGTTGTCGGTGTGCCGGTAACGATCCATCGCCGTTCGACGCTGAGCAGCTTTGTGAACGGCGTAAGATTCGTTGACAGGCTAGCAGATACATGTCCTTCGTCTACGACGAGGCGTTTCCAGCGAATCCGTAGGAGAGGTGAGGCGCCCACGGGATCTGGGCACCTGCAGTCTGGAATGCGCGAGCCTGGAACATTGGGACACCTGCAAGGAGGCAAGGAGTGGAGGACTGAAATATCTTTATGCGCTGCTTCAGCCGTGTATCCTGTATACATGAACAAGTGAGGAAAGCACAGCCAAGGAATATGTATTACTTACGATTATACGTCATTAGGATTACCTGCAACAACACGTCGAGTTAGATCTCGTTTGCATGTGGAACGAGGAGACGAACGTCATAGTCCGACGCCAAAACCCTGGCAGAAGGCATCTTGGTGCCAGACCTCAGAATAAACACGCGTAAAGGTCGTTCGCAATGCTTGTTAATCTCGCGATGCCATTGGCTTAGCAGGTTAGGCGGAACGACCACCAAAGTAGCCGCTGAAAGATACATCAACCGTGGGCCAATTGGGTTCCTACTCCTCCTGAATGTTCGAGAGTCGTCGATTTCTTCGGGAGAATGCGGGTAGAAAGGCACGTTCTGCTGGAGGAGCTCGTTTAAAGAAGTCATCTCGAACTTGCTCTCGAGCTCCATGTGCTTCTCATATTGTTTACGTCCTTTGCCTGTATGGGGATTGGGAATGTCTGAGATGGGTGTCGTCCGAGCGTAATGGAGCATGAGTTCAACAAGCGAAGGCACCCGAGAAGATGACTCGGTTGGCCGAGGTTTTTCGCGGTGAATAGTTCGCCGGGCACTGGTGTAGGGACTAGAAGGGAAATATTTAAGTGCGAGGGGTGTAAGGATGAGAGGGGGTTCTGCGATCGTATCAGGAGGTGGGGGCAACTGGTTCAGTGTAGACAGGATCAAGCCCAGAATCATCACCGTTTTTCCAGTGCCTAAGCGCGATTGAGCAGGACTATGAAACAGAAATATCTAACCAAATACCCAGTTCTTCACATAATAGTCCTCCACGAGTTGGTTCCACCATCCTGCGCTCGGTTATAATTTCCATCGTCCCGGGCTGGAAATAAAAGTCCTTGCCGTTGATAGTTGAAAGTGAGATGTAAAGCGGGTCCGGCGAGGCGTGAGGAACAAGTTCTCGAGTGATCATGGCGGCTATGGAACGACGTTGGTATTGATACAAAACGCTGCGAAAACCGAAGCCTTCCAGATCATCATCATACTTGAGCAGCCGAGCCACTGTTTCGTTACAAGGCTTTGAGGGGTTAACTTCAGGTGATGAAAGATCGCTGTAAATCTCCGCAAGGGTGCGATCATCCTACAAAACGGTCACTAACGAGGTTCAGGTGTGCATCGATATAACAAACCGGCGGCGCATATATCAAGGTTCCGAAGTTGGAGTTGTCTGCACAAGGATAGCCGTACCACTGGTCTCGGTTCCGAGAAATTTTTGGCATCAAGTTCCGGAGGTAACGACGGGCAGGACCAAGAACATGGTCTTTGCGGTTGTGGTGATGAAGACTTCCTTTCACTTTCGGGAGGTCGACTGGGATGAAGTAAATCCGCAGCGTGAAGGTTTCTTCACTGGTGACGTTGTATGTTGCCCTGGCGAAATCATGCTTGACCAAAAATCGGATCTGTTCGCTGAGGTCTGCATCATCTGGTTCAAGATAACCCGAGTGCCAAAGGCCATTGTATTCATGCCAGCCATCATCTGCATGAGCGTGGTCGCACAGGGAAGGTTCTTGTTGGGGTACTCTTTTAACAGTAACGGTGCCAACAGCTAAAAGGTTATTGAACGCGTATGGCTGAGAGTTTGAGGTGCCAAATGCATGATGGAGGGATGTTTTGGGCAGCTTTGAGGCGCATATAGTACAGCATATTGCGCAAGGAGGACAGAATTCCATAGTGTGAATGAACAAGACTCGTGTTACACACAGCGGGTTATTCCAAAGTAGGAATGACTCAAAAGATGTCGACGGGCGAGGGCGATTAGTCCGGCTATTTATAGGGATCAATATATTCCCACGGTGAGTACCAGTTCCTGGTCTCACGTGGATTGAAGGCAGCCCCGTCAAGCAAACAGCTGTTCCTCCAAAATTTGAACGTCATGACTGAACACATACTCTGTCGTCCACTTGCCCTCACTTCCAGACCTGCTCTACGCCAGTTTCCCAAACAGCACCGTTTTGTCTTCAGAACATACACTTCCACGGGCTCAACTCAGGCCGCGTCTCAATCGACGCTCACATGGCGCGAATACCTAGCTATTAGAGGAAGCAAGCGGAAGTGGCAAGTCGTGAGTTTTAGGTGCTTTTTCTTTGAAAGAATATATTTGACCCGCAGTTGCAGGCTGCCACCATTCCCTGTGCATTCCTCGGCTTTGCCGGAGGTGTTACATATTTCGGAAACCTTGACACTGATCCTTCCAAATTGATCATGGTGCGTGCCATCCAGTTCACTTTACAGCCCCTCCACTGACCGGTCTTCCTAGGGGATTGACCCGTTCTTCTTCTACGGTATCTGCACCGTAGGTTGCGTCGGTATGTCTCACACGGCATGGTATATCTATGTGGTATTTATGGTTGCACAGGCGTAGGAGCTCTTGTCGGGCCTAGTCTTGGTACTACGCTATGGAGAATGTCTCATCGCCGCAATCTCGCTCTTATTGATGCCAAGGATCGTGAATTCTACCAGCGGATAGCCAAGAATCGCGTCGACGCCTCCCTCCAGAGCCCAACAAGCCCAATTCCCGACTATTATGGTATTTGAAATTGCACTTTTATCTCATATGTATGCTTACGGTTTCCTCGCAGGCGAGAAAATCGGTTCTATACCTCAATACCGACAGGTCTGTGCCTGCCTTACAGTACCAGAGTCTCTCTCACATTTGTTTTTCAGTGGCTGAGGGATCAAGCCAAGTACAGACGAAAGGCTCTCTTGGCTGAGGAATGAGTGTTTCCGTAATGTTATTAACCTTCGTGTCCAGTAATATCAGTATGTTGCCATTTGCACTCTACTCAATCCTCGTCGTTCTTCCTCTCGGTTCCGAATCTAAATCGTTACTGGCTTAACCTGATGTCAAGATACTGCAGTTTGATACTGCATAATAGTACATATACGAAACACGGAGGTTCGACGGTACAAGGGCGGCATGGGAAGTGCGAAAGCGGATCACAGATCTACGTCCATGTCCGACCGACAGCGATAACTCGGCAAAAACAATCATGAAGAATCAGTCGAGAGTGAGAAGACGGAATATGAAAGATCGTCAATTACAAGGATAGTTCAATAAGATTTAAAGAGAAAACGTCCAAGACCAGATTTTCAATAACACAGGTGAGCACAATAAATCTTTGAATGGATGAATCACCTGAACTGAGCCATACCCGCGATATCACAGGTTATACGCAGCTCGTTCAACGACGATAGGAGCCCGAAATAGAGCTCGACAAGGAGGTGGTGGAAGTCTTGCGCGCCGGGACAACACTCCTTCGCTCTTGCAAAAAGATCCTCGGAACAGCACCCTTGGCTGCGTCAAACCTGCCCACATACTGGACGATACACCATCCATCCTTGAATTCCTCCAACAAACGCACAGTATCACCCGCCTTAACAGGCAATTCGTCGTCAAGAGTTGGTATGAACGTGTTGGTGACCGTCATAAGCCTTGGAAGCTCAGGACGATCCGACACGGAAGGCGAACGACTGAAGGAGGTTTGCGAGGAGTTGTTTTTAACGTGACCAATTGCTGAGGCGGTGGTAGCGTGTTCCTGTAGTTGAGAGGACGCAAGGGTAGCATCCGCGGTCACAGGGGACGAAGAACGCGCGGGACTCAAGGGCGGTGGAGGAACAGAAGCAGGAACGTCCAACCCAGACTGGGACGCGCTCGCAGGTGGTGTCGCAGGTAACGCTTCCGCGGGCTGGACGGGAATCTTCACATCAACCATATCCATCCTCCTCTCCCCACCAATATCCACATCCTCCACACGGCTCAACACTCCACCAATGTTATTCGCAACGGAGTACGACGGAGGTGGCGACACACCCAACCCCTCGCTCCCAGATAAGCTCGGCATCGTATAATGCATCGTCACCGGTTGCTGCCTCTGCTGCGCCTTGGGTTGTGTTTGCTTCTTCTTCAAAGCCGGTTTTGGAGCAAGGATGTTCACCCCATACTTCGACTTTATCTGCGGGACCCACCCCACGACCTGATCCAGATCATCCATATCCATACTCTTCCCATCCACGCTTGCATGCCAAGTTGAGGTCCCGTCGGAGGCCGCAATCAACTTCGGTCCCTCCAAACCCGGACTAATCTTTTCATCCGACTCAGACGCGGTTTCAAGGTCCAACTGCGTGTGCACTGCGTCCTGCAGAATCTTCTTATTCGATACCGGCACGGACGCCAACCGTTCCATTCTATCTCTCTTCCGTTTCCAAGCACGATGCACCCAAAACGCGGATCCTAAGGTGACCCAACAAAAGTCTCAGTACATTCTATTGTTCTAATATATATTAGCGTAGCAAGACCGGTTTGTGCTCACCTCCGATAAGCAATAGACCCAAAACTACAAGTATGGTCACAACAACTATTGTCGTCTTTGGCAACTGATGCGATACCGCAGTCGCTTGTGGTTCTGGGACATGCTGCTCAGCACTACCATTGCCCGCGTCCGCCCTCATCATCAAGTATGGCTGACGACGGGGTACAGCCTCGCGACGGTGATGCATCATCTGGACTTTTGGACAACGGTTGGAACACCGGAAAATGCGTAGAGAAGAGAATGTGATATCTTAGCGTAAAACGATTGTTACAAAGGAGGGGAAGCACTGATACTTGGCGACCAGACAAGGAACGAACGAAACGGCCCAACGGAAGGTTGAGGCCGGAAAGGAGGGGAAGGAAGGAGGGGGAGGATCAGTCAGTCGTTGTGCCTCCCCCTTCTTACAAGTGCCCAAGCGTGGAGGGAACAGCAACGAGATCAGTTCTCATCAGATGCCTGTCGTGTCTTGTCATTATGGATCACTGTTGACAGGATTTCTGCACACATGTCTATTTAAGCACTTTCATCTATCAATATACCACAATTCCGGGAATTCCATCTCTTAATATGGTGTATCGGGCATTGCGGTTCCTCTTCGGGCTTCCGTGGTCGCACAAGTAAAGGAGCAGAAGAACGCGTGGTGTTGAATTAAGTAGCAAACAAGGTTAAAAAAAATAACTTAAGCAATGATAATACACACAGAAAGAAAAATGAATGCATCCGAATCCGAACTCCAAACCACCAAGGTGAGAAAACGAAAGAAAGCAAACGAAGAACATTAGATGATATCCATCAGCCGACTCGAGATCGCTCTATACAATGATCTCGCACCCTCGGCTGGACAATAACTCGCCAAAGCATCCCGGATCACAGATTCGACCATCTTCACGGACAACGACCGCACATCGTCACCTCCAAGTGAATACAACGCCTCTGAACAAATAGCCTTCTTCTCTTCCAGCGTAAACGGCACGAACGGCAGCACCGTAGTGACTCTTGACAACACCGACGCCTGTCACACACCCTACGTCAGTATACTTATCACTATTGCGGGCAGCAACCAACACCTCAATGTGTCAAGGTATGCACTCACCCCAAGACGCTCAGATACAAGCGGACGCAGTAGCCCCATCAGTTCCACGTACTCCTCACGCGCCATCATGTCATCCGGGCGCGCTCGTGCCTCGTGATGTTTGAAGACGAGGTCGTGCCCGATGTTTGACGTGCCTAACCACACAACGCTGCGAACGTCAATGTGTCGACTACCGGCCTCAAATGAGCACCGCCCAAGTTCCCATGGCATGAGCAATGACCATAGGGTTTTCTCGTCGGTTTTCTCGATCTCCTGTGATTGTGATAAACGCTGGAACAGCAATAAAGGATAACAGGAACCTTACATCAAGCACAACAACACATCGTTTGCCTTCGTTGTTGATCAAGAATTCCGCAAGGGTACACGTCGTTGGTGTCTGTTCCACTGTTCATAACATCTCTCAACAGCACATAAATAGCATCACATACCTCATATGGGCTCATTGAATGTGATTGCCAGATATCATGGGTGGATTTCAGAGTCGTCATATTAACCGTGTGTGTAGGCACGTCAAGCAACGATCCAACTGCCATGATAGAATGGAAATAAACTCAGCGCCCGCACACCGCATAAGAGCCAAGCTTGAAACATACATTTCCGTGCCAGTAGACTCTTACCGTGTCCGCTAGGGCCACATAAGAGCACAACAATAGGTGCTACTGAAAGACCACGAGACTGCATGCTTAACACTCGGAACAACTGTTCAAGCACACAGTCCTGGCCAATAAGTTCATACCGCACCCTCGTAAGAGGTCGGAAGAATGAGCGATGTATTAGAGCTGACGTGCGGCGTGTATGAGGGGCATCAGCCCGCTCAACATAGTACCTGAAACAGTTCATCAGATCAGCAAAACGGGCCCAATAAAAGACACCAGAAGAACAAAACGCGCATACTTCAATGCCGGGTCTATATCATCGATCAACGACGTCGCTGGAGGTTCTTGCACATCCTGGGCACCCGCGCCCTCCGGTGTTATCGAAGCGCGCCGTTGGGCAGCAGCATTGGATTGCTTCACCGCACGGGGATCGGCACCATATGCCAAGAGCGTCTTGACGATCTCCATTTTGTTCGTCAATTGATCATTCGTCAACG
This sequence comes from Podaxis mareebaensis, assembly GCA_018524725.1. Classification (NCBI taxonomy): domain Eukaryota; kingdom Fungi; phylum Basidiomycota; class Agaricomycetes; order Agaricales; family Agaricaceae; genus Podaxis; species Podaxis mareebaensis. The sequence goes on along the minus strand of JAEUWP010000562.1, from coordinate 52,392 downwards.
CAAACTCCAACGCCGTCTGGGGACCAATAGCGTCATTAGGTCCAACATCACCACTCTCCAACACTCGTTTAACCTCTGCGACATCATCACTAGCAATGGCAAACATCAGCGTTGGCTTCGCTGTAGATACAGCATGATAGAACGGTCGGGCGGGTTGGACAACGGTGGCACTATGCGGAGGGGTTGGTATGGGAGGGGGTGTAATGCGTCTATAAATGTGCTCATCATTGTCGTCTTTGCGTTCGGGGTTTTGGTCGTGAGTTTCGTAATGTTCACAGTAATCATCGTCGTCTTCTTCATCTATAGGGCGAATGGCGGGTTCAGAGAGCCTGCTCGATGTACGGGGGTATTCGTCTTGTGACATCATGGAGTATATTGACGCTCTGCGCCAGATGTGAGAATGAGACGCGGGAGCCGATAATGGAGGCCCGAAATTTGAAAGTTGTGCGAAGTTGTCAGAAGTCAGTGGAGATGGTATGCGGCTATCCGAGGAGATTAAATTATTGCGCATGCGATCGGACATAAGCGAAAAACGAGACGAAAGCTGGAAAACATGTTAAGCAATATAACATATAGTCTGGAAGGCGTTTCGTACCGAAGGATTGTGCGACATTCTGCGATTTGATGATACATTTGAGATTGACATAGATACGCGACGATTCCCTATATAATGGTAAGCAGGAGTGAGGCCACAGAAATAGGTAAGGATTCACCAGGCGGTTGTTGCTGATGATTGGATGATGCGGAAGGAATATCAGAAGGTGCAGGACGTGATGGTTGAGATTGAGAATTAAGAATGATAGACTACGGATAAACTTCAGCTATGTCCTTACAAAGTGGTAGGAACGGCCTGACTCACCAGTCTTAATGGCCTAAGACGAGAGGAAGTATGTGGGGCAGGACTGGAGGGGGAGGAACACAAAGACGGAGGTTCATCTGCGGGGAGGGGGCTGGTTAGCGACTCCAAGATGGGGCGTGTTATCGTTCGCGAAGTCCGAGAGGTGCGAGCGGATTTACTTGAGCGATTCTAAGCACAAGCGAGAAAATCAGAGCGTCGATGATAAGCAAAATATGCATATACTCACCGAAACCAGAGAATTTCGCCATCCAAATGGAACCTTCCTCGAACCTTCAGAAACGGGCGACTTGATGTCATCCACGTTCCCAATGACATCCCTATTCTCGGGTTGGATAACAAAGGGGGAACCCAGTCTACTCGACCGCCTCGAAAGTGAAATGGAACGTCGAGAAGATATAGGGGACTGAGAATGATGCAAGACTTCACTCATCATCATCCGGCTGCGATCCTCCGGCGAAGGAGGCGTAAACACACGCTCGCGTGTAAAGCTTAGAGGCGTCGAAATACTCGATGACTCTCCCGGTGTGGTATCCGTCGAACGACATTCCTGAACCTCAGCAGATAGTGCTGACTCTTGGCTCACCGGAGGTGAAGCAGAAAAGTCGGAATATGCGTTGTATAACGACGTAAATGAATTGCCATCTCCAGATTGTTCCTCGTCGCCGGGTTCAAGATGTGCCAATCGCGCAGTCGTGCTGAGGTTAGACTCGTTTCCAACGTCTTCAGAGACCTCTTCCTTAAACACTGGGACCTCGTCAATCAAATCCTTTTTCGGAACCTCATGACTTTCCTGGACCAAGGCTGGAGGACGAACTTCAGGAGATTGGTCATAAGCGGATTCCTGGAAATCTGGGGGAGGTAATTCCGGAAGAGGCTCGGCAATGGATAGAGGTTGTCTGGCGGGTGAAATGGAATCATGTCCTGAAGGTATAGGGTCGGATATACCTCGGATAACCTCTTGTTCTTGGCCCTTGATTGTGGTCGATGAATTAGCGATAGTCTCGTCCTGGTAGAACTCGACCTCCGGAGATTGTAGAAAACGAGTGGGTGTTTGACTTGAGCGCTTTATCGCGAACTGGACCTCTTGCCGGGCGGACTGTTGCCTTCCAAAGTGGACGGCCGTCTCTCCACCCTCTAAATACCACCGCGACACAGAGCTAAAACATACGTCGCCTTCGTCCCCCTCGGTATCACCCAAATCCTCCTGGGATTCGTCTCGCTCACGCTCAATTAAATCCTCTCCAGAATCCTCCCCTTCATATTCACTTGAATCCTTTCCAGAATCCTCCCCTTCATATTCACTTGAATCCTTTCCAGAATCCTCCTCTCCGTTTTCGATTGAATCCTTTTCAGAATCCTCCTCTTCGCTTTTGATTGAAAATTCCCCGGAATTTTCCTCTTCGTCTCCAATTGAAGATCCTTCAGAATCCTCCTGCTCATCTTCAGCCATCTTCGACCGTTCATCTTCCGTTATGATGTCGGGTTCCTCCCCTCCATCCGCAAGAACCTGATATACGGGTGACAGGACGCCATCCTCTTCGGCGGTAACCAAGGCATCGGGCGAGGATGTTTTAGTGGGTTCTGCATTCTCTTGGACAGGACGAGCCCGCGGTGAGTCGAGATCTGAGTCACGAGCTCCCTGATCGTTGGCGTTCCCTCCAGTTGCAACAATGGGATGGCGTCCAATGAAGGCGCTTAACCGAGGAGAGAGCACACGACTGCTGGGACTGCCGAAAGGGGAAGCTAGAAGCTCAAACGTAGAGCCAGGGGCCGGACTCCGTGGCGGGGAAAAAGCTAAAGGGAATGGTGGCCGCCAAGTGTCATCGTCATCAACGTATTCCGTCATATCCATAGACGCTCGAGCAAAATTGGCTAGTTGGAGATTTGATACCTCGACAGGGGAGAGTAGATCATCACGAACAGCTGAATGGGTGTGTTCGACATATTGCCCTTCTAGATCATCCTCGGCAACTGGGGAGCTGCTAATAGTATGTATGGAGGGTTGGTTGAACGAGGCTGAGGCGTCAATCTGCAGGGCATCGTCTTCCACGTCGGGATCTGCATAAGGCAATGGCGGACTTCCGGCGTCTCGAACTACGTTGTCGCCGATTTGGGAATCATGAACAAAGGAATGTTGGTCATTAAAGAGAGGATCGTTGGTGTCAAAAGGAGGGATTGTGTTAGGGGGTGAGGATGGGGGAGAACACTTTTCTAGCACTTTTTCTGTGGCAGGATTTGTATCGTCAACGAAGGTGGTTGAGTTAGCCGACCAGGATGTATTAGCCATGGCCGTTGAGCTATCCTGTATCGTAGGTTCAACGACCAATTCATCCTCTGGGTCATCACCAAGAACATCCTTCAAGGCCAACAATAAACTAGCAAACCGAGGAGAGCGGGGTGAACGAATGGAATGCGGCGATTCGACAGAAATGAGCGGGGGGTTGACCGGCGTCGAACGTGCGGAAGATTGGGGATAATTTTCTACGGAGCCTAGACTCGTCCTTGCACCAGGTGCAGACTGCGGTGGTGCGGTATGCAGGAAATTACAAGAACCTGCAAAGATGCAACGCCCTTGTTGGTAAAACGGACATGGTCGTGCTGTCACCGTCAGTAAGTAAAGTCCCAAGGCAAAAAGCAGGGCTAAAACGCACTCCTTACTCGCCATGCAGGTTCTGGCAGGGTCATTGCAGGGCATGGGCCTTGCAGACACGAGTCAGGCGTAGAATTAAGAAAAGGAACAAAGAGACAAGACGAACTCTTTTGTAACCCTGTCTCCCAACTGAACCGAAAGCCTGTGACAGGCATCACGTGTTGAAGCAAATCAAGAAGTGAATGTCGTTTGCCGCTATCATCCATTTTGATTGACAGCTCCGATATGCGTCCTGAGCTTAGCCAGATTTAGCGTTCAAATAGTAAGGGCGTTTGCAAGTTGGAAGGAAAACACTCCGATACACTCGCCATCCTTATGACCCGACATTTCCGCAATCTGATTCGCCAGTTATCATCGGAGGCCGAGAGCTGGCCAGATCGGCTAAGGCAGAATTTCCAATATCTGAAGTTCACCATTGCTATAGGAACCCTAACCGATCGAATAGACGATGCAGACTACATACTCGTAGACTGCCCTTCTGCACCTACAAATTCCCAAACTGAGGCGAACCCATCGCGACGCGTTCCCAAAAATACAACGCGTTTTATCACGTGGGCGAGCTTTTGTGACCGATGCTGACGGTTGTCAGCACCTGAGGTTGCTCATGACTGCATGACGTGTGAGTCATGGCTACTCGCTTTGCTCGTATTCCTCGTCTGACACTGTTCTCGGGACCTAATTGTTCCCTTTGCGATGTAAGCAATCTTTCCCATATTTATTAGCACATGCTCATATCCACATAGATTGCGAAGGCGGAGCTCGCCAAAGTTCGCCAACAAGTGGGTAGCATATGTTCTCAACGTCAACGGCTCTGATGAGCATGCCACTTCCAGCGGCCATTCCAGTTGGAGACCATCAATATTCAGGAAGAGGGCCAGGAGCGTTGGAAGAAGAAGTATGTTTATTGGATCCCTGCGCTGCATCTCGAGGGCAAGGAAATTGCCAAAGGTCGCTGGGACGCGCAGACTGTGACTCAAGCACTAGAGAAATGGGATCAACAACAGTCCCAGGAACAGCAGTCACCATCGGAGACCACGACCAAAGCGCAGTGACAGGGCCAACTTCCCCCGAGCCTCTCTTCCTTATCGATACCTCAGGCGCCATCAACCCATGGTACGAATCGTATATATGCGGCATATATCAACGTCACACCGATACAGTATTGGGCGGAGAGGAGTTTGATAAAGAAGAGGAGGAGCCAGATCCAGTTAATCTATGCTTTAATTGCGGCTCACCTGACCATTCCGTACCCGCATGTCCTTTCCGGCGGGATAAAGAATTGATATCATTGTCTCGCCAATACTTTAACTTCTACAAAGAGTTACGTGGAGCCGTAGACCACCCTCGAATCTACCTTGCAGAAGGTTGGCGACAACAACGACTGGAATGGCTCAACACCTTCCAGCCTGGCCAAATCAAAGGACCCTTGTTGCGGGAGGCTATTGGATTTGGCGAGGGTGAATGGCTGAGGAACATCGCAACTTGGGGCTATCCTCCGGGTTGGATCAGTGTTCTGGACCCTAGGGACAAAGTACGTGCGAGGATCTGGAACGAACACCTGGATGGAGGTTACGATCGTTCAGATGAACCATTCTATATTTTCGGCAACCTCGGTGAAGTTGAGGACGTCTCGGAAAACATTCTATCTGCAGGAAAATCTGCCAATACACAACCGAATGGCGAGGATCATTCCGTAGATCAAGGGAATCAGAAAACCTCACCTCAGACCTCTACGCCTATTCGTTGGGCAGCATACCCATCAACATACTTTTCATCGGAGCTCCTGTTCGCATACACCAAACAGGATGCCCCGTCGCTGTCATCTATCGAATGGAATGCTGCCTTCGATAGCGAAGATGACTACTTCGCTCAACTGTACGGCCAACCTCCACCGCCTCCTGACGAGCCACCACCAGTACCCCCTCCGCCACCCTCATCTCCTCCACCTCCATTGCCCCAATCACCCCCTTCCCCTCCCCCGCTCGTTCCCGTGCCACTTGAGCATCCTCCCCCCAACGCCGAATCCACAGCTACCAGCTCTGCAACCTTTCCTAGTCCACGGTTCGAGCCCAACGGTTACTTTCCAACCACTGCCCAAAAATCCTCTCCGCTCACCGAGTCGAAGAAAATCAACGCAGACGAAGAAGCTGAAATGGATATGGATATATCAGATTCTGAATGAAGCTTAGTAGAGGTCCGTATTGTTATCCATACGTCTATTTCCTTGCTTCGAAACGTTGGCTATTTATGCTCTCCTGTTTCGATTCAAATACACAACTCCTTTCGTTTTTGGTGGCTATGTTGACACCTGTGTTTCTTGTGCTGACGCGAACTCCAGTGTTCAGCAAACGATCAGCGAGAGAATATGATCGATATTTAGTACACACTGGACGCGCAGCCCACATCTCACACTCCCCGAATCGGCTCTGCTAGACGAGGGTTACTGTGCACAACTAATGGTCGAAACTCTTATAGACTCATATCCATACGATCCTCGACCTGACCCCGGAACTTCGGTCAGCCGTTGGTTACCATGCAACTTCCCTTTGCGCCGAATGACGAGATAATGCGCGTCATCACACTATCAAAATTATCTAGGACGAATGCTCAGGGGAAAACACAACATTCATGACCCAAGCTGCTGGGGCACACGTTCAGCTGGGTTACATGGAATAAGGTCTTTCCCGAAGCTGGAGTCCAGGCTCAAACGTCCTGGTAAGATACAAATGGGGGGAAGTAAAATAATTGAGGGAGAAGGCAGAGCTGTGGAGGATTACAGCCAGGAAGATGTATGCTTGGTAATTAGGAAGAAACATCACATGACTTATATGTAGCGCGTCTCCATTGTATGCACATGTTTACGTGTCTTGTCCCAAGATGTTGGTTGAGGGATAAGTACAGGATATCTGCATGTCTTATATAGTCACACACCAGCAGTGGGAGGATTACAACTAGGAAGATGTATACATCACATGACTTATATGTAGCCGCGTCTCCATTGTATGCACATGTTTACGCGTCTTGTCCCAAGATGTTGGTTGAGGGATTGATATGAAGGGTGGACCGATGCTCGCCGTTACTACGACGGCTGTCCTAGCCGTTGCTGACCCAGCTACTCTCAAACACCCCCCCTCAATCTTACCATCGTGTCTTACAACCACAGACGATTATGGTGCCAGCGCATGGGCAACCGACAATTCGGCCCTTTACCTTTCCTCCGCCCAGACGATTTCCCGTTACGAGCCATCATCGAATCAGCTCAAGATCTTGTATACTCTTGAAGGAGATCCTATACGATGCCTAGTAGCAAAGGATAGATCCTCGGTTATCTTTTGCGCGGGGGAGAACGTTCATATGCTGGAGTGTAGTGGTTCAACAGCCAAAGTTGTTCGGTCGTTTGGCTCGCATAAACGAGATGTCCTCTCCTTATCGCTTTCCAACGACTCAACACTCCTTGCGTGTGGGCTCGTAGATGAAGTCTACGTGCACAATTTCACAACCGGCTCGCATACCATCCTCCGTGGCCTGCCTTCGAAGACGTCCGTCACCACGTGCGTCTTCCACCCACATATACGCACCCGGTTATTGGTTAGTTCTGGGGATGAAGTATTGATATACGACACGACTCGCCCTTCTGCACCCTTGAAGATCATCTCGATGAATGAGGTCGGCAACTGCATCTCTGCCATTGCTTGCAGTCCGTTTAGTAAAACGTTGATCGCGGTTGCTATGAAGGACGGCTTTGTTGGTCTAGTTGATTTGGACAAGGAGAAAGGGTGCGCGTCGAACTTCATCCCTCCTGTAAAACGTAGTATTGAAGACATCTTCATCTAGGCTTTTCCGAACGTTAAGCTTGAAGGTCCCGTTGACAACAACCGCATTTTCCCCAGAAGGTGCATTAATCTATCTCGGGACTGAAGATGGTAGACTGTTGATCCAGGACTTGCGTGCTTTGGACAAGCCTGCGAAGTCGATTGTGGTTAGCGAGTCTGGAAGTTCCATTACTACTTTGGCTGTTCAAGTATGTGTACGAGAAGAGTCAACTCTCCCAAAATCTGACCCGCACATTAGAAAAAACTCAAGAATCCACCTGACGACACCAAAGCAAAAGCGACACCCAAACTATCTGCCGGGAACCTGAGCAGTACCTCCATCTCGAAGCCTGCACCCTCTCCCATACGACCACGACTCGCACGTCCTGGCGCCACGGCAACACCTGTTCGTAAAGCACCACTCAAGACTGGAACACCTAGACAATCTTCTTTGTCGAAGACTACGAATCTCAAGAAAGTGCTATCTCCCGCAAGGGATCCACATGGAAACAGCAACAGTCTGGATACCAAAGCCATCGCTACATCTGGAACTGCCAAAGCAAAAAAGCCAGATTCCCTATCCTCTGCATCTCCGAATCCTAAACCCAGAAGCTCGTCCGCGAGGGCTGACTTGGCCTTGGAATCGACACGTCGAACCAGCACTTCTACCTATAACAGGGCACGAAAGTCATCTACAACTACAAGACCTGCTGAGCCATCAGTGGTCATCCAAGTCTCAACCACCACTCCTGAAGCACTATCATCGGTCTCCAATGCGCGGGCTCGTGTCCGCTCCCGAGCCACGTCTTCCGTTTCCCTGGCACCTTCAGGTTCTTCACCCACTGTTTCCTCGCGCTCAACGCGTACTGCGTCTTCTGGGTCGAATCCTTCTGCTATCTCTCGACGAAAACACGCTTTGCCGACATCACCAGTTCCATCCGTCCCTCCTATTCCTGTTGGTATTAAGCCTAATCTCCGCCCTGTATCACCTATTTCGAAACCACGCGAAGCCAGTCGAACACCTTCACCAGATTTACCGGATGTGAAGACGGATCCAGTGACACCCATTCCATCGCAGAAGAAAAAGAAAGGCATGGCGGTTCTTGGACTGGGAACGCCTGAAGTCAAGGCATGGATCAAGGCCGGTAAGGGTGCAACCGGTCGAGGCGGGGAAATATCGAAGAACGATGACGTGAAGGGACAAAGCCGAGCGAAGTCAGTTGGTTTCAGGGAAGAGAATGATCATCTGGAGGAGGGGCGTGGGGGCGGGGAAATCGAAGGTTCTAAGTCTGACGGCGACGAAGAACGTGAACGCGAAAAGAGCCTATCGATGCAAATTTCACCCCGCCGACATCTACCTACCAGTTCCTCGTCCCAGACACAAGGTCACGGTTCGAGTCTATCATGGGACGCATCGCCACGCCGCCCTCGACATCCTGCCCATATGCCGGGAACGCCCTCTGCTGGAAGTGCGCATGAGCTATTGAGGACCATTGTGAAAGACGTGATGTATGATTTCCAGAGGGAGACCCAGGCGGAGATGATGGGTCTACACTTGGATTTGGTGAGGGTGGGGAGGGGATGGAAGCAGGAGCTGAGGAAGCTGATGGAGGAATATGTTGGAGATTTGAATGATTTGAGAGAGGAGAATAGGCGATTGAGAGAGGAGAATGAGAGGTTGAGGAGAGGGTATTAAGGAGACGATGGAGGTAATGCTTGTTCATTATGTTATAAGGACGACCATCGTTGACTTACAGTGGTCGGGTTCCGTCCGAGGTTTATTTCTTTGTGATGTATGCAATATGTTGTACGGCTCATTTTATGTTATTCTCTGTCTTATTATGTAGCTGGTCGTTCGGTATCATATCCTGTCTTACTTGTTGTAATGACCAACATTCTGTTCTCGGCGCTCGGTAGAAATGGTTTGTATGTGGTTCAAAAGTTCATACAGATATATATCCATAGCTCTGAATCAAGATCCAGACATCCAAAGAGGGAGCAAATAAAATTCCAAGATCTGGATGTGAGCTTGCCGTGCACTCAAGCGACTCCCTAAGACCGTAACTGTCAACGTTTCGAAGTCTGCCTCTCAGTTACCCAGATGGAATGGCACAACCCGAAAATTCTAGCCAGTCTCACGGTAGACGACTCCGCTGCCGCAGGAGGCGCACACACACAAGCCCAAACAGGGGTTGTGTGTTCAGGATATATATCAACTCTTCGTATTTGTTCCCTTACTTCGACCCACTTTACACTAGCGGAAAAATGCAATCAAGTCCCCGCACCTGTCTCGGCTTTTGAGTTTGTCCCCTTCTTGCCGCGTTGCTCTAATCGTTTATTTTTGCCTTTTGACAACTCGCTGCCACAACAAAATTCTGGTGACTATGGCCCTGTGGGACTGGGAACACTAGTTGCTCGAGTAATCCTCACGCATTGGTGTTCTGTCCAAATATGTCGTTTCGGTCTCAAGATTGCCAGTTGGGCTCTGAGATTCTTCGTTTCGCACCTCGATGCCTCTTTGGTAACCATCTCTCTCTCAATCCTGTGGATGCTAGTGATGTATTTCTGTTCGCGAGCCTCTTCAAAACTCGCAACCATCAGCAACCGAATTGAATATTAGGAAGGTTCCTCCCCCATCAGCTGGTCGATATATTACACTTCTTTTCGTGTTGAGGTTCGCTTGCCGCATGCTACGTGTCCAATAAGAGCCTCTGTTATCCACAAGTATAACCCACACCAAGGTGCTGGACAGCATGGGTATCACAAGACTACCCCACACCGAAGGCAGACCTCATGGAACAAGAACGGGACTCTTGGAATATAAAGCCCATTCACGCCTCCAAAGGAGCCGGATATACGGGATATCCGCTCTCCCAGTAACAGGAGTTCAATGATTTCTGTGGCTTTCCTTCTCCTCGGTATCCCTTCTGTCTTGGGTGCCCTGAACGGGGCTTGCACTGCGAACGGCGCTCCAGGCACCTGCATCTCCACCAGCAGCTGCTCCTCTGGAGGAGGCACTTCCCACCCCGGTTTCTGCCCCAACGACCCTACCGACATTCAATGCTGCACTGCGTCCTGCGGTAGTGGCGGCACCTGCCGTTTCACCAGCACCTGCACTACGGGCAACATCGCCTCAGGTAAGCTCACTCTAAAATTTAAATCGATCATTTACCTATCCGTCCGCCCGTCAAGGTCTCTGCCCCGGACCCACTGATTTCAAGTGCTGCTTGCCAGCTTCAGGTTGCGCAGCCCCTGCAGTCAACTCCGCAACTATCAGCCTCATCAAACAATTCGAAGGCTTCGTCGCAAGCCCTGCCCCAGACCCAATCGGTCTCCCGACCGTCGGTTACGGCCACCTTTGCCAGACGTCTGGCTGTTCCGAAGTCCCATTTTCCTTCCCCTTAACCCAGGCCGAAGCCACCACCCTTCTCAACAACGACCTCCGCACCTTCGAGAACTGTATCACGAGAGACATCGTCAACTCCGTTCGGCTGAATGACAACCAATACGGTGCCCTGGTTAGTTGGGCGTTTAACGAAGGTTGTGGTGCTGCTGGTAGTTCGACGTTGATTGCGAGGTTGAATAATGGAGAGAATCCGAACACTGTTGCGGCGGAGGAGTTGCCCAAGTGGGTGTTTGCTGGTGGGCAGGTTTTGCAGGGGTTGGTCAATCGTAGGAATGCGGAAATCAAGTTGTTCCAGACACCCTCTAGTGTCATTGCTCATCCTCCGCCTTGCTAATTGAAGGTCGGGCTTTCATAGTCATGTATATGTAGAATCCGACGTTTGATTTCGGAATACCACAGTTGCATACACGATCGTTCCTTGGGTTGAATGAGGGCAATAAAATATATACTGTTTTTACAACAGACTAGGAAGTAAAGTATCCTATCTAGTGTACAGAAGTCATTGACAAGCAACTCGGCCCAGCGCCTCATAAGGCCCCGAGCTCCGATGTTGCGCAAGAAAAAAATTAAATAAACAAGAACTAGAAAAAGCCACGGGGGTCCATAAGGATCGTAGGGTAATGAGCATCATCGTCGTACAAATGAGTCTAAGAAAACCAGTCCCAACTCAATCGTCAAGGAAAATGTTCGAGTCCAACCGAAGTCGTCAAGTATTCACTCGTCTCTATCCGAGCAGCATTTCAGTTCACATCGATGTTTGCCCCATACGGCGGCCATGCATCGACTTCGGTCAACAGGTTTTAATGTTGACCACATTCCACCAAGATTTACAGGGCGGTGGGACTCGACTTGAAATGCGGTGTCCTCCTTCCCTCACTGGGTGAAGGACTCCTATGCGATCTCGACCGACTACCCTCAGAGTCCTGACTCTCGCTCCTCCTGTGACTCGGTGACTCGAAACTCGAGCTCGAAGACCTTTTAGTACCATTTCGGGACAGGGCCGGGGGTGGGGTCATATATCTTGGCAGAGCCTCTTCAGGCTTCTGCAACAAGAACCCCTTCAACCCAGCAGCTTTCTCTCCATAGGTACCAAACCCGTATCCGACCTTCTCGCTGTAAGGAAGCGGGCTCTTGTACGTGCTACCATGTTCGGAGCCACCACGTTGGAGCGTCGTGCCCGAGTCTGGGAAGTACGTATCGCGTCTGCCGATAGCGAAACTTGCGGTAACTTTTGTTGTGCCAGAGGAGCCGGTGTGTGTAGGGAGAACGGGCTTGGATTCGTTGCGCCATGAGGTGACGGAGCGTTTGGGCTTGGCGGAGGCTCGGAAGATGAGACCGAGGAGCATATTGAGACAGCCTAGGGCGAAGAGGAAGAATGCAGAGACAAGGGAGAAGTCATCAACATGGTGTGAGAGGATCTGAGTTGAGATTCTGTAACGAGTTTACAAGAGAATGTAACGTTAGTCACCCGATATAGCAGTTGAGAAATTTAAGTCTGCGTACAGGGCTTGGAAGATACCGAGGGCGCCGAGACCAAACTCAGAGCCTAGCACGGGGAAGTAGCGATCGAAGAACTTCATTGGCCAGCTTATCTCGGACACTGTATTCATTTCGTTTACAAGTCAACATCTCCGCAAGCAGATTAGTCACAATAGCACTCACAGAATAGAATGATAGTCTGGAATAGAATCAGCAAGCTGGAAACAATGGCCCAAAATACACCAGCAGGTTGGTTAGGAACCGTGCTGTTTCTACAGAGCAGATGATAACAGCATGTCAATCAATGTTTAGACAAAGTGAGATGAAGGACAAACGCACTCGATATAGTCACAATCTTCCAGGTCCATGTTGCCCTTGTTGGCTTCAAAGACATTGACTGCCTTGATGTTGTTGACCATGACGAATATGGTACTCGAGAAGACGAGTATGAGCGAGACGATGCTCAAAATACGGACACCATTGAGGCCGATAAATGTGACTATGATGAGGGAGAGAGTCAGCTTCCAGACTTTAAGGTGAGATTCATGTACTACTCACTTGCGCGCGCGTTCACTGGCATGTTGTTGAGCAGAGGATGGAATAAATAAAATAGTGAATGCGAGTATTGGCGAGGAAAAAAAGCAGTGAGCGATCGTGAAGAATAAAATCTTGGAGGTGTCCCAGCACCGAGAAAGCAATAAAAACCGTCGAGCAACGGTACTGGTAAGCTGAAAAAAGCAAATATTCGCGAGTAGAGCGGTGGGTAGAATCAAGGAGAAGGAAGTTCCACTCGGCTTATTGTGCGATATATAGGAAACTTCGGGTCAGGGCGTGAGAAACCGCCGAAGTGAATCAGATAGGATGCACTCCGTAATTTCCATTCTTTCTTCGCCGCCCCTGCTGGGCTGGCAACGCGAAAACAATGTGTTCGAGAACAATGGCACGTTGCAGAACCAGCCGCATTGTCTTCGCGTGTATGTATCACGTGACTGCACAGCATGGACAATTGACGCCGTCCCTGCAATGTGCATGATGCAGCCCACATCAATAATCCCGTCCAAGAGTCGTCTCACTTGATCCAGAAAGTGCTTACTTAATGCAACAAGCTTCGCCGGGCCTTTGTTATTAAAAGGAGATATATTGTTCTGATTTGCGTGTAGCCGGATGACCGAAATGAATCACTCGGGCATCATAATAAACGAATAAATAACGCACATCCCGAAACACCGTTGGTTAGGATTCAGACGGAAATGCGCCATCCCATTAGATTAGCATAAGACTATGGGAATAACAGTCCAGTAGCAGTATATGGAAATATTGTCGTGTGTGGTCGTGAACGCAAGAAGGCCAAGAAAGTGCAGGAAGCATATACGTGATGAGGGATAATGAGATGTTAAATAAATGCGAGAAGGATGAGTCAATCAGAAGATAACCGTAATACGAAACGGGCGTTATGAAAGAAGAAACCATACTCTACTCTGCAATGCACAGAGTAGGCAATGTCCAAATGCAGAACCAGTCATGTCATCACACTGTCCAGCACTGCACAAGCACTTGCGCCAATTAAGGCTCAGACGATATCGCACCTCCACCAAGACGGCCAACCGCCGCCATTATCGTTCTACTCTGAATATGCGGGCGGCGCTGGTCCAGCGGCAGAGCTACTTCCGGCAGTAGCACCTTGATAACGACCCCCATCAAGATGTATGATCGGCGCTTTCTCTCCTCTTGTCACAATCCTACCTTTTCCATCCCTCTGTGGCCCGGGCGAAGGCGAAGTCGCTGGTCCAGCCCCAGGACTCTGGGGTCCAAAATCGGCATTCGTGACTTGTAAGATGCGTGGCTCCTGGAAGCTGGTGGGACTGCCTGTACGGTGGTCTATATCTCTTCTTGCCATCACCGCAGCAGCAGCGTTAGCTGTACCACCAGCAGTATACAAATGATTGGGATCCCATATCTGGGTCTGGGTACCGAGATTGGTGTCCTGCGGTCCATAACCTTGCATAGAACCTGTACTGCTTGGCGGCCTTGGGGAGGGTGAGGTACTAGCGCCATGGGTGGTCGTACTCATAGTTGGACCAAGCAAGGGCGTGGATGAGTTGTTCCGATGATGTGATCGATCGAATCCGCCATCGGCCAAAGCTGGTGCAGCTCCTGGAGGCGGAGATGATGGTGCCGACGTGAGGGACGGGCTCTTGGTATGACCGACGAGACCATACTGATACGGTTTGGGATTCGCATCGGCCTGTTTTTCTTTATGTATTGCGGCGGCAGCAACAGCTGGAACGTCATCGTCGTTATCGAAGATATCATCCCATCTCCGTCGTCTTCGGCTAGACACATAACATAATGAGTCAGTGTGTCATACACGGCGAGCCAAGGCCACTCACAGAAGGAACCAGACGAAGAATAAAATAGCACCCAGACCAACAGTTCCCCCAACAACACCACCAATTATGGGCCCGAGATTTTGTGAGTTATCTGAGTTGGGCGCGCCGGTATTACCAGTAGTAGCGGTTTGTGAGACCAAAACGGGGGCGATGGTAGACGTAATGGTGTAGACGACTGGCGTAACATTCCCGTCCGCCTGCGTCGACGAAGACGAAGTAACAATAAGAGTCGGAGGAGGAGTACTAAAGGATGGAGACCATGTACTGGAGGCAGGCGGAGGGGTCCATGTACTCGAAGATGAGGGTGGCGTTGGGGTTGATGTATCTTGACCTGTCTGCGTACAAGAAGTTCCCCAGAGCGTAGTTACCTGAGGAGAGGTAATGGGGACGGTGATGGTAATCGTGTCCACCACAGTAGAAATCCCGCCTATAATCACTCGTGAGTTCAAACCTTTTTTTGTTGTTCAGAATTTCAACTAACCTGGTACCTGCGACGTAGTTATGATGGGTGCAATAGAGCATTGGCCGACGGTCGCAGTACACGACGGGGTGAGGGTAAGAGTGGTAATGGAAGGTGGCAGAGTGGTAACATGCGTCGTGACCGATGTTGAAAGACTGTCTGTAACCACCTGGTCCGTCCTCGTCAGGGTCGGGAAAGTATTGCACGACGACATGACTGCCACCCCCTCAAGTTTTGATTGTTGTACAAGTGGAGAAAAGCAGAGGAATTAAGCCAGGTTCCAAAAGGTTCCAACCTTCGTTCTGATTCAGTGTGATATGGCGCAAGGTGAGAGAAAGCCTCGCGATGTCAACTCGACGGGCTTAAAAGGCCGCAAGCCTTAATCGATTCACCTGGGGGAACGAGGTTAAGACAGCAAGCGCAAGAAGCAGGCAGGATTTGGACCGAAAGTCTTTCGGAGGGCAGTGCGGGCGGGGATCAAGAGAGTATTGAACAAGTTGGCCGCAGAGGAAAGAACGAGGAAATAAATTGTGCAGGGACAAGTAGGGAGGCGTGGTTGTTGCAGGGCCCAAGCACCGCAATTCAACGGGCTGGAAGCGTTCCTGGAATCGATGTTATGTAATCCAGCATTTCTCGGTCATACACCCGCCTTTCTTTAGCCTACTGCGGCCACTGGCATACTTTTGGACAGCTATAACAGTGGCCGCTCCGGATCGATGTACTATAGCCAGTGCAAGGACGCGGGCTGCCTGTAGATCAAACCTCTGCCGAAATGTCGCATGTGGCTGTGCGTGTATCAAAGGGAAACAGCCGATCTTCTAAACAGAAATAACCATTATCAACCACGTGATCTAGTCGTTGTTGTCTAGTTCTAACTAGCGCCCGTTTGTTCTCTCGCATCCCTCAGTTGTACCGCCATGGCAGCCTTAGTTTCGATACCTCCAAACACCCCAAATCGCCACTCTCCCCAAGATGAAATTTCTTTGATACACGAGGAAATACGCGTAATTGACAATGGGATGCGCCAACTTTATGAGAAACGCGCTTCACTCCTCCGAAGGCTAAATAGCGCCCAAGCGTCGACTCGCGCGCTCCCGCCAGAGATTCTGTCGTTAATTTTCCGAAACACGCGTCCTCCTCTTAATCTCGATCCCAAAAACCATGGATATCATTGGAATTGTCCATCCCCTTTCATGCTTGGTCATGTCTGTTTTCTTTGGCGGCAGGTCGTGTGGTCCACTCCGCAGCTGTGGACAACGATGAAGAGGACCGCATATACTGACTACTGACAAGCAACAGGAAGCTGTTGCTGCAATGCTTTGGACTCACTTGATGAACGTTGCCCGTCTTCCATTTTCGCTGAGACTGATTCTGCGCTGGGACCCCGTGCAGCCTCTCACCAATGCTCTCTTCCACGAGGAATACTTCAAGAGAATCTTTTCTCTCCATCTCACCGACATCCCTCGTGGCTGGTTGTCATCCTTCTCCAAACTTGAAAAGCTTAACACCCTCCGAATTGATGAAGCTCTTCCTTTCCCAACAGATAGGGAATTCTCTCTCGCCGAGGTTCCGTCCCTCCGCAAGCTCTGTATCAAGCATTTGAACCAGCCAATCGAGCTTCCATCTCTGACCCTCACTTCGTTGGACCTATCAGACGTTCCCATCGACACCTGCGTCACTCTACTCATCCAGTGTCCCAATCTCGTCAGGTTCCGAAGCTCCAACCCCAAAGCTCACGAAGTAAGCCGGTTCCCTGACAGCCCCGCAGAAAAGGCTCCCCTTATTCTGCAGTACCTGGAAGATTTTTCATGGACGCATGGGGAAGATGCTCGTGCTGAAGTCTTGATAAGGCGCATTCAGCTCCCTGGCCTCAGGAGATTCTCCTGGGACGAACAATCAAACGCTTATGATTTCAGGCAGACCTTCCTTTCGGTTATTCCAAACATCTCAGGTGCCCTCACGATATTAACACTCAAGCACCTTCCGTCCTGGGATTGTGACCTGGTCGAGCAAGTATTGAAGCAGTTCCCAAATATTGAACGCCTCAGCCTCAGAACATGCCACGTGGAGACCATAACCGTTTTCATATGTAAACTTGCTTGGATTCCTGATGAACCCTATCTCCCATCGCTGACGGCCTTAACTATCGACAACTGCTACGATCCACGCAACTGGGAACTCTGCGGATATTCACGTGTTAAACTTGGCAAGGATGCCGGTTGGGATATCTTAAAAATCTTTGCATCCCGATTCGAGGCGGGTGTATGCACAAGGTTTTGCTTCGAGCTCAAGAACGTATCTGTGAAGTGGGGTCCCCATGTCCGAAAGGCGTTACGCGAGTTAGTTTCTGAAGGGTTCGATCTGGAAGTCATTGACGATGTGAAGGTCGACTGGCTTGTTCCGACGACTGAAGGTGATGGGATATATGATGATGGCGATGAAGACGAAGACGAAGATAAAGAGGACGATGATGAGGAAGAGGACGATGACAACGCAGAAGAGGATGATGATCTGGATAACTACGAGGTTACTGCTAGCGACCTCGAGTGTTGATTAGATACATACTCCGAATGCTGTTTACTAATAATAGGAATGTGTCCGGACCTGACAGCCGAATAATGATTAGCATCATGTCTCCGTTCAAGGAGCTCGTAAGCCCCTACACAGCAAATTTACGACTGAACTTGTTCCCTCGCGTTCCCGCTCTTATCATCCCCACACCCTAATCAGGATGAATGACGAGGTCAGCTCGATACTGCAAGAACTACGCCATTTGGAAATTGGTGATTCCCAACCCAGCCAAAAACGTGTAGCACTATTGCGGCGCCTCAACAGTGCGCAGGCCGCTACGAGGACACTTGCGACCGAGATTCTATCTCTGATATTTCAACACGCATGTCCACATATCAGCCTAGACAGAGAAGGCCGCATGTACAACCCTCGAGGCTGGTATAGTCGACGCTTCTTTCCCCTTACCCTCGGGCACGTTTCCCATCATTGGCGGCGAGTTGCCTGGTCAACACCGCAGCTCTGGACGGCACTGTCTCTCCACGTCCATCTACGAGCAAAAATCAAAAACACCATCGCATTCCTGGAACTTTACCTCATTAACGTTTCGAACCTTCCTATATCACTCGACCTTGACCTCCCTCCAACCCCAGACTCCCGTAAATCGTTCAAAGCCATCACGAATGTGCTCTTCCGCCCAGAGTATTCACAAAAAATCCAATTTCTCCAAGTGTCTAACGCCCCTCTGGGGTGGGCACATTCGTTCTCCGGTTTTTCGAGGTTGGGGCACCTCTCGTTAGACGGACATACCCAAGAGACGTCAAGTGAGCTTTTGCTTACAGATGTTCCGTCTCTTTCGCGAATCTCCTTACGGAACGTTGACTCACGGATTATACTCCCTTGGGCGTCGATCACCGTCTTGGAACTCAATTCCGTGACAATCGACATCTGTACAGAGCTGCTCTCGCGCTGCCTGAACCTTGTCAGGTTCCGTAGTGCAAACCTTCACCGTCCTCGACACGCTTGGCACGGGGACGCCACTACACTCTCCACGAACGACAAACTTGTCTATCACCACTTGGAGGAGCTGACGTGGTCACATTGCGCTGACTCCCGCCTCTTAAAACTTTTCAATCGTATCGAAATGCCCGCTATTCGTACTCTCTCTTGGAATCAGGTGGGAGTAGAAGAGTCAGAGGCCCTTGTCGACTCCGAATCGTTCCCCTACATCAGGGCTCTCTTCTCCAACCTCCCGAAATCACTAACTTCCATCAAATTCCACCATCTCTCCGCATGGCCCACCTCGACTATACAGTATATTTTCGCGCGGACCCATAGTCTCAGAGAAATGACCTTGAATTATTGCCATAAAGACGCAATCCGCAATATCCTCAAGGTTCTCAATGGGACCTCGACTCTTTACCTCCCATACTTGAGAACCTTGATCATCAACTACTGCTATGGGGTCTACTCCGAAGCGAGCAATGGAGCATATAGCATGCTTAAGAGACACGATGAAGACCTCGTTCTGGAGCTTCTGATGAAAAGGCTTCAGAGGGGAATTACCTCACATTTTCGCCTCGAGCTTCTCAATGTCAATATTGAATGGGAGGCGCCACTTAGATATGCATTATGCGACCTTGTTGGGCAGGGATTCAACTTGGAACTGATCATCGATGGTAAAAGGATAGACTTGTCGAATAAAGATAATATAAAGAGTGGTAGGGGGAAGAGATTGATATACAGTCCGGACATATGAACACCAAAGATTTAGACTATAGATACCTTGCTACCTATGTAAAGCAAGCAGTAGTGCGGAACTTGACGGCCAGACAGTCTGACTTTCTTCGTTCTCCATCTAGGTGCACATTTGCTTGAAAGGGCGGGGAACGGACAGCTAATATAATACACAACGATCTATTCAGGCAGACTGACGCGGGTATGGGTACGCGCCCACGATTGGTGTGGTTCATGCTGCAATGCACGAAGACTAGTGAGGTAAAGGGCCCATTCCCCCTTGGTCACCGTCAGCATATCACTCATACTGCATAAGCTCCGAGAGGTCCCGATGCAGACGGTGACACCAGACCTTGAACGCCAGGGATACCGCTGCTGTGGAGCACCTGCTGGTGAGCAGCGGTGGGCGGAAATCGGGTCGCAGGATCATACGCGTTCAAAGGAGGGTACGAAACGTTTTGAGCGACCGAGGGTTGGTCGTGATGACCCGGATAACTCGGGCCAGGACTATATGGATATCCCGTGGGATCGTGTCCTACAGTTGCTGGAAGAGATGGATCGATTCCAACATGCCCCACCTGTAGAGGCTGAGCGTTACCCAGTGTGTCACCGTCGTGCTCTGGCTGTCCTTGGATCTGCCAGTTACTCGAGCTAAACTGCTGTTGATGAGCTGATTGAGGATCGAGGTATAATGAAGGGTCGTAGCCCCGTGTCTGGTCGAGAGACGGGTATTGTTGGGACTGTGGAGTAGTTGGCTGAGGGTCGCATTGGTGGTGGAAATGTTGTGGGTCAGGGTGGAATCCCTGCATGAGCAAGCATGGTATTGTGTTTGTTAGTCAAAATTTTCGTGATACTGAGACCATACCTGGTCCCCTCGAGGATACTGAGACTGGCGTTGAGGACTCTCTTGCTGATGATAATCAAATGATTCGAGGTGGCCAGTGGAAGTACGGTCATCGTAATCGTGGGGTGTTTTCATAATCAGCGGTGGGTCAGCTTTCTCAAACAGTGCATCCAGTTGCGCATTGTACGCCCGCCTCCTTCTAGTAACGTGAAAAGCGGAGGCGACCTTATATCAGTAGCTGAAGTGGAAAGGTAGCCCAAACCACTTACAAGAAGTACCATATTACCAAAGCCACGATGCCCAAGAAAACAGCACCTCCAACAACACCACCGACAATTGCACCCAAGTTTGCACTTCCGTTTCCATCAACTCTACCACTATTTATGGCAGTCCATTCGGGGGGTACAACTGTCGCAACGATCGTATTTGAAGTGATGATGCCATCAGGCCTTGTTGAGATTGCGACTGAGGTGTACTCAGAAGGTGATCGAATGGATGTTTCAGATATAGACGAAGAAAAAGGTGCTGACGACAGCGGCGACGACGTCAACGATAATGACGACAACGACGACGGCGACAAAGATAATGATGAAGGTGATGGCGACGGCGACGACAACGATGACGAACTTGTCGTCAAACTGGTGCTAGGTGTAGCTGGGGTAGAGATCGGAGGATTGGAAGTTGGGCTACTGCTCGAACGCGTACAGCTGCTTCCCCAGAGAGTTGTCAAGAGGAATGTATCAATTTGAGAGGTTAAGGTAACTGGAACCAGTGTTGTGAATGGACGGGCTGGGTTTTATGATAAAGTCATTGTGTGAATCGTTTACACCCATGAGATAAAAACGCCCATACCGGGAACCTCTGTAAGTGAGACAGTTGAAGGACATGATGTATTTCCACAGGGGATTGTCGTAGTGACGCTCAATGTCGAGGCCGGAATGGTAGAAATGACAGTAGAAAATGTCGTCAAGACACTTTGGGTCCTGATCTCCTGGGTGCTAGTGAGGGTAGGGAACGAAGAACAAGATTCGGCCATATCTTCCGTCGTTTTGAAAGCAGGCCTGTTGGCTATCTCGTCTCGTGGTCGGTGGAGGAGACCAGGAAAATGCGGGGGTGGGGGAAAGGTCTGACGCAAGATCTCCCCACACTGGTGTGGCCATTAAAAGAGTTACCCTCCCCTCTTATCGAAGTAATTGAGTCGGCCCTGAATTCTCTCGGCTAACGAGTCGACGATTCCTGATGGCCCGAGTTAATCCAGAACAGGCTTGTAGCGTCGATTTTCCTGTTCTTCCTGTTTTGTTACGAAATACATGAACAGCAGACCTTCCGCAGGCGTGTTTCGCCTGTTATATGGGTCTGATTTGCCTGTTTGACGCACCGTAGTTCGACCCGGGGGTGTCAAATCCGGAAGGGGATGAGAAATTGCAGCAAGGTTCGCAGCATGAGCGGTGATAGAAATCGAGACCCTTGAGCATATGAAATGGAGAAAATCAAATAATACATAACCCAAGCGACCAGCTCTTCTTTCGTTCTTTTTTCACCCTAAGCCAACGCGATGTCGGAATGTGTGGCATCCTTCTTGATTATGGTCGCTTCCACAAGTCCCAGTCCACGAGTGCGACCGACTGTATCAAGGTCGGTGCACAGTTCAGCAAAGGGTAACTAGGGTTTCCGTTTTGGATAAAACTTCATCCGTCGACTTCGGGAAGGGGATATATCAAGTCGGTGAGAGGATCAAATCGGGGAGCGGAAGAACGTCGCAGGTTGATTGGGTGATGCTGGTACCCGCTGGGAATCAATCCGATGAGAAACGAGAAGGTGTTGCGACGATTGAAGGCTTATTGAAGGTGTCGTTTGAGTAGACTCGGCGCCACTTTTACGCCGGGTTTACAACCTGTTCTTGTTGCAGCTGGTGGGACCGATGGGGCCTTTGGCATTGTTTCTTCATTCTAGCCCCATGACTATGGGCATGGCCATTGACGAACGGAGCAGTGCCGTCGAACAAATCATCGAACCCTGCCCTTGTTGCGAGCCTCTTTCTACGGCGGTATCAATATCGAAATCGACGATGAGTAAGAGAATGTCCTGCTTACAAGAAGTAATACGCGGTCAACGCTGCGATAATCAACGCACTTACACCGCCCACTACGCCGCCAATAATCAGATTTAAATTATTTTCTCTCGAAGTGTCCAGGTCTTGGTCAGCTGGTTTAGACGTCACTGTGATAGTACTTGGAGGGATTTATATATCTGGTACCGATGTTGTCACGGCGGATGGAGCGCGGGACGATGTGCTGGGCACCACGACATCAAAGGTAATGGCAGGGCCTTGAGTGAGGGTTGTTGAAAGAGTGGTTGGCACTAAGACACTACTCGCGTCGAATTGGGAGCGTCTACAGGTGCTTGTCCACCAGATCCAGGGAACATGCACATCGACGAACGTGGTCTGGACGACAGGAATTTGTGTAGCAAATACAGGACCTAGCCCGGGGGACACATCAGCAAGTGTTGGGGAGCTTGGTCAATCAACAAACCAGGGATCTGGGTTGTGATAATAGTCGGAAGCACAACGCATGATTGAGACGAACAAGGCAGTGTAGTTGTGTAGCTGATCAACGAAGATGATGCAGTTACTATTACGGATCTGAATGTCGTGTGGACGCTCTCCGTCCTCAGAAGGTGGGTAAGAGTAGTTTCTGGGATGGATAAGCACCCTTCGCCAGCCACTCTGGTGTAGCCGCCGCGCTGGAATGTTGGCTCCTGATGTCTGTTGGCGCAGGAGGCGAAAACACGAAGGGAAAGATTACACTGGTATGACTTTCTATCAACCCCTTTCCTTTACGAGTCTATCAGTTGGACAGTCTCCCAGAAGTCCCGAGCCTAAAGATCCCTGGTAGACACACCAAATGAATATCGGAATGTGTAAACTACATCGAGAGATGAGCGCCACTATATATCATTGACAATTATAGCTACACTTGCCTTGTAAAGTTGTCTTATCCCACTTGATTATTTATGTGTTGAGCTCCCGCAACGTAGGGTCAAGTCACCTGTGTGAGGTGGGACTGAATAGACAACAATAACATTTCCAACGCCAGAAGAGCCAGCCGCTGCTAGCTAGCATGGCTTTCGATACCCGGAGCGTCGCGCCTTTTGGGAGGTTAACGTGTTACTCCTTTCACTCCTGAACGCAACTGAGAGGAGCCTGACTCGCTGAAAGGCAAAGAGACTTGCAGTTTCTTGGCGGCGGAACTAGAACGGCCACGACACCTCAGTAGAATGGGACAGAAGTGAGAAGCGCAAAGGTAACAGAGGTTGGATTTGTCTATGTACGACGCGATGTCCAAATGTATGTAAGGAACTTGAGGGTTACCGCGACGCTTCCGACGTCATCTTGAGTTCATACACAACCAAATACGTGCACATTCCGAATATGTAACGCACTACTGCATATGTGTTGGTCCGGCTGATAAAGTTCGTCCGTGAAACCCGAAAACTATCAAACAATTCTTTCCGGAACTCGACTTAAATCAGCAAAAATGTTTAAAATTTCCCGGTCTCCCACAGAACCCATTGACCTCGAGGTTAATTTCTGCTCTGAAATCATACAATCAGGCTTCCGGTTCCTCTCAACCGCACGTGCAACCCCTGGACAACTCACCAGCGTCATCTTCACTTCACCACCTTCATGCCTCAGTGTATGACGGAGGCGCGACGAGAGCACTTCTCCCGTCTTGTCGCGGGTTTTCCCTTTGTGCTTCTAGTGCTCGACCCGCCTCCGCCGTTGGTGATGTCTCCAATTCCTGATATCTCCCCCGACTGGGATTCGCCAGCTGCAGCCGAATTGGACGTGGCGTAGACACGAAGGGGTTGACTACGGGCGTCGGAGGCGCGGCGCTTGTTGTGGTCTGGCTGACTGGAGCAACCCCAGGACCAAGGGAAGAACCCGATTCACCACTACTATTTCTGTCATGATTCCTTCCCTCTGGCGATATGCCTACCGGCGCGGCATGTGCTCCATAGGAATCTCGTAGCATTTGGTTTGAGCTCGAATTGGAAGACTGGTACCCTCCCGCTTTTGTGCCCCCAATCCCGTACCCGTACCCATCGTCCGGGTATTGATACTGAGTATAAGCCTGTTGTCCCCAGGTCCCAGACGCATTCTGATGATGGGTTCCAGAGTTTTCCGTGACGACCGATGGGCCTGCGCTCGGCTGCCGTCCATGGTCGTTATGCTTTACATCTCTGTAAGCCGATGTAGGCGATGCATCATAGGGAAACGGCACGAGTACTGCACGCTGTCCCGAACGCCCGGAATTCGGCTTTGGCTTATGGCTCTCCTCGCCGACCTGATCGTCTTTAAACACACCATCCCAGACTGGCCGCCTTCTCCTTCGCCTCCTGCGCAACCATCAAATGATCTCTCCTGATCGACGGGACGGCAGAATTGACGTACCAGAAGCACAATGCCAGAGCCAAAATTGCTACTACTCCGCCCACACTTCCTCCCACAATCGCAGCCACATGATTCCTGGAGATTCCTCCGCTTTGGGCGCGATCAAAACTGCCAGCAGTTTGTAGAGGCTCCCCACTAGACGTCGTAACGGTTTCCACTAGGCTAACCGTCAAGACATCCTGGCTCAATCCCGTTGACACCGACATGCTGACTGGAATACTGGGTGTTATCGATGGAACACTGGCTATTGTCGATGAAATACTCGGTATTGCCGGTGGCGACAGAGTGGTAGTAGTGTCACTGGGGCCACTGAAATCGCTACCGAAGTCACTACTGATTACAGTAGTGGTAGTGGTGCTAGGAGGCGTCGTTGGTCCCGGGGTGCACACTACACCGAATAGCGTTGTTGCCTGTGTCAATAGGGCCTCAAAGGTTCTGGTCGATGTGACGGCTACCGCGGATGTTTTGCCTTGGCGATAAATGCGAGGTTAGTTACCCCTACAAGGGCAAAGACGGTCTAGGCTATCACAACGCACCTGCGATGATTTTGTGTCCTCCACTCAGCACGAATGGGCCGAGAGCTGCAATCGTTACAGGCACCGTTGTCGGCGGTAGTGTCGTTAGGGTCGTGAAAGTCATGGTAAAGAGGCTTTGCGACGTTATCGTGTCCACCCCTGTTAATGTGGGGACAGAACTGCATAGCGCCGCCATTCTTCCTTCAATGTTTTGGGTTTTGAGCTTCAAGCCTTAGGTGTCTTCAGTGAGAGAGATAGGATGGTATCACGGATATTATGATGTGGAAAAACGAGTGAATGTCCTCTCTGGAGGGGTGTTGAAAGAAAGTGAGAAGACTAGTTGTTGTAGTAAACGCGAGGCTAGGGTATGAAGCTCATAACGTAGCATGGTATTCTCCTTCGACAGGTATTGATTCCCCCATGGAGACGTACGCCGATCATTCTGTCAAGACGAACCGGACATGGAGGGCGCCCTATGGATTGCATACAAATATAGAAGCACTTTATCTAGTTTTGGGTCTTGACAATGAAAGGACCAAGCCCTCGCACGACTTGCCATGATGCCGGGAAAAAAGAACCATTTATTACTCGAAGACTTATTTACTACTTATAAGTAAATGATTGTATCACTGGTATATCCAATGCGTATCATTCCACCGGCCGAGGAATTTGGATGGGTAATGTAGAACGAACGAGAGGAAACAGATATCTAAGGTATTCCACAGACTGAATGCAACAAGCCAGATTTCACCATAAAAAAGGGGGAGAAAAGTGAGGGGATGCTGTAAAAATAGAAACAGTTGACCGATCATCAACGTTTCGATGAGGGTGCATGTAGACGCATGATGTGTGAAGGTGGTTTCCGGGAAGGCGTTGATATTTCGGTAGAGAGGCGAGGCTGGGAATAGATAAACGAGAGAAGTGAAAGACCCGAGATGAGTGAAATGAAAGAACGACGAAGATAAAATATATCGACGGCGCTGATGGGATGTCGGCGGGCGCGGATGAATTAGGAGGAGGGGGCGGTGAACCGCGTAGACGAAATAACGAGGCACCTAACTTGGAGGTGTCATGAGGCTAAGATGGGGGTGGGTGACATCGTGAGGGACGCGTTCGTTTTCCCATCCGACTTCACGCCCTTCACGTCGGGATCCTTCTCCTGGATTTGATCCTTCTCTCCCTCCCTATCTGTCTCTACGGTAGGTGATGCCACCTCTTCAGGCAGAGGTCTTTGGTCGAAATTTCTGGATTCCGGTGGCGGGGGCGAGGAGGATGTGACGTGCAGCGCGAGAGCATCAGGTTCCATCGAATCCTTTACCCTCTGTTCTTGCATCTTTCTATACTGTTCACCCACTTCTTCCGTCCAAACCCCGCCCTCCCTCCTCTCTTGTCTCTCCTTCTCCTTCTGCTGTCCTTCCCCAGGATCAGCCGTAACCGCAGCAAGCACGACCGCCTGCTGCTCCTTCTCCCCAGCCGCACCTTCCTTCCCATTCTTTCCACCGCTTGCCACTTTCTTCCATATATGCCTCCCAGCTTTCCCCATCTTCCTCGCAAGCAAAACAAAAGGATCATCGTTCTCCGCCTCAGACTGCCGCTCTCCCTCCTCGCGCTGACTCTTCTCCTTCTTCTCCTTCATTTTCTTTCCTCCATCCTCAGCTTCTCCCACCGCTTCAGCCTTCTTCGTTTTCTTCTTCCCACTCCCCTTCCCCTGTCCACCTTCCATTTGCTCTTTCTCCGAGATCTCCGGCGGTCCAGTATAATGATTCCGCCTTGCTCGATAAGGGTCCTCATACCCTGCATCCTCATCATACGGATCCTGATACATCATTCTTCTCCTCCGGGCCAACTGCGACCGGGCAGCCATACCGAGTGGCGTACTAGATT
The DNA here is from genome assembly GCA_018524725.1 of Podaxis mareebaensis. NCBI lineage: Eukaryota > Fungi > Basidiomycota > Agaricomycetes > Agaricales > Agaricaceae > Podaxis > Podaxis mareebaensis. Next base: position 25,392 of record JAEUWP010000562.1, on the reverse strand, counting down.
TCCGCTTCCTCGGTGCAAGTTCCGGCAACGGAGCGAATTTGACGTTCAAGTTTTGGTTCGGATGTGAGCGCGGACGGAGTAGCGATGGAAGTCCATTCGAATCAACACTGGAGTCGTTGATGTTGGTCGTAGAAGGAGAAGTAGAAGTTGGAGTCGGGGACAACGATGGAGGTGTAGCCGGAAGCGAGGTGGAGGAAGAGGAAGCCGGGGTTGATGAGACTGATGTCAATGTTGGTGTAGTGGTGATAGTTGCAGAGTCCGCATGCTTGACATCAGTATCGGCGTCAGGGTCTAGGTTTGATACTGTTGGCGGTGCAGATTCATTCTTTTCTCCATTCACCTGCTCCATGTCCTTGTGCTCCCCATGGACGTCCTTGTCGGAAGTGAGGTCGCACCGATTAGTGTCAGATGCAACACAAGTGTCCGTGGAGGGTGACGATGAAGGCGAGGTCAAAGGCGAAGAAGAGGATGAAGACGAGGAGGACACGATAGACGAACTTAGGGAAGACGAAGTTGGGGCAGGCGTTGATTCTTCTTCCTTTTCTCCTTCCACCTCTTGCACCCCTCCCAATCCCTTCATAGCAGTCGAACTAGCAGTGGTAGGTACCGGGGGTATTTCGAGCGCAATATTTTGCGGGGGGTTACCAGGCGTCGGCACTTTTGACATCTCTGCAGTAGCATCCGGAGGTGATTTGGCGTCTGAACCTTGAGTAGTCATCGCAGGACCCGCAATAGAAACGGCAACGGACATGAAGGAATGTCAACGGAGCAAACGCAAGGGGAAGGGCCAAGGCGAAAGATTGGTGATCAGAGGAACGCTGGCAATCCGATCCTATGTATGTGGCAACGGGGATGGTAGCAAGGCAATAGCCAATTTGTTGGAAAGTTTATAGTGCGTTGAATAACGTACTGCTCTGCTGTTCAGCAGCAGCGTGTCAGGGTTTGGAATCCTACTAAGGAAGGAATTAAAGGTCCTGGAAGTTGGATGGGAAGTTTGGTTGGGTTGGAAGGCCACGCAGAAGTTGGAAGGGATTATGCGAGACGATAAAGTTAAGTCCAGAAGCGCCGAAAACGCACTATTACACCCAAACACATCAGTCCCCCTAACCTTCGCTCGGCAGCACTTCATCTCACCCACCTTGTAACGCTTAGCAACAATCTCTAGGATTGTCTGAGGTGCAGAACGGGACAACAATGAGAAAGGGTAATAATAGGGGAGGCGGGAAGAGGGAAACAGCCGGTCAAGCGTTTAAGCGCAGACTAGAGTCCGAGCCGTTTGATGATGTTGGGCTTGACGGATACAATGGGAAGAAAAAGAAGAGGGCGATGAGAGTGATGCTCTCGCGCCAAATCACTCATCTGCATTGTTACCCTCACCCTGTCATTCGCCGCAAATTTTTGATTCACTGATCTCCACCCAATTATCCAACATATGTCAATTCTTCCAACATAATCACACGATTCATGTCCGGTCCGTCATCTCACAGGAGTCATCAACCGAGTCTGATCGATCCAATAATCACATCTCCATAAAGGTACTTATACATGTCCATAGATAACAAGCACAAAAACCACCACACCATATCAAGATTTTTTTCTTTTTTCTTTTCTGGGGTTTCGCGAGCAATCACAACAAAGGTCAGGAACGGAGTCACGGAAGGCCAGGGGCCAGACAACTACAGGGACTGTCCACATATCAGGTTCAATACAACGCCGCCACGCATTGGTGTAGTGCCTCTCCATCCTTGCCTATGCGCGCGGTATAAGGTAGTAGACGGATTGATGACAACCTGCAACTGAGGACTCTAGGCTGGCGGTCTGGGTCTTGGGTTGTTCGGTTCTCCAATAACGGAGAGAAGGCTTCTTGATGATGTGCAAGTTCCGGAAACTGAGAGCAACGGGTTATGGCTGCAATGAGCACAAAGGCAAGTCCTTGCCCCCGAAAGGCAGGACAGGCCTCGGCGCAAACCCAAGACCATGATTCCCGGAGCCGGAGGGGAGAAGATGAGGGCAGTCGGGCTCTTTAACGATCCATCTTCCAGGGTGCAGAAGAGGAAAGTCGATCAAAAGACCGTAACTCCAGACTGCGTTCCGGTGTATTGCGACTTCATATCGTCCAAGTCGTTAACGTCATCTTGGCTCTTGTAATCGTATTGCGAGATACTGCCGATATCACTCTGCCCCGTAACAGACGCAGATCCAAAAGACGAACGTCTCCTCAGTCGGTCGCTCTGAGAATAGGCAATGTTGACATTGCTTCCTCTGTCACCGCCTACAACACTGCTGTTATCCGTGACACTGGGACCAACGTCCTGGGAAACAATAGAGGATGCGTAGCTGTACGTGCTTCGCTTTCCAGCCCCGGGAACACGAGGCATGCCAGGTCCGAACGGTCCAGGAGCACCGAACATGGGCAATCCGGAGGAATATGTCGCTTGAGAGCGGAGAGATTGAACATCGGAGGGGATGTAGCCAAGCGCATCATGGGTGCGGTAAAAGCTCGCATCAAAGCGACTGGGCGTTCCCGAGCGGCGGGCCATGGCTGGAAACCGGCGATCAGACATTTATTATTACATTACCGAGCAATAAACGAGGTACTCACGATCCATCACAACGTTACCGGATACGCTCAGATAATCCCGAGCATTGGTTTCATGCCGGCGGAACTGATCCATCGACTTGGCGAGTGACCTCCTGGGTTTGCTGAACTGGATCATGCTGGGCTGCAGGTTGTTCAGCGGGCCCTCGACGAGGCAGTTCTTTTCTTTGTAGTGGGTCAAGAGATAATGCCAGAGAGGATGCTGTAGGGATCGCATCAATCATCAGTAGCTCAGGTTTATGGTTAGTGGTCTTGCTCACCTTGCTTAGGACCTTGGGATTGCCGAGGATCACAACCCCATACTTGGCACGTGTGAGGGCGACATTCAGACGCCGAGGATCGTTTAAGAAACCAATGCCCTGATGCTCGTTACTCCGAACGCAGCTGAGGATGATATAGTCCTTCTCCCGCCCTTGGAACGCGTCAACGCTAGCCACTTCGATCTCCTTGTACAAATCCTTCTTTAACGATCCATTGAATTGCATATAGTTGACGATGTAAGAGCGCTGGCCCTCATAGGGAGTCACGATGCCGATCTGAGCAGGAACAACGCCAGATTTGAAGAATTTAGTCACAATTTTCTCCACATTTGAAGCTTCAGTTCTGGAAAGGTGTGAGCACACGGTGGTAGGTTTTCCTTTAGAATATACATACCGGTTGAGGAACGAAGTACCACTACTCGAGATCTCCTCCTGGCCCAGGTTCTGGTAGAAGAACATTGGGGTATCAGGAACGGGCCAGGGGAAGTCAACATTCTTCCTGAGACGCTCTGGCGCCGTGACACCATTCTGGAGGGTTCCCTCGTAGAACATGTTTGACGGGAACTCCGACAAGCAAGGGTGCATGCGATATTGAACTTGGAGCCGAATGGGCCGATTGCCGAGGACAACAAGACGTTCAAAGAGCGATTGTGTCAAACCAGCGCGCGCGGCTTTCTTGTTCATAATGACTGGTCCAAGTTGCTAATAGGAAACGGTGAAGAAGGTGGAAGATAGCAACAAACAAGGGACATACCTGATGATCACCAACTAATACAACTTGTTTGCAGCCGAGAACAAGGGGGATCATGCATTCTATGGATGAATGAGCGCAACTGCCATGTTTCAAGTCAAACTCCACTTACCTGGTTCAGCGGCTTGAGTAGCCTCATCAATCAACACAGTTCTGAACTTCAACTTGCTCAATCTCGGGTCGCCAGCTCCAACACAAGTACAGCAAATAACATCCGCGGCGCCCAGGATCTCCTTCTCACACTGCCTAATCAGTGTCTTATACTTCCTCTCATCATTACTGCTCAACTCTCCCTGCTCATTCTTGAGTTGGATCAACTTCTGTAGCTCCACGTGCGTCGTGCTATTCGCGACTTGTTGATGCAAGGTCAAGAAACTGACGCTCGAGTCCAATGCCTCGCGAGACTTGGCAGTAAGACGAACAACCTTGAGCCCGGTGGCGTGAATCTTCTCAGTGAGCTGGTCAACGGCAACGTTGGATGGAGCGCAGACGAGGACTTGACCAGGATTCATCTTCGCAAGGTGATAAACGATAGAGGCTGAAGTCACGGTTTTGCCAGTTCCTGGGGGACCCTGGATCAAGCTGAGTGGCTTCTGCAGGACGCTCTTGACAGCATACATCTGCGAATGGTTGAGCTCGGGAAGCCCTGGGGCAGAGAAGCGCTTCGGCATCTGAGTCCTGAGCGTCTGGGGCTCGAGCTCGTGTCCCAAGAGTTTGTGGTACTGGAATGATGAGATCAGTAAAAAGTGATGTTATATGTAGTGTTGTGCGACGTACAATATACCCGCTGACACTCTTTTCGTCGACTGCGAAAGTCTTCATGGCGAGTTGCATCCTGTCGAAGCTCGTGGACTTCCAAACAAAATCGGCAGCGAAGTTATGAGTACAATCCGAGGGAACGCCCTCCGTCCTTCTCAGTTCAAGGCCAATTTCGTCAGAAACGTCTGGATATTGCTGTCAGAACGTTTAATGAAATAAAATTGAAAGCTAACGCACTGTTAGGAATTTTGATGACATGGCCGACGCCCTCCCAAGCCTTGTGCAGTTCGCCTTGATACCTCAACCTCAACTCGTCACCCACGGCGAGCCTGACTTCACCACTCTCCAGCTTCGGAAGGCAGAACCACGCAACACGCTTCTGGTTCAGACCCAAATCCCAACGAACAGTGATATCTGTTTGAGTCTGACTCTCCTTGAGCCGTTTGTCGTAGTCGGCTTCGATTTTGACGAGAGGTCCGAAGATGTTCTGGTATTGATACGCGTCCTCGTAGCGCAAGAGAATAGGCTGAGGTTCGTCATCGACACCGGGCTTCTCGAGGTCCTCGAGAGTAGCATTGGCATTTTCTCTCCAAAGATCCTCCAGACGGTTGATCTGGTTAAAGGAGATCTGGCGAGAGCGGAGTTGCTCGGTTTCGCTGGGTGGTTTGACCAACCAGGACAGAAACGAGCGGTCATCTATAAGGGGCGCCCATAAAGAGGCATTCCAAGAGATATCTTTGGAGATAGCAGCGCACGGTTGTCTGTGCAACGCATGCTATTAATCAAGCTGAAACATGAAGCACAACGACGTACCGACAAAGCAAAACGACCACGGTATCACTTTTAGCAGGTATGAAACCTAACATGAACACGTTTTTGCTGCCACAGTTGTAGCATTCGGGAGTCGTTTCGCCAAGAGGGCTCTCAGCATGAAGTATGACTTCTTTGTGCTTGGCGCGAACGAGATGGTTGACAATATGGGAGGCAGACGTGTTTCCGCGCGAGTTGCAGAACCACTTGGAGCAAATCAGGCACTTGACGACTGATGCCGGGGAATGTATTCCACAGTAACTGTTGATGAGATTGTAAATTCAGGGTGGTGGTGTGATTGCCAGATATGAAACGCACCTGCAAGCATGAGGGGGAAGATCCACAGCAGCTTCATCCTTCAAATCATCTAATACGGCATCAAAGTCCTCATCGAGAGTGGTGCGATTTGGATGGGAACCGTCGAGAGCCTGGCCGTTTTGTGAGGTAGTGCCGTTGTACTCGGAAATGGAAAGGTTTGAAAGGTCAACGGAGGAGGCATTGTCCTGGGTATTGGCAGTATAGACAGAAGAGGTGTCGTCGACAACACCCCCATAGGAAGAGGCAGAATCGTACTGGAAATTATCGAAAGAATCCATGGAGGATGGGGATGGAGAGAGAAGAAAGCTGCAAGATGAACGACCAAACCATGCCTTACCATAATCGGCACCGCTTTCAATGCTGACTCAGCCAAGTCACACTCCAAGTCACCTTGGACCAGAGCTGACTCCGAGTTTCTGGCATTTTCGCACTCTACCGATACAGGCTCATGAATCGTATTTTTAAATGCACAAATGTCCCCGTGGCGTCATGACAAGTTACGTCTCTTGTCTACCAAGGCATTTACAGCGCACTTTGCTGAAGGCCCACTGTCATGGGATCTTGCTTCCGCGCTGTTTCCGACGCACCATTAGGCGTCCAGGAACTTCTAATTGTCTTGTCGCTATCAGTTGTCACGGTTGAGCTTGACATAATCCCAACAAACTAGCTGGGCGGTGTTCAGCTTATCTCACGCAGTCCCAAAGCACCGCCAGTGCTTACGCTCCCATCCGACTCCAACCGGACAACATTGACAGATATAAATATGATTCTATAGTGCCTGGTCCCCATTCCCCGTCGTGTGATGCATTATCTGCCTGTGCTACGATGTCTGACGAACGCGTTGTCGAACAAAAGGTCTTCTCAGTCCCGCTGGGGGTGACTGACAAAATGTGGTCCATTCTTCCCCTTGTCCAAAACGTACATGGCGAGTCCCTCCAGGTCATTAAATCATTCCAGGACGCGGTGGAATGCGCAAAATCTCCTTTGCTTCAAGAAGCGGCATCTCTGGCGACCAGCATCTTGGCCACCTCACAAGTGAGGTCCTCTTTACAATACATCGTGGAACATTACTGATTCTACTATAGATATCTGGCGTCATGGCACATGATGCCATTGCCCAGCAGACTTGCTCGATAGCTTATACCATTTTGACTGAGCCGATGTTAGACCAAGGAAAAATCAAGGAAACGGTAGAGTGAGCTGTGTTTCTACCCCGCGATACACGCATATTGAAATATCCTAGGGTACTGCGAAAAGCCGAGTTCCTCGTTAAACAACAAACGTCGTTCCATTGGTGTAACAGAGGCGTTCAATTAAACGATGACAGTGGAATCAAAGGGCTCGCCAATGACATCGAGGAGACGCTACGGGCCTTACAAGTATGCCTCTCTCTACTGTTCATAGTCCCAAGTTCACTTTTTGTGCAGCGCTACTCGTCCATGGATCCAAAGATATCACCAGATACCTCTAGGATTCCCATAACTGATGGTCACCCTCTCCGTAGTCAATGCCTTCCTCGCATGTCTGGTTCACCAAGAATCTTAAGCTTCCGAAAGAAAATGATTACCCTCAAGAAATCCCTTTCAATATCTTTGCTACAAGTCTACTTCCTCGTCCTCCTGAATCTCCCAAAGTTTTACTCTTCGCGCCTATCCATATGGGCCCGAAGCACTGACCCCTTCTCCCAAACTTGTTCATCGAGGAACTCCACGAATAGCATCTCGTGGATGATACTTGACGAGCAGCCGGAGTGTGACATTGACTTCTGCGATAGAGTTCTCACCACTCTTTTGCGCGAATGGAAAACTCTTCGTGTTCTTGCCAGCATCGTTTTTGCGTGAGTGATCAAGTTCCTTCTCTGTAATATTCGTACCGACGATCGCGTTCTGGTTAATAGATCTGTACTTGCAGTGCTTCAAGTTTCCAGAGTGGAAAGTGATGCAGCCGTTAGCACTCCTGCATACTTCTCTCTTTTATGCGGGGTAATGGCGGCCGTGTCTGCAACGATCTTGGATCTCTACTTCCAGAGTGGAAAGTCATCTCCCAGCATCTTGACATGGGTCAATGTGTGTATCTGTGTCTGTTCCCCCCCTTAGGAATGCCTGACGTGTTGGAACAGTCCTTGCGCCATTCATCCGAACTAAAACATTTTGCTGATGATGCTGTAGTATTGGCACTCCCAGCCGTCTCGACCGCATGGTACGCCATTTTCCCGCTCTTCGGAATGTCACAATCAAATACCAATAAATTTTCCACAGGTGCACAATTCTGTTCATCGTAGCCATCGTTGTCTTCGTCTTCCAAGCGTACACTGGTACCGACGATCAAATGGAACTGGATATCAGTCACCCGATTATCTCAACCAGCACCTCCGTTGCTTTCCGGGTTCTCCTTTTCCTCGTTATAATGGTCGGCGTAGGGTTTCTGGTCATGATCTTTGTGATGCTCCGCAATATTTCAAGAAATCAACACGGTTTGCCCAATCAAACCGACGGCGCTCAGCCATCGCGTGTTACAACCATTGTTCGTGACTAGCCCTCACTCTGTTTTTTATGGCGTTGTAGGGCACATTTGGGTCTCGTATGTTCACGGAGTTCTGGACTAGGACATTGATGAATAGACCATAATCTATATTAACATTGACTAATCGCATATCGAGGCGAACCGTCTTGGTCGGGACGTTCTACGGCTCTGGCTGCGCGGATTCCTCTCTGCTTTGAGGGATGCTGGTGGACTTCTGCACCTTTGCAGGTTTGGCAAGTGGCACATTCACATATTCAAATTTCCGTGAATCGATTGTGAATGTCACAGGTCCCTAATGAAAATAAATAATATAAGAGAGGAGCGCCGGAAAAATAACGCATTCCCTTACCTCGTTTGTTAAACTGACATTCATCATGGCACCAAACCTTCCATCTAAATTGAGATCGGGTTTCTGCTAAGGACCTTGAGGTGCCATTCTAAGAGCACGAATGCGCACCTTGGATCTTTTCGGGTTTATACGCTTGACCCAACTTTTCCAGGAATGTTGCATACATAACCCGTCCTGGCTCTGTTGGCTGCGAAGTTATAGATGAGAAGTTCTTCTCGGCAGACAGCTTGTCAGACGGCAGCATACCATTGCCTTATGAAAGTCAGGCTTATTTCCCTTAGTAGTATTCGCCAATAGTGTGAATTGGGAAACGCAGAGGATCTCTCCGTCTATGTCTTTGACACTTGCTTTCCACATCTTATCCGGGTCTTTGGGGTCGTTGAACACCCGAAGATTCAAGATAAAGAAAAAATCGAGGCTCGGTGGTCAGTTCGGGATGGTACGGTGTCGTTGGACCCACATTTTATTCGTGATTGTCGTTATATCCGCTTCTGTGTCGTCTATTCTGTGATTAAACATGCAATCAGATGCCGTAGAAGACGTCAGCAACGAGTGGCGGACAGACCTGTTCCAATGCCGACCAGGACCATGAGACCTTTTGAGATCTTTGAGATCACTTCATTGTCAACTAGTAAAATGACTGGTCAGATATTGGTCGTGTAGTTTGAGGGAATAGCTCCACCTGTCACTGAAGCTGAAGTGACTCTCTGAATGACCGCACGCATCTTGCCAATAGATGGAGAACAAAGCAGAGATTGATTGTGTACTAGTCTGTGAAGCACGTGATACTTATTTCATTATGAAATCAACAACTGTGGTGGGCAATGGATTTCACTAACCATCTCGACTCACAGTCCGCATCTCGCAGTTGAAAGTCGAAACTATGTCAGAATCAGTTGTCCTTGAAACAAGCTTGGGCGATATCCAGTTTGAACTCTACTGGAATCACGCACCGAAGGTATGTCACTGCATCTTTTTTCGTGGATTCGCTCAACGGGCCCAAATGACGATAGTCTATGCGCACAGACATGTAGAAACTTTGTGGAACTCGCGAAGAAAGGGTACTACAATGGTGTTGTATTTCACAGAATTATTGCTGTGGGGCATCTTAACTGTTGGTCTCGACCTGTTCTCATACGGGGACATAGGACTTCATGATTCAAGGTGGCGACCCTACTGGCACTGGCCGAGGGGGAACTAGCATATATGGGCAGAAATTGTGCGTGTTCATTCACCTTTTCATTCGCTCGGCGGCTGTAGGCTCATTACGACTCCGGAACAGTGAAGATGAGATACATCCTGAACTCAGATTTACTGGGGCTGGGATCCTGGCCATGGCGAACTCGGGACCCAATACGAATGGTAGGAATGTTTTAGCCCTTCATCTGACTTTTGCATTAATCCTTCATAGGCTCTCAATTCTTCATCACTCTGGCTCCGACACCTTACCTCGACAACAAACACACCATCTTCGGCCGGGTTAGCTCAGGAATGCGAGTGGTGCAACGATTGGGCGCTGTTGCTACTGATGCACAGGATAGGTATACGTTGTGTCGTTATTGCTGTATGAACGGTTGCTGAACGCAGGGTCCCATAGACCTCGCGAGGATGTCAAGATTCACAAGGCACGAGTGATATAACTTACCCGTTTATGCGCGGTATGAACGCAATAATTCGACCAAAATGCGCTCAAGACATAGCATCGTCCTACACTTGCGATGATCACACGAGATAATGGGCTTGATAGAGTCTATGGGCGCCGCTGTTTTCGATTCTACCAAATTTATCGAATCTATTAGGCACTGTCGTACCCGATTCTTCATGTGTCAGCGAGTGATTTCAGTTGGAAGCCCCAGCTCATCTCCTTCAACAATAATGATCAAGTCGCTCATGGCTCTCAACCTTGCCTCGTGGTCGCGACAATCGTGTTATGGCCATCATATACCTCCGAACCCTCCATTCCATCAACAACATCGATGAGGAACAAACAATGTTTGTTGATGGTCTCTCGTCCGGCAGTCACATTCAACCCGTGTTTCAATGCTGTAGAGATTCAGATATCTCAGGTTCAGTCGAATAAATGTTTAACGAAGTAAGCATCCACGTTATTTCAGCACTCCTATTGAGTTGCCGAACGTAGTAATGGTCTCAAGATCACCTGTAGGAATGTTGGTTTAGGATCTTATTCGCGACGATTAAGAATGCCTCAGATTCAGAAACACTCTCTCAGGCTTCACTTCCATGGAGACATGGCAATAGAGCGTATTCCCAACCCCGCTTTTAGTGAATTTTCAGTGAAAACTAAATTGAAACTGAATCGCTCCAGGCCCAGAAAATGATTCGCGAATATGCTCTCATACGTAAGTGGTCGCATAGTCCCAAGCTCCCCTTGATACACCATGGAAGCGTCAGTAAATATTGCTCTTGGGAAGGCGATCCGCATGTGACCTCATGATGGCAGCGTCTGTCAACATTTGAACGTCAGCTGTGACTGCTTGATCAATGTTCAACGCTTCAACCTTGCCCACCTTCTATGTTTCCCAAGCTCAAATACTTAAAGAAAAGGTTTCTTTCGCGCAAGACAGATGAAGGCAACGCTCCTCTCAAGAAGAAGAGGACCGGTTTACGCACAGATCATCCCGATCGCGATAGAGATCATAACGTAACGAATTCAGATGACGATCCCTTCACCAGTACGTTTGCTTGTGAACTTCGACAACCTGCCACTCATGGACGAACAATGAACTACAGAGCTATTGAGGGGACTTCCAGGACGACCCCTGGCTGGCGAACTCTTCGCCGGCGCACACGATTTCGTTGTGCACGACCCGATAATGATCCACGACTTCCGACCTACAACAAACCATTTCAACTATTTCAACTCGGGCCAAACAGGTGCGCAACACATACGCTTGTGCAGACCCTCAAAAACATGACTCGACATATTAATCCAGTTTTCGACGTCCTTAAGCCTGCGAACACCCCGGAGGCCGCAATGGACTCGGGCGCCCGATACCCACCACCGCTATGCCACCCCGGAAGTCGGAAAACTATCAACAAAAAGCTAGAGAAGTGGTTGTTCGACACCCACCGTCGATTTTCAATGATATGGCTTTATGGCCCGGCCGGTGTCGGGAAGTCGGCAGTCGCTCAGACGTTTGCCGAATTCTCTAGCGCGTGTGGGCTTCTTGGAGCGGCCTTCTTCTTCTCAAGGCTTGGCAACCGCTCCAAACCTCTCCGCGTCGTCCCTACGCTAGCTTATCAGCTAGCAATCCATAACAACGATTACAAGCACATTCTAACCCGTCAACTTGCTGTGGATCCCTCCATTCTGGATGCATCTCTGCGCGTACAGTTTCAAAGGTTGATTGTTGAGCCATTCTCGCTCCTGTCTTCCTATAACTTGCGGAAGCCGACTGGTCATGTTATCATCCTCGATGGCTTGGACGAATGCAACGACGAAGATGCTCAATGCGAGTTAATAGAGCTAATCAATGATGCCGCTCAAAGGAACGACCTTCCACTCATTTGGCTGGTGTGTAGCCGACCAGAACCCCACATCAAGTATACCTTCTCTCAGCCGGACTATACCATTCTCTGTGGTCGGGAGGAACTTATTATCGATGATGAAACCCGGAAAGATGTGGAGCAATACCTACGGGATAGCTTCAAGAAAATCCATGCCTCCTATCGAGATGTCATCACCACCAAGCAGGGAAGGCCATGGCCGCCGGAGGAGATTTTTGACGTAATCTCCAAGGCGGTATCGGGGCTTTTCATCTTTGCTTCAACCGTCATAAAGGTCATTGGAGGTCGAAATATTGCAGACCCAGATGCCCAACTCGTGTATTTACTCAACATGCTACGTGGATTGGACAACGTTGGCGTCAACAATCCTTTGGAGGCGCTTGATATTTTCTACACACGAATAATATCCCAAGTGCCGGAACATGTTCTCCCCACGACATTACAGATTCTTGGACTTCGCGCTCACCGTTACTCCATTGTCAATCTTGAATTCACCGCAGAAAGACTTTGGACATTTCTACGGCTCGAACGAGGAGTATTTTACGCGGCCCTACACAAGTTGCACTCACTTGTTGACGTCCCCCCATCAGAGCATGCACAGGAGCGACGTCTAACCTTCTATCATAAATCATTTCCCGATTATCTGACGAGTCGGCGTCGTGCCGGAAAGTTCTTTGTTTCGCGGGAAGGGGCTCAGGGCACCTATGCGCGGAATTGCCTCTACTGGTACAGCCAAATCCTAATATATATTCATCCAAATTGTGAGTCTCCTCGGTAATGTAATCCTCGATCCATTGCTGATGGAATAAAATCAGACGTAGGACCGGATGAACACAATCATTCAGCCTCGCAACTAGAGAAGTGGTTCCCCAATGGTGACATCGAGCGGAACGACCTTGATGGTTTGCAAGAGGAGGCTGCAAATTGTTGGTCTTATGTGGATCCTTCGACGCTTGAGAATGATGCCCATATACTTCATGAAATACGCGAATTTCACTTCAGCTTGCTCGAATTCAACGAACTTGGCCGACCCGATCTTGCACCATTTTTTGCAAACCTGATTGATTCGGTATGCCGTGTTCTATCGGTTTTTTTACAGTAAATTCACATTGGGTACTCCATTCTCAGGGCCCGAATGCAGCACTCGGTCCCCACTTCTTCCGAATCAGTGAAGTTTATGATCCCGTCGATGCACAACTCTTCCATCATCTCTCTGTCCTGACGAATGGGAAGCTCGTTAATCCTATCGACATCACACGTTCCAATGCCGTTGTACGTATCAATGACTTGTGAATCTGGTATCCAAAATCTCACATAACGACTGCAAGGTCAACATAGAACAAGGCGGTATGGGATATTTCATTGTTGGGCATGGTTGGAGGTCCTGTCTCGTGTGCATTGTTAATTTTCGGGGCCAACGGCATGAGCTGTACCTAAATGCTTTACGGCCCCCCACCCGCGACCAAATAATGGTATTTCGCAGTTGTGTAGGGTAATAGGAGCATTTCACTAGCAATGCAACGTATCAATGTCTGATTCGATTGGTCAAATAAATGGTCAGAATCTTCATACCTTCTTCAAAGTGCTGGCACGCTAGGAAAAGGCGTGGTAACAAGTTGGATAAGTTATATATCGGTGCTTTCTCTGTCCACCCCACTGAGTACATTATACTCGTATTCTCGCTCAGCCAAATCGACAGGTACCACTACTCTTGCTAGCACCTTGAAGTTATTTGGTTGCAGGACCAAGCGCCGTAAGTTGTGCTAGAGAGCTGGGACTGATAGCAGTTACGATCCTGCTGCACTTGTTTCTTGGAGATTACGCGGGCGCAGAATGCTAGATGAATATGGCGAAGACAGAAATCGCGGTGATGGCATCAGTGCAAAACGTACTAACATGGTAATGAAGCGTCCTTGATCCCGCAATTAGTTCTATCACGATTGGCTACACTTGGGAGGCTATGTTTAAGAGTTCAACGCCTGTACTATCATTCTGGATGCATGCACTTCGCAAATACACGTTATGAAAAACAGGATCGCTGAACGATAGGTTAGACCTAGTGGGGCGAGTCACAAAGTGGGAGGGATGGGCTCGCTCGTCAGGTTCGCCATTACCACAAAGTTCCATCGTCTCATGATCTCGGAGTGATATCCGGACTGTAAAACAAGGCGGAATTTGTGAAGCTTGAAGCTTGGAAGTCATGAAACATTGTCATATCTTGACACCGGGGTGGGTTTGCACCTTGTTGACCCGCGGCCCCACTTCACAGTTTCCAAATTTAGTAGCAGTAATTTCCAAATCAGTATGTGGGTCCCACGTGGGTCCATTGCTTTGTTTGACCAGCTGATATATCAGCGGTTCCAACAAATACGTGTTAGTACCTTTGCTCCCTTCTTTGTGACTTTCGTTTCTTATGTTCTCCTGCAGCGCCTCCAATAACCTCGATGAATCGTTATAGGAGACATTATGGTCGGAAGTTGCGCCTGGATACGTCTGCGAAGGGTGTCACTGCCTCGAGAAGCTTCCCTACAGTTCCTTTGCAGCGTTTGGCTCGACTCCGTTGAATGGACATCATCCCAGTCATATGCAACCAATTTCATTCGTTGAAATGTTGCTCTGCCGGCAGACACCTGCTCTGTCGAACTATATCCCTTCTGGTCCCCATACAAGTCCTTCAACCTAAACTCCGAACTTCTCTGACTCCACCCGTTATTCACCAGATTTTCGATCCTCCAGTCACTCGAAGGGACTCACTACGCAAGTAAATTCTTCAACGATCTTTCTTTTATTGAAGTTCGGGAGACGTGGACCCATCGAACTCCATCTACATCTTATATCACGATCGTTCAATCAACGCGGACGGATTGAGTTACTCCTGGAACTCTAGTAGTGGTGGTGAATCGCGTTGTTGGCCATTCCCAAAATCATTGGGCTATAATCAAGCTCAGCCATTCGTGCAGGTTCTCTGCGGAATCAAATGCTTACCGGAGGAAGATTTTTGAATAACTTCGGAAGGCGCAGAACCCTCCCCCCCAGCGGAAAAGAAAGAAGGCTGAAGGCGATGTGGTCCACACTCTAAGTGGTGCTATACGCATCCTGGATGGTTGATAATGACTGTCATGACTGGTGTTTTCTGTGATAACGTATTTCGGTTGTCAACGGTCACCGCCTCATCCATCCATATTCCGCGCGGAAATCTGTCTTTGTGTACCTCTGGATCAGTATACGGCGCCCGATAGGAGTCCATGAATGGTAAGGATAGGGCCACCCCTTCTTCCACAGAATGTAAGAACAGGCCTTCTTTCCTCAAAGATCATGCGAACTCTTGGCCGTCCCCGTCCTTCGACGTACCAGACACAAGTAGAGGGCGGAGGTGGTGGAGAAACTGTGATTCTCATGGCTTATGGTGAGATGTCCAGGGTGGAAGGATCCGGCATATGGACTAGTGGTGTCGCGGTTGTTTTTGCGCAAAGATGTCAGGTGAGCTGGATCCTAATGTCGAAAGCAGAATGTCGAGAGTGCAACTAAAGTATCCTCAAAGAATGGTCAATGTTAGTAGAGACGATAGGAGCGTCCTCAGTTGTTAAGAAAGGCGCTCGAGGGGCCAATCAACACGCGTGGGTGGGCAACGGTGCCGCTTCACACGTGAGGCTACTAAGGATGTACTTGACCAACTCGCGCAGTTGCGATCAAGCGAACCATGCTCCCTAGGCTCAAGCGTCTGAAGAAAAGGCTCTTCTCACGAAGGGATTCCAATCGTGAAAGGAAGATCGCACCCCCTAACGAAGGGAATTCACAACAGGAGCCGGGGGACGGTGACGATGTGCGGGATGGTGCGTACTTTCACCCGCACGGTGTGCTTAGCTGTGGGCTCAGTGGTGGACCTTAGAGTCGCAGGAACCTTTGGGACGGGACCAACCTTTGCCTGGCGTGCTTTTTCCTGGTGCACACCCCTCGATCATGGATAACTTCACGATCATCGACAACTCCTGCCACAATAACCACTCTACATCTGGCGCCCCCGGCGGCCTTTTTGCTGGCGCCAACAATTTTATTATGAATAATTCGACAATGATTGACTATTCTCGGCGCAATTATTTTGTGACGGGACAGCCAGGTGCGCAAGTTGGACCCATCGGCCTTGTAGAATACGCTAATTTTCGTGGTATCGGCCTTTAGTTCTGCATCTCCTTAGAGCCGCAGGCTCCCCAGAAGCCGCATTGGACGCCGGTGCTCGTTATCCACCACCCAAGTGTCATCCCGGAAGCCGACGAACCATCAACGGGAAGCTCGAAAACTGGTTGTTTGGCCTTCACCGCCAATGGAAAATGGTCTGGCTATACGGTCCTGCTGGAGTTGGGAAATCCGCCGTTGCTCAAACATTCGCAGAACTTGCCAATGAACACAAGCGGCTTAAAGCCGCCTTCTTCTTCTCGATTCTGGACGAGAAACGTTCCAAACCTCTGCGTGTCATTCCCTCCCTTGCCTACCAGATGGCAATCCACAACGAGCCCTATAAACGTGTCCTCACCCACCAGCTCGCCACTGATCCTTCAGTCTTGGATGCAACACTCCACGTACAGTTCCAAAAGCTGATCATCGAATCACTGACTTCATCTGGTCCGCAGCAATCCAGCGAACGTCCATATGTCATTGTCCTAGATGGCCTTGATGAATGCAGCGACGAACGGGCTCAGTGCGAGTTGATCGAATTGATCAACGGTGCTGCCCAGAGGAAAGACCTACCGCTTCTTTGGTTAGTCTGCAGTCGGCCAGAGCCACACATCAAGCACACGTTCTCCCAGCCCGACTATATTATCCATTGCATCCGAGAGGAGCTGCTTATTGACGATGAGGTGCGGGAGGACGTCGAGCGATATCTTCGGGATACCTTCAGGGAAATTCACGCCTCTTATCGACACATCATTACCGTTCCTCAGGGTCATCCCTGGCCTCCTGAAGAGATTTTTGATATCATTGCTAAAGCGGCATCCGGGTTGTTTGTCTTTGCTTCGACAGTTATTAGGGTTGTCGGTGATCCTACTGTCGGAAACCCGGATGGGCAACTCAAATCGCTGCTGAGTATGCTCAAAGGACTGGATGATGTTGGCGTGAACAACCCCTTAGAGGCGCTTGACATTTTCTACTCGCGTATCCTCGCTCAAGTACCAGACCACGTCCTTTCCATTACAATACAGATCCTTGGGCTTTGTGTTTACAAGGACTCGTTCCGAGTCTTTAAACGTGATGAATTCAGTGCGGAACAGGTCTGGGTGTTCTTGGGAATTGACCAAGGATTTTTTTACAGTGCTCTGCAGAAGTTGCACTCAGTCATCAGGGTCCCGCCACCTGAAGACGCGCCACGCGAAGGACCGTCCTTCTACCACAAATCGTTCTCCGACTACTTAAGCAATCGACGTCGTTCAGGACAATTCTTTCTTGCACAGCCGAAGATTGTGACTCTCGTCGCAGCCAACACCCTCCGATTATACAACCACGTCTTGACATATACTCACCCAATTTGTGAGTTATTTTGTTGGGTTTTGAAATTGACGCTCACCAGTTCCACGATTGCCCAACACCAGACGTAGAATCCGATGAATATAACCATTCGCAGGCGGTGTTGAAGCAATGGTTTTCCGGAAATGACATTGAGGATTTCCGCCTTGAAGAACTCCAACTGCGTGTTTCCATGGACTGTCTGGATTTTTTGGTTGACGTGGAAGAGGACGCCGACTACTTTGGTGCAGTTCGTGAATTCAAGTTTGGCTTGCTTGGGGACGAGTCGGGCCTCGAAGACTTTCTGAGGATCGCAATTCGTCGAGTATGTTATCCTTTACCCACTGACGGTCAATTTCAACTAACATGTTATTAGGATTGGAACAAAAGACTGAACTTCGACTTCATTCGCACAGATATAGTTGACGAGGCCGTTGATACTAAACTGTTTCATCATCTCTCAATTCTGACTAACGGCAAATCCATCCACCCTCTTGACGTCACATGCGTCAAGCCTCTTGTACGTCGCAATGGTCTTGGAATCGGTGGCATGAATCTCATTATCCTCGTTTGAAGGGAGGGCTGAGGCCTCACAATATAGGATTTGTTGTGTTGGGACATGGCTCGGGATCATGTCTCATGTGCATCTTTCAGACGGAGGAAGGGCGTTCCCCTAACATAATTGGGTTGAATGCTCAACTCCCGCCAACCACCAAACAAATCTCTGAGTACCGTCGCTGGGAACAGAAGTTGGATAAACTAAACATTGATCAGCGGAAGAGGAATTCGAGCGAGTCGGAGTATGAGACGTGCAGTGACGGGTCTCGGTAGACAGCGCACGCCAATGATCACTACATATTCTATATATCGACGTGAATATAGTCCCACTCCCCTAATGTTTCGTCAACGGCTATTACCATTTATTTCGGCTGAGGCAGACTACTGCACACAAGTCTGGTTTGCAGATAAGATACACTACCGTAATTACGGCCTTACATTGCATCAACCTAAACTTGAACGGTGGCATTATTACCCATCGGCATGCACTTAAGTTGAGGACGAACACGGCATGATTGGAGTCGAACGTCGGGACGCGTGAGTTTTTGTAACCGGCGACAGTGTGTGGTTGAACGATATCTATTGACGTACTTACATGTACTGTCAGTCGCAAGGCCATAAGGGGAAGAATAAATGCTGACCTTTCCAAGATACGATAGCATACCATGTCTTCCCACTCATACAGGCGTGTCCAACTCGAAATATTCAGCAGCAGGCATATCACTGTATGCACCTAGAGACTCAACGCGGAGTCTGTCCTGCAGTGCAAACGGTCGAGCGCCAAAATCCGTTCGGGTTCCTGTTGATATATCACGAAAGAGACCCGGATGTCAGCACACAATTCTAATTACGGAAGCCCTCCCCATGACGGGACAATGGAACGTAAGGGAAAGGGAGGGGAAGAGGGAAAAGAATGCGTACCACATGAGTGCACAACGGAGTGAAATAACTCAAAACATCCTTAATTGAGTGCGGTTTTCTGCCTGCACGCTGAAACTCCGGTTGAGAAAGAATTGACAAATGAAGTTCGTTCGCGATCTTGCACTTCAACGTTGGGATCTTTGCCTTTCATGGCAGCTGGACTTGTGACGGCGGTTTTGCGGCGAGCATGGAGGCCAGTGGGTATCCTGAATGGGGGAAAGCGCGCGTATGAGAGACTTGTTTTCGTACAACATATAAACCGTGTCCAAATGAGCATTAACAAATTGTCGGGGAAAGGAAAAGTCGTGTCCTCGGTGATCCCTTAGTGGGATTTCGATTCGGCCGATAAGTATGTTCTGCGGAAAATAGGTGAACAAACGTCAGAGGACAGCAAAGACGTGCTTTGACACTCGTATGGGGTTGACTCTTCCAATGTAGATCGCCCAGAGGAATACCGGTAAGTCTGAGACTCGATGAACGAGACTTGAATAGTAGTTCTAGGTGACAGAAGGGAGTGAGAAAAGCACGAATGAACTGGTAGTTTGAAGTTGCGGAGCATGAGGTTGTGTGAGAGTCGGAAACGGCGGTGAGGGTTACGTGCTACCAGAGTTATAGACAGAGGTGACGGAGGGTGATGGCTTTCTCGGGACGCCGGATCAATCATGGTATAGCAGCCTTGATTTCACCGCTGCGACTTTCACTCCACAACGCTCGACCGCTCACCTGTGTAAGTCATTATGAGCTTCCTGGTCTCTGCATGGACTTACGTCTGCTCTCCCATCAGGGTTTATTGTACCAGGGGACCGTGTTTTGTATCCTTCTGATGACAGCCCACGTCAACTGCGTTCGTTCCTCCGGCGGCCATGAAAAGTTCTCAGAGGACTCGTTTCTTATATGATGGCTGTCAGTCTATCTTGTGATATGAGACCTCATTCGTTCGCATTTCCTCTACTGGATGTCATAACAAGGCACGTCAAGGTACGCTTACATTGCATTTTCTGTTCTTCACTTCCGCGCTGACTTCCTCCTATCGGTATACCTCTTTCCCAATAAGTGCAGTAAAATACTCCGTGACGAACTAGATCCACTACCAATATCATTTATGGCTTTGCAAACACTCTCATCTCCATGACCACCTTCCTGCCGGTTCCACAACGACCGAACCGCAACTAGGGTCACCCGCGCTAAACTTCCGCCCCCGTATACATTCACCAAATTCTTCTGGGACTACTTGGGGACTACATATGAGACTCCCTCCATGGTCAAAGTACGAGACTGTTTTATCCTTCTCACCTGCTCCTCATACCTCCCCAGTCGACCCCGCTGGGACATCACAACGCACCCCAATTACTCACCACCGCTACTTTGCACCCAACTTCCAGATCCCAACCCTGCCTTGCGATCTCTATCTTAATCCTCGAACGGTCATCACCCCATGTATCCCGCATCCGGCATGCGATTTAACCAAAGCCCACGTCTTTTTCGCTTGGAATCAGCCACAGGCCGTCCCAACTAATGTAGCTTGGATTGGTGCTCGCATGAGTGATGAAAATTTATGATACCATGGTCTATGGACCAGTTGAGTATGGTATACTGTCTCTGTTCCGGTTCTTCTTGCACTCATGTCTGAGCAGAACTCCCCTCAAACGATTTGCGAGTTGGGCCCCACTATAAACAGTGTCCCCGTCCCGCTATGGACTTTACCGAAAGCACTATAGACTTGCGACTTCCACAGCTCCAAACGGGCAGCCGCATCACCGGTCGGCGTAAATGGACATAACCAAAGGGGTGGCGATCGAGCTACAACTCCAAGATCCACTTGACCCTCGATGCTGGAAGGAAAGTCTGATATGTGAGAAAGCAGCATTATTGCGGTGAGTTGTGTGTGGAAGGTTTCAAAAAAGAGTATGGATTCTAATTCGATGGAACAGTGCGAGTGCGACTGAAGCAATAAATCACTGAGGAGCGCTAGGAACACTCACCGTCCTGTTAGCACGAACGCCCAATGAACCAATCACAATGCATCTAATTTTAGCTCACATGTGAGGATGCGAGGGGAATGTTCGACCGTCACGTACATTTGTGATCAACCAATCTGTCCATTCACCGCCATGCTCCCTAGATTTAAGTATCTGAAGAAGATTTTCTCGTGGAAAGATTCCAGTTCGGATAGTAGGATCGCATGTCATGACGAAAGGAATTCACGGCTAGGGCCTGGGGGCGTGAGTGATGTGCGGCTCAGTACGCGCTCCATCAACGCATGAAGTTCCTAGCTGTAACTCACAGATGGACCTCAGGGCCATTGGCTGGCGAACTATTCCCTGGCGCGCAGCCTTCGATTGCAGATAATCTGTCGATTACCGACAATCTCCACTGCAACAGCAGTTGCGCCTTTGCCCCTTTCGCTGGCGCTAAAAATTTTACTATGAACAACCCGACAATGATTGATTATTCCCAGCATTTTGCAACCGGACAACCAGGTACATCTCGTAGGCTTGTCAGTCTTCCAGAATGCACTAATATTTGTGGTGTCGGTGTTCAGTCCTGTACCTACTTAGGGCTGCAGGCACCCCAGAGGCCGCATTGGATGCCGGTGCCCGCTATCCACCACCCAAATGCCATCCCGGAAGCCGGAGAACCATCCAGGGGAAACTCGAGAACTGGCTGTTTGGTCTCCACCGCCAATGGAAGATGGTCTGGCTTCACGGACCTGCTGGCGTTGGGAAGTCTGCCGTTGCTCAAACATTCGCGGAACTCGCCAATGGACAGAAACGTCTCGGTGCAGCCTTTTTCTTCTCGTCTCTGGACGAGAAGCGCTCCCAGCCTCTTCGCGTCATCCCTTCCCTTGCCTATCAGATAGCGATCCACAACGAGTCTTATAAACGTGTCATCACCCACCAACTCGCCATTGACCCTTCAGCCGTGGATGCTGCACTCCGTGTACAGTTCCAAAAGCTGGTTGTTGAGCCATTCTCACTCCTGGCTTCTGATTCGCAACAACCAACCGAGGACCCATACGTCATCGTCCTAGACGGCCTCGATGAATGCAGTGACGAACAGGCCCAGTGTGAGCTGGTCGAATTGATTAACAATGCTGCCCAGAGGAACGATCTACCACTCCTTTGGTTGATCTGCAGTCGCCCGGAACCACACATCAAATACACATTCTCTCGGCCCGACTACAGCGTTCATTGCACCCGGGAGGAACTGCTCATTGATGATGAAGCACGAGAAGATGTCGAGCGTTATCTGCGGGATACCTTCAAGGAAATCCGTGCCTATTACCAACATGTTATTACCGTTCCTCAGGGCGAGTACTGGCCTCCTGCGGAGGATTTTGACACAGTTTCTAAGGCAGCATCCGGGCTATTTGTTCTTGCCTCTGCGATTACCAGGGTCATCAGCGATCGAAGCATTGGGGACCCAGAAGGCCAACTCAAGTCGGTGTTGAACATGCTCAAGGGACTGGATGATATTGGCATGAACAATCCCTTGGAGGCACTCGACATTTTCTATTCGCGGATCCTCGCTCAAGTGCCTAATCACATCCTTCCCACTGCAACACAGATCCTTGGACTTTGCGCTAACAAGGACTGGTTCAATCCCTTCTTGCAAATTAAGTTTACTGCAAAACGAGTCTGGCTGCTCCTGGGAATTGAACCACGAGTATTCTACAATGCACTACAGAAGTTGCACTCTGTTGTCAAAGTCCCACTGCCTGAGAATGCACGACACGAAGGGCCATCCTTCTACCACAAATCCTTCCCGGATTACCTGGAGAGTCAACATCGCTCAAGACAATTCTGTATTGCCAATACATTTGACATTACCCTTGCAACTGGTGTCACTCGTCTATACAACCACGCACTGATATATACCCACCCTTTTTGTGAGTTATTTTCTTAATCTTTAAAATTGATCCTTATGTGGCTCCGTGATCATTTAATACTAGATGCTGAATCTGATGAACACAGTCATTCATGGTCAACACTGAAGGAGTGGTACTCAGAGTATGATGGTGATAATGATGGGGATCTCAGTTTTCAAGTACCATATTTGGGGAGTACCTGTGAGGCTTTCCTCAGAGATACCAGGGAGGGAACTACCAGTCTTTTTGATGCAATTCGCAGCTTGAACTTTGGTTTGGTTAGTGGGTGATTCAAGCTATTAACCAAGTTACCACCCAGCAACATAACAAGATCCTATATCTTCCAGCATGAATACACCTCAACCAGTGACAACCTATCAGCACACTTACCCTGCTAGACTCAGGAGCAGGAGGAAACTTCATCAACAACAGTCTTATCAATCAATGGAACCTCAAAACACACCCCTTATTCCAGTGGTGTGGGAGGTGATGTAGGCTTCCTTCCATGTTGTAGCTGGTCCTCGCATATTGAGGAGGGTGAACATGATTTTAGCTGAGTCGGAGGAGAGATTGGTTGGTTGGCATGCATAGTAAATTTGTAAGTCTCTCTTCCATCATGGGTAGTCGGAGGGATCTCCATAGAAAGGCTCAGGCTGCACGAACAACTACAACTCGGCGGACTTGATGACGAGCATGTGATCACAGTGTGTCTGGAGACTCGATGCGGAATCCATCCTGAACAGAAAAAGTCAAGGGTCCACGACAGAATTTGTTGGAGCTCCTAGTGACACAAATCAGGAAGTTGATTATTTCATTGGAGATGGAACCAAAAGGCACCACAAAAGCGGAATTAAGAGATGGAAGGAGGGTGGGGAAAAAAACATGTACTGCATAAGCACATAACGAAGCATCCGAAGAAACTACAGTAGGTGACCGACGCCAGCACGTCGCACGGCGAACGATGTAACTAAAACACACAAACACAGAAACACGTATGGTGGGCACCGTATATAACAAGCATTGTGGAATCCAAAAATAACTCAATCCTTAGTCGAGTGTGATTTCTGAATCTGCGCACTGAAGCATCGGTCAAGACAGGAACATAGAATCCAGGTTCGTTCACGATTGTGCACTTCGATGTCACGCGTTTTGCCTTCGGCGTTTTCTGGACTGGTGGCAACGGTTTTGCGGTGAAGATTGAGATCAGTGGCCGTCCTAGGTGTGAAGGAATGCAAGGACGAGTTTCTGTTTCCACGCAGTGTAAAAAGGGGGCGAATGAGACGGGACTCGCCTGACAACCATGCCGAGTAACAACTATGTCTTATCCTGTTCTTATCGCTCAACTACTCCATATCCTCGTAAGCTGGGCAGTAAGCATGCCTGTACAATCTCAACAGACTTGTATCCCTTTGCTGAACACTGAATACGAGCTTCTTGGCGAGTTCCGTGAGACACGGATGAAAGTCTAGGTTGGCAATGTAGAATTTACTGGCGATAGAGCAGCCTGGTTATGACAGCATGAGATGGATGTACGGGCGGGATAGGAAGAATATGCACCTGTTTACTTTGTCAAGAAGAATGAGGAGCATGAGCAGACGCGGGATGGCGTGTGGAAATTTCTATTGAGAAGACTTCAGTGCACCTACGGGCCAATAAGATAAGACGAATAATGGCCTGAGTGTGAGCGTTAACGTGATCGAAATAACTGCACGCTAAGGTCAGTCTGTGAACGACATTGAAGCTACAAGAGGAGGATGTAGGGCATTGTCCGTTTGCGTCGCTTGTGTTTCAATTTCGCTTAAAAGACTCTTGTCGTTCGCTAAGGCTCATCAAAAAGGTGAATGAAGCCGCTAAACTTTGCACCTTCATCGACAGTGAATCACTCATACCACCTCTTGGTATATGTTGCCACCTCTAAGCAAGATCCTCCTTTTCTTGGAGTACCAATCGAACAGAGTGATTACAACCACGGTCTCACATCGCATCAACCCGAACGTGAGTGGTAGCATTTATTATCCATCGGCATGCATTCAAGTTGAGGTCGAACATCAAGATGGGGTGAATTTTGTAATCAGTGGCGGTTGTGTGGTTGAACTACACCTATTGACATACACATGCTGTCAGTTGCGAGGCATAAGGAGAAGAATAGATGCTGACCCCCCCAGATACGATAGCATACCACGTCTCTCCCTAGGCATGTGGGTCCAGCTCAAAGGCAGGAGCAGGCATATCACTGTGCGCGTCTGGAGTCTCAACATGATGTCCGTCCTGTGGTGCAAACAGACAAGTGACGAAATCCGTTTGAGCTCCTGTTGATACATCGCGAAAGGGGCCCGGATGTCAGTATACAATTCCAGTTACGGAAGTCATCCCCAAAGACAATGGACCGAAAGGAAGAGGAGGAGGGGGGAAAAGAATGTGAGAGGGTGTGTGAGAGTCGGAGAGGGCGGCGAGGGCTACATGATCGCTACATGCTATCAGAGTTGGTGACGGCTTTCTCGGGACGCCGGATCAACCGTGGTGCAACAGATCTTGATTCGTGACTGCTACGACGTTTTTTTTTTTTTTTTTCTGGTCAATTCTATTCTGGTCAGTGCCAGCGCGGCCATACAACGTTGAACCGCGGGAAGCGTCTACGCTATCCTATTA